>CM042811.1:16481620-17681620 GCA_009982885.2 Hyles vespertilio
TTGTTTTACGTAATCATTGATATCTTTTTTGAAATAACAGTAAACGCAATTAAATACCTATTTACAGGAGTTTCCAGATATTTTATATAAGGAACGGTTTCATCAGAAGATGTACAGGAAGAGTATTTTGAAATAAGCTCTGACTAAAGTGTTAATGAAATAAAGAAGACTTAAAATAAAATTATAAGTTTTTTATTTTACAATCTTGCATCTTATGTATACATTTTTGGAATCTAATAATTATTTAAATAAAACCGACTCATAACCAAATTACTCATAATTACTTTCAATTTCTAAATTGTAATTTAGAAATTGAAAGTTGTTTGATTAAGTGAGAACTAATAAGAAGAGAGAATTAAAACGAAACTGGTGGCTCGGTACCACCATTTTTATCTACGTTTTGGAAGTACCAGCGCTCCCTCTATATTATAAATACTCGTAAGATACGTATGTATTTATAATTTAGAACCGAAAAAATCTTATTTACCTCTTTTAATTGGCTATAACTCTAAAAGTAAAATTTTAAAGTCATTTAATGTTTAAATAACCTATATATTTATACTAAAACATTATGTACTTTATTTACAAAATGGTAGTAAAAAGTCTTGTTATTTAAATAATAATAAATTACAATTATTGAAAGTATCAAAATATGTTCATCCAATTACCCCAGTGTTGCGATGCGTAAATTTAAATTTCCCAAAATGCCATGAGATTCTGGTACACCTATATGTATTTTTATTAATTTTCAATCCTCATTAACTATTTTTTTCTTCTTTTTTTAATGATTTTAGAATTAAATAATTGTTTTGAGATGCCTGCTACTTTTTGTTCTTGGATTTCGGTGGTTTTGTATGTTGAAGGTGGGAAGCCAGCTTAAAGCTGAAAACACATTGTAGGTTTTTGTCTTACGCATAGAGTAAAGCTGGAAACACATTGTAGGTTTTGTCTTACGCATAGAGTAAAGAGTACAAAACTATGGTAAAGAGCACATCTTACATGGTTCGTACGGGTCGTCAGAGGGCCCACGTACGTTTTTATTTTTTTAATTTCATTGACAAAGGACGGTTTCTCGTCTGCCAATGACTAAGCTTTTAGGGATGGAAGAGTCGATTTTTTATGTACTCTTTATCTCATCTCTATATAAACAAATAAATAATATATTTTATTAAATGAAATCAATCCTAGTTGGCGCATATTATAAACAGTTCTTATCTGTGATAACCTGTGGTACTATCACATTCGAGTTTGCAACTGTTTTATTGTCAAAAACAATGATTCAATTAACATTAAATCACACATAAATCAATTATATAATACTGTGATTGATTAAATTCTGTACACAAACATAGATTACATATTGATAATAAATTTACTGTGGAAAAATGTTAAGCAACAATGCCGTGTACACATATTAGAAATACTTATGTATAAAATGTGTGAATTCCAAAGTAGGCAAGATCGTGTTTCGAGCACACGTCTTGTTCTTGTTGTCTTTTTTTTTATATATTTCTACTACCAGTGTCATTTTAAAAGAAAACAAAAAAGAGACTACCTGAAGACAAATAACAAGGTTAACTTTTTCCTATTATAATTCCTAAAACAGCGCGTGTATTTTGAAATTTAACATCAATAACATAATATTTGATTGTATAAAAAATACTCCGTTATCTTTAGTATGATACTTTATTATCTTTAGTACAAATAGGTACTGACTATTTGTTCCCATACTTCTTACTTTAAGTGAGCATATTTGTATTCTTTACATTTAACATTATAAATAATTTCTCTATTACGCACATACTCTGATCGTTTTTCTTCCATTTTTTAATGAACGCACAGACGAACTTTTGGCTAATTACTGATAATTAAATAAATAAATACACTTAACAGTCACATACATAGTCCTGACCCCACATTAAGATCAATTAAGTGTTGTGTCGTGAGTATCGGAACTACGAGAGACTTTTCGGTCTCTCAAATATCCAGACCCGAGACCAATACTTACTGGGTCTCACAAACATTTGTCTCGGTGCGGGGCTCGAACCCGTGGCCTCTCGTTCACAGGCGGCGTCTAACAACTGCGCCACGGAGGCTGTCAATTACGTCCAGTCTAGTATTTACAAACAACTGGTCCAAGAACTGCGGTGTTTATTTCTGTTAAGTCAAGTTAGATTACCAGCACACCTCATGTAAATAATTAGAAATGTCCAAATTGTATTCAAAATTTTTAAATTGTATGCAGATTGAATGAAGCAAATTATGCCTTGTATGTATTATAAATTCTAATTTAATTGTAAGTTTTAAGAAATGTCATATTAGTTTGGCTTAAAAAGCTGGTAGCCATATTTACAAAACCTATTTTTGTGTAAACTCAAGTTGTCCACAATCGCAAATCGCTCAAAAGCGCTGTGGTGCACGGAGAAATTGTTATTTTTTTCTCTCTTCAAATTCATTACATTGGACATTATTATCATTACTACTATTGGACTACTAGTATAAATGTACATTGTATAAATTATGAAAGAATATTTTAATGAAAGCGTTGTAGATATTTTTTACTTTCATTTCTAGTTCCTAATTTCACCACTTGTCAATTTATGTTAGTTGCGCTGTATGTCTCAGACGTTTTTTGTTTTTGAAGGTCATGCCCTCGAATTTCGACCGACAGTGTGCACACAACAAAAGAATCTATTGTTCAGTAGTGCGATTCACGTATTTTAATAAGTTCAGCTGCAGTGCAGTTGCAGTTAAATTTCGATCAAACAGCCCTTTTTGTATTCTCGTAATTTTGACAACCGCTGTCAAATACGCTCGCGTGAAGTTCGCGTCACGCAAACGTTTTAGCGTATTCTACTGCTGCGTGTATATGTCAATCTCAAACAATTTCATACATCTGACGTACAGTTGACGCGCAGCTCACGCGCAGTTCACGCGCAGCTAAACACTTACAAGAATACCATTTTGTACCAAAGCGTAAACTTAATTGTAACCGCACCGCAACTTGATCGGCGCGTCAAAAAGTTACGTGAATCGCACTGCTGATCGCTGTAACGCCCCGTTCACATAATCGCCCAACATCGGCAACTATAGGCGATGACGGTAATGTGTACGGCTTAATTGCCTTTCATTGCCGATATTCGTGTACATCAAGCAGTGTTGCTAACGAAATATTTTTCATTCCCAAATCTGGAGAATGTAGCGGTTCCGCGAAGTATAGTAAATAAAATTATGCTTATGTTAAAATAAGTAACAAATTATTTATAATGTTGACTCGTGTAGTGTTTTTTTTTGTAATGCATTTTTATGTTAATCTTATATTATTATAATACTAAATAACTCACATTACAGTGTAATGACTCTGATAATTTATCTCGTTATCATAAAATGAACCAATTAAATTATTAAGATATACACCCACAATTTAGGGATTTGTTCCAAAACTTATAACCCTGGTAAAATTTTACAACATTCGTGTTCGGGGTTTTTCGCCAACTGTCGGTAATCAGAGTGAGAGTAAGTGAGAATACCCATGTTTGCCTGTCATCGTCGACGATCCGCTAGTTATGGATTTCTAGCCACATGCCCCGCGGGTTTGTGACAGTGTATTGCAATACTACTACTTGGAATATTATTAATTCTGAATCTGGTAAAACTCGGTACGTGAAAATAACTTTAATCTTAAAATAAATAATAGGAGTTGTACAGCAGATCTGGAAGTAGCAACTGAATTTGAAAGATTTTTTACTGATATTCCCAAAAATACCACCCAACATCTTCAGTCATCTTCGAGGTCTGCTTTATCTATACTTGAAAAACTTGTACCTAAATGTAACGTGGCGTTGAGTTCTCGCAAATTGGGCCGCAGCATATATTAAAATCATTTAAAGAAATTAGTTTAAAAAGACCGCAGACTTGTGGGGAATTTCTGTAATTAATATAACTTTAATCATTGAGCATATAGCACCCCACTTAGCAGAGATATTCAACCGCTGTGTGGTATCTGGTGTTTTTCCTGACCTGATGAAACAAAGCAAGGTGGTGCCTCTTTTTAAGTCCGGTGACAGCTCGGATCCGACCAATTTCCGACCTGTTTTCAATTTTACCAACGCTTAGCAAGTTATTTGAGAAAATAATTCTTACTCAATTATTAACACATTTCAACACCAATAACTTGTTACACCAGAAACAGTTCGGATTTACGAGGGGTCGATCAACAATTGACGCGGGAGTATCTCTCCTAAAACAAATCTATGACGCTTGGGAAGAGTCGCAGGATGCACTTGGTGTATTCTGTGACTTATCTAAAGCCTTTGACTGCGTAGAGCACGACACTCTGGTCAGGAAATTACGCCACTATGGTATCAGGAACCGAGCTCTCAATCTTTTGTCCTCCTATTGAGCAATAGGGTACAGAAGGTTGATATTAATGGAAAACTTTCTGGAGGATCTGCGGTCACTATGGGAGTACCGCAGGGTTCAATTCTGGGACCTTTTCTATTCCTGGTCTACATAAATGACTTACCCTATCACGTCGGGAATAATCACGAAGTTGTGTTGTTTGCGGATGATACATCTTTGACATTTAAAATTAAAGACAACAATTAGATTTTGATGAAGTAAACAGTGCCCTTCGTGAAGTTGTACATTGGTTTAATATTAATAATTTATTACTTAATGCTAAGAAAACTAAATGTATTAAATTCACACTGCCCAATGTTAGGCAATTATCTACCACTGTACAAATTAACGGTGAAGAATTGGATCCTGTTGCGTCTACTACGTTTCTGGGCATTACGGTCGACGCTAAACTCCAGTGGGGCCGCATATCAATAAACTATCTGTAGATTAAGTTCAGCGGCATATGCAGTTAAAACCATTAGGCGTTTAACGGATGAGGCAGCGGCAAGAATTGTCTACTTCAGCTATTTTCATAGTATAATGTCTTATGGCATTCTTCTCTGGGGAAATGCTGCGGATATAAATAGTATTTTATTTTACAAAAAAGAGCTGTTAGGGCCATTTATCAACTTGGTCCAAGAGTTTCATTGAGAGAAAAGTTTAAAGAAGTAGATATTCTTACTGTTGCATCTCAATATATTTATGAAAATTTATTATATGTTCGTAAAAATATAACTCAATTTAAGCGTAATTGTGACATGCATAGTAAGAACACTAGGAACAAACATAATCTTGCCTCACACGTTACTCGTCTCCACAAGATAAATAATTCTTTTATGGGTCAAAGTGTACGCTTCTTTAACAAGCTTCCCAACAGTTTAAGAGAACTTCCAATTAATAAGTTTAAAAAGTAATAAAAGCTAAGCTGTGTAAAAAGGCATACTATAGAATTTCAGATTATGTGGAAGATAAAACTGCTTGGGAATAAATTTATCATGTTTTGAATCAAACTGACATTATTGTAACTTGTGACATGAATCATTTTGTAAATGGCGATATAAAAAAAAGAAAAAGACAGAAAAAAAGAAGACAGTTCGTGTTGCTGAGGGAGTTTCTTGCGCCGCTTCTTCTTCACAGCCACAACACGTTCCGAAGCGGTGGTAGCAGAAAAGGACGATTCAAAAGATCTTGTGAAAGACTATTTGAATAAAGAATATTTTGATTTGATTTGATTTGATATAGAAATTTAATTTTTCATTAAAAAAATATTGAAATACAAGTTTCAGTAACAACAGCTAGCATTTTCCGGAGCTATCAGTTACTTCCGTATAATAATTGGTTCAGTTTGATCACAATACGAAATCTATTCAGAAATAAGTATCATAGTTTATAAGTGTTTGTACATGATTTAAACTATATATTTGAATATTATGATTTATATCTGTATGAATATCACTCCGCTTATGCCGATGACGTGCATTGCGTTTACAGAAACCCGGTCTTCTCAAAATATTTGTTCATTTATTGTTATAAGGTCTTACTTCCACTTTAGCTTGCTATTGCGGGTTGATATTTCTACAATATATACTAAAAGAAAATAAAATTATAGATGTACAGAAAATGTTTATTTCAAACAAGAATATACAAAAAATACTTTAAAATAAATAAGTCGAATTATAGGACAGGGCACGCGTGCGTTTCAGCTGTATCTGCACCATTGACATATATTCTACCGATAGACAAGACATGTCATAGAAATTATTTGTCCCAGCTCAATAGCGACATCTACTTTATTGACTTGATATCATACAAATTATGGCCAAAGAAAAACGTGTCACGAATAGATAACACAATTTATATTAATCGTAACTCTTCGTTATATGATGTCTACATATTAATACCGACAACTAAAATATAATATAAAATAATAGTTTCTTTTACATAAAATAATATGGTTTCTTTTATTTACCGGATTTATAAACATGGCGCCTGGTGAGCACATTATTTGTGAATAATACACAAGAAATTAAATTATAAATAAATATTTTTTTATGTTCAGGATTTAATTAATAGAAACACTCTAGAATTAAAATATTTTTATTAAATATATACATAGGTAATCAAAAATATGAAATAACAAGCGACAATATCACCTGCCTTACCTGGTACAGACAGATTACTATATATTATTAGACAGACTTATTTGGAAAGTCCGTAAATGTATTGCAAGTTTCATACAGTATCGGAAATGAAATAATATAATTACGTTTTCGCATGGTACTGCAACTTTCTTTAAGTACACTCTTCCTGTCTTTGTGCTATATTTGTCTTCATCTTTAAAATGTACGGAACATATGCGAGAATAATCTGAAGGTAACCACGTTTCTTGTGCGATTCTTCTGAATAAATTTGATCCACAATTCTCTTGTTTCACGACATGGCCGAGGAAACCTTTTAATTTAAATAATAATAAAAATATTAATTTAAATAATTTTTTATCTTATATAAATACTTCAGTATTCGTTAAAAATCTGCGTCGATATTGTCGACTCTGCGCATACAAATACTCGTTAGTCTTTGACATGCATGGCCGCCCGTCATCAACCGGTATCACATGTCACAATTGTGATATTAAATTAGATTAAATGTGTTTTTAATATAATAAGTTAAACTCACTGGTGAAAAGTCACACCTTGACTTTTACTTATGTTTTTTGAATTGTTCGAGCATTATTTTAATGCACACGACGGCATTTTGTCGAATAAAACTTCGCACTGATACGTGTCTAGTTCCAGCAAGCGCTTGACATAGACTAAATGAGTTGGAGCGCCTGGACTCCAACTTGTGTTACAAACTATTTGCTTAAGGTGTCTTCTCTAGTACGTAGTACATTATAACTCAATGATCTGCACCTAGTTGCCTGCTGCAACTTCTTCGGTTTCATTTTCTTATTATAAAATTCCACACCATTGTTCAATTCTCACTACATGCAATATAGTGTACGTAAAAAGCACAATTACTAATTGAAATAATTCTAAATAAACTGTTTGTACATTATTATTTAATTACACCCCATACTAAATAAATAATCATAATTTTCGTATATTTTTATATTTTTGACAAAAATGACACAATTGACATCTGTGGACGTCTGTGGATATATACGACCAAAAACCTTCATCGTCCATTACCAATTCAAGTTTTTAATCCAATTAATATGTCTGTTCTTAGATTATATACTCGTCTAGATGACACATCACACCTCACCCCACGGCTCAAAAAAAGTCTACCAAATTTGGTAGACTCGCTTCTCACGTACGTCAGTGTCATTTGAACTACATATGGATAATGTGCTCCCAAAAAATAATTAATTATGCCGGTTTGTGCTGTCGAATTGTATCGCAATTGTGTGGGAAAACTGTATAATAATACCAATATCACTTTCTATCGGTAACATTATTGTTAAACCACTATTATTGAAGAAAACATGAACTTTTAATTCATTATTTTGAAGATGAGTTTCATTGGCCAGTGTTGTCAATTTATTACTAGGAAGATTTGTTGAAACTATGGAGAAACTATAAAACACAAATATCATTACATAATATTTCGATCAGAATAACAACAAGAAGAATGGCATTATTTATTTAATGAGTAAATAATACTTACCTACACGATATTAATGAAACCCACGACGACATGCACTTCATAGTAATTTTATTAATTCTTTGCCTTGCATGTGTATTACCATTCAAAATTTCACAAACGGGGTACTGCTATTGTCATCTTTGAAGAAACAGCGAGAACTTATTCAAGGTCCTAATAATATTTTTAGACTACGGATTCCGTACTAGCAAATTGCTGGAGAGACATTACACAGCGGAAACGAAAAGAAGACCATTCGTAGCCTCACATGACTTCAGTTGTGTGTTCCGAACATTTTACTTATGATGATTTATATTTTACATAAATACAGAAATCAGATAACAGCCCAGGCAATAAATCCAAAGAGTTAATTCTATTCGGAAACAAACACTAGGAGATGGGTTTAGATCTTTATTGTTTTTACTAAAATGCGTTATAAATATAATTAATAGTATGATTACTTTAAATAAAGAAAAATATTTTATTTAACCTATTTTGTATATCAAATAATGGGGAAAAGTTAAGTTAATAATCTGGAGTAGGCATCCCTAAACACACACACCTTGACAGTTGGATTACAATAATTACACGAAAGGTACTCACACATATCAACGAAAGTGAGGACACTTTTAGCGCATCGTTTGTTGACATTGCTCAATCTAGACGAGTATATAATCTAAGATGTCTGTTATTAATAACTTCGTTTTTTTATGAAATTCTACTACGAGTTTTATGAGTACCTGCTTTAAAAAACACTAGGCATTGCGGGCTTTGCGATTAGTTAAATGATTGACTTCCAAATGAAAAATAAATGTCGTTGAATCATATGCCAGCCTACGTGGCGAAGTTGGTTAGACGTCGGCTGTGAACTGAGAGGTCGCGGGTTCGATCCCCGCTCCACTAGAAATGTTTGTTCTACCCACAAATACTCCTTTCGGGTCTGGGTATTGTGAGACTGAAAAGACCCACGACACAAGACTCGATCTTAGTGTGGGGTCAGGACTATGTACGTGACTGTTGGGTGTTATTTATTATTTTCATTACATTTATGACATCTCATCTCAAAACCAGCATTCTACCATAGCCAATTCACCCATTGATTTGAACCAGGTATTAGTGGTACTTGTTATAATTCAGAGCTATGTGATGAATAAGGGTTCATCCACCAGAGTTATTTGGTTTATAATTTTACGACCAGCCAATTCTATCAATCCAATTAATTCTATGTCTCTGCTCGTGCTGCTCTGATTCTGTTCATCTTATTATGTCTACTTAATATTATAAATTCAAACGAAACTCTTTGTCTGTCGTCTGTCTGTTTTTATTAATGGAAAATGAGAAAACAAATCACCTGATGGTAAGTAATCACTACCGCCCATGAACATCCATAACGTTCGGATCAAAGATGTATTGCGTGTCCATGAAATGGCAGAGGAGTGGAAAGGAGAAAGGATGGGAAGAAGAAAGGAGCATTGGGCATCCAGCAATCTCACTTACCGAATGCAATGGAAAAGCTGTTACTTCATGTTGATCATTCATGCTGAGCAATAACTGACAACAGCGTGGCTCTAACACTTCTGTTTGTTTGACAGTCTAGTGCCTGTTAAACTTTTACGCCTAAACCACTGAACCAATTGCCTTGTGTGAGCTGTGTAAACGGGTAAAGTTACGTTATCTATTACGTTTATAAGGCAAAATATTTATCCTAATGAATTTCAAAAAATATATCCGTCGTAATTTATATAAGTCTATCTTCTTGTTATTCAATATAATCGTTTCAATAATTATTTGAATAATGTATTATTTTCTATTTTGTGTTTATAACCATGATATTAACCCGGCGATCGCACAGTTGGGTCTATTTTACCCACGCCTTTTAAAAATGCGCGCATTTCTATAAAATATTTTTGCGACGTTGCCACACTCCTCATTAGCTGGAGCTAATGGTCTCCCCTTCCTGTCAAATATCGCCTTACAGTGGTATCGTGTATGCAGCGGTGGATAGACGCGGATAAACACAAAAAAGGTAAATAAGACCCAACTATACATTTGGTGTCGTAATTTCGCGCCATCTTTTTTTAAATATATTATTTTCTTATTGTGTTGTTTTCAGAACCTTTGCAATCATGGATCGCGAAAAACTCGAACTGCAGAGAATTTTAGCTATTCTGCAATAATCCGAATCGGAATATGAAAATTCTACATCAGAAAACGAAGAGGAAGAAGATCATCTGAGTGTTCTCAGCCAGGAAAGTGACACCGATCAAGATATATCTGACACGGATAGTGACGATGTGCCCCTTGTTGAACTACGATATCAGCTACATTCTTCATCGTCTGAAAGTCAGATATGAACATCTTATTTTTTGGAAAAGACGAGACCAAGTGGCAACAGAGGCCTCCCCGCCAAAGTGTCCGAACTAGGGCGGAAAATATCATAACACAAGTGCCAGGTATTCGACCAGTAGCTCAAAATGTCTGGAATAAATGCATACATAATACATAAAAAGAACAACAATACCACGACAAAGCGTAGCAAAAGCGGCGCAAAAGGATAAGAGATTTTTAGGAGAACCTGATGAGGAACCACCAGTGAAGATGTGTAATGGAAAAAAAAGGTGTCAGGATTGTCCTGCCAAAAAATACAGGAAATCTAGAAATACTTGTCGGTGCTGTAAAAAATACATCTGCAGTGAGCACGCTATGTTGTACTGCAAGGATTGCGCAGATGAAAGAGAAACTATGACTGAATAATTATAAGACTGTTATAGAACATAGTTGTTATTCCTGCTATAAATGTCATTGTTATACTTACTATTACGTTAAAATTGTGAAAAAGTTTGTTTTCTTAATTTTTTTTTAGTTTAAGACAGAGGTTACCTATTTTGTTAAAGTTTTTTCATACTTTTATAAAAATGACATTAAAAACTTATATCTCGTACCAGGTTGTTTTTGTTTATCCAAAAAGTCATAAACAATAGGTTTTTCATCCAATTATTATGATATGTCAGTAAATTTATTTTAATTATTGAAGTTATGGCGTTTTTTTATACGGGTCCCTTAGACCCAACCCTACTACCGTTGTAACATATTTCCACTGTGCTGACGCCGGGTTAATCGTAATCCAAATAATAAGTTACTTTAAGGGTTGTTCTGGCTATCTACGACGCTCTATTTGCATGTAAGTGGATGGTATGCTAGAAAGTATGAGGCGAATAAAATAGGACAGGATTGAGGTATGGCATCGAATGAAACTTGATAAGACGGGATGTAACGGGAAGGAATCAGAAATGTTAATGATGATTCAAAACAACAACAACTCAAGGGCGAAAATAAGAACATATTGTTTTCTTATGTAGTGTAAAATATATCCCTAGAAAAAACGCTGTTTTTATGATTACAAATACCTAGTTATGTTGCGGTAAATTCTTAACATCCACCATCTTCTACTTATCTGTTTACTCGGTATTATTTGGTTTTTATATATATTCATAAAACTCGTATCTATACGCGCTTTTTAAATATATGTCGTGGCAACCGCTAATGCATCGACGTCGATCGACGTCCATTTTTGACAACTTATCTATTGACAACTCGCTCGAATACGTGACGAGGTGCGCAAAATTTGTGGCAATGATGCGCAAACGTGTCATCGCCTATCATCGGCGAACATCGACGATTGTGTGAACGCGCCATAAGACGCGTTGCTCTAGTATTTATGGCCGCTTCTTTACTCTATGCGTAAGACAAAAACCTACAGTTTGTTTTCAGCATAGATGTAGTATAGAACATAGATCGGCAATGTGTCATTTTGAGCGCGACCAAAACTGATTTACGATTGTGTGCGTGAAGTTTACATGTGTGCTTGACATAAAGTGGTGTACCATGCACTTTCGATACCATCATATCGATATCGATATAACTGTCGGCCTGTAGTTGTGAAATAAAATGTTATGGATATATGCGACATTTTATTATATATTAACAGAAACATATTGATGTGTTTATTTCAATACAGATTGATAAACACACAAATAAATAAAGATAAATTGTCATATTATTTGAAAACATTTTGTTTGAGATGTTTTGTATGGGCCTTTATGTTCACCTGAACAAAATTATTTTTTCATTGTGATGTATACATAGTACATACACCTAATTAAACTGAGAACAAAAAACACTTTTATAAAGTAAAACTATAATTTACAAAGTTTAAGCGTTTTGGTTTTTTTTTTTTCATTTTTAATTTCCTGTCGCGAAGTTTCGATTACTTTACCGCTTTCGTAGTCACAGGGTGGACTCAGTCTGCAACAAAATCCGTGATTATTCGTTTTTTTCAATGAGTAACATTCGCGTAAGTCTAAGAAACACATTTTTACTATATGTGTTTGACGCCTGCTAGGCCGCGTCGGAGGTGTACGGAGGAGCTTGTAGGAAGTCGTTGGATGCAGGCAGCTTACAACAAACTGATGTAGACATTCTTGTGGAAGGCCTATGTTCATTAGTCGCATTCCTGTGGCTAAAGAAAGAGACAGTTTAATAAGCTATGAAGCTTTTCTCGATCACGTCACCTAAAGTAATGTTATCCCTATGAGAATTATAAATTTTAAACCTATACCTAATGTTATGATAGATGAATAATGTTGCTTCAAGGTTTGGACGATGATACTATGCATAGAGGTATCGCATATTTTATAATAATATCTAATATGTTCTTGTTTTACTATTATAAATTGACAGCCTTACAGCCACAGCAGAGATTGAAACAGGTTCTTAATTCATAAATCACACACATGAAGTGTTATAATAATTATTCCACAAATATAAATAAATGAGTAAAAGTAAAGTAATAAGTAATATTGTAGAATGAATACTATAATAATGGCCGGGATAACGCCAGGTAGAAGAAGAATACACACTATCACAACATACTATAGCTCCATAAAAATGTAGGGAAACATGTGTTGTCATCGACTATTTTATCGACAACCTTTTATTGATCGAACCTGTCAGTCAATCCCTAGCAACTTTTGGTAGAAATTATTGTAAATTCACGTATTTGATATTATTTTTTATACGTAATGGATGCTTTCAGCGTATTTATATAATGAAATACTATATTCTTTTCTACCGATATGTATACACAGATTTCCATTTAATTCTATAATATCGTCACAAAATAGTATTGTGCAAAAGTGGCCGGTACCTGTGAAAACTTTAATTATTTCGGATTTTTACGCCTGCATGAACCACACCTTGGCACTGCACAATGCACTATAATAAACTACGTTTAATAAATATAACCAAGTACTGTAAAATTAAATAAATTATGAAAATAAGCGGATTTTGTTGCTCGCTTAGTTTGACATATTTCGACTCTGGGTCACTGCAGGCTACTTCTGTGTAAACGTATGGTCGCATCATGCATCTCGCTTTAACATATGAGTTAAATTATTCTATCTCTTTCACATTGCCGATCTATGTTTTATACTAAATCTATGTGTAAACGTATGGTTGCATCATGCATCTCGCTTTAACATATGAGTTAAATTATTCTCTTTCACATTGCCGATCTATGTTTTATACAATGATAAAAGAATTATAAAGGATTACGCACAAAAGTAGCTATATATATCAAATTATAGTTATGTTAGGAATATCGACGCGGAATGTACGTTTATCTATCTGTCTCCTTTACACAAAGCTGACTTTTCCCTTAATGAAAAAGACAAATAATAATTCCTTTGTTTCGAATATGGCAATATTTTGTTCACTAACCACACTGAGACCGCCCCTAGACCAAAATGACGCCATTTTATTTAGCTCATCCGAAACCACAGACTAGTAAAACAAAAACTCCATGAAATGTCAAACTGTGGCGTTATCTGTCAATCGAAGTAAACAAATCTGCAAAATCAAAGAATTTCGAATTATTCAATGGTTTAATCTCGTTTGTTAAGTTTGCTAATTAGTTTAATTGTTAAGTTTTTAAAGTGCCTCAGTGTTGTGTTAGAGGATTCAAGTCGAGTTCAAAAAGGACTCAACACAACTTTTCATAGGTTAGTAACCGTTTTTACGAAATACTAACAAATATGTGCTAAATTTACATTTTTTAATTTTAGGTTTATTTTTATCATTTATAAATGTATTTGGATCTTGTTGATTAAGTTTTAGACTCTTCTAGGCGTTATTTATACAAGTAGTGTAAATAACAACCTCATTGTTTGTTTACACACAAGTTTAGAGATGAGTGGATTCGATACGAAATTATTCATATCGATATTATCATTTTTAAATATTTTGATCTTTATTTTTCAAAAAAGAAAAAAATAGTTTATATTTAAATATATATTCAGACCGACAAACAAAGTGAAATTAAAAATATTTTTTAGATTCCCTATAAACATACAAACCAGGACAAAATGGATACAAAAAATTGGAAGCTATTAGAACCCTGCAATAAATACATTTATTTGTTCATTACATTTTGAAAAAGAAAACAGCTTTCCAACAATATTCCCGGTAAGTGAAATTGTAGTAATTATGATATTTTACCTAATAATCCTATTAATAATACAACTGTTAATCAATAACAAAGATGACATGCAAGATAATTTGGACAATTGGTAGTCTATTGTCTAATGTTCTGGAGAACCTTTTAATGAACAGAAATAGTTTTATATTTCATTATTAATTATTATAATTGTTTATCTTAACCAACACTGTCATATTCATTGATTGAATTCTAAGTGAGACATAATGATTTTCCTCAGTCAAATAATAGCAATAAAAATCTACCTATGTTATTTTATTTTATTTGGCATGTATTAAATATCCTGATAGGTATTTTTGATTTTAGCAAAGAATGGTGCAACGTAATAATGAACGAAATGTATTAGATGCAACTGGGTGTTTGTTTCGACAGGTATAACCTTGTAACGGTTGTAACATGTAAATTAGTATTAGTTGGTCATATGTTTACATTATGGCGACTAAAAAAGTAACGATAATTGTAAAGTATAAGTATATTTTTAGGAATATCAAGAAATAATTACCTCCAACCGTCACATACATAGTCTGACCCCACACTAAGATCAAAATGTTTAATACATCATATTACTACTGTTTATGTAGCAGTTGCATTTTTATTAGTTTTGTTACAAATAAATTTATCATAATATTAATATTTATACATACACTAGCGGCCCGGCCCGGCTTCGCCTGGGTGCAAATACAGATTCCAGTCCATATTTTATTTAAAATCAATATGACAGCCGTTGTCTAAACTGCTTATCCATTTTCAATCCCATCCTGTACCTATTCTTATGTCCCATTTTATCCACCTTATATTCTATTCTATCCCATCTCTCCAGATTCAAATCATTATTTTGCTGTGGAAATATTATAACACTGTTACTACTCCGACGACATTCATTGAAATCAATTAAAAGATACCATAGATGACCCGACCACGCTTCGCTATGGCTTAGTTATTATATGATGAATTTTATATTGAATTATTTAGCATAGCAAAAAAGCCCGACCCACCTTTGCCTGGATGCAGATATTTTTTTATTTTACTCCACACCAAATACATGTTATTTTTCGTATAAGCTCTTGTATACCTAAACATGAATTAGCTATCCTACTGTCCTGCTCAATTCCGTCCCATCCCGTCTGTTCAGTCACTTCCCGATACGTCCCGTCTTTTCTCTTCATTGACCATCCCGTCTTATACCGTGCATTTACATTTCATCCTATCAAATGTGTCAGCTATCCCAGTCCTCTCCCCTACCTCCCACTCTATTATATCCCGTTTCTCCATATCCAAATAGTGTGCCTTATAAATTTTTGACATTAAACACTTTAGCGATTTTGATTATCCATGCAATATTCCATCCCTTATTTCACCCCCAGTATGCTGTTTTCCAAAAACATTACGCCATTACTTTTTGTTAGTAATAAAGAGATTAAATATAAATTTTCATAGAAATACACTCACACACACAATTAATGTAGCAACGGTCATTGAGTAACGGTAGTAACAATTATATATAACTGGTTTCTCAAGACACAGACAACGCCTAATTTGAGAATCCCTGCAATATTCTCCATAATTATATAAAATTGTTATTTTATTCAGTTCAGTTCAGTTTTTATTTTTATGTGTTATTTAATGAAAGATTTTTCATTTTCAAGTGACATTCTATCTTGAAAAGAAGTAAAACTTCTTACGTGTGAATATTATTTATTTGATTGTCCTATATTTATTTAGCTTCATAATATACTCTTTAGTTTACACAAATTAAATTTCTGAACGTATGCATAAATATTTGACAACCAATTTAAATGTCAACCACTTTTCATTACTGTCATTATTTTACATCTTTAAAATCTAAAATACGCCATTAATCGAATATTGTGGATATATGTTGTCGATTCGAAACCTTTATTTAAATACGTTATTTAATTTGAGGGAAGAGTTTACCGTATTGACGGTATGAACATTAAATGTTTGACAGTTACAAACCCATGAACATTTTGTATGGTATAACCAAAATCAACAACTCCTTATAAATAAAAAATTAATTGAAAAAACATTTTCCAGTAGACCAAACTGTAAATCTAAACCATTCTCGAATCTCCACGAACACACACAAAAAATTTCATCA
Organism: Hyles vespertilio; assembly: GCA_009982885.2. Lineage (NCBI taxonomy): Eukaryota > Metazoa > Arthropoda > Insecta > Lepidoptera > Sphingidae > Hyles > Hyles vespertilio. The sequence goes on from CM042811.1 coordinate 16,498,339, forward strand.
AAATTGGTCCAGTCGTTTAGGAGGAGTTCAGTCACATACACACGCACACAAGAAATATATATATTAAGATAAACTCACGCCTTTTTCCCAGAATGGGTAGGCAGAGGTGCAACCAGGACACCCACATTTCAGCCTCCGTGGCGCAGGCGGTAAGACGCCGTTTGTGAATCGAGAGGCCGCGGGTTCGATCCCCGCACCGAGAGAAATGTTTGTGCGGCCCACAAATATTTCTCTCGGGTCTGTGTGTTTGTGAGACCGAAAAGTCTCTCGTAGTTCCTGATACCCACGACACAAGACTCGATCTTAATGTGGGGTCAGGACTATGTATGTGACTGTTGGGTGTTATTTATTTATTTCGCCTTGTATATTCCGTCCTACGATGTTGTGGGTGGCGAGCCTATCGCAATGTCGTGCACAAATTCCTGACTGTGCTGATAATGAATAGAAAAATCCGATATCACTTTGCGCGACCCGGGATTCGAACTTGAGACCTCAGCTTTGTAACCGTACCATAATATAACTACGCCACTGAGGCAGTCAATATTTATACATAAATTAAAATCTATAGTCCACATTATTCACCGCTTGTATGTTTATGTATGTATGTACCTTATGTTTTTTTTGTTTGATTGAATTATTCGAAAAATATTTTTATTCTAGTGCTAATTTCCTGCCTTCGTTCGCGATGTCCGCTACAATTCCTTTATTCAAAATCAAAATCAAAATATTCTTTATAATTTAAGTTCATTTCATTTGGCGATCTAGTGTTGTTACATAGTTTATTAAGTCTTTTAATTATTTTTTTTTTCGAGTTTCTTATTTTTTTATATAAAGCAGCTGTTAAATAAATAATTGTCGAAAGAGACTGACTTCTGTTATACAGGGCTTCCTAGTTCAGGAGTCAGGGTGTTATTATGTTGTAAACATGTTGTAATGAAATAAAGATTAATTATTATTATTATTATTTATTCAAATAGTCTTTCAAAAGATCTTTTGTTCATTTCTGCTACCACCGCTTCGGAACGTGTTGTAGCTGTGAAGAAGAAGTGGCGCAAGAAACTTCGTCAGCAACACGATCTGTCTTCTTTTTTCTTTTCTTTATATCGCCATTTAAAATTACAATGGTTCATGTCACAGAACACAATAATGTCAGTTTATTTAGTTAATTGTGTTTATTTAGTTAATTGTTTAATTTCTATTTTTACATTTTAATTGTTAATTTTGTGTAGATATTTTATTTCTATTTATATATTTAAGTTGTTAGTTTAATAATAATAATAATAATAAATCTTTATTTAAATAAAACTTAATTACTTACTTAAAATCTATTACCAGGGGCTCCCAAACTAGGCACAGCCTGTGTCTTGGGATACCAACTTATAATGTAATTTACACAATTATACCATACAAGTGGAAGAAAAGCAATACATAATACATATAAATCACAAAGTTAATCAGGCAAATTAAAAATATTAATATATTCTAGTAAATATTGAAATAAAATTAGGAATTAAGACATGTTATTTTTAACGTATATTATCCAAAAGTGCTTCAGTGTCTTCGTAACTTAGACTTTGAAGCCAGTCACGAATTTTATTTTTTAATTTGATGATTGGACACTTTTTTATATCTATTACTTTTGAGACCCTATTATAGATAGATAAAAAGGCGTAAAACGGAAATCTTGAGGCAAAACAAGAGTAAATCTAGTAAATCTCGGTAAATCTAAGCTATAAACTCTTCTCTTCAATAGATCATTATAAATATTAGAGTTAATTACTGTTTTGTGAGTGGAGAAACAGTAATTAACTCTAATATTTATAACAGTAACAGTAAGTTTTAGTAACAGTGTGAGTTTAGTGAACATATTTTCATAGTTGTTTGCTAAATGTCTGTTTTTTTTAGATTTTAGTTATAATTTGGCAAAAGAAATATTGACATGGTGAAAATTGGTGCTTAAGGAAAAAAGTGTGGTATATTCGAAGTCGCAACCAAATTCTAGCTATTAATAAAGTTGTATTTTATCTCACGTGTGTATTATTTGACAAATCCAATCCAATCATCAGGTAAAACTTACCCATCAAATAAATCATAGCATGAAAAAAATATCAAAACATTGACCTATTATTATCGGATTTAATTTTTAAAGACTTGACTGTCAAGTCCTAAAATCCCCTGTTTATACTCAATTTACATGTAAAGCAAAAATTAAAAATGTTATATTAATGTTGGTCGTATGCCACTGTTGATGATCGATATCGATAAAAAATTTGGTACTAGCGTATCACTATTTTTAGGGGCGGAGCCGCCGCCATGTTTGTGAATCAAAGTGGTACGCGTCACGTGACCTTATGCTTTATCCCCTCTATTCTTTAATCATTGGTTTTATACTAAATCTATGGTTTTCAGCATTACTGTTGGTAGCACTGAATCCATTTGCTTTGCTTATTCCATGGTCAAGAAAAATAGAAAAAAAAACATTGCATAGCTTCTGACTTCTTGGTCTGTACTTTCCATGGTGCTTCCTTCTCTATTGTTTTCTATTTCAAATTCAACTGAAATTTTCATCACAATTTTCATTTCGTTTTCGCTTTGGTTCGTTAAAGTTGTGAGAACTGAGAGCTGTCGATCTTCGCATCTTTTTGATTGTATAAAATACTTTGTAGTTTGTTATATTATAATACATAGTGGTTACCTAAGATTAATTGCGGCATATTGCATGAGAATAATAAGGAAAGGTGAGTACTATAATATACTGTATAGTGATTTATGATGTTTATTAGGTAATTATGTTTTAAAGCTTTGTAATTCAGAGCTATAATCAAAATGTACGATTTTTAAAAAAATAACATATTGCATCAAATTGAGAACCTCCTCCTTTTTTTGAAGTCGGTTATAAATTTCAAAATAACTAAGGCTTTGCATATAAATGGTGTTATATTTAATTTTTTTTTGACTATAATGTAAATCCCACATTATTTAATAATTCGTTATGAATTTTAATTTCAGTGAAATCAGGAGACTATAGTCAACGATTGTACGTAGGTACTTCGTACTAGAGGTTGCAAGCAGAGTAAGTTTGTAGAAAAATGTCTGGGTTTGGTGGCAGTAGCAGCGGTGGTGTTCACGAGGGTGATTCCAGTGTTCCAACAGGCTCAAGCGGCGTAGAGACAACACGTGATCATGGGGACTCCGTTGTTCACCCTAGGTAGGTAATTTATATTTTTTACAATTGTTAAATAAAATCCGTTATTGATAAACCTTTGACAGCTTTTGTGGCGTAGTTAGAAGAGAGCCGGCTATGAAACAAGAGACCGCGGGTTCGATCCCCGCTTCAAGAGTATGAACTACAAGTATAATAATGCTAATGGATCGTAAATTTTTTTTGGGTCTGGGTGTTTGTTAGACCGAAAAGTCTCGTAGTTCCCGATACCCACGACACAGGACTCTATTATAATGTAGGGCTAGATATGTGACTTGCATTTTTGCATAAATGACGTGTCGCAGTGTGTGTGTGACGGGTGCAGGAGGATAAGTAATTGTTGTAAACACCCCACGCTTTGTAACAATAAAATATATGTATTTTACTCCATTTTCTTATCTTAAATTCAGTATCAATAATTTTTACTTTTTTAGTTGTATATCTTATTAAAGCGTGTATTTTAGTTTTTTTTATTTAATACTGATTCTTAATTTACACATTTTGCTCAAACAATTTGGTTTTGTTGCAGATGTCCTATTCAGTTACCTCCACCCAAAAAGGCATACAGTGCAGAATCGTAAGTTATGTTTAGAGATTGAGGTAGAAAGTTTATTTATTACTGAATTCTAAAAAAAATATAATTTCAGAAGACCGTCAGATACACAACATATGGAACAAATTATTGAAGACCCTGACTCAATGTGAGTGCCGTTCAATAAATTAACATCAATCTCTGAATAAGGAATAATAGTGATTGTGTTTGTAATCTGGATATGTTTTTTTTTAGATTGTCAAATAGACATGAGACTAAGAGGCTAACAGGTGATATTGAGCAGGGCCTAAGTGGTAAGTAATTTTCATGTACTCTTTTATAATCATCTCACAATTACATATGATTCATAGGAAATATATAATTACAATACATTTCCCATCCCAGGAACTGTTAATAGTCACTACAGAATCTTAACATCATTATTTTACATATTTCCTAAGCACACTTGGAAGTGTATAAATTTCATAGGAATTATTGTATGAAAATCCTAGTTTTCAGTAATTTCCAGTACCATAATATCTAAGAAAAATATAATAAAAATGCTTCATTCTATGGATAAAGTAAATAAAATGCACTGGTAAGCAAAATGTAGTAAGTACAATACAATCCCATCAATCGCATGAAAACATAATGTATCGTACAATTTATACATAATGCTGCTGGCCAAGTCGATCTATTTATTTAAAACGTAAAGAATTTTTAATATTGATATGGTAATAACTAACGTAATAACTTTATATAGAAGGTCCCTTAAGGACTAAATAAATGAATCGACTTGGTGTTACATGCATCTCACAACTTTTTGCAGTAGAATACCTGAGCTGCGAGACTTGGATTTTTTTTACAGGATGTTTTTGATGGGATCTCACGTCTTTTTGTAGAGTCCTACTTTTTCCTTTTCGGTACTTCTTACTTCTAGAATATCACTAACGATTTTTCTTAAAGCCTCTGTCTTATGAATTTTTCTTATTTTTGTAGGTATCAATTTATCACAAATATAGCGGATTTGATTATTAATGTTCATTCTTTCATTGTAATTGATATTTTCGAGCTATTTAGTCTATTTATTTGCAAGTTTTTCTTCATCATGTTTTTCTAGAGGAATTTGTACAGTTTCATGGGCTGAATACCATTTCTCTCTCTATATCCCCTCCTGTTATGCCTCATATATATAGATATCTATCTACAACTATTATTCCATTATATACGGGTACAATGATTCATTAACTGCAAATGTAACTTTGTAATCCTATACATTTATATGGGATTACAAAGTTATTCACGCAGTTGGTCTATCTAGAAAACTAGACACAAATTATGAAATGTTTGAATTTTCCCTTACTTTAGACACTAAACACTAATTATATTCTAAATTTGAAGGTTCTATGTCTGCTAGAAGTGCCTTCGACTTTTGATGATCGGTCAGTCAGTCAGTGAGTGACAAAATTACGAAAGTTTGATAAGTTATAATTCTTAAACTTCTGGTTCAAATCGAATGAAATTTTAAATATACCGTGTTTACACAATGCCTGCTTTGTAACTGAAAATTCAAGCTTCATGCTTTAGCCACAACGAAGTTATTGGGGGTTGAAAATGGTCTGAATTGCTTCGAGAAAAGGATGTTACGGCCATGCCACTTTTTAGCTCGACTTGGAGTGGGCTCGGCCGCGCCCCCAGAAATGTTACAGTCGGGTATTTTGCTTTCATATCTTTTCATTTTTTTAAAATAAACTTGTTAATTATACAGGGTATATCAAGAGTGCTACAGAAAACGAAGCTGGGTGGTAGTTTTAGTGACTTCAGACACAATGCATCTTAATTTTGTGCAAAAAAATGGTGACGATTTTTTTTTGTTATTTTTTTTCTATCGTCGTATTAGGGTGGTAAATACATAGTTTTTTTTAAATAATAGTATACACCCTTTTATTTTTAAAGACGCTATGCTACGCAAGGCTTTAAATTATTATTTTAACAAAAACTATAGATTTACCACCTAAACATGACGATAATTAAAAATTAATAAAAAAAATGCATTGTGTTTGTAGTCACTAAAACTACCAACCAGCTTCGTTTTCGGTAGCAGTCTTGATATACGCGGTATATATTTTATAATAATAATTGCATCTACTGTTATTCTTGTATAATTTATCTCAATTCTATCCTTGCCTAACAACACGTTATTTAGATTTCTATATTGGTTAGCGTTCGTACTCATTGACATCCATAACGTAACACATTTCTGACCGCTATTCAGGAAATTTATAGATATCCTAGAAATGACAATGACAGATTGCGTACATTTCCGTTAACATATTCATAGAGTACCTATACTCATAAGTTGCACCTACAGAGGTTTTTCCAAAAACAAAGAAAAGCAATAATAAGAGATTTTACGGGCATTTATAAAAAGCCGCCGTTTGTCGCTTTATAATTATATTGATTTTTTTGTTTACAGGAAGCTCGGAAGACGAAGACGACGAAGAAATTTGTATTGTACCGAAGGCTGCGCGCATGCGCTTCAACGACGAGTATGGAGGAGACGAGGAAGATGACGCGGTAACACCGCAGTCCGATCCAACTTTACTAAGTAGTGTTGATGGCACGGACTTAGGTCAATATAAACCCACTGATTTGTTTGACTTTCAGTGGCAGACGTTTCCAGAAACGCCTATTTCATCGAATTTGCGTCGGGAAACGTTTATAGACAATAACTCTGGACCCAGAGTCCATTATGCCGAGCCATATGATGCATTCACTGCCATATGGGATAGGCAAATAATGGAACATATATGTGAGCAAACCAATCGGTATGTCCAACAGATGACTACAACAAGGCTTTGCTCACAAGATTCTGGATGGAAAGACATTGATTGTGATGAGTTATATGTTTATTTTGCAGTTGTAATCGCAATGGGTGTAGTAATAAAAAGGCCTATAGAAGAGTATTGGGACACTAGTGACAACATCTTTTCTACTCCTTACTTCAGGACCTGTATGCCTATGAATCGATTCTTACTCATAAATCGTTTGCTGCATTTTAATCATAATCTGGATATGAATAGTTCACAACTATCGCCTGACCAAGCTAAATTATTTAAGGTGCAACCTATTTTAGATCATTTAAATAGAACATTTTCTACTCTTTACAACTTGAGCCAGAACATTGCTATAGATGACTCTGACCAAATGGAAAGGCCTGAAAAATTCATCGGCAGGTATTAAAACTTATGAGCTTTACGAATCACAAACTGGTTATATGTGGCGGTTCGACACTTATTGTGATTCCGAATCGCCGCAAAATTCTAGCGCTATACCTGGAACTATACCAGCTATCGTTCTAAGGTTGATTAGAGGCTTAGAATTTAAAGGACACACACTGTTGATGGATAGTTACTATAGTTCTCCAGCCCTTGCACGTGTGTTAAAATCAATGCAAATTGACTGTGTGGGAACATTACGTATCAACCGGGAGTATGTTCCCGTTCAGTTGAGTACATTCAAGAAACAAATGGGAGAAAAACAGATAGTTGGCTTCACAAGTGGCGATGTCGACGTGTTGATATGGAGAGGTTATAAATGCGTGGCTCTTATGTCTACATACCACGGATCTGCCATTACTCTGTACAAAAATGTACTTCAGCCTATCATAGTACCCGATTATAATTCTTCTATGGATGGGCTTGTTAAGATGTGCCTGATGGTAAATTATAATCCCATTGAGCAGATAAGTACGCGGGTGTGGTATAGAAGACTTTTTATGCGTTTGTTCAACATCAGTGTGTTCAATTCATACATTATGTATCAATTTAATAAACCGAAAATTGACCAGAGTGATTTTCGCCAAGAACTTATTCATCAGTTGCTTTCACACCATAAGCACACCTAAGGTCGGAAACATTGGTACTATCTTGTTCGAATGTTGTCTATTCGCCTTACACATTTTTGGGAAGGCATATCCCTGCAGAATATAAGACCAATGCGGAGGGCCTAGAATGTTCGACGCACGTGTGTGGGGTGTAGGAAACTGAAGCGCACATACTCGTATTGCCCAGTTTGCATTAAACTTGCATATCTGTGTATTTTGGCGCGGTCCAAACAGCGGTTGTTTCCTTATTTATTATTCATAACTTTTTAATTTTTTCTTTTCTTTTCCGTATTTTTTATTTCCTAATATAGCTATATCATTATTAATGTCTTTCCATTCCGGTTTTATGTAAATACAAATACTACCCATAAATTAATGATTGTAATTTCTATTAAATTGTATTTATATTTTGTCATAATCTTGTACAGCTCGATATTATGAGCCATATAATTGATGCTCGGAGTGTCGAACAATAGATGTAACAACCAGATTAATGTTGACCAATTTAAACATAATGAAATTTCAATATTAAAACACAGTCCCTAGACTGTAATATGTTTCTATATTTTTTTAATGTACTTTATATTTATAATAAATCTTACACGGGCCGATAACAAGTTCCTTTTTAAAGGATGTATTAAATATTTTCTATTTAAGATAAATTTATGTACCTATCATCATCTTCACAATATATTTATAAACAGATTGTACAAATTTATATTTGTTTCTGTGATATTTGTATATTGAAACATACAACAATATTATAATACAATGCCATGTGAATTTGTATTCTGGAATAAAAATTATATGAAACTTGACTTGATCTTTTTTTCCCCTTATTCCTTAAATAAAATATTATGTGTGTTCCCAAAATCAATAAGTATACATAATCATATTAGGTGCCAGCACCTACATATTTTGATTACATATCTACCAATTATAGTTAAGATTGTGATTTTTGGTTTGCAGTGAATACGGATACCAATACAGATTCTTCGAGCGCAAATCTTTTAATTGGCATCTAGATATTTAAGATATTGTTAAAATGTAAAATTGTCTGTAAGCTTCCCAAATATAATAATAATTTAAAAAAAATAATTGCGCGCTTCCATTAATTCTATATTAAAATCTTATAATATTACCAATGGTACCTACTTGAATTATGTTGATTTAAGTGAAGTGGTAGGTATGTGATTGTTTCTTTAACTACTCAGTCATCATTATTATGATTACAGTTGATTACCAAATATTATTATTACAATGTTGAAGTGTGAAGTGCGTGGTGTCCTGTTTGTTAATGGACTAGACGCGGCTGCCAACATGTTCACGGTGTTCCCGGGTTCGAATCCCATGGCACACCTCTAGCTTTTCGGAGTCATGTATGTATTAATAAGTCAATCACCACGCACTAAAGCGGTGAAGGAAAACATCATGAGGAAACCTGCATACCATAGCCTTTTATAAGAATTTCTATGGTACGTAAGTCCGCCAACCCGCACTAGGCTAGCGTGGTGGATTATATGGCCTATGACCTATCCACTCTCAATCGTACTCTCGGTTGTAGAGGTGGCTCGCATCCTGCAGTGGAAATTATATAGGCTGATACAGAATTTATTCATAAAAAATAAAACAAACTTCTTTTTTTTAATATACCAACTACTACGAACATTTTGAAATTACAATAATAATTGGGCCAGTATTTGGCTTTCAGCTTAATTAGTTACTTTCATCCTATTCTCTTGAATACGAAGTAGTGGTAAGTATTTGATACTAGTCACTAGGGTAGTAGGGCACTAGTATTAATAATAGGATAATAATATTGCACACAACGGTTTACCATGTAAATAGCCCAAAATCGCCTGACCAGGAAAATATGAACATTTGGATATAAAACAATATTGTTCGCACGCTTAACATGTGTGGTGCCGAAAAATTACGTTAATGTAATAATATAGTTGAATATATTTAAATAAAGGCTCGTAACATTAAGTTTGACTATGTACCAGGGATGTTGCGAGTATTCGCATCCACATCCGCAAATGCGGAGCTTCCGCATAGATTTGGACATCTGCATCCGCATCCGCAATAATTGATGCGGATATTTATGCGGATGCGGATGTAATACAAGATGAGACAAGACAGAAATTTGGCGGTGCCGTCGAATGGCGCGTGCTGTTCGCACGTGACATTGACCAATGGGAGCGAAAGAAATAGTGCCATGATCCGACGCGTTTGTTGTTTGTATGATGTTAGATTCTTCTAGTGAAGATTAGAGTCGAGAAATACCAGAAAATGGTAGCATTGAAGCTGTACTCAAAAAATAATTCTTTATTACCGCATTAAAAAAAGAGTCGATGTGGTTGAAAATCCTCTTAATTGGTGTTCATAGAGAGGATTTAAGATATTATTGCCGAAAGCACGAAGATTTTTATTCACTCCAATAAGTAGTGCTGCTAATGAACAATTATTTGCAGCGCGGGTTTAATTTACGAACCTCTTCCTAATAGCCTTGTATCAGAAAATGAAACGGTGCTCTTTTGCGAGCACTTGGGGCTACTCAAAAATAAGGTAATGCATTTAATTATCAATAGAGAAGATGGCTAGAACCTTGCACAAGCATGGGATCAAATTGTACACTTAATTAAATCGGAACCCAAAAGACCAACTGCCCGACATTAAGACACAGTGAGCTTTTTCTGCGTAGACCGAAACGCAAAAACAGATTAACGTTTTAAATAACCTTTTTAATTTAATAATTGTAAATTACGGGTAATATGCGGTTCAACTAAGAATAGGACTGACCTTGCGCCATATTGGTTCGTAGTAGCTGTCAAATCGCACAATTTAGGTAGGGTGAGCAAAACAAGATTTCTTAAAATAATATTTTTGTTGAATAAAAATAATATTTTTAATAATTAATAATTCGTAGAAAAATTAATTAATGAATAATGTCGTGTTATAGTTACTCTCTGGCGAATAATTGCATATGAAGTAAATAAAAAATTGAAAAAAATATACTTTTTTAAGCTATTTATGACTAAACATTCTTGTTTATGTGTCCATATAACATTTTGTAATTGTTTCAATTTATTTAGTTAATTTATGTTAAAGAATTTGACTATGTGAAAAAAAATATAATTGATGCGTAAATATTTTTTTGTTGCTAACGATACTTTTCGTGTGATATTTGACAACTAAAGGTCATTGACGTTCCTATTCTTATTTGAAACGCATAGTAGTTAAATTCCGCCTCGTAATCATGAATCCTGTAAAGTAATCGAAATGTCGGGAGGTTAAAAAATATAAAAAAATTACATAGATAAATCGATAAATAATAGTAAGCGATAAAATCCGTTAATAATAGTTTAATTTCAATATTCATTTATATACTATATCCATATAGGATCTCAAACATCCGCATCCGCGGATGTGAAAAAATCGACATCCGCAACATCCCTACTATGTACTACCGGCCTTCATAGACAATTTAAAACTTATGTTAAGTACCTTTCGAATTCAGTTTGAGCGTAGACGATAAAACATTCGATACTCAAATAGGTCGATAATCGACGCCCAAATACTGGAACGCAACCTAAATATAAATGGCGCTTAACTACGTTAATCCCGATTAAATGTACTGGCTAAGTAGGCCGTGCGCTGAAAAGAGCAACTTATTATTTGATTGGCGTTCCAGTATTCGGACGTAAGTCTTTTGTCCTAAGTCCTTGAATATGATCTCGTGATCAGTAGTCGTAAATTATGGGCTTTTTAAATACTCTCACCTTTTTCCCAAAAGAAATAGGCAAAAGTGCTATCACGCCAGACATTCGCATCCCACGATGTAATATGGGACGAAGTCTATCGTCATATATCATCGTTATGTATGTAGAAAGGAGAAAGCCCATTCATAATCACAACATAGTTTAAAACAAAGTCGCTTTCTCTGTCCCTATGTCCCTTTGTATGCGTAAATCTTTAAAACTACGCAACGGATTTTGATGCGTTTTTTTAAATAGATGTAATTATCATCAATTTATTAACAGAGCCTAAGACAAAAATATAAAAATGTGGGCATCTCGGGACGCCCGTTAGAATTTATAACTTAAACTAATTTGAGTTGAACTGGTTTAACTCGAGAAATCTTTGGTTATTACTTAAATGCTATGTAGGTAAATCTATTGATATGATAATGTAAGGAAAGGTTTTTTTATTAATAACATATTTTATTGATTATAAAATATATTTTATTATTTGTTACAATTATTCAATATGTACATTAGAATATTGTGTATGTACATTAATAGTATCATTACTTAATCCTATATAAGTAACAATTGGCTTATGGTAGCTAAAATGAGCAACGAAATTGATACATTATTTGTCATTTAAAAATCTTGCAAAGACTGCATCAAGTACAGTTATAGTTTTTGAGAATAACGCCCGAATACTGGAACGCAAGTTAAATATAAGTTGCGCTTAACTACGTTAATCCCGCTTAAATGTACTAGCTAAGTGGCCGTGCGCTGTTAAGAGCAACTTATAATTTGAATAGCGTTCCAGTATTCGGGCGTAAATCTTTTTCCCTACACACACAAGTAGGCACAAAAATCTTCGCACCAATACAAAGTTTCATAGTACCTAAAACGGACATTCTCCTTTCTGACCACTGGTAATGAATAGAAAAACCCAATATCACTTTACTCGAGCTAGGATTCGTTCACTCTCTACAATATTGTTACTGAACCCGAGACAGCTTTGTAATCGCACCGTAATATAAATGCGCCACCGAGCCAGTCTTATAATTTGTACTGAAGTTTCCGTAGTGTCAACTAAAATGAACAATGTACGATTTTTCGTGTAGTAATAATAATAAAAATCTTTATTATTACACCACAAAGGATAAAATAAAAATACGAAGCAAATGTACATTTGATGAAACAATTGGCGACTTTATCGCTAAAAACGATCTCTTCGAGGCAACCAGGCAAACGTCAGGTTCTTCTAACAGGCAAAGTTTACAAGTTCCTGATCAGGCGGTGTAAGTAAATTTAAACATAAGCTACATAATACAACAATATACAACATTAATTAACTACGTCGGTGTCCGTTGTTTCATCAACTTTGTCCAGTTCAACCGTTTCCATTTTGCTTGTTTTTTGACTGCCTGTGCATCCGGATTGCGAGGTCGATGGCTTTTGTGATTCTTGTACCCATTTGAGTTGTATGTTAAACCTGTAAAGAACAGTAATTTATTAAAAACAGGGGAACACGGCTATAAGCACATTGAATGTACAAAATGTTCATTTATTCGCATTGATTAATTTAAAAATATAAGATTTGTATGTGCGATACACATTTTTAGAATGGTCATTTTCATGTTTGCTGGCTATATGCAAAAGGAAAACTATGCGGGTAATCAGAACCCCCTTTTATTTTAAATTCGGTATGAAATCAACATAAATATTATCGTGTAGGTATAACAAATACATAACTTGATATTTTCTCATTTACTGAAGAAAATAGGTAACTGGTCATTCTAGGGTTATGTAGATGTTGTGTGTCTACCTATTTATTTTTATTTAAGTTTATGATAACAGAAAATTTTAAACATCACTTACAGCTGACAAAGTTTTCTTATTGTTTTCTTCTCTGTGATTAATAGTAAGAATATTATAACACCGATTAAAGAGTTCATCAGGTTCACTATTATGTAGGGACATAAGGGCAACGTATATTTCATTTGAGCCAATTCGATGATCCAACTGACACCCATCATCATTGCCAGCTTGACGTACACCTTGAAACTGCGGAAATAAAATCATCAGCCATAAGAAATCGTTAATTATCTTAATCGTATATAATTAATCGTATATAATCTCGATATTCATTCGAAAACGAAACTTTCAGGGACTTCAGACACATTGCAACGAAATGTCCAGTAAAATGCAGAATCCAGTTTGATTACACGTATAGTTTGATGGAAATATTCCCACCAGCTTCCTGCATACTGTTTTTACTGGACGGTCTGAGTGGAGGGTACACCTATACCGCTTGTTGCCGTACCGCAAAAAACAGGATGTAAACTACTGTGTGTGAACACAGCAGTGATTTTTGTAGAATTCTGTAAAAAAACCGTCCTCGCAGAACTGGATGTCGTGGGAAAGTAGCCTTAGGCCGTTATTATTAATTGTTATTATATTCTTGAACTGTTCAATTTGATCCCCTCCTCTCCATTCCTAACCAGAACCACGCGGGCTGGCTTGCGAAGCCATAGCTTGTCGGTCCACACCATCCCGGCGCGAACCAAACGGTTCTCTAATTATTTTTTGGGCCGCACCGTCAGGCTGTGGAATTGTTTGCCGTCCAACGTGTTCCCTCCTTCCTACAATCCTGGGTCCTTCCGCCGTAGTGTGAAGAGGCAGGTCGGCATAATTGTTTCTCTGCCTGATACTCTGCCTGGGCGGCATTTGCGCTTACCATCAGGTGCAATGTCGCCACTATGCCCGGCAAGAGTAAAAAAAAATATTTATTTTGATCGAAGCACCAAAGGGTTTTAGTCGGTAAGCTGGCCTGGATTTCTTAGGGACCTAGTCAGGCCGCAACACCCTTAAGTGTGCTGGGTTGGCTAATGGCACCGGTATACCCTTTTTAACCTTCCCTGAGGTATCGGACGGGAGTTTATTAGTTTTACTCTCGACAAATATAAAGGCTATGTGACGTCAAACTAAATTAGTACACAATACCGACTGGCGCATCTAGAAGTTATAAATATGTATAAGAAAAATACCTGCATATGGCCACTTGATTCCTTTTAGTTTCTTTATTATCGAATTTTTGTATTCCTTTTTTGACAATCCGTATGTTATATAGCGTCATTACAAACAATCCACAATTTATTATAATCAATATTCCTATAGGCATATATAAGTACAGCATCGTTTCATCCACTGTAACAAAAATCATTATTATTGCTTGAATGGGATTTGCGAAAAAGTGTACAACATTATACGTCGGTAGAACTAATACTTTGTTTATTAGAAGCGCTAATTTTTTTTTCCAATTAATGGCGAGCCGAGCATGCCGTTCGCCTGGTGGTAAGCGGTACTGCTCATGATTATTAGCAAAATCAAACAACACCGTGAATTACGAAGCAATACTTGGCATTCTACTACGCTCGCCATCCTGAGACATAAGATATTAAAATTCTCAATGAGACATTACACCCGAATATAATTCATTAGGTATATAGTTCTGGAGCATCGTTGATCAGGGGCCCTACTATATACATCCGAAACGAATCGAAGTTTATACAGGGTATATCAAGACTGCTACTGAAAACGAAGCCGGGTGGTAGTTTAAGCAACTTCAGACACAATGCAACAGAAAAAATTGCAAAAAAAAGCGACAATTTTTTTTTGTTTTTTTTTTTTTCCTATGACCATATTTGGGTGGTAAATACATTTTTTCCTAAAATAATAGTGTATACCCTTTTATTTATAAATAATCTAAGGTATAAAAGTGTTTAAATCATTATTTTAGCAAAAACTATGAATTTACCACCCAAAAATGACGATATTTAAAAAATCATAAAAAATAATTGTCGCGTTTCTTTGCGAAATTTTTAGTTGCAATGTGTTTGTAGTCACTAAAACTACCACCCGTCTTCGTTTTCGGTAGCAGTCTTGAGATACCCGGTATACGAACGAACGATCGAAGTTTATATACATACGAATGTACCTACTCTGTAAAAGTTCGAATTTGTATAACGTACACTGACCGTAGCCATAGGTCTAAGGTTACGACCATAAGTCAATAACGACCATATGTATATGTAGGTACATTCGTATCGTATACAAACTTCAGTCGTCCGAAGTTTCGAACTTCGTTTCCAATGTACAGTCAGCGACATAAGTCGTTGAACACTTCACATTTTTTGATAAGCTTTTTATGAATTAAAATTTGTACGTACTACTCTGTAGTCGTAAAATATAACCAAGTAAAGTCATCTATGCCGAGATGTGCCATACGATATTGAAAATAATTATTATTTTGGATGATAAGACAATTCCAAATCTCGTGAATGTGTAGCGACTTATGTCGCTGACTGTACATAGTAGGGCCCCAGGCTTATGGTGAGACAATATATCTCAATTAGCTTAAATTTCTGAGTGCGTGTGTTCAACGCTACATAAAAAGATGCTCGAATATTTAGTGTACGACGAAAGCGAAAGAGCGAATGTATCCACACTAAAATTGCATTCTATTAATCATTATTAGACCTGCATATTGTAGGGACACTGTTAAAATACAGTTAAGTAATATGCAATTTTTGTCAGTCTCCATGACGTTTGTAGACGCCGGCAGTGGAACGATAGGTCGAGTCAAATATTTGCGTGATGCACAGTTTTTTTTCCGGTCTGGGATTTGGTGAGACCAAAAAGTCTCGTAGTTTGACATACCCACGACACAACACTCGATCTTAGTGTGGGGCAAAGACTATGTACATCATCATAAAAAATAAATAAATAACACCAACAGTTTGGTGTTATTTATTTATTTTTTAACCTACCTGCCGCGAAACACTTGTCGAAATGAATCTTAATAATATGATAGTTTTGTACATCTGATCGGTCAATGGCTGTAGCGATTGTTGTGAGTGTGCCTGATGTTCCATATACACAGAAGAAGTACACAAAGAATTTGTATATTTCACCCCGGCGATGGATTGGTCTATGGAATAGAGAGCTTCTGAAATAATAAATAATTTCATTGTTATTAGGGGGAAATTCCACATCAAAGTTTTTGTATCAAAACTTAAGAGCAAAATGCAGAAGGTCTCATTATTTAGGGATTGGATATAAATACTTACAGCAGTGCCATGGTCACTTACCTAAATGTCCACCAAATATTAAACGACATAATCGCCAACCACAGGAAATTGGATATAACGAAGAAGTAACATAATGGACCTTAAACAAAATAATTAAATTGTAGTAGGTACGAGTAGATCGATGCAGTAAATTGAATAAGTTATTCGAAATATGAAAAATACACCGAATGATTTTTATTTTAAAATTTAATGTTTAACGCGGTGTGCAGAGAAATTTTAGTTGAAGGAATCTGACGATTTTGTTTTCGATAAAAACTGCCAGTTGCACTTGCAGCAAAACACATTTCAGTTGCTACAATAGTTTTTATTGAATCCCCGCACGGAGACAAATATTTGTGTGATCCCGAGGTATTTGCTTCGGGTCTGGGTGTTTGTGAGACCGAAAAGTCTCTCGTAGTTCCTGATACCCACGACACTAAACTCGATCATAGTGTGGGGTCAGGACTATATATGTGACTGTTGGGTGTACTCATTTATTTAATTTGACAGCTTCAATGTTACACGGCGCTCGCCTTAAAGAAAGGCCTGTACCCACGTGTTTTAAGGGTGCTGGTCGAGGTAATCCCGTTTTATGTTAATTCTAATTAATTCATTATATCACTATAAGGCTGATGGGAGAAATGAAATGAAAATATTTATTGAATCCATAAAATGTCATACACTATTTAGATTCAGTCATTTTTTTTCCACTACCACCCAGTTCACAAGGCTGTTTTCGCCAGAGAAGAACGGGCAAGAAACTCTAGCGTTGCTCTTTTCAAAATAAGTTTACAATAAAGTGATCACACAGGAGTTGAAATTCAGAGCAGTTCATAAATTATTCATAATAATGATTATATTGTACGGTTGAGTTAAGTGTGGTCGCCCTGACCGCGGAACCGGTATACACTGTTCAGCAAAAGCAATGAAAGGCAATAAAAAAATTAAAAAGAAGAAAAAAAAAACAAATTAATTAATATTATCATTATAAGCAAATTGAGCAGACCAGTCTACACAAGCAGCACCCTTTCACGAGTATGACCCATGTGCCAGCCATCGGTCTCCTCAACTGTGTTATAGGGAAGTGACCGACCCGGCACACTATGCCGCCGCAAGCACAGACCTTTAAGCGAGCATGACGTACTCAAATTGCCTACAACTATGGTGACACAAGTGGGATAATTATTTTATTTATATTTTCAGAGTACACACACATCCGGTTCGGGGACTTATATTTTGTTTTAATCCCACGCCTTACTAACGCCTTCTAAGTATTCTGAAATTTTATAATATGCTTTATTACACAACTGTCGTTTAATATTAGATTTAAATTTATTTATAGTTAAGGCTTTTATGTGAGTTGGAACTTTATTATAGAAATGTATACAGTAACCCTTAAAAGATTTGCTAATTTTCTGGAGCCTGGTCTTATGACTGACTAGATTATTTCTATTTCTAGTATTTCTGTCATGAATATCGCTAACGTTTTGAAATTGTTCTATATTCTTATGGACATACATTAAATTAGCGAATATAAATTCTGATGCTACTGTCATTATATTTATTTCTTTAATTTTTTCTCTCAGAGATTGTCTGGAGCCTAACGAATAAATAGATCTTATGGCTCGTTTTTAAAGAAGAAAGATGGTATTAATGTCAGTAGCACCACCCCACAACAAAATTTCGTAACTCATTAGGCTATGAAAGTAAGCAAAATAGACCAATCGAGCTGTATCAATGTCAGTCAATTGGCGAATCTTGCCCACTGCAAAAACTGCAGCACTCAGCTTTTTAGCTAACGCTGTTATGTGGGGACCCCATTGAAGTTTAGGATCCAATGTGATTCCCAAAAACTTTGTAGTCTCCACAAGGCTCAACACATCCCCGTTCATAAAAATGTTGGCATTCACTTTTTTTACGTTAGGTGTTATAAACCGAATACATTTAGTTTTTTGGCTGTTTAACAGTAAATTGTTAACGCCAAACCAATGTACTATTCTTCAGAGAGTGTGGTTTACTTCGTCAAAAATTGATTGATGTCGTTTAATTTTAAATATCAGTGAAGTATCATCAGCAAACAACACTACCTCACATTTATCAGTAAAAAATAAGGCAAGTCATTTATATAAATCAAAAAGAGAAAGGGTCCAAGAATTGAGCCCTGCGGAACCCCCATAGTAACAACAGACCCATGTGATTTTTGTCCGTTGACATCAATCCTCTGAACCCTATTGTTTAAATATGATTTACATAGTCAAGCGCAAGTCCATTTATTCCATAGTGGCTCAATTTCCTCATAAGAATATCATGATAAACACAATCAAATGCTTTGGATAGGTCACAGTATACACCTAAAGCATCCTGAGAATCCTCCCAAGCATCAAATATGTTATCTATGAGCTTCACACCAGCATCAGTGGTGGAGCGACCCCGAGTAAAACCAAATTGTTTACCATGAAGTAAATTATTATTTTTAAAATAACTTTGCAACTGTATAAGCATCAGTTTTTCAAAAATTTTGCAAAATGAAGGCAGTACTGATATAGGTCTAAAATTAGAGGGGTCATCTGTACTACCAGATTTAAAAAGAGGTATTATCTTACTGAGTTTCATTTTATCAGGAAATATGCCACTATTAATACATGTGTTAAAAACTAAAGCTGGCTGAGGAGCTAATATAGGTAGTACATAGTTGAGGATCTTTGTAGGGATTCCCCAGAGGTCACAAGTATTTTTAATGTTTATAAGTTTAAATGTTTTTACAATGTCATCACTGTCAACGGATTGGAATTCAAATGAATCGCCACACCCTGGCACACTTTCCTGTAATAACGTATGGGCTAAAGAAGGAGACGAATTTAAGCTTTTTGTTATGGAAACTGGTATATCTGTGAAGAACTTTTCAAAAGCCCTAGCTACTTCTATATCAGAGTTTATTAATTTATTATTAATATTTAAGCTAAACTCGGTGTCACGAGGTTTAGCTTTCCCAGTTTCCTTATTAATTACACTCCATGTCATTTTAATTTTATTTTTGGAGTTTTTTATTTTTTCTTTTAAGTATAAAGACTTTGCTTTATAGCAGACTTGTTTCAACAATTTAGAATAATTTTTAACATAATCTTTAAAGTGCTCACTATGATTATATGTTCTTTCAGAATAAAGATCATATAGTTTCTTCCTACTTATGTGTATGCCAACAGTGGCCCAATTATTGAAATTTGTTTGCTTGTGGGAACAGACCTGGATGTAAAGATTGATTCAAATTCCTTACAAAATATATCAAATACAGAATTATACAGAGTATTGGGGTTGTTACACTGTACTAGTACATTGAATTTTTTCAACAAATTATTCTTTAATTTATCTAACCGGATCTTTGTTACCGGAACAACATTAAGTTTTCCAATGGAAGTTTGCTGGTATTCGCTTCTAAAAGTGACTAGTTGTCCACAGTGGTCAGAGTCTAACTGATTAATAATAGATTTATTTAATGGAACTATATCTGTGAACACATTATCTATACAGGTAGCGCAAGTGTTGGTTATCCTAGTTGGCTCCAAAAATAGATTGACTAAGTCAAATGATAAAAAGAGATTTCTTAATTTTCCAGTCATAACAGACATATCTAACAGATTAACATTGAAATCTCGACACACCAACAATCTTTTATTCGTTTTACTTAATTTCCTCAATGCATCTTCAAGTATTATTTCAAAAGTATCATACAAAGAGGAGGGTGGTCTGTATACACTTACAACTATAAACTGCTCTGACTCTATACATGAGATTTCTACTGTTTGCTCCACAGAGAGACTCACTATATCTTTACGTTCTTTGAATTTAATATTCTTATTCATTAATATTAGTGAGCCACCATGTATAGCGTTTTTCCTGCAAAAGTTGCTACCAACTACATGATTCTTGAAATTGAAAATGAGCTGTTCAGTTCTCAGCCAATGTTCTGTGACACAAAGTATATCAATGTTCTGACAACTCATGAACAATTCCATTTGTAGTTCCTTACCTAGCATGCCCTGACTATTTTGATGTACTAGGTTTAATATATTATTATCATCCATATTGCAAACACTATTCTGTCTAATGGGTGGAGAAGTACTCATTGGAATGAGTAATCTCCCAGATGACAGCCACCACAAAAAGTAGTAGAGGACTCATCATATTGACTCTGTTAGTTATAAAGATCCGTTTAAGAAGTATTTCTCGCCTCCACGATTAACGTAAGGTTATAAAAAGTTTCATCGTGTGTCCATTTGTTAGGACTTCGGGCACCATATTCTATAATGGTTATGTCATGCGAAAATTGTACACGATTCTTGCCGCGAGAAACGTTCTCGTTCGGTTTTACTGTGCTGTGTGTTTATATTAACCATTTAAATAATATTTATTAGTTACAAGCTTATGTATGGGTTCCTGGAGTGCTATTGAAGTAACTATTGGTCTGTGAGGTGCATGTTTCATAGATATAAATTTAGGTAACTGGTAACTTTATCACCAAAAAAAAAACATTTTTTTATATTATTCCCAAGCAGTTGAGCAGGAGGTCCGCGCGATTATAAGCGGTGTCTGCTGCTCATGGATCTTCGCATTGCGTCTAGCACAGTCAGACTCCTGCCTACCATCTCATATTGATGCAAATCTATCTGAGTGGTTGACCTTGCTATCAGTTGTATTGCTAAGTATTGGTACATAAAAAAATAATTATAATAAACGAATAAAAAAAAAACTTACCAATATAATAACAATTATTTTCTAGTGTAGCTTTTAATATGTACGCAAACATTAGACTGCCTACGTAAGCCATATGGATCATGCCATTAATATTTCTCAAATCAGGCAACAGGCAGTACACCAAAAATGTCATGAATAAAAAAACAGCGGAAATAATCATACCTGAAAATAAAATTTAAGCATTTAATAACATTACAACTGTGGAGGAATAATCTTGAAGAAACCATATACATGGTATATCAAGACTGCTACCGAAAACGAAGCCGGGTGGTTTTATTATTTGTTCATTATGTTTTTAGTCACTAAAATTACCACCTGGCTTCGTTTTCAGTAGCAGTCTTAAGATACCCGGTATATGTATACCAACGCTGTTTGTATCAATTGTGGTATGTAAAGCGTGCCAATCTTAACTAACCCAGCATGGATTATGGTCTAACACAGTTCTTAATCAGTAGTCTACGGATCACTGGTGGTCCCTGGGATCATCCTTAGTAGCCCGCAGAAGCATCCTAAGGCCATGAAATTATAATAATTACATCAGTGTTTCGTTTAAAGACAGATGGAAAACCTTTTATTAATTTACATTTCATTCATAGCATTGACATACAACTAAATCAGTTAACTGGGTGCTACTAACCTCCCTAAACAGATATGAAACGGTTCTTCATTATTAAAGGTTAAGAACCAGTGGTCTAACCCCTCCCTCTCAATCGTACTGTCGATTCTATAGGTAGCCATTGCCCTGCTGTGGACTGTATGGGTTGATACTGATACTGTTACTAAGTAGGTGATATGGTACGGTGCACTGAGGTTATATGACACAATTGCTGTTACAAATATGTCAGCACCATCACGCATGCTTCAGTTCTTGTCACACCTACGCAGCTACAGTATCTTCCCTCCCGTTCTAATGTATTTCAGCGTGTCTGATAGACATACATACATAAACTCACGCCTTTTTCCCAGCAGGGGTAGGCAAAGGTGCCAAGGCAACCACATATTTCCTTGTATGTTCCGTCCCATGATGAGATAGGTAGCGAGCCTATCGCCATATCGGGCACAAATTCCTGACTCTGGGCAAAAAAAAAAATAATAAAAAAAAATCAAATGAATAGAAAAATCCAATATTACTTTACCCAACCCGGGATTCGAACCCTCAGCTCTGTAATCGTACCGTCGTACAACTATGCCACCGAGGCAGTCTACGAGAGACTTTTTCGTCTCACAGCCAGACCCGAAACAATATTTATGGCTTCAAAAACATTTGTCTCGGCGCCGCGATGGAACCGGTGGCCTATCGTTATACCACCTAGGCCGTGTAATAATAATCTTATTGTTTATTAACCAGAATTAAATAATGTATACTAACCAATTATGATGACACTTTGCTCAGTACCGTCATCGGACTCAACTGCATCCAGAAATTTATAAATATATTTCGTAATATTTTTTTTATTAATGAATATTTCAACGCAGTAATCGAATTTATTGGAACCGTTTTGCCATCTTTCAAGATCAGCTGGGTATTCAATTTGTACTGTCCCGTCCTGAAAATAAGGTATTTGTAAGAATATCGTTTGTTCTTTTATATTGGGGGTTTGGTTAATATAAAGACTTTCGTATAACTTTTAAGCTATTACTATTGTAAAATTAAACTTGCGATTATTTTTTACCTTAAGCGCATTACACACCGAAGCCGCCTACCCGCCGGCACATGTCGACAACATTTTGTTGGCGGGCTAATCGGCGTCTTCACTCATTGCAAGTTGAAGAAAAATGTTGGCTACATATCACCAAGCATTTTTAAGACGTCGTTGAGAATTGCTAACTGCTACGGATGGGTGTTGCGCTCGTCAAGTGTAAGGCACGGTTTGTGTCATTTAAAAGATTTTAACTTAGAGTAATGATTTTAAATATTATTTGTAGTTATAATTAGGGAATGCAAATCTCGCGAGATTAGAACTCAAGCGAGATCTCGCGAGTTAATTGATAACAATACTGCGAGATCCCGCCAATTTCGAGATCTCGTGAGATTAGTAGTTTAGTGTTTTTTTTTTGCAAATAATCACAATATTTGAAAAAATTCAAATCTCAAGCCATTATTACGAATGATTATGAAAGTAGCTCCTTAAGAAGCACAAAATGTCCAAAGAATCGTCTGTAAAACGGCTTCTTATTATTTTGTTGGCCAGATAACCAGCCACTGAATAGGCCCTTTCGGATTCAATGCTAGTTAGAACCACAGATGTCAGACAGTTATCAACAAACTTTAAAAGTTCGCCTATAGACCCCCCGGACTGGTATAAATTCATTTCCTTTTTGATTAATACCTCCAGAGAATTCGTAGCAAGTTTTTTGTCTCTAGGTTATTTGCACGCAGCAGTCAATGTTCATTATTGTTATCATCAAATTCAGCTATATCCTTAGCGGTGGCAGCTAATGTAGATGCGATCGACGGAGATGGATCTGAATTTGTCTGTCTGTGAATTTGTCAGATTGTATGGCGGATGCAAACGCTCTTTAAGTGATTTAATTTCAGTTCGAATCATATTTTATGCTCGAGTGCAATCTCGTTAAACTCGCGAGATCTCGCATTTTTTTCGTGCGAGATCAATCTCGCTAAAAAAAGCCGATATCTCGCGAGAACGAGACTGCATTCCATAGTTATAATTAGGATTTTATTTAAGCCGTGCGTTTCACTTGACGATCGCAACACCCACCCGAAGGCGACATGACGTCTGCAGATGCATGTGTAGACGTATAGAAGAGGCCGGTGGCTTTAGTGTATAGTGCGCTTTAAGCCTATGTGAAATGTATATGAATGTAGTGAAATGGCCAAGACACTTATTTAGACTAAGGTACATAATTTATGAAGATATATCCTAAAGAGCTAGGGTGTGAAGAGTAAGGGTCAGCTCAGACCGGGAGAGCATGGCAAGGGATTTAATTTGTTATCAAGGGATATTGAAACTTATTCGGTGGGAATACGACAAAAGTTCCAATGTTTTAAATTTATGCCGTGGCATCAAAATGCTTTTCTCGATGCCGTGAAGAGAATTTAAAACAATGGAATTCATGTCGTATTCCCACCGAATAAATTTAAATATCCTTTGGTAAAAAAATGAATACCTCGCATGCAGTCTCGGTCTCCGCTGGCCTTAAGAAGCTTGTCTCTGCATGAGATCTGATATCTTTTTGACAGTGCGAGTCATGTGGTCTTCATTTGGCAAAATTTGATAAAAAATGTTTTTAATGGGATAAATTTGTCTTTGTGCGGGGATCGAACCCGGACTAACGTTTTGTCGTTTATAAATACTGAAAAATGTTGAAATGTACGTTAGTATTACAACAGAGGAATATTTTTTTCCAGTTGAAAAACCCTATAGTATGAATAATCTGACAGTTTTACCTTTTTTCCTTAGTATTGACGTAATACGTATTTTACCCTATTATGTGTTAAATGAGTATAAGCGAACAAAGGAAGATCAATTTAATGCTGAAAATATATATCACCAAACATGAACATACTAAATAAACGGCAACGGTAAAAAAATAGGCCACGGAATAGAAAAAACTTTTCCGTGGTCGAGGCAATTCGATTTAAGATAAGATTTAATTTTTTGTAGGTTCGAGCCTCCTCTACAATCAAAAATACGGTTGAGAGTGGTTAGTCCCTTAAGTAAACCAAGCTGCGACGATTTTCACTTACCTACACTATTTTTATTATAGCTGGTAGCGGTGGGAGACGACGGGCTAAATATTTATTTATTTATTTATGCTTTATATGCATAGTTGTATACAGGCGGACTTAATGCCCGAGACATTCTCTACCACCGACCTTTGGATGGTGCAGAGAGTGAAATAGTAGGCGCATAAATTCAAGTATTTAGCATTTTGAAAATGAACGATAGAATAATATATAAATAATATAATATAATAATTTTTATAATATATTATTATATAATAATAATAGTTATTTATAATATAATAATAATATAGTATATAAATATCGAGCCCAGTGGCGTGCCATGGAAGAGGCCTATATCCAGCAGTGGACGCGAATAGGCTAATAATAATGATGATTTTAATTATCGTCGTGTTTGGGTAGTAAAAAGGTATAATTTGCTAAAACAATTGCATCGTTAAAAATAAATTCGAGTATTTTTTTTAACAGAACGATACTATAAAAATTCTAAAAAGAACGTAGCTTTTTTTGCAAAATTTTTAGTTGTATTTTTTGAAGTCACTAAAACTACCACCTGGCTTCGTTTTCGATCGCAGTCTAGATAAACCTTGTATAAACTAGTGGCTCAGGCGCATATCTATATTAATATATAAGATAAATAATAGATATATAAGAGTTTATTTGTTAGTTTGTTACCTCTAATCTCAGAAACTACTGGTTCGAATTGAAAAAGTATTTTTGTTTTAATTTTCACATTTTTTGACTTACCGACGTCTCGATTACTTTACAGCTTTCGTCGACCACTTAAAGTATTTTTGTGTTGGATAGGTTCATTTATCAAGGTATAGGCTATGTATAATCACGCTATGACCTATAGGAGGGAAGCAGTGGTAAAAAATCTAGCAAATACGAGGAAATTTTATTCGTTTTTCGTGGTCCGATTAGTCGAATAAATTGACAGTCGGAATTGAATATTTTGGCTGCCATTTGGGAAAGCGCGTCTGCACCCGGGCGGAGCCGGGCCGGACCGCTAGTACTTTTATATGAGCGCTAACAATTAAACATTTATTACCTCTAATATGTAAAGAAGCATGTCGACGTTGTTCGCCTTGAAATGCTGGGAACAATTGTCATTTTGAAACTTCGGGTCATAGATAAATGTGTAATCCGCAGATAAATTCCTCTCAGACACTTGGATTCTGGTTGTAATATCATTCTTGTATATTTTAAATTGGGAGTAGTCGAATATTCTGTCGTCTTCGTGACATTGCTTTGTGCTGTTGAAAATTTGACCCGCTGGGCAACATTTCGCTATACAGTTGTTGTTGTTGCAATAATCTTCTATTCTTTTTCCGGCGGGCTGTATGAATGTAAAGTTCCTTTCCAGACACTTTAATTGACTATTTTCACATTTTCCACACAATATAATAAAGGTGATAAGAAACAGGAAGAACGCTGGCGACATTTTGCCCGCGTCTGATTGTGTTTAATGCCCGATTGGTACTAAATTAATTGTGGAATGTTGTCGGTTGTTTCCTCCTATGGTAGGTACTTATTCCAATAAATTATATCATGTTTTAAAGCGGCAATAAGTTATTTCATGTTTTAAAGCTGCTCGGTCTGCCATTATAACTATTTTCACACAAAAATTACATGATAGAAAATGTCGGAATGTGGATCAAACACAGATCACACATAATGCAAGGCAGCGGGTGCGCCCAACACATATAAGCTATTAGATAGATATAAACCGATGCCAAATGTCGCATCATCAGTGTCGTCCAAGTAGTGGACCCGCACATGTCGTCGCACGTTAGCGAAAATTACATTTTGGGGACAAAATATTACAGTTAAAAATGATTTGTTAAATAAAATGGTGTGCAAAAAACTCAAAAGAAAAGTATCTAAAAAAACGTAATTTAGTAAGTAATAAGTTTTCATCGATAACTAATATTCTTTAAATTAATTTGGTCCCAAGTGAGCTCAATTTATACTGGTTAATGTATCAATGTCAAACAGTCGAGTTCGGATGGAAAACCAGCCGTCTCTTTTTCGCATAGCAATAACCGTAATAAGCCATCTTTTTTGGCGAAATCACGCGTTCTTCTAGTGTTTGACGCATGTTTATAATATAATTCCCAGAAATATCGATATTGTAAAACAATAATGTAAATTAATTTTATTAAATGACAATGTCACAAAATATACTGGGTGGAATCGCTTATCGTCACGAAAAAAATTGTGCATGGCAAGTACATGATTTAGAACACTTTGGCATACTTATTTTAATTTTTTTATGTTTTTGTTTATGTAGTGTAAAATTAATTTACCACTATTAGTTACTAATTTAGAATAAGTTATTCATAAAACAACGTTGTTTAGAGAAAGATGACATAAATGAAAAAATCTTCATAAATACACATTATTGTTACCCTACTTTATACAATATGAATTCGAGTAGAAACTTCTAAATCTAAGTAATAAAATCCTTTGATCGCGCCGCCCTCACCGCCGCGCCGCCGCAAGCGCAAGTACAAAGCGTGCCGCCGCACCGCGCCGCCCGCTCCCGCGCCGCCGACACCTTCCAGGGATCTTGCCACTTCCTCAGTCGTGCGAAATTCGGTACCGAGTGACGTTGTACGAAATTATTTTGGTTATTGGTTAGTTTCTTGCGGTCAAAATGAGTGATTACACGAACAGTGAGTATGTGACAATAATGACATGCTATGTTCGATCCAATGATAACTTGGGTCATGCAAGAAGGATGTGTGCAGATTCAGAACATCTGCAGTCTTTGCGTAGGAATGGTATCATGAATGATGAATCCACGAGTTCCCAGCACAAGAACTATTTTAACGACTTATCCGAGGCTACTCGATCATGGTAAGTTCAGACTTCCTAATCATGTAAGAATCCGTGACCTACGACAGCGAAGTCGTCTATTCTCGACTTTATTAAAACGTTTAAATAAAAACATATGCAGCTTTTTCTAAGATAGTAGGTACGTTATGAAAATAATAATGTAAATCTTAACAACTTACCAACAACTAAATTTACTTAAATGATCCTAACACACTAAAATTCTAAATAAATCACAATGTTATATGGTAATATTTAGAGTAATAATACCGATAAATAGGCGCAAAGTAAGTTCAAGGTCGATGCGCGACAGTCAGCTGTTGTGTGGCGTGACTCATACACTCGCGCGCCTGAGTATTGACATGTTGCACTTTTAAGTGTAGGGTGATTTAGATAATATGCGTTTTGGGGATATCTTGTACTGATGTTGTTTATGGGGTAGTTTGTAGTTTTTAATGATAAATCTCGTATATAACGTTAATTTCACATAAACAATACACTATTAAATTTTCCGGACGATAAGCGATTCCACCCAGTATATTGATTTAAATAAAAATTGCAAATTACCATAATTACGTTATTTTATATAATTTGAAATAGTTAAATTTGTTAACAAGGTACTTTTACAATATTTTTTAATTAAGTTTCAAATATAATGGGAGTGTATCTATCATAAGTTTTAGTCTACTAAGTTTATTGAGAATCAGTAGCACATACAGATAGGGTGTGAATAGCTACTTATACAATACTTTACTAATAAACAGTGTATAAGCCTTGTATAACTATTTATTTGTTATGACACAAACTGCTGGTAACATTTTGGGAACCGTTCCGAAACCTTAAAATGTTGAATACACCATTTATTTATTTTTGATTTTATTTTTATATTTACATGATTTTATTTACCCATGGCTTGAGAAATAGCGCAACGACAATTCCTTTTTATCAAAAAATATTTTCAGTTTAAAAATACAGGTTTCAAAATTGTTTATTTATTATTTCCCATTCTGTAAATTGTCCTCGAAAAATAGAGAACACGTTTTGAACGCGCATTGAAACGTCAACTGTCATTTTGCGCAAGAAATGTAAAAAGTTATAAACAAACCGTTGTTTTTCGTATATTTAATTCGTATGCATTTTATTATTGACTAGCGGCCCGACCCAGCTTCGCCTGGGTGCATATATTTTTTGATTCCACTCCACACCAAATACATGTTATTTTTCGTATTAATCTCTTGTATACCTAAACTTGACATAGCTATCCTACTGTCTGGCTCAATCCCGTCTCATCCGTCTGTTCAGTCTCTTCCCGATCCGTCCCGTCCTTTTTCTTTTATTATCCATCCCGTCTTATAACGTGCATTTACATTTCGTCCTATCAAATCTGTCAGCTATCCCAGCCCTCTCCCGTACCTTCCACTCTATTATATCCCGTCTCTCCATATACATGTACATATAAAGATTGCCTTATGAAATTTTGACATTAAAAACTTTAGCGTTTTTTATTGTCCATCCAATATTCCGTCCCTTATTTCAGTACCAAAATGCTGTTTTTCCTAA
Source organism: Hyles vespertilio (assembly GCA_009982885.2). Taxonomy (NCBI): domain Eukaryota; kingdom Metazoa; phylum Arthropoda; class Insecta; order Lepidoptera; family Sphingidae; genus Hyles; species Hyles vespertilio. The sequence goes on from CM042811.1 coordinate 16,527,684, forward strand.
TAATATTGCACGCCATTACTTTTTGTTAGTAATAAAGTAATAATAACAATTTAAAAAAAGAATTGGCCAAATTGGTCCAGGCGTTGTTGAGTTATGCGCTTACCAACACATTTTGCGATTCATTTTTATATTATAGAAGAAGATATTATAGTCCACCCTGCTGGCTTAGTGCGGGTTGGCTGATTTTATTTCACGTAGAATTTAATCCGAAAAGTCAGAGGTGTGCCCTGGGATTTGAACCCGTGACCATCGTTAACTTGTTGGCAGTCGCGTCTAGTACGTTACCATATACAAATTAATAAAACCTTCATACTGCCTTACCAGGTGACGTAAGTAATAGAACAAATATTTAAAAATATAAAACTGCATATCGTTTCGTTATAATGTCTAGATACATCAACATGGCAATCAACGTACCAATATTCTTTTTATTCTTGAGTCTAAAAACAATATTAATGCGAAATTTAAATATGTCCCCCAGCGCATCTAAAAGTATCAATTCAAAAACAATGTCGTTTATGAAAACGAAAAATTATAATTAGATATATTTTGGTGTAATCCGGCAAAACGCTTCGATAGAGTATACCTTGTTTAAAACTGTTGCAATAATCTCAAAAAACAATGGGCGATTTTGGTAGATATGGACATGATTTCAATTTACATTTCACAAAATTATGCGCAAGACGCCGTATCTAGATAATATTATATACACGATATACACGATGTACACATTTTTTGAATTTTGTTCTATTTCGTCAGCCGTCAATGAAAGACAATGGAAAGATAGATCATTTTACGTTGGATGGTAGTTGAAGCTGGACCGTCTTTTACGTCTCCCGTCAAATAAACAAATATCATCCTATATTGGCTGTACGCATCACGCTTAAACGATACCCAAAAAAAAGGTTTTTAGTATCTTCCTCAGAAATTTTCCTATTTTTCTCACCCCTAAAATCTTCCCAGGACTTCCACGAATATTTCAAGACCAAAATCAGCCAAATTGGTCCAGGCGTTGTTGAATTATGCGGTTACCATCACATTTTGCGATTCATTTTTATATATAAGATTTTGTCAGGTGCAAACAAATAGCTACTTAGCCCATAACCAGCATTTCCGAGTAAGCGTCTATGGAAGTGTCCATTGCCGAACATCTATCGCATACGTGATTCTCTAAATCATCATCATCATCATATCAGCCACAGGAAGTCCACTGCTGTACATAGGCCACCCCCAAGGATCTCCACAATGACCTGTTGGAAGTGGCCTGCATCCAGCGACTTCCTGCAGCTTTAGTCAGATCGTCTAATACTGGGCATTGTCTCCGCCAACTTTTTACATTTTAATACGTGTGCAATTGCACCTATCACATGTCCAAACCCACAAATACTAAGGAATCTAGCCTTCACTTCTTCTTCTTCCTCGAGTGTTCGTGGTATATAGATAAATTGCGCTGCTTTACTAAGGCGATGGCAACGCGGCGACAAACAATAGTGATTGATTGTTGGCTCATGCCATGTATGTCAGCTGCATCGTCTTGTACGTCTTCTGTATCAGCCCATATACGTCCCACTGCAGGGCACGGGCCTCCTCAACAATCGTCAGTATGATTGATAGTGGTTAGGCCATTTATTTCACCACGCTGGCCTAGTGCGGGTTGGTGGATTTACATACCATAGATTTTTTTATAAATCGCTATGGTATGCAGGTTTCCTCACGATGTTTTCCTTTACCGTTTTAGTGCGTGGTGATTGACTATCAATACACACATGACTTGGAAAAGTCAGAGGTGTGCCCTGGGATTCGAAACCGCGACCATCGTGAACATGTTGGCAGTCGCGTCTAGTCCGTATACCAACAGGCCACCACGCACAATCATTATATATTATACCCTGAGAGTTGTACAAACTTGAAGCTCCTCAAAGAAGCCACTACCCTTCTTTGTCGGTTCTTTATCTTCTCGGATCAAGTCCACCACTTCTTTGACATACCTTTTAGTAAATCTGTATATACCTCTAAATTCATCTTCTTCCAGAGAAACGGGATCTTTAGGATTTCCGCTCCTCATCGTCCACCTCAAGTATATCAAAATAGTCGAAATAATGCATAAATCCATATTTAACACTAAATTAAAATACGTCGCGAGATGAGACCTGACAATAATTTATAATTTGTAGGCTATATACACTCTAAACAAGGTCAACCGACTGCATAAGGATTGTATAAAATGGCCTACACTTATACAACTGTTATAACGGGCGTATAAGTTAAAATCCCTATACATCGTTTATTAGTAATGATTTCGCTATAACGCTGTTATACACGATGCATAAATGTTTATTAGTAAGACCGTTAAATTCTAATGTGCCAAAATAAATTTATTATAAAAATTTAACATATTTTCGTTGAAAACTTATCATAATAATTGGGGATCAGAATTACATCAAATTATAATATTTAATTAAATAATATTATTAATAAATAATAACGTTATCGCCCATTGCATCACTAGGAAAATATATTGAAATATCCTGCAAAATTAATCCAGAAAATTTCAGTACTTATTGTATATTGTTGTAATTTCCTTTTCATTTATTTATTTATTAAAATGCTTTGTATACAAAGTATAAAGGCGGACTTAATGCCTGAGGCATTCTCTCCCAGTCAACCTTTGGGTGGTGCAGAGAAATCAAAGTAGGCGCATCACTAAATAATAATAAAATAAAAATTCAGGTGTAAACTAATAAATATCAGAAGAATATATTATATATGGTCAGGGATGCTCCTATCTAGTGGTCATGGCCTGTCCTAATATAGGTGCTACGAGTACGCGACCTCGGCCCCCGAGCTACTGCAGTCACCTTAACTTCCCTTCCGTGACTGCAGTATCCACTCCCTCAGGCCATACTATCCTTTCATATAGCACCCTCTACCTACAAATCCTATTTCCTTTCCCCGGTTAATGATGGGCAGCAGCGTCATTAACGCCAGTCTCCTACTGCGCTCGCCAACCCGCCTGCCAAGCGTGGCGAGTAAAGGCAAATACCCCCACAATGGCGACACATATAGAGACCAGGTCCCCAGTCCCCGGCAGCCCCACTATTCCTGGCTATGGTAGCAGTCATGGTTACGGTGGGGCAGGGGGTGCTAAGAATCCCCGGTTTGGCCCCGGCTACCACCCCCGACGACGACTGGCCCTGGTAACACACAACATACGCACATTGAGGACAGACGAGAAGATTGTCGAACTGGAAGAAGAATTGAGCAGGTTACACTGGGACATTCTGTGGTTATCGGAAGTCTGAAGAATCGGGGAGGATACTATGACCCTGAAGTCTGGTAACCTGCTCTTCTAACGGGGGGGACGACCAACAGTCCCGAGGAGGTGTCGGATTTCTCGTCCACAGGTCTCTCATCAACAACATCGTATCCATCGAAAGTGTGTCGAGCACGGTAGTATACCTTATACTCAGAATATCAAAAAGATATTCGTTGAAGGTCATACAGGTATACGCGCCGACCTCGACACACCCAAATGAAGAAGTAGAGGAAATGTATGAGGACATAAGTCAGGCCATACATACTTCCAAAACCTACTTCAATGTTATTATGGGGGACTTCAACGCAAAGTTGGGCAAGAGAAGCGATGCAGAGTTGAAAGTGGGGCAATTTGGACATGGGCAACGGAACCCCAGGGGTCAGAGGTTGGCCGACTTTCTGGAGAAAGAGGGACTCTTTGCGATGAACTCTTTTTTCCAGAAGCCGCCTCACAGGAAATGGACCTAGCTGAGTCCTGACGGTTCTAAGAGAAACGAGATAGATTTCATCTTGACGACGAATAGACGGATATTCAGAGATGTCTCTGTGATCAACAGGGTGGAAACCGGCAGTGATCACCGAATGGTTAGGGGCACACTGAATATCAATGTCCAATCGGAAAGGCGTCGCTTGATGAAATCTACGCTCCGACCTACTCGCACACATATCCAATACCCCGAGAGCTTTCAACTCGAGCTTACAAATCGCTTTGATTGTCTAGAAGAAAACCTTGCAGTGGACGAGCTAAACAGCGGTTTGGTAGAAGCTGTCCATACGGTGGGATCTAAGTATTTTAGACCTCGCCGTAGAGATAGACCACAAAAACTCTCGATCCACACTCTTGACCTCATGGCCGAACGTCGATCTTTAACTTTCTTTTCTTTAGTCTTCCGACGACGCCGAAGCACATCGGCGGCTCAATAGACAGATCTGGAAGTCCTTGCTACACGATGTCCGTGCTCACAATACTGTGAGCATTAAGGAGACAATTGAGCGGAACGGAGGCTCCAAAGTGTTTGCAAGAGACTTATCTATTGGGCAAAGCCAATTGTCTAGGCTGAAGACGGACGACGGCCGCGTGGCATCGACGAAGGCAGAGGTATTAAGGGAGATCGAGAGGTTCTACGGGCAGCTTTATACCTCGGTTGCCCAACCTGCTGTTAGCTCGGCCGAAGACCCGAGAGCCGAGTTGATCCGACACTTTAGCGATGATATCCCGGACATCAGCCTGTGTGAGATTGAGATGGCCCTGAAGCAACTTAAAAACAACAAGGCGCCGGGCGAAGACGGAATCACTTCAGAGCTTCTGAAAGCGGGCGGAACGCCAATACTGAAGGTCCTTCAGAGGCTCTTCAATTCTGTCCTTCTCGAGGGCTCAACGCCGGAGGCATGGAGCAGGAGCGTGGTGGTCTTGTTCTTCAAAAAAGTTGATAACACTTTGCTGAAGAACTACAGGCCCATCTCGCTTCTGAACCATGTCTATAAGTTGTTTTCGAGGGTCATCACAAATCGTCTCGAACTCAGGTTTGATGACTTCCAGCCTCCCGAACAAGCCGGTTTCCGAAAAGGCTTTAGTACCATAGACCATATCCATACGCTTCGGCAAGTTATACGAAAAACCGAGGAATATAACTTGCCGCTTTGTTTAGCGTTTGTGGACTATGAGAAAGCCTTTGATTCGATCGAGACTTGGGCTGTGCTACAGTCTCTCCAGCGGTGCCATATCGACTATCGGTACATCGAAGTGTTGAAGTGTATATACAACAACGCCACCATGTCGGTCTGAGTACAAGATCAGAGTACGAAGGCTATTCCACTACAGAGAGGCGTGAGACAGGGAGATGTCATATCTCCGAAACTGTTCACTGCAAAACCAAACAACACCTTGAACTACAAAGCAATGCTTGGCATTCCACTGCACTCGCCATCCTGAGACAGTAGATGTTAAGTCAATATGTCCAGTAGTTACTCTGTTTACAATATCCTTTACTCCGAAACACAATAGTGCATTTACACAGCTATTTGGCCGGAGAAATGGACATTGCGGTCATATAAAACAATTTTAGTATGATTATTTTAAGCAAATTATGTTGGCTTGATAGAAACCAGATATAATACACGAGCTAAATTTGAATTGCGACTCATCTGAGCCAATATGAATATTTGAATTTTCCACCTTACTGTATTCCAAGACGTTTCCTCGAATCTTCCTCAACCTTATCTCTGTCGAGGTGATGATTAAAATTAATTCGAGGAATCCTCGAAAATGATATGCTTAGTTTAGCGGGATCTACGCTAATGTTTCCTGGTGTAGCAAAACACGATTCCAAGAGTAAAGAAAAATATATTAAAGTCCACAAACATGTTAGTTAGTACACACAGGGGTAACAATGCGGCTTAGTAAAAACATGCACATGCAAATATAGCAATAAGACTCGCGACGCGCTTGGGCCGCCTCTCGCGCTTGTAGTCCTGGCGCGACTGGGGCGACTCCTGCGCCGCGCCGCCGGCGGGAGCGTTAGAGCGGGACGGAGGACCGGTGCGTTCCTAACCACGCCTAAATATGTAACCCGGTGTTGGCCTCGGGAAGTATGTTCGCGTTACATTAGTTAAAAATATATCATTTCTTGACATTGAGGTATTACAACTGGAGCGGACACGTAGAAGAAAAATTGTGCTCATTTCAATATGACAGCGAAGTATAGATAAAGTCGGCATTGTAACAGATGCGACACTTCAGAAATTTCTACCTACATCTATATACGCCTGAGAGAGCCTATAAATTCTTATATTGAATTTAAAGTTTAATTTTATTTTCTTTATTTCGGAAAAAAACACATTATAACAATAAATATACAATTAACCAATTAATTAAATATATAAAGTTAACGGAAACTATAATTAAAATGCCAAATGTGCCACATTTTTGTATTGAAAATAAATTAGAATTTTTAAAAATATATATCCCATCATCACATACAATATCCACTATCCCTATACGAAAACTTCAATTTTTACCTATCTGTCACTACATTAATATTAGTCTATAATTTCACTCAAAAATTGCGGTTGTCAAAACGACTCCGGTAAATAATTTCTTAAATTTAATTTCGTGCTTCTTTATTTAAATTATGGTTGATTTACCTATGGAATGAAACTCCATCTTTTCTTCCTATTGTTCTGGAATGGTTTTTGCACGGTTTTAGCACGCAATATGGCATTTATGGACCAATTATATTTACACCTAATTAGGTCCGTCTTCGCTGAAACGTCAAGGACGACTGACAGCCTAACGGTACATGTACTCTTGCGAATGTTCCAAACTATTTGGTCTTGATGTCCCCTCCAGTTGTGTAACTCAATGTTTCTTGAGGATCCTCGAGGGAGGTTGAGTCGAGGAAATATGTCATCAAATACGTCATTGATGTGTTAATAAGGTACAGTTATAACAAAAACTATTTGACATTTCAATATTATGCTCACTTGAAAAGTGACAGTCAATATTTGTCATTTAAATAATAAACACTGTTTCCATAGTGAAAATATTTCCTCAAGTATTGCTTATGGTAGGTCGCGACGTACTCTTGCGACGTACCGTGAGTTTGACAGTTGATTCGTTTCTTTCGAGTGACGTTGAGTAGAGGAGACCTTTTTCAACTAGGAATACAGATTTCCTCGAGTTAAGGCCGAGTGGAGTCGAGTCATTTTCGAGGAACGTCTTAGAATATGGGTGTGAGTGACGTTGAGTGGAGGAGACTTTTTCCAACTATGAATACAGTTTTCCGTCAGTAAGGCTGATTGGAGTCGTGAAATTTTCGAGGAACGTCTTAGAATATGGGTGTGAGTCTTGTGAGGTAACCACTTCAGACAACGAGACTTTTTGGTGTCACCAACAGACACCAAAACAAAAACTTGATCTCATACTTTCGTTTCATTTCGGAAATTGATCCCGAAGCCTCTAATTTTATAACCAACTGCGCCGCGGAGGCTATACTTATACTTACTAATTGTGTATTAATTTATGTTTGTGGTTAAGCGACATACAAATCTACGGCATTATATTCATCACGTGACACATCGACCATCGTACAATTACGTAGAACTTAGGATGGTTGAATTATTGGTAAGAGTATAAAACGAACTACATACCAAAGCCGCCGATCCGGCGATATAGGCCGCCGTCACAACCCTGGTGACCTGTAATAAAATAATAATAATTACGGCGAAAAGCCGCACGTGTTTCCCGCCGACATGCTCGCGGCATGTCAAGAGCTCAGTTGCCAGGTGACACGCTACGTCATACAAATATTCCTCATGCCATGTCGAGCCGCCAAATTGTCGCCAACAAAGTTTTTCGACTTGCATTGAGTTAAGATGCCGATTGGCCCGTCAACAAAAGTTGCCGACTTGTGCCGGCGGGTCGGCGGCTTCGGTGTGTAGTGCGCTATAGAGACACACTCGGCCTTACAGACACTATGGTATTTCATATAATTAACTGTTGGTCTCCCATATATGAGGTCTCGCCTACCCAGGCGAGACCTCATATATGGTATGCGGTATGGTATGCGGTATGCGGTGGTACCTACCCAGGTACCACCGCCATTTTTATCACCCGCCAAACAGTAATGTAAATGAACTGTTGTGTTTCGGATTGAAGGATATTGTAGTCAGAGTAACTTTTTATATCTCAGTATGGCGAGCGCAGTAGAATCCCACGCATAGTTTTTTTAATTCAGGGTGTTTGGTTTTGTTACTGTTCATGAGCGGTCGAATCGCTTATCATCAGGCGAATGGCATGCTCGTCTCATACATTGCAATAAACAAAAGACATGGGAATTTTAATGCCTGTGTTAGTTTTATTCTGGCACATCTCAGTGACTACATTTCACCTGGTGATAAGAGCGAATGCCGTCAAGATAGAGTATCGAATGGCATCAAATAGCGGTCTCATGCCATGTCTCATACAATCATCCCGGTCCACTATGATGGCTCTATACCAGTTGTTCTTTACCTTTTAGCCATCTGGGACCATCTGACAAAAATCTGTTGTTTTTGCCATTGACCATCCAGTTGTTTGACTGGTTTGGTTCTACTTTAATACGGTACCGAAGAAAAGACCAACAAACGGCACAACTCTGACTTTTCGAAGACCTGTGTGTATTAACAGTCAATCACCGCGCACTATAGCGGCGAAGGAAAACATTGTGAGGAAACCTTGAATACTAAAGCCATTTGTAATAATTTATATCCGCCAACTCGCAATCCTTCGATCAAATAAAATACTTAATTCAACACAGCCGAAAAAAAAAGCAAGAGTTAACTATACTACAAGTATATATGGTATATAGTATGGAGAAAACTGCTCCAGAGCCAACGTTTGGCGTTGATATTCTTGTGCAAGGCATATAGAACTGTTAGTACCGAAGCTTTGCCTGTCCTAGCGGGTGTACTTCCAGTCGACCTGGAGGTGCAACGTCGCGCCGCGATGTATTACTCTAATAGAGAGAATATGGATAAAAGATTTTTCACCGCACGTGAACTTTTAAAAGTTGACAGATTATTTAAACCGGTTTCAGTGGTATATAGCGAACTATTAGATGAATGGCAAAATAGATGGGAGGTATCTTTGAAGGGCCGGCATCTATACCAATTTTTTCCTTGCGTACGAGATCGTTTAACAAAGACATGACTAGATGTCGATTATTGCGTATCACAATTTCTCACGGGCCATGGTAACTTTAAGTCTAAACTATAATCTTTTAAGCTTGTTGCGTCGCCTGCGTGTCCATGTTCAACACCTAATTGCGAGTATGAGCAGTCCGCGCATCATATACTTTGGGAGTGTAGTCTTTGGCATAATGAGCGTAAAACCATGCTAGATAGTATGCAAATATCATCTGGAGTTGTATACTACATGGACCTTGTAGAGACTAGAAAGAACTTCCGTGCTTTCCGGCGTTTTTGCCATACCTATTACTGGAATCAAGCATAACAGTTCACATAATAGGTCCCATTTAAATGTAATAATAATTTGACCCGTGGTGCTTTACAGCTGGCTTCTCCGGCTGTGAAAGTCTTTTTGCGAGGTTATTTACCTCTTCAGTTCAATGTTTTGTCACCCGCTTTGCACGGAGGGAAGTGGACAATAATTTATTTCCAACTCCTCCTAATAATTTAACTTTCTGATTAATTTCGTTGCGGGTTAAAGACAAGTTAGACATTCCCGGAGACTCGCCGAGCTTCAATGCTCGGTGTCATTACATTGCGTGCCACTGTTGATCCTGGCTCACAGGAGTTACAGTGGTGGGTGTGAGGGTGGGACAGTCTCCTATACTACAAGTACTGTAGCACTGAAACACATACTTACACTTCTTCTAAAACTTTACTGTACCGTTGGTTATTTTCATAGTTTTTAAAAACGCATGGCATTTTAACACGTCCGCCCATTGGCAATGCTTGGACCATACTAAAATCAAATAAGACCACACGCTTATTTGTGCTCTTATTTATCTTCCCGTTTTTTAGGCCTTATAATCTAGTGTATATTTGATCGAAACTTTAACCCTATAAAGCGTACTCTTATAGAGGAGGCCCGTGTCCTACTGTGGGAAGTACCCCATGTACTTGATATGTGGACTGATACAAATTAAAAATTAATTTGTAGTTTTTGAATAAAAATGGAAAAACACTTTTTATTTTGAAATATAGATCCTTATTAATCGGATTTTTTTAACATACTTATTCAGGCTTGTAGTAAACATTGTGATATTTAATAAGTACCTGCGTAGTCTGTTACCATAATGTATTGTTTAGTAGTTGTATCGTTCCTTGTTTTACGTATATAATGTATGAGTATTGTATGGGTATTATTATTAAATTATGACGAGATAGTATGCTAAGCCACAAATGACCCATGTTATTGTGAAAATATTTTCCGCTATAAATGTTGTTATTATATTAATGTTATGTACCATGTAATATTAACATTTCTGTGTCTGTACCTATTTAAAATAATTACCCACTGAATTGATAAAAAAAAATTCATTTATTACAAGTAATGAAATAGTAAAAACTTGTTGAATATAATAGTTCAGGCAACGAAGCAACGGGTTACTCTTGTCCGCAATGCATAATTTGCCAGGAGTTTTTTTTTATGAAGAGGTGGCATATGACGCCACTAAGTTAAAAACCCAAAATACTTACAAAAATGGCGTCCGCTACAGCCGCCATTTTGGAAAACGCGTTTGAAGCCATATCTCCGGAACCGTCCACTTTATGCCCATCATGCTAAGGAACTTTCTTGTAGATAATTAAATTTCCCATCTTTTTTGTTCAATAATTTTTTTTGTACCATTAACCGTTCGCGATTTACAATGTTATTGATATGAAAACAAAAAATTCCTGGCAAATTATGCAGGAAAAAAGGCTTCGTTGCCTGTACTATAAACATACTATAATACTTTCATAATTATTATAATAAATACATACAATTTATTATATATACTTTCGCGTGTATGTATATGTATGTTTATTATTTTTCGTATATTGAACTATAAATCAAATCATTTATTATATTCAATTTTGTTAATTTATGCGCCTACTTTGTTTTCTCTCTGCACCTACCAAATGTTGACTGGCAGAGAATGCCTCAGGAATTAAGTCCGCCTTTATACATTATTGTAAATGAATATAAATAAATAGAATAGTTGTAGAAAAAACAATATTATAAAACAAATGCATTAAACACAAAAAAGGTTCTAAGTTCGATGGACACAGTTTTCCAACTTATTTAAATTATATTTAATTTTAATTTAGTTCCTTATGGATAAGTACACAAATTATATTTAAGAAATCTGTATCAGCCCATGAACGTCCCACTGCAGGGCACAGGTCTAATCTACAATAGAAATTACGATTGAGAGTGGTTAGGCCATATAGTCCAACGTGCTGGCGTAGTGCGGGTTGGCGGGCTTTACATATTTGGGTCATACACATACGCATGTTCAGAATGAATATTATCTTCAAATTTCTGGATTGATTCTCTGACTTAATTTTGGTAAATGCCTTACAAGTATTACTATTAAGACATATACCAAATAATGAATTATCTTCAGAAATGATTAATATAACAACAAAAATTTCCTCAAATGTCCCCTTCTGTGGACTGTTCGTAAATGCACTTGGCATATTTTGATAGATATTTCTCATACTTGATATGCGTTATCTATTTAAGTTATATTAAATATCATTAGTATATATACTGACTATTAAAATTTTACTGAGTAAATTAATATATGTTAAAGTGACTCCACAAAAATTTCAATAAACTGTTGGTTACACGGTACTGCGACTTTTCTGTGGACCTTAAATTCAACCGAATAAATTGGCCTGAATAAAATACTATTTTACAAAAAAAAAAAAATTAATCTGGCCACACTGACGGGTGGCATCGGTCACATTGGATTTAATGACTGAGCCCAGCGTAGGTTCTTCATTAAGATATTGAGATCTTTAATAGTGTTATTGTCAAAGATCGGTGCTTCTTTTCTGTTCCTTGTGTACTTGAGTAAATAATTATTAGTTTTATTAATTCACATGCTGCCGAAATAGCTTAAGGGGAGTAGTTGTAGAATAAATTTACCTACTTGGCTACCCTCAAAACTAAATTAGCATTGCTAATTTTTTTTAAAGAATTTCCTTTCTGTGGACATCTTTTCTGTGGATTTATAAGTCCACACGAAAGACAATGTCTACAGAAAAAAATAAGTAATAATGATTTAACAAGTAAAGCAGTATTTTGCTTGCCTGTAAACGTAGACGTGGAGTGCTGTGGGCTCGATAGAAATGTATTTAGCTTATAATAATATTAAATTGAGAGTGGTTAGGCCATATAGTCCACCACGCTGGCCTAGTGCGGGTTGGCGGACTTACATACCATATAAATTCATATGAATCGCTATGGTATGCAGGTTTCCTCACGATGTTTTCCTTCACCGTTTTAGTGCGTGGTGATTGACTATCAATACACACATGACTCCGAAAAGTCAGAGGTGTGCCCTGGGATTTGAACCCGCGACCACCGTGAACATGTTGGCAGCCGCGTCTGGTCCGTTTACCAACAGGCCACCACGCACTTAGGCCACCACGCACTATATGGCCTAACCACTCTCAATCGTACTCTCGATCGTAGAGTAGGCCCGTGCCCTGCAGTGGGACGTATATGGGCTGATCCAGAATATTAAATTATTACTCAGTATCGGAACAAAAACCATGTTCCATATGATAGCGAATTATGTGAATGCCGTTCATCATTCTTTAACTTTAGTGATTCAGATAACTCAATTGCACCATCGAAAAAACAAAAAATAAATTCAGCGATGGAGACACTTGCTTTGTAACTATTTTTGATATGTTTGTTCTTTTGTGTAAACACAAAACCCTTCTGTGCTCGACAAAAATTTATTATAATTTCATTTTTTAGCTTAATCGAGGAAACGATCTTGTTTTATGTTTTAATTTAAATATTCTGATAATATCATATTAAATGAGACTGATTTCGTAAAAATCCCGACCATGTTTTTTTTATACAAATTTTCGCCTCGTTTTGTGTATGACCCATTTATACTATAACATAGAAATTCTTACAAACTGCTATGGTATGCAAATTGCCTCACGATATTTTCCTTCACCGTTTCAGAGCGTGGTGATTGACTATCAATACACAATTGACTCCGAAAAGTGAGGTGTGCCTGGAAATTTGAACCCGCGACCACCATGAACATGTCGGCAGCCGCGTCTTCCGTTTACCGACAGGCCACTGCGACCTGCGTACTATGAAGCGCTTTGGTTATAGTTGCATCGATGAGCCCATTAGGTAAATGTTTATGATCTTGAATTGTGAGCTTTTTTTATCATTTATTTTTGGCATTAAACAGTCATATCAAAAGGCCCTTTAACAATGTAGAATAAAAAAAAATACTTTTTGTCATTTGTATAGAGCAATTCATTAAACTTTGTTGAGGTTTCGCTGCAGTATGATTTTAAGATATTCCTGAGGTAATCTTTGATGTAAAGACAATGATCACACACACACATCGAGCCTTTTTCCCAGTCTGATGGGATACCAGTTTCCCCTTGTGTGTTCCATTCTTCGATGTGGTGAGGGCTAGCCTATCGCTATATCAGGTATACATTCCTGACTCCCGGCTGATAATGAATAGAAAAAAAAATATCTTGCCCGACCCGAGATTTGAACCCGATATTCCAATTGTTACTGTACAGTAGTATAATTGCCTCTCCAAACAGGCCACAGAATACTAACAGAAGGCAAGCTTGTGTATGTACTTCACTTTTGTTGCCACACTCACACTACGCTCGGCGTTCGCGCAAGGGTTGCTAACTTTGGCTTATACGAAAACACGTATCGTGTTAATAGCACTCATATAGTTTGATTGAATTTTTAAATAAAATATATAAAACACAATAATACAATAAATAAATTTAAATTTTATTTATGAACTAATTACGTTAGTCACAGCCGAGGGACTTAAAAAAAAACAAAAATTTCAATGCTAGATACAAGATTGATTCTATCTTACAATTAAAACTTATAACTACGAATTTAGGTCGCGGAGTCAGCGTTTTTACGCGGCCTTGTGCGGGATATTTCTACACTTATTGATTGTGGAGATTTCCATTGCGTTGAGGGCGTCAGCAATTTTGATATACGCGTCGCATGTAACAAACTCGTTGAGAATGTGTCTGCGAGACTTGGAATTTTTTTAGATGATGTTTTTGATGGGATCACAGGTTTACAAGGAAAGACATTACTACTTCATATTTCTTTATGAAACTCTATAAACTAAAGAATATAAAATGTATAATAGCTCAGCAACAAATATACATCTTCCTCGTCTACAACCACAGATCACTCCCAATAGATACCTAATGCAAGGCAGCGGTTGCGCCCAACACATATAAGCTATCAGATAGATAAAAACCGATGCCAAATGTCGCGTCATCAGTGTCGTCCAAGTAGTGGACCCGCACATGTCGTCGCACATTAGCGAAAATTACATTTTGGGAACATAATATTACAGTTAAAAATGATTTGTTCAATAAAATGGTGTGCAAACAACTCAAAAAAATAAAGTATCAAAAAAAAACGTAATTTAGTAAGTAATAAGTTTTCATCGATAACTAATATTCTTTAAATTAATTTGGTCCCGAGCGAGCTCAATTTATACTGGTTAATGTATCAATGTCAAACAGTCGAGTTCGGATCACAGTTCGGATGGAGAATCAGCCGTCTCTTTTTCGCATAGTAATAACCGTAATAAGCCATCTTTTTTGGCGAAATCACGCGTTCTTCTAGTGTTTGACGCATGTTTATAATATAATTCCCAGAATTATCGATGTTGTAAAACAATAATGTAAATTAATTTTATTAAATGACAATGTCACAAAATATACAGGGTATATCAAGACTGCTACCGAAAACGAAGCCGGGTGGTAGTTTATGCGACTTCAGACACAATGCAACAGAAAAAGTTGCAAAAAAAAATGTCAAATTTTTTTTTGTTATTTTTTTCCTATGACCATATTTGGGTGGTAAATACATTTTTTCCTAAAATAATTGTGTATACCCTTTTATTTATAAATAATCTAAGGTATAAAAGTGTTTAAATTATTATTTTAGCAAAAACTATGGATTTACCACCCAAAAAATACGATATTAAAAAAATCATAAAAAATAATTGTCGCGTTTCTTTTCGAAATTTTTGGCTGCATTGTGTTTGTAGTCACTAAAACTACCACCCAGCTTCATTTTCGGTAGCAGTCTTGAGATACCCGGTATATTGATTTAAATAAAAATTGCCAATTACCATAATTACGTTATTTTATGTAATTTGAAATAGTTAAATTTGTTAACAAGGTACTTTAAAATATTTTTTTATTTATTTTTATCTTTGGCGTAATTAAATTTCCTTTTTTCCCTCTAGTTGTATACGTTATATATAATGAGAGGGTATTTATCATAAGTTTTAGTCTACTAAGTTTATTGAGAATCAGTAGCACAAGCTATTGCACTAATTTCAATATACGTTGTATAAATCGTGTCAAAAACATTCATAGTTCGTCAAGTGGGTTTCATCGTCACTTGTCGATATTACATTTACTACAGCCGCCGTCAGAATTCAAGAAACGGAATAAGTTATTGTAACCCTTTAGGACGTGAGGTTTAGTTATTTAGTTTCTCATATTTTTATCTGATCTTTTATATCAAAACTTAATTTGGGTATTTCGCCATTTTGGTATACAAAAATACTAAATTATAAATCTTAATCCTATTTTATTCGTAGTTAGCGGTTGCCGGTTGTTATAATTTATCAGATCAGGCCGGTGAAAAAATATTATCAAACATTTAACAAGTTAGTAATTAAGTTATAGAAGCGATCATAACACATACTGGCAAATCGAACTATCGATACATTTTTTTATTTATCGAATTATGCCTCATCTTTCCAGTGAAGTCCACGTGACCGCACTGCAACCCGCCCACCCCCCGCGCAGTTCCCTTCGTTGGTGTTTTCGGTTCAAAACAAAACTATCGTAATGCGGTATCTATTGGAAGTGATCTGTGTCTACAACAAATATAGATCTTGCGCGTCAAACTTAAAAGCTCTTGTCATCGGCTCGGCCCGTAGTAATAAATTAATTATACTAAGAAATAATTAATTGACTTCCTCTAACTTAATTACATTTTCTATAAAATACTTCTGTATTAAAAATATCGCATTTATCTTCTACTTTGAAGGCAGAGTTCACATGTGCACTTCACTCCCATTGTATTGCACTGCTTGGGTATTAAACTTTCCTGAAAATGTGAAACCAATATAGAATATTTAAAATGAAATTCTGATGACCGCCAAACTGCAGTTTATATTCACAATAATCTTATTATTCAAATCCCAGATATATTTTACTGGTGGTCTCATATGTGAGCGATCACCTGGGTAGGTACCACCACAATGTCTATTTCTCCTGCCAAACAGCTGTGTGAATGCACTGTTGTGTTCTAGTTTGAACAACATTGTAGCCAGAGTAACTACCCGATTTATTGAGATTTCTAACACCCGTATTCTAAGACGTTTCCTCGAATCTTCCTCAACCTTATCTCTGTCGAGGTGACGTTTAAAATGAAGTCGAGGAATCCTCGAAAATGGTATGCTTAGTTTAAAATGTGCCTTTCCTAGAGGATCCTCGAGTGAGGTTGAGTCGAGGAAATACGTCATCAAATACGTCATTGCGGTAGGAGTTACAGAAAAATATGGGAGTGACATAATGTTTCTTGTTACATCCCATCTAGTAATTATTTATTCTTACCTGATTTCCGTCTTTCTACTGTTTTCGGGTAGACGATCAAAATCGAAAATATAGCAACACCGATGAATATGTTATAAATTGTGGGTATTAGTGCTGGAGCATAGTAAGGAGCCAAGGAATCGCCGATCTCCAAGATCACATGGACTAACATGACAGCAATCTTCATCACGTGTATTAAGAATCTGAAACACATTTTCATCTTGAAGAAGCAGCTCTATAAGCCGGCATAATTGTGTCGAACGGCATGAGATCGTCTGATGTCATTTGATACGCTGCCTGGACGGTATTGCAATTACCATCAGGTGCAATGCATTCACTTTGACCTTCCAGAATTAAAAAAAACTCAAAAGTACAATATGAATTAGCCTTCCAAAGATTTTCAGAGTATACAAGATGTCGTCTTTTTATTGAAGCGGCCTTTTTCAACGCCTTTTAGCACATATGATTTGTGTACGTTAGAAAACGGTTAATTGTCTATTTATAATAAACTGGGCATGTCATTTGCTTCGAATTTGTCAGGGCCACTAGCTATATTATTTTATTAACTGGATTCAATCAATGCTCTATAACCATGACATAGGAGATAACTATATCTTTAATTGAGTAAAAGTTAAAGTTATAGGAAAACTTGATGTGACTGGGGCTTTTTTAATTTGTTGTCAATGTTAAATACCTTGGCCACTTATTTCCATTGGGGAGTTCATCGGAGGACTCGGCGTGTTTGGGTACCGGCGTGTATATTCCCTTTAATTGCCGACCTGCCATCAGTGTGAACACCACAGACCAAAGCAATAAGATCATCAACGGCACATGAAGGTAGAGGAGTTTCTCACCACCTGAAAGGAACGATTTTTAATGCTAAGAGTGAAAATCAACAAAATTTCGCCTGGCAACATTTTTAACAACTGTTGCAAATATTTTTCAGTCGAGTCTAGTAGTTGTGGGATCGAAAACTCTCGCGTACATTCTTATATTTTATATAAGATTTGATTGATCTATACATTGTGATTATTAATTATTATAGCTTACTTAGAACTTTTAATAACTCAAAATTAGTAATTTTTCCGAGTTGCAAAAAATTTTTTCAATGCCTGCTGCCCTTCCTATTTCATGGGCCAGCAACACATCTATTATCCAAGGTTTGTGGATATTCATGAGCGGAAGTGATAAATAAGGCCTTTCAAATGGTAATAGGGACGGGAACGATAAAGGATAAGAAGAGGTGAGGGGTATTCATCATCTTCGTCATCATCTCAGCCACAGGAAGTTCACTGCTGAACATAGGCCTTCCCCAATCTATTATTGGTATTGTGCGTCCGGAAATCTCACTAACGGAACGAAACGCGATAGCAAAGCTATCGCTTCACGTCAATTTCCTATGAGACAGTGGTACCGCCCCGCACGAGCCTGCCCTTTCATGCTGAGTCACGACTGACACCAGCGTGGCTCTACCATTTTGGTAAATGCATTGTAATCAAGATAGAGTTTGTCTTTCTATACGCATGACAGCCAGAAATATACCGGGCGTAACCAGACTGCGCCCAAAATTAGAGCCAAATGGTAGTTTTAGCCATTTCAGACATAATACAACTTTTTTTTATCGTTTTGGGTGAATACATACAGCAATTTTTTGCTAAAATAATATTTTAAGCCCTTGCGTACCAAAGCACCCTTCAAAAAAACAGGCTGAAAACTAAAACAAAATTTTAGCGAAAAACTATGTATTTAGCACCCTAAGGCCTAACACAAACATGAGTAAAAAGAGTATCTTTTTTCGCGAAAGTATTAGTGTATTGTGTCTGAATCCACTAAAACTACTATCTGTCTTCGTTTTTGGTCACAATCTGGAATATGTCTCAGAATCTCTTACCTTCAAGGAAACATCCTGAGTTAGGCACATTTGGTGTTATGATCCAGGGCATGTGACGTAGGTCCACGGAATTCATCTTGCCAAACCCATAGGTCATCAAACCTGGGATACCCCAAGCCAGCGAACCAGATGCCAGGAGAATTATCCATTTGGAAGTGGTAATACGATTGTGGCTGAAAATGAAATTGTTGCAGTAATTATACAAATCCAACGCATGTATGTTGTTAAAATCCGTGGATGCGTTAGACCTATAGGCTACCCCGCTAAATCAATCTCTAGCTTGAATAAGGTTCCTGCAGTAATGTAATGCCGAGCTGACTGTATCTAGTTATTCTCAAATAGAATCAAATTGAAATGAAAAAAACCCCGAAATGCGCAATAATCTAATAACGGGTCCTTAACCGCGGTACGGTGACCACCATTTCGTATATTGAAATATATTTTCACCTTACGATTAGTATAAACTTGCTAAACTGTAGACATCCTTGATACGCATTATTTTTTTTCTGGTCCGGCATAATGACTGCAAATGCCTTCTAGGAAAAGTATCGAATGGGATCGATCAGCAGTAGAATGTCAAATGGATCAACAGTACTATATCAGCGCCACGGCCGGCGGGAACATAAAAGGCGGGAAAGCCGGAGAGTATTAGATCTGACGGCAAAGTCACATAAACGAGCTACCGAAACGACGGCTGGGATGTACCGACGGGTTGCACGAGGAGCCAGCAGCTTGTTACGTACAATAATTACTAGCATTATACATGGTTTTCACAACTGAAATTATGCTGATGAAAGCAAATGCCAGAGTAAAGAACATATTGAGACTTAACATCTATGTCTCAGGACGGCGAGCGCAGTGGAATGTCAAGCAACGCTTTGTAATTCAAGTTGTTGTTTGGTTTTGCTACTGTTCCTGAGCGGTCGTAACGCTTACCATAAGGCTTGGAATGCTCGTCTCGCCATTAATTGATGAAAAACTAAAGTAACTGTTAACTACCTTGTCAAATACCAGAGGCGGAATGACAGTACAGCCAACCAGCAAAATGTCGACAGGTAAGAAAAGTAGATAGATTTAGCTGAAACAAACCATTACAAATTAATAACACAATTAATAATGTACAACAACAAAGTAATTAATGCTTGATTAAATATTGATTTGAAAGGAGAATGAGAGTATCATTGAGAGTATCAGTAAAAAATATCTTTAATACCGATACTGATGCTTAATATTCAGTATAGTTAAATCGTACTTACTCAAAACAATACAGGTTCCAGCCAAAAATCTATCCAAGTGAATGACGAAGCGTAAACAAAATGTCTTTAATAAACAGAAGACAAAAATCATCACCATGAACCCTAGCAAATTTCTGTTTTGCCGCGAACATGGGTATATAATCAATGTTCCCAACAGTAATACACAGGGTACCAACCACACTGGAACAGAAAATAGGTTTTATTACAAAATAATTCATTTATCATTCTTAGAAACACCCTTTTATTCTCATCTCTCAGAAAATGCCGATGGCATTAAGCCCGAGTGTATATCACTACATAGTATAAAACAAAGTAGCTTTCTCTTTCCCTATGTCCCTTTGTATACTTAAATCTTTAAAACTACCCAACGGATTTTGATGCGTTTTTTTTAATAGATAGAGTGATTCAAGAGGAAGGTTTATGTGTATAATACGTGCATATTATTATAGAGAAATCTATATGCACCCGGGCGAAGCTGGGCCGGGCCGCTAGTATTGTATAAAGTTTAAATAAATAAATATTCTGCATTGCACTATATTTAGGTATGAGGTGGCCTGGCGGCCTCTCACATATGAGAGACCTACCATTAGTAAAATAGCTTGTTGGCGGACTTGACACACATACATATATTTTTGTTCATCCCTCTGGTATGCAGGTTTTCTCAAGATTTATTCTTCCCCGTGCCAAAAGCTTGGTAATAGCTTATGAACATACACACATAAGTCAATAGTATGCCCTAGGATTTGAACCCGCGATTATAGTATTAAAAGTCGCGTCTGGTCTGTCACTAATTACCACACATCATGAATACACAAATAATTAAAAAATATCTATATTCCTAACAGAAATACGTACAGGTTCAATAAAAAAGTCTTGAACAATTATACAGTCAATTATTTCCTGGGAATAAATTACTGGTCATAGATGTTATTTTTAATGTTTTTCCTTACCGTACGGATATAATGGCTTCCGAGGAATAGGTTCTTCTGCTAATTGGATCCATAGTCGAGGTGTCGGTACATCCGTTTTTTTAGCCATGTAGTCCACGCAAAATTTCTCAGGGTCTATTTTGATCCATCTCTTGAAGTGATTCGGTCGCTCCAAGTAGGCTATCCCGGTCTGGAAATATATTCTTTTGTTCTCAGTTCACTTAGGTTACTAATCTTTTGTGTTGTACATAAATACATACATATACATGCATACATACATACATACATACGTAAACTCACGCCTTTTTCCCAGAAGATATAGGCAGAGGTTCTACCAGGACACCACATTTCGCCTTGTATTTTCGGTCCCACAATGTGATAGGAGGCGAGCCTATCGCCATATCGGGCACAAATACGTGACTTCGGGCTGATAATGAATAGAAAATTCAGTATCACTTTGCCGACCCGGGATTCGAACCTGTGACTTCAGCTTTGTAACCGTACCGCAGTTCATCTGCGCCTACGAGGCAGTTTTATGTAGTGTGTTGGGATTATTAACCTCACAGAACTATGGATAGCGACCACTGGAAATCCTGGCTTATAGGTTATAGGTTGGGTAGTTGCGCTGACGGCTTTGTGGGCGGGACAATCTCAAAGTTTTCGATCTCAATCACAAACAGTTTGAATGATAAGATCTTCATAATAAGTCATGACAGTGTGTTACAAAGATTTTCACAAATACATATGTATAAAGTCCAATGTTCTATTTTGTAGTTTCAGCATCTAATAAGGCTAATAAAGATTAATTGTGTAAAAAGGCAAATGGGGTGTGGTATAAATAAAATCTGTATCAGCCCATATACGTCCCACTGCAGGGCACGGGCCTACTCTACAATCGAGAATACGATTGAGAGTGGTTAGGCCATATAGTCCACCACGCTGGCCTAGTGCGGGTTGGCGGACTTACATGCCATAGAAATTCTTATAAATCGCTATGGTATGCAGGTTTCCCCACGATGTTTTCCTTCACCGTTAAATAAAATAAAAATGTAAAAATAAATTAAATACATTACCACCTTTACTGGTGGTAGGTCTCTTATATGTGAGAGGTCGTATGGGTAGGTATCACCGCAATGTCTATTTCTCAAACAGCAGTGTAAATCCACTGTTGTGTTTCGGATTGAAGGACATTGTAGCCAGAGTAACTACTTGACATATTGAGACTTAACATCTTAAGTCTCAGGATGGCGAGCGCAGTGGAATACCAAGCATTGCTTTGTAAGTCGAGGCGTTGTTTGGTTTTGCTACTGTCCATGAGCGGTCGTATCGCTTACCATCAGGCGAACGGCAGATTGTCTCACCATTCATAGCAATAAAAAAAAAATAGCATTGAATCACGGAACAAGAAGGACCCAAGAACGAATCGATTTAACTAATGACAGAATGTTGTTGCTAATAATATGAAAGTGACTTACCTCAATGAGATACAAATTCATACCTCTGTTAAAAGATAAGTCGTACGACGTATCCTTGAAGTTTTCATCGCTGAATTTATTTGGCACCAAATGCATCATTTCCTTCACTGTCGACACCTGTGTTGTAGCGTCTTCGTCAAACACTGCCATGTCAGAGAAATCCAATACTTTAACTGTGTAAGATATGCATTTCTTCCGTTTGTATACCACGTATCCGTCAGGGCAGCATTTTGGAATGCACGTTTTAACTTGGCATATCGTTTCTTTATTTATAAAAGCTTCTGTTGTGTTGTTAAAACACTGACTATTATTTATGAACGTAAATAAAATGAACCACACAAAGAGCAATGCCATCGCGACGGTTAATTCTTTAGTAATGAACCAGATTTGCAATAGGTGCTTGGAAGCAATGACGTGTTCGCATTACACATAGGATGCTCTTGATAACTGGGGTTTTGAGTACAACACATATTAAATGAAAAGGCAATATTCAATATGTGTCTTCAAATACGTAAAAGAGTGATTTTTGCACAAACCAATAGGGGGAAACAAAACAATGGAAGTTGGAATAAAGAATGTGGTAAAGATGAAATGATAAATATTTTGAAAGCATGTAAGCATATGCCCAAATGGGTAAGTAGAGGTGCCACTAACTTATAATACCTCTAGTGTTTTGTTTCGTAAGATATAGGTACTAGAAGACATAAAGGAAAATGATAAATTGAGGAGAGAGATTATTCTACGCAATATTTAAAAAGGATATTGATATCAAGTGTGAAGTTTTCTGATGTGCACTTGATTTTTTTACATACGCAGTAAAGAGGAAATCATAGGAAATCACTGATAAAAACTTTAGAAAATGTATTTTATTTTTATTTAATGTTTGTTATGATACATTTCAAAATGATGTTTGATTGGCAGCTGGTGGAAATATTATAAGCCATGTAATACTGCAACATGGTGTGAATGTAATTTTGCATGTGATGACATGTTCAATCCCGTGTTATCGTGGGATTGTAATTTTGCATGTGATTACATGTTCAATCCCGTGTAAACGTGGGATAAGGTACGCGGAATATAACAATAACAATGCGTTTTCCATCCTTGTCCTATTTGATATTGTAAGCGTTGAGAATGAAAATCAGTATTACGTGCTAGCAAATTGATGCTAAAGTGGGGGATATCTAGTAGGGTTATTTTTAGGCTAAGTGGTATTACCTATTAGGTAGACAGGCCATACTATGGTTGCAGAGAGGTACCAGTGCCTTCCTGATGGAGGCCGCTTCCAACAGGTATTCAGGGAAATCTATTTTCAGCAGGAAGTTCCTATGGCTGAAGAGAGATAGAAAGAGAAGCTAAGGAGAAAGGAAAAGAGAGAAGAGATATCCAATATAAATGGAATTAGTATGGAAGCAAAGTATCTATATAAAATTTTCAAGAATAATTTGAAAAAAAAAAATAAAACTCAAGATTTTTCCCAGAAGAGGTAGGCGGAGGCGCAACCAAAACACCCACATTTCGCCGTGTATGTTCAAAATCACTTTACCCGACCCGAGATTCGAACCAGAGACCTCAGCTTTGCAATAATACTGTAGTACAGCAGAGCCTCCGAGGTGCTCGAGGTAGTGAAAAAAATATGTCAGCGTAATATTCAATTTATCGTGGGGGATCGTAATAACTATGAATTATTGTCGGTAATATATACTCATATCTCCAAAATTGGCGGTCACTGTGATTTCGTGATTCGGTATGAAAATTCATTGGTTGATTAATGTTGGGCCTTTCCTTATGGAGATATCTTATGTGCCAGTCGCCATAATTTTCTTTGCAAGATAATTTAAAAGCAATACCGTGAATAGAAAGTGGCGACGTTATTTCAATTTAAAATCATCAAAAATCTCCAAAATAATGAGCTGGCATAGCAGTATGGTAATGTATGTGTGACTTACATCGCTTTCAAGTATTTGTGACCGCAAATCCGCCACATGTACGCATTATTACAAAACACTGCGTCAGCAATGCAAATCATTGACACATACTAGGTATCTCAAGACTGCTACCGAAAACGAAGCCGGGTGGTAGTTTTAGTGACTACAAACACAATGCAACTAAAAATTTCGCAAAGAAACCCCACAATTATTTTTTATGTTTTTTAAATATCGTCATTTTTTGGTGGTAAATCCATAGTTTTTGCTAAAATAATAATTTAAACTCTTTTATACGTTAGATTATTTATAAATAAAAGGGTATACACTATCATTTTAGAAAAAAATGTATATACCACACCGATATGGTCAAAGAAAAAAAATAAAAAAAAAATTGACGCTTTTTTTGCAATTTTTTCTGTTGCATTGTATACCACCCGGCTTCGTTTTCGGTAGATGTCTTGATATACCCTGTATGTGACACGTATTCAAGGGATCCAGCTTCTAAGCCAGGGGTAATATTGTTCTTATCAGAGCACTGCCTCGGTAGCGTAGTTGTACTAAAGTACGGTTATAAAGCCGAGGTCTCGGGTTCGAATCCCGGGTTGGGCAAAGTGATATTGGATTTTTCTATTCATTATCAGCCCAGAGTCAGAAATTTGTGCCCGATATGGCGATAGGCTTGCCACCTATCACATTGTGGGACGGAACATACAAGGCGAAATGTGAGTATCCTGGCACCTCTGCCTACCCCTTCTGGGATATAGGCGTGAGTTTATGTATGTATATATGTATGTACATGATATTAGTTATTACTATACGATTACGTGTACAATCGTTGTTTATATTATGATTACTTATTGTTAAATAATAATAAAAATATTTTAAAAAAGTATACACCCAACAGTCACATACGAACCCACACTAAGTTCTTGTTATGGTCTTGTTTCTGTCTCATAATCACCCAGACCCGGAAAAAATATTTGTGGGCTGCACAAACATTTCTCTCGTTTCACAGCTGGCAATAAAACAATGAATGAATAAAACAATGGTTAAGTAAAGTAAGTTTACCTTTCAAAGTGTAACAATCAAGTACAAAAGTAATTTATGGTAGATGCACTTTGTACAGTGTAGGATTTAGTAACTAACGGTAGATGATTGACAATTAGTCGCTCTTCTTCTTCCTCTTTCTTCTTATTAATATTATAAACTAGCGGCCCGTCCCGGCTTCGCCCGGGTACAGATACGATTCCAGTCCATATTTTATTTCAACTCAACATGACTGTCGTTCTCGATAATGCTTATCCAATCCCGTCCTGTATTCTTCTGTTTCTTTTTATCCACCTTATACCCGTATTCTATTCCATCCCATCTCTCTAGGATGAAAATCGGATTTTATTTTTTAATTTATTCATTTTGCTACGGGTATATTATTAAACTTTTACTACTCCGGCGATATTCATTGAAATCAAAAGATTAAATTTGTATTTAAAATACACATCGGATTTTATCTACTACCAAAATATGGTTAGAATACGCTAACAAAGGGCGAAAAATGAATACTCAAATTTGAATACGGCTTATTATTTGATTGGACGTTTATATTGACAATCCTTGCATTATGTACAATAGTTGAATAGTTTTTTTATACTTATTTTGCAATTTATACCCAGACAAAAGATTGTGGTTTACTACGAATAGTTTAATATGAATTAAAAGTTCAAGATGGCCGTCAAGTACCCATTCAATTTCTACTTAATTTCTTTAAGGGTGCCAGCCTCATATATCGGTTTGGAGACCAATGGACCAATAACAAAAAAGTTCAAAATGGCGGCCACAAATTTGGATTCTGAGTCCAAATTAAGGTTATTCGGATAAAGGGTGGTTCAGATATCAATTTCGAGACCAATCGTATCAATAACAAAAAAGTTCAAAATCGCGGCCAAAATTTCCGATTCCGACTATGAATTTGGATTATTTACACAAAGAGTTTCTCAAATACCGATTTTGACACCTATTGGATCAATAACTAAGAAGATCAATATTTCATCTCTTATTTCACCCCCATGTGCCGTTTTTCAAAAATTGTTGCACTCCATTAATTTGCGTTTGTAATAAGGAGCTAAAATATAAATTTTCATAAATATATCTTCAATAATTTATATTTTCCATTTCCGTCTCAATCCTTATTTCAACCCCTTTAGGCAAATATATAGCCTATATTACTCCAGGATAATGTAGCTTTCGAATGGTGAAAGAATTTTTTAAATTAGTCCAGTAGTTTTTGAGCCTATTCATTAGAAACAAACAAACAAAGTTTTCCTCTTTATAATATAAGTGTAGATTAAAAGTTTGTTTGTGCTTTTATGATTTGACCACTCAGTAGATCGTCATAAAATATTGCAAAGAACTCCGCTAACAGGCACTAAGTTAGCGTCGTGGAGTATGGCCTAAGCCTTTACAATCGAACTCTCAGTTGTAAAGCAGTCCCGTGACCACTGACCATTAAGTTATGGGTTCATAAGCCAGCATAGGCGAAGGCAGAAAAAAAAAGATATTTAAAAATGATGGTTGTTATTCAAAAACTTACTGCTCGAAAGTGTTGACAAATAACATTAAATTCTGTGAATATATATTGTCGTCTTTCGTGATTGATCTTGTTATTTATTTTACACGTTAAGAGCGTATACACCTTGCGCGCGAAGTCAACTATAGGTATTTCTTCGTTAATTTCACGCACACATAAGCGACCAAAGCTGTGTGCGTAGAGCTGCCGCGTCGGCTCGCTATACAAACGGCTCAAACAACTTTGATCCGTGCGCTTCAAATATTCATTTGAAATGTAACTGTAATATAATATCATAAAAATATTTTATTTGCATTATAAGTAGACAAATATTACTGTGCAAGCAAAGAATAATACAAGTTTAGATACTAATCATATTTTCGTTATTATTACATTGTTAAGTTGCATTCAAATCAGTGTTCAATCAGCAGATACTACGGACGTTTTATTAATAATTTCGTGTTCGATCACATAAATAGTGTTAGGGGCCTTACAACCCCTTACAATTACGAAATATATTGAATTTTATATTACAATACATAACATTATTTAGCCTCGGAATTGAATCCCATTATATTACCTGAAACATAATTTATACTCACTACAAAATCATTGTAGGTAATAAAAATAATTAAATATTTTATTACCAAAGTACTTAGATGTGGTAATCGCAGTCCGCGCGTGGCTATTTTCACTACGCGCGGCAATAATCGACTGCAGCCAGACCGGAGCGACGAGCGATACGTCCTCCCTCTAGAAGGCCTTGCGGCGGTCTGATTTGATCCACGTCGGACAGCGTGTTTTATAGTGGTTTTTAAAACATTTGTAGAAAACATGAAAACTAATTTTGTTGAAATATAAAAATGGTAATTTATTGATAAGATGTTCTTCTATTATAATATGCAATGGCTATAAAAAATTATGTACGATAAGTTGGTGAAAAAAAATATGATCTTGACGAGAGTTTCTGAATAATTTCGCATTGTTTAAATTTTTATTTTTCAGGAACTAAACAAAAAAAGATTATTTTTCTCAGCAAAATCCCTCCATAAGGGTCTTATTAGTCTGATAATATTTTTATTTTCATCTTATATTTAGTGGTTTCGGATATCTTAAGCTTCTAAATTGCCATTTAAAGCCTAAATAATGAAACTTGTGTTCAGTAATCCTTATAGTACTCACAAATTATCGATCAATCTATAATGTTTTCCACCAACATCCCTAGATGACAACCTTTTCTAAAGTTAGTACTAATTATTTTTCCTTTAAATTGTTTATTGGTGGCTATTAACTCATTTGAAAAGTCCTGTTTTTAAGCCAAAAAGCGCGTGCAGGGTATAAACGCTCTTAAAGACTTATAAAATTATTGTAAGTGTTATTACTCCATATATACAATACTAGCGGCCCGGCCCGGCTTCGCCTGGGTACAATTACAGATTCCAGTCCATATTTTATTTTAAATCAACTTGACAGCCGTTGTCTAAACTGCTTATCCAATTTCAATCCCATCCTGTACCTATTCTTCTGTCCCATTTTATCCACCTTATATTTTATTCTATCCCATTACTCCAGATTTAAATCATTATTTTGCTACGGAGATATTATAAGTTATAACACTGTTACTACTCCGACGACATTCATTGAAATCAATTAATAGATATGATAGCTGACCCGGCCACACTTCGCTATGGCTTAGTTATTATATGATTAATATTATATTCAATTATTTAGCATAGCAAAAAAGCCCAACCCACCTTTGCCTGGATGCAAATATTTTTTTATTTTACTT
The DNA here is from genome assembly GCA_009982885.2 of Hyles vespertilio. NCBI lineage: Eukaryota > Metazoa > Arthropoda > Insecta > Lepidoptera > Sphingidae > Hyles > Hyles vespertilio. The sequence continues at coordinate 16,556,195 of CM042811.1, forward strand.
CACACCAAATTCATGTTATTTTTCGTATAAGCTCTTGTATACCTAAACATGACGTAGCTATCCTACTGTCCTGTCCAATTCCGTCCCATCCCGTCTATTCAGTCACTTCCCGATACGTCCCGTCGTTTCTCTTCATTATCCATCCCGTCTTATACCGTGCATTTACATTTCGTCCTATCAAATCTATCAGGTAACCCAGTCCTCTCCCATACCTCCCACTCTATTATATCCCGTTTCTCCATATCCAAATAGTGTTCTTTACATTGACTTATCGATGGTTCTTTATAAATTTTTGACATTAAACACTTTAGCGATTTTGATTATCCATGCAATATTCCATCCCTTATTACACACCCACAATGCTTTTCCAAAAATATTGCAAGCTATATTTAGGTAAAATATAACCTATCTCACTCAGAGACGATATATTACATTAATTTCTATCAGTGAATAATAGCGAAGGAAAGGCTACTGTAAAAATTCTGGATAAAAGTGACATTAGATCTTGAAAAGAAGTAAGTATAACTTCTTACGTGTGAAAATGATTTATTTAATTGTTCTATATTCATGTCTATAACAGGTCATTGTGGAGATCCTTGGGGGAGGCCTATGTTCAGCAGTGAACTTCCTGTGGCTGATATTATGATGATGATGATATTTATGTAGCTTGATAAATTATCCTTGGTTTATACTTCCCAAAAGATTTATTTTATATTACAATGAATGAGTTTTGTAAACTTACATAAACTTATATACTCTGTGCTCATACCTTTTTTCCAGAAGCGGTAGGCAGAGATGCCACCCACATTTCGCCTTGTATGTACTGTCCCACGATGTGAGAGAGGGAGCAAGCTTATCGCCATATCGAGCCCAAATTTCTGATACCAGGCTGACAATGAATAGAAAATTATAAATCTTTAGTAGGTATCTCTACTTGTCATTAGTCCAACAAAACAAAAATGACATTTTTTCAATATTGATCTTTTATTTGGGAACAGTCGAAATATTTTTTTTTTCAGTTTGGATAGTGTGAGACTAACGAGTTCCTCGTAGTTTCCGATACCCACGACGTAGAATTAAATCTTAGTGTGGGGTCAGGTCTGTTGATATGTGATGTGTTTTTATTTATTTTATGAAATATTATTTTACTTGTGGGAAATTGGGTCAGTAATTCCCAAAGTTGTTTAAGCCTTGCGTTTCTACACGAAGCATAGATTATTGCTGCTATATACCAGATTATTTGTAACATTAAAAATTGCAATACATTAAAACATAAAAACGAATTTCTTTCAAGATCAATTACCTAATTAGTTTTTTTAATCTGCAAATATTTAAATAATACAGGCGCATAACTTGGGAAATTCCAAAACGCAAAAAAAAAAATATAATGTAACGAACGAAAACAACAGTGTCTAAATACGGAAATGCTGATAATTGCTGTTTTATTTTATCAAATAAAATTATAACAGCATTTTTGTGATTATTGATAGCAGACAGTCTTTCCGTCGGGAGATTTGTAAATTAATATTTTTGTATACCTACATTTTATTTTTCTAGTTATTGCGCCTAATATTTGTCGGGTCGGTAAGCGGTCAAGAACGTTACACCCAGTATTTTTCTGATATTTGACAGCCTTCGTGGCGCAGCTGGTTAAACGCTGGCTGTGAAACGAGAGGCCGCGGGTTCGATCCCCGCACCGAAACAAATATTTGTGTGAAACAATCGAAAAGTCTCTCGTAGTTCAGGAACTAGTAGTTCGTCTCGTAGTTCTGGGTATCAGGATACCCACGACACACTGGTGGTAGGTCTCTCACATGTAAGAGGCTGCCTGGGTGGGTACCACCGCAATGTCTATTTCTCCCGTCAAACAGCAGTTTAAATGCAATGTTGTGTTTCGTATTGAAGGCCATTGTAGCCAGAGTAACTACTGGACATATTGAGACTTAACATCTCATGTCTCAGGATGGCAAAGCAGTGGAATGCCAAGCATTGTTTCGTAATTCAAGGTGTTGTTTGGTTTTGCTACTGTTCATGAGCGGTCGCATCGCTTATCATCAGGCGAACGCATGCTCGTCTCGCCATTCACTGCAATAAAAAATAAAACTCAAGACTCGATCTTGGTGTGGGGTCAGGACTATATATGTGACTGTTGGCCGTATTTATGTAATTAAATTTCCACACTTGGAAACACAATTTGGAAGTGGTAAAGCTGTTGTATGTCATTACTCAACATTAAATCTCACAGAAAATCGAGGTGACAGCTTCGCAAATCGATGTAAAACGGCAGACTTGCCGTCGCATTTCGTTCGGTGAGTGAGATTACCGGATGCCCAATACCCCTTTTCTCTTCCCATCCTTTTTCTTCTCGCTCTCCTCCCGATGTGATGGGCTGGCAATCCATGACAAGCGTTGTGGATGCTCATGAGCGGCAGTGATCACTTACTATGAGGTGACGTGTTTGCTCGTGTATATAAAAAATATTCGCCGAGTAAAGTACACAAAACTCTAACAATATACAGGAGTGCTACCGAAAACGAAGTTGGGTGGTAGATTTAGTGACTTCAGACCCAATGCAACTAAATTTTGTGCAAATAATTGCGACGGATTTTTTTCTTTCGTCGTATTAGAGTGGTAAATACATAGTTTTTTCTTAAATCATAGAGTACGCCCTATTATTTTTAAACACGCTAAGCTACGCAAGGCTTTAAATTATAATTTTGCAAATACTAAAAATATGTTTATGAACTGTCTATGAATAAGGCCGTTAATAATTAAAATATATAGAACTAATGAAGTGTAGAATCTCCCCAATTAAACTTCGTACACCGTTTCAAATAATTATATTTATAACAAATTACAATAAAATATATATTTAAAACATTATCTTCCTTTTCCTTTATCCGTGCTAATCCCTCTGTCAAAAGCCCCCCGCGCTCTATTTTTTTTTTCACAGCCATATATATTTTTAAAAGTGGCCATTCTCTAAGTTATGCAACCTTACAGATGTAAACTAAATGCAGATCTAAAAAATAGACATTTCAAATTACCTCTTTTTATTTTCTATAAGTGGCGTTGGAGCAACACCGTAATACGAGGATGGAAGGAGTAAGAACGTAAAGTATTATTTATTATATGAGTCACACGCACCAGGCCAGCGTTGTGGACTATATGGAAGGCCTAACCACTCACAATCGTACTCTCGATTGTAGAGGAGGACTGTGCCCTGCAGTGGGACGTAAAGGGACTGACACAGATCCAAATTTTAATATTTTCAGAAAGAAACTACTATTACGGTGTAACCCCTAGGCACCTTATGACCATTTCTCTTCTAGAAACACTCAGAAACATTATATATCTATTCTAGTAAATGACATTAATTCAGTGGAATGCCAAGCATCGCTTTGTAATTGAAGGTGTTGTTTGGTTTTGCTATATTTGTTATGGTATGATCGTCTCGCAATTTATTGCAATTGATAACAACTTACACCCTAGGTATATGCGTGAATGTAACTACGTACCTACGCAACCCTTATACGTACTTAAATGTGATGTGACGTAACCAAACACGCACCCGGGGGGTTACTGCATGCGAAACGAAACGTGAATATTCGAACTTTCGACCTCCGAAGAAAGGTATAATTTTTGTACTTCTAAAAATGTATACTATTCTGCATGATACTACTTATTGACTCCGAACTTTGTCTATGGTTACGACAAGGACAGAGGAATCGAACATTTTATGTGGAAGATACGAATGTGCCTAGATAACATAATTTTACATACCACGTTTGAACATTTGGGTTCCGTTTCGGAGTAACCCCCCTAATTTGTATAAATAGTCACAAATAAATCATAATATTTTGGTCATGCGTAAAGACTCGTTTCATTCAGCCGTTGGTATCCCTTGTCGATAAACTCTTGAGGTAAAAACGAAAACAAATAATGCCTATTCGAAGTAGTTTTTATCAATCGACATATTGCCAGGCAGATTGTCCAAATCAAACTCGAAATGCGCGGGGTTCTTCAGGTCTCATGTTTACTGTAGCAGATTCCGTGACTTCATCCATCTGATCATCTGACTTTGTGTTGTCGTTGGACTGGCACGCACTGTCCACCCATTTATTTGAATTAAATGCCGAACTGCATAATAACAGGCATCTGAAAAGAAAAAAACCTTTAGCCTGGTAGACATACATATATACATACATAAACTCACGAACTTTTCTCAGTAGGAACAGGCAGAGGTGCTACCAGGACGCCCACATTTCGGTGTGTTTCGTCCTACGTTGCGATACGGGGCCCATCGCCATATTGCGCACAAATTCTTGACTCCGGGCATTATCAATGAATAGGAAAATCCAATATCACCTTCCCGTTACAGGATTCGAGCCCGAGACCTTAGCTTTGCAATCATACCATAACTGCAACTGCGCCAATGAGGCTGGTGAGGCAGAGACAGGTAGTCACACTATAGTTGCCGTATGAAGCTGACAGCCCTTTGATCAACTACACTAATTCAGGTAATCATAACAAAATGCTAATGGTATTTTTGGTTAAAGGGTTGGATCGAACCAGGGTGGTGTTACTGTCATATAGAAACCCGACGTGAAGCTAAGGTTTTGCTGTCACGTTTCGTTCAGTGGATGAGGCAGATAGAGCCGCAATGTCTCTTTCCATCTCTTTAATCTCCTTCTATTAGAAGCCAGCAGCACATCTGCTATCAAAGCGTGCAGACGATCATGGGTGCCAGTAGTCATTTACAAATATAACCATCACGACTCATTAGCTTGGAGACATATACTCCCATTTTTAAGCCGTCACTAATTTAGCTTGGCTTCTAGAGATAGATCTCCTCCATTATAATTCAAAATAATCTATGATGTCTCCTACATTATGGCACGACTGGCGGGCTTTTAAGCCGCGGGCAAGGCCGTACAAACGAGCCCCCGGCATAGTTACTAGCATTCCACAGGCCTATTACAACTGAACTGATGCTCTGCGGCAAATGCCGCCGACTTGGTGTTGCCATCGACATACCCACGCGGCATAAACCCGCTGGCAGTGCCACCGGTATAGTATTTTGGAGCCCTAGGCTCAGTTGCACAATTTAACTTTGCCCATAACTATGATTTTGTAGATGTCATCGCTATACATTGGAGATGTATGTGACATTGCTAATGTATGGGATTGACATTTTCAAATTCAAATTACGGGCATAGTTAGTTTGTGCAATTGAGCCTTAATGCAATACTAATGTAAAAACATACCGTTTTTTAAGTTTGATGAATATTTTCTTTTTACAGACGAAAATGATGAATATGGCCAAACCGATGAGCGAGTTGTTTACATCAGTGAGGATCCAAATAAACTGTAACTCGCTAAACAACCAGCTTATCACTTCGAACAGCCAGCTAAGCCCCATTACCACTGATAGTTTCACGTACACCATGAATCTGAAAGAATACATCCATACATAAACTTAAGCCTTTTATCCCAGAAGAGGTAGGCATAGATACCAGGACACCCACAATTCGCCTTGTATGTTCAGTCTCATGATATTAATTTTGCATTTTTTCTTGCAACGAATAGCGAGACTCTCAAGCTAGTCGCCTAATGGTAAGCGATACCATCGCTCATGGACAGTAGCAAAACTAAACAATCCCATGATTTATAAAAGAATTCACTGCACTCGCTGACCTGAGACATTGGAATATCCAATAAATACAATGCTGGGTACAATGTCCTTCAACCCGAAACAAAACAGTGCGTTAACACTGCTGTTTGGCAGGAGAAATAGACATTGTGGTAGTACGTACCAGTAAATAATATAAAATTTTCAAACATATTCGCAGTTAATTTACTTTGTCAGAAATAATAACATTATAATACCTGTCCGATTGTTTACGATGGGTGGTCATTTTACCAGCAGAATTGTATTCCAAATCCTGAGTTCCGCGATTCAACCTCCACACGTAGAAGGCGGTTATCAGGAAAAATGACCAATTTATGAAACTGAATATGAGTATCGGTATGTATAGATAGAAGAACTTTGAATAATCTGAAATGCATCCTTTAATTAGAGAAATCAAAATCATCACACTGGGAAGTTGTAAGTTTTAAAGAAAAAAATCTATTTCGTCCCACTGCTGAGCAAAGGTCTGTCAAAAACTGTATACAAATAAAGCCGTTTGTCATTAGTTTACGTTAAATGTTTTGATTTTGCCATCTTACCTTCGAAGAAACTGTTAGATGTGGCAATCTGCGGAGTGATGATCCAGGGCATTTCCTGTAGTGGCAGCGAGTTCATTACGGCGACGAATACAGTCAGAGTCAGGGGTAGGCCCCACGCGTAGAAACAATATCTGATGAACTTGCTCCTGTCCCCCCGACGAATCGGGCTGCGTTTAGTGTAACTCCTGGGGGAAAATAATAAGAAGAAGATATGAAAAGGAAAATATTCATATCTTCGGAAAAGATATGAAAGCGGTTTAGCTAGAGAAAAAATTGCAAATAATAATTTCGTAAATTAACAAGACTATATTTTTGTGAAGTTTTAAATATCTTCGTGTTTTAGTGGTAAATCCATAGATTCTGCGTCACAGTGTTTTCTAAAATAATAGTCTTTACATTATTATTTTGGGGAAAACTATGTATTTACCCAAAATACGAAGAAAGGAATAGCCACATTACGTCTGAAGTCACCAAAACGGACACCTGACTTCGTTTTCGGTGGCACTCTGGATATACCCTGTATTATAATCGAGAGGCTCGACGCATATTTTCTCTATGACAGGTCGCTGTTAGGAAGCAAACAAATATTTTACTACCGTCTACCCAGATAGTTAATATAATACTTTTGGTTTACCTGAATGTACTCCAAATATCGTAGGATATGACGTTCATCCAGCAGAAACTCGACAAGAAGAAATAGTAGTGAAACAGCGCTAAAACAAAAATATAACATCCATTATAGTCAAAACTGTATCGTTTAAGATACAAGAGTTGTTCACGTGAAATAATATTCTATGGAACGGCTGCTGAGGTCCAATTGAATCAAAGTGATTGTATATATTATATGTTATATACGTATAGTATTCAAATAAAGAAAAGTGGTAGAGCTTACTTTGAACTCCAGAAATATTTTTTATTTTATTGCAATGAATGGCGAAACGAGCATGCTGTCCGCCTGATGATAAGCAATAGGACCATTCATGAACAGTGGCAAAACCAAACATACCACACATGGTGGTACCACCGTCACAAAAAATAGACGTAAACCGATCGTCTTGAGCGTCGTATTTACAATACCTCTTTCCTCTTCCCGTTCTTTTTCCTTACCCGTCCTAATCCGCTTTCTGAAGCCAACTACTATTTACGACTATTATATTATACTATTCACTTCCCCTCCCGCGGGTGCACAGTGTAGTGACGTGTTTACGTGCTCGTCATTAATAATTGTGTTTTGTGTGTTTTAACGGCGATTATCGGTTCTTGAGTTGTTTATTGTTGTATGGTATCGTATTGCCAGTAGTGATTCGTAAGTTTTTTAAAGTTTTAAATCGATTATTAGTGGATTTACTCAAAGTTATTCTTGGTAAGTACTTTTATTTTTGTACAGTGGGTATTGCGAAATAAAATATCCGGCCGGTCAGTCAGCTGATTTGTATAACATTAATTAGTTCGCCTTAGTGCCAATATACAAAATGTCGATGACATAAGTTCTTTCCTTTGGACCACATATAGGGTACCGCATCAGCAGCCCATACACCAAATTTTATTAATTTATCACCACCCGTTTAACCACAGGATAGTTATTTAGTTTTCAATATTTACCCACCTGCTGTAGCGATTTGGCTAGGTCATTGACACAAACGAATAATAAAGGTCAAGTGCAATAAAATACAAGGTTTTATTATTAGTTGCATAGAAATAATATCAATAATTGAATTTAGACCTAATATCCATGATAGTAAGACTCATAACTTCGCGACGTCGTGATGTCGAATAGGCAACGTCGCGTCGTTGATCAAAATGAGGCTAGGGTGGCAACGACTTCATCGATCATACAATATCAATATTATCGATACAATTCAAACTTTATTATTTAAAATTAAAGAATTCAAACTTTATTAATAAAAACCTTTATTTATCGACAATATTAAAAACAAATGTGATACATAAAAGGAGATACACAACTCACATCTACATTTTATACCTACTTAATATTGCTATGGGTCATGTGGCAACATCCGAGACATCATTCGGTATCATTCTGTATGGGTACTGTTGAGACGCATTTTTTCAAAAGCAGGCGCTATGGTGACAATGTAGAAACCCGCCGATTAGAATGAAACGTGGAAAATAACTTTTACTAAGTCTTTGTTTTTGTGTATTTATTTGTACTGAGGTCTTTTTGGCACGCTTAGAATATGTTCTGATAACTGTGTTAATTAATATGATATTCTTTGACATTTACTGCCCTAAAAGTATTTAAATATGAATTATACGGATTTTCATATTTCAATTGACGACATTTATTTACTCTCGATAAAAATATCGATGAATTTTTTTATGCATCTCTAATCGTGCATCCTTCCCCACCGCGCCTGCTCCTGGGATTACCCGCGACTCCTGGGCAGTGTTGCAACGTAATTACACTAAAACTATTTGTGCTTCATTTAATGTAAAATACCAAAACAAAGTATACAGTAAGAATAAAACATACTGGAATATGACTAACAAGACAAATAGTAGAGCTATTTCTGACACTTACTAACTGTTTATCACTACAAAATAATGATACAGGGTCTTTTATTTCACCGAGCCATCCTTAAATTTTCAACCAAACCATAGATTCGATCTTAGTGTGGGGTCACGACTATGTATCTCCAGTACTTTATGATGAATTTTAGAAAAGTAACACATACAGCGATTATCTCCTCTATTTTATATCCATCTACGATACTTTTTACGAAACTTTTTCTGTATTTTTTGGAATCTAACCTAGCAACACTGCAATCGGCGATCGACGGTCGAAGGTCGACGATCGAAGGTCAGGTGTCACGGGCGGGGGCGGGGGCGAGGGCGGGGGTGTAAACTCGGGAGTCGGCACCCGCGCCACCTCGTCAGTGAGCCGTATTTGTTCTTTGCGAATGCGCGTGCGTTGCTCACAACACATTACGAATTACGATAGCATTTTATGTTCATGATGTCGCGATTTACAGCTGTGGAATACACTGATATGATTTGTTTGAAGGTCTATTTAGTAGCAGTAATATTTTACGCGACGTGCTATTTTCATCCCCCTGCGCAAAAATAAGACTGAATTTGTGTACTAATTGTAAGTGGCATCGTCGCTCCCAACCCAATGAAGCAATTTGGACTTACATAATTTGTGTAAAAGGTGACTTGAATAAGAGCGTTTTCAGTAGTTATTCTACGAATACAATTATGCCTAAAAACTACAAAGAATTATTCATCGCGCCAAATCAATTTAAAGCCATTTGCGACGCGGCGACGAAAAATGCGGCGTTGCCGCTCTTATGTCTGGGTCAACTGAGGGCAGTAGGTAACTTATAAAGCGTGTTGTATTTAAACCAAATTATTTTATTATTTAGTTTGTTTGAAAATATCATTTTTTCAATTTTATTGCGATATAAAATCTAATCATTTTTATTTGTTTTAATTGACATTATTTAATGACGTTGTAATTTAAAGCAATTATAACACCGACACTTTGTATATAGTGAATTAATAGCATTTATTTCTGATAAGTAAATGTCGGTTCACAATGACGATCCGCCCGATCGGGGCCCAAATCCTTTCGGTCAAAGTAGACTCACGCCTCGGTCACCCAGTTCGGCCAAACGGTTATTCAGCGATGTGAACTCGCCCACATCTATTTCCCCCGTTCAATCGAAACGTCTACAACTATCAGAATCGGCAGATACTTCGTCTGTAGACAACGGCAGTGACGCGAGCCGCGCGGACTATTGCGTTATGGTGTTGGAAGTATCGAGTTATTTGTCTAAGATAAACGAACTCGTAAATGACCAGGGCTTGCGCATGAATATAGCAAATAGGTCGGCGGTCTTAGATATTATACAACGAGTAACTGCAATCGTTTCATTACTTGCACTAAAATCATCGTGTAATGAAACCAAGTTGACTAATATGCAACGCGAGTTGGATCAATGTAGACGTGGTAACGTTTCCACAAAAGATTGCAATAAAACTTATTCGGATAACTTAAAATTACGTTTAACGAAACCCACTCCGGTAGTGCAGCCGCGCGCCCCTGCTCCGTGCGTAATAGCTTACCCGACGAGCGAACGCTCAGCTGACTTGCAGACATCATCCGCGACGAAACAGGCGCTCTTTAAGGCAATTAATCCGAGTGATGATAGGTTCCAAATCGTGGGAGTTAAAAAATCCGCAAAATCGGGTGTTGCTCTGCGCCTTGCTAATGAGGCACAAATTAAAAAATTACAATCTGTCGACGCGATAAAATCGGCGGGACTGCGTCTCGAAAAACCGAAGGGTCGCCGTCCCCGTATCTTAGTTAAAGACGTGCCATCCTCCATGGAAGACCGCGCCTTCTTAACAGCGTTGTACCGTCAAAACATCAAGGACGAATTACCCATAAAGGAGGATGACTTTACAAAGTCCGTTAAAATAACCCGCAGGCGGATTTTAGATAACGGTCGTAAATGGATAGGCTTAGAATTAGACTCAGAGATTCGAAAACATTTAATGGACACAAAAGATAAAGTATTCATTGATTGGGCCACATGCCGTTTTAATGATGACATAGAAGTAGTTCATTGCTTAAACTGTCAATATTACGGGCACGTTCAAAAGTTTTGTACAGTTAAAACACCAACGTGTGCCATTTGTGCTGAGTCTCACGAAACTAAGGCGTGCCCGCAGAAATCGAACCCGGAATTTAAGCCAGTGTGTGCGCCTTGTAAAAGATTTAAAAAATCACATGACCATCGTTGTGGGTCTCAAGAGTGCCCAACATATAAAAACAAAATCGAGCAATTAGTTCTGTCGACCCAATATTAACCAAATATGGATAAGTTTACAATCGGTCAGTTAAACCTTCATAACGATAGGGTAGCCACGTCAGAATTACTGCCGGCCGTGGTCGCCGCCATGGTCGGCAGCCGGAGTTCGTGGCGAGCCATGCTCTCCTTCTGCGTACGTGTCATGTCGCAGAAGGAGAGCGCTGAGCGGGATCGGGAGCAGACCGATCCCGCTCGTCGCCACAGGAGACGTAGGAGGCGCCGGGACAACAACTAACCCGGCGCCGCAGAGGCCACGCGGGGCCGCCGTCCCTACCTTGGCGGCTCCCGAGACGTGACGCAACCCGCGTCATTTGCCGCGTCGCTAAGCGGCGGTGCACAAAGAGGCGGTCTTGGCGCGTCCGTTCATCGGTATCCCGGGGCCGTCTCTCAAGTGCACAGATGGTGGCCGACGCGGGGTTTTTAGTCGGTATTTCGGCGCGTATTGTGGTAGGGACCCGACCCAGCGGCCGCCCGTCCACATCCACGGGCGGCACAACATCTCGCTGGGCTCGGAAGGCGCCGGTGAGTCCGACACACCCTCGCCCCTTCGGGGGTAGGATGGCCCGTAAAGGGATTTTCCCCGCGAGAAAAAAAAAAAAAAAGCCACGTCGGAATTAGACACGTTAATTCACGATTATAAATTAAATGTCGTTCTAGTTCAAGAGCAATACCAACATGCGCTATTACGTAGTAAACTAGTAAGGTAGTACAACTCGATAACAACTCACGAGCAGGTATTTTTGTATCGGGTTCAAATCTTACCGTTACTTCAGTGCGTAATCTTATGACGTCACACTGTGCTGTCGCTGAGGTGTCTAGTCCGATTTGTAAGGTTTATGTTGTGAGCTGTTATTTTCAATACTCAGATGCTGAGGGTTCCCACCTGCATCACCTCCGCTATGTCTTGCGGTCCCTCGCTGGACATAAAATTATTATAGGTGCTGACGTTAATGCGTCATCTGTCCTTTGGTATGGCAAATATCGCTCCACCGATACCGAGCGACGTTGCTCTGTAGAAGATTTCATTGCAGAGATGAATCTCGAAATACATAACACCCCCGATGCACCACCTACTTATAGTAGCCCTATGGGCGAATCTTCTATTGACATCACACTTTCTAGTGGAGACGTCCGTATTGATAGGTGGCGCGTCCTGCCGGACGCGTCATGTAGTGATCATCGCCTGATTGTGTACGAGTTCTTGCCTAGATTGACGCAGGGTCCGAAACATAACAATTTTAATTTTAGATATAAATCTAGAGGCGCCAACTGGGATTTATTTAGCTCGATATTTGCTCGGCATGCCGGGGACTTCACTCGCAATGATTTGTCAGCTGAAACCTGTGCTGAGATTATGTCGAACACGTTTACATATTGCGCAGACGTTACCATCGGTCGAGGTTCCATCACAAACACTCGGAGGTGCGATTGGTGGAATGACTTACTAGTCCAACTACGTCAAACTTTTCGCAGAGCGCGTAGGCGTTTTAACGGACTTAAAAGACGTTGTGTTACAGGGGAAGCATTAACATCTGCTTTAAATAGACTGAGAGTTGCCAGATCTCATTATAAAGCCGCCGTCCAAAAATCGAAAGGAAATTTGTTACGAAAAATTGTGGCTAGGTTAGATAGTGAAGGTCCGTGGTCTCCTTTATACCATGAATTTAAAGCAAATAGGTCGATCAATTTGGCTTATATTGAAAATTTAAAAATTGACAAACTTCACCACTGGTATTGAGGAGACAACGGAAGCTCTGTTACAATCATTAATTCCGGATGATAATGTTGAAAATGACACAGAATACCACAGGCAGATTAGGATGTGGGCCGTAGAACTGCCGAACTCTTCAGATTCAAATCTCTCGTCCTTTGATGAATTTAGTGAAATCGTACGATCTTTGCCCCTAAACAAGGCTTCCGGTGACGACAAAATATCCAATAAAATGATAAAAGAAGCGTGTAAATCGGCCGGCGATGCATTACTTACTGTTTATAATAGATGTATTGCTGAAGGGGTGTTTCCGCGAGTATGGCGTACCGGTTTCATTCGGATAATACCCAAGAGTGGCGATAAATCACCGCATGATCCGAAGTCGTATAGACCTATTACACTCTTGCCGTCGCTAGGGAAACTTTTAGAACGTCTTATCGTCCCTCGATTGCTACCGGGTGGACCAAAATTTCACGAAAATCAGTTCGGATTTACTACGGGTAAGTCAACCATCGACGCGGCAGTTTCGGTTAGAAGAACGGTAAGTACATCGGTGCGCAAATATGTACTTGGTATTTTCCTGGACATCTCCGGTGCTTTCGACAACGCTTGGTGGCCAATGCTGCTTCTTAAGTTGAAATTACGAGGTTGCTTTAAAAATATATATTCACTTATTTACTCGTATTTCTCGCACGGAACAACCAAACTTAAACTTGGACACTATGCCGTGTCGAAACCACTGACGATGGGTTGTCCACAAGGCTCAGTCCTTATTTGTGGAATTTAGGCTTCGACGATTTTCTTACGATTCCCTTACCGTCAGGGTGTTCTTTGACCGGATATGCGGACGATGGCCTCTTGCTCATAGAATCAAACAGTAGGTCGGGACTAGAAAATAGTGCAGACGCGTGTTTAAAATTAATATGTGATTGGGGCCATCGAAATCGCTTAAAGTTTGCACCACATAAAACGTTCCAATTACTTTTAAAAGGAAGTTTACAATCACCGCCGCGATTTAAATTTAATAATATCACTGTTAAGAAAAAAGAATCGGTTTGTTATCTTGGTTTAATTTTGGAAAGGAATTTTTCATTTCTTGAACATATTAAAAACGTCGGGGAAAAGTCGAAAAGGAACTTTTTTGCTTTGACAAGAGTATCAAAATCAACATGGGGGCTATCTTTCAATACACTAAAAATCATCTATGGAGCAACTTACTTAGGATGTATTTGTTACGGATCTCCCCTATGGGCTGATAGGGCTACTATCGGCGCTGTGCGAAGAAAACTGCTCCAGAGCCAACGCTTGGCCTTGATATTCTTGTGTAAGGCATATAGAACTGTTAGTACCGAAGCTTTGCCTGTCCTGGCGGGTGTACTTCCAGTCGACCTGGAGGTGCAACGTCGCGCCGCCATGTATTACTCTACTAGGGAGAATATGGATAAAAGTTTTTTAACCGCACGTGAACTTTTAAAAATTGATAGATTATTTAAACCGCTTTCAGTGGTATATAGCGAACTATTAGATGAATGGCAAAATAGATGGGAGGTATCTTTGAAGGGACGACATCTATATCAATATTTTCCTTGCGTTCGTGACCGTTTGACAAAGACTTGGTTGGATGTCGATTATTGCGTATCACAGTTTCTCACGGGCCATGGTAACTTTAGGTCTAAACTTTACTCTTTTAAGCTTGTTGAATCGCCTGCATACCCATGTTCAACACCTAATTGCGAGTATGAGCAGTCCGCGCATCATATACTTTGGGAGTGTAGTCTTTGGCAGAATGAGCGTAAAACTATGCTGGATAGTATGCAGATATCATCTGGAGTCGTATACTACATGGACCTTGTAGAGACTAAGAAGAACTTCCGTGCTTTCCGGCGTTTTTGCCATACTTATTATTGGAATCAAGTCTAAAAGCTCACATAATAGGTCCCATTTAAATGTAGTGATGATGTGATCCGTGGTGCTTTACAGCTGGCTTCTCCGGCTGTAAAAGTCTTTTTACGAGGTTATTTACCTGTTTAGTTCATTGTTTTGTCGCCCGCTTTGCACGGAGGGAAGTGGACAATAATTTATTTCCAACTCCTCCTATTAATTTCACTTTCTGATTAATTTCGTTGCGGGTTAAAGACAAGTTAAGCCCTGGTCTGTCGAAGCTACGCACAGCGTTGCGTTGCGCGGAATGCAGTGTCAAACTCGGTTTTGTATGAAAAACATTGACATTGACATGACGTTCCGCCGCAGTATGCGTCAGCCAGCGTCTGCGGTGAGGGGTCAACCGGGTGACGGGTAGACTGGTCTTTTGTGCTGTCACAATATGCGTCGGTGTCAAAGGGGCAAGTGCGGTGAAGAGCGGGGCGGATACACCGCACAACGTGCCGTCAGTTTCATCATTTCGTCGCGGTAAGCGTACTTGCGCAATGGATTTATTTGAGGACAATATTTTTATCAATTTTCGTTTGGTTTAAACTTTTGTTTAGGCTGTGGCGCGTATATCGACTATGTACTGCCGCACAGTATGTTTAACACAGTTCACGTACGTTCCCAATGACAATGGCGTAATATTACACCACGTAGGAATAAAACTTTAAAACATTGCTTTGGTAAAAAAGATACAATTAAAAAGTAAAAATAATTAATATTTAATAAGTACAAGATTATAAAATGGAGTCAATTACATTTATTTTATTGTTATAAAAATGGCGAACGGAACTGTATGTTAATTGTTCTAAATACCTAGTACCCCATGCTTTTTAGCAAAATATAGCAACGGAATTAGTTCCCAACTGATCAGGTTACAATTGGAGACGATTTATTAGTTGGTATCTATATACATAATACATTCAGTCTTTAACCCTATTCGTAGGGCACTTTATCAGCCCATATACTGGTACTGGTGGTAGGTCTCTCATATGTGAGAGGCCATCTGGGTAGGTACCACCGCAATGTCTATTTCTCCCGTGAAACAACACTGCTTAAATGCACTGTTGTGTTTCGGATTGAAGGACATTGTAGCCAGAGCGACTACTGGAGATATTGAGACTTAACATCTTATGTCTCAGGATGGCGAGCGCAGTGGAATGTTGCTACTGTTCATGAGTGGTCGCATCGCTTACCATCAGGCGAACGGCTTGCTCGTCTCGCCATTCAATGCAATAAAAAAATAATATACGTCCCACTGCAGAGCAGGGGTCTCCTCTACAATAGAGAATACGATTGAGAGTGGTTAGGCCATACTATAGTCCACCATGCTAGCTGACCTTATCCCTATATTTGCATAGAAAGAAATACAAACAACAAACCCAATAAAAACATCAATCATTTAAGTGCACTCGTTTTTTATATGAGCCCGAAAAAGTAGCTACAAAGAGTCTAGTATGATGAGTATTGTATCAGCCAATTACATACATTCATTGTATAATGGTTGTATATTATTTACAAAATCCACTTGCAAGATATAATAAACTATCGCCGTTCGACACAATTAGCACCACTCTCGTAGTAGCTGGGGTGCATCATGTGATGACATGGTGCAATCTTAAATATGTAGTTCCTCAACGTAGTATCAAGTTCTGTGTTTTCCTGTTTTTTCCATTCCCATTCCATTAAAACCCGCTCTAAATATATTGTAATTTGTGCTACTTACACCTACGCATATATATTTAGAGCATTGTGTTATGAATTCTGTTAAATACTAAAATAAAATAATTATTATAAAAAGTGTCTATCAGTATTGTTCCAGGTTTTGCTTGTGACAATTTTATAAGAAAATAATTTTATCGTTATGGAATTTATTTTTACCCAATTACGGTACGATCGATAACGATAATATAAGAAAGGATATGTACAAAAGTCCAGTGAAATTTAATTTGATCTAACAATAAGTTGTTTATCCGAAAAAAATGTATTCAGCACACGCATATTTCATTAGAATGATACGAACCACTTTAATCACATATCAGTATTGCGAAAATTGTCTCGTAAACATATACACCCAGTTTATTTAAAATGACGCACAAACATTTTTTTAAAGAAATTATATATATTTTCGAACCTAAATGATTGTTATTTGTTGTCATGGAAATTCAAGAAAACTTCAATGCGAAATTGTCATAGTAACGTTGGTTGTCAATGAACGGTACTCCCATTGGTCAACGGTTTTACGCCCAGAGTAAAACCTATATGGTACGGGAGCTAGCAACGTTTGAAAAGTAAGAATTTTAGGTCAGTTGATTTTGTGATATGTCGTCCTTCTTGCACTTTCGGTGTGACGTTGTGGGAATGTCACCTCTAATATTTGCGGTCTATGGTTCAATAGTCGGCATAAATCCTATTGTCTATGCCAATCAACGCCTCCGTTGCGCTGATTGGTTGATTCCATCTGACATCTGTCAGATGTGACGTACGAACTGTCATCGGCGTTCGCATAAATACGCGTGTAACGGCGCTCGCGTCCTTTTTTCCCTTAACCTAAAAGCCGCGTGCTACCACGCGTCTTTCTGAACCCGCTGGGGTGAGTGTTCAGTGTTCTATTTGCTAACCGCTTTTAACTGCTTGTTTGTCAGTGTATTCTGTCTGCCGGGCTTGTGAGCTACCACGAGTCGCTGGCACGGAATGCAAACCTAGTTTGCATTCCGATTTCTTGGACGCTGATTTCAGGTTCTTCGTACTTGGCGTTTTTGGCGTTCTTCTTCTTTTTCTTCTTGGCGTACTTCTTCACCTACTTCGTTGCTTCCGCCACGGAGAGCTGACTCCGTGCGCTGCTTTGCG
Organism: Hyles vespertilio; assembly: GCA_009982885.2. Taxonomy (NCBI): domain Eukaryota; kingdom Metazoa; phylum Arthropoda; class Insecta; order Lepidoptera; family Sphingidae; genus Hyles; species Hyles vespertilio. The sequence goes on from CM042811.1 coordinate 16,573,751, forward strand.
ACAGCTTCTGCTCCGCACCGCTTCCTGCCCGTGCTGTGGCCGAGCCTGCGCCGCGCCGCGCCGCTGACCTGCGCACCGTGTCCGGCCACGTGGCTGCTAACTTCGCCGGCGAGCTGTCGCCGGGTTCCGCCACGTGCCGAAGACCCGGATCAGTGTCCAGTGAAGGCCAGTGACTCCTGTTGCATACCACCAGCAACAGTGCCGGGTGTAATCAGTGATGAGAATATATTAAAGCCCGAACCACGTAATTACCCTGAGTTCTCATTTAACTACCTACCCCTACCTGCGGGCGGCCGAACCCGCCGCATCGGTTAGAGTCTGGGCTATCTGGCTGGCGGTAGTGGTTGCGTTCATTAGTGCGCATCCTACCTGTCCAGGTAATAATCCTGGATTTTAAAAGCATTTTAGAAGGCGTAATTTTTGATTTTTTGTTTTTAAATAAATCTCTCTGACATACTTTTTTTATTGCCAGACATCATTGACAATGCTAACTATGTGCCATACGCGAATCTTATTTTTTTTTTATAAAAATTTCAAAGTATTATTATAATGTCTGTAATTTTAATATTATGTTATTTAAAGATAAGAAAAACTTAAAATAAATTTGCCAGACATTAATTCGATTGTTAAGTCTGGAATTAAAATGAAAAAGTCATGAAAAGTATTGCAGTATAATGCTAGTATTCGGAGAGAGACAGTTGCAGAATAAGTCGAGAATGATACAGAGAACCATTACAAAAGTAAATTACTTGTCACTGTAAATGTAATAAAAAATAATAATAATATTCAAACACTACGGTTATTTTTCCATTCCAAATCCCATGAGTCAGAACTACATAGAGCTGTAGTACGAGCTGATCATAAATATACACCACTTAACCTGTTAGATTCCATGATGGACTTAAACCCGACCACTAACACACAAAAGCTGAATGCCTGGACACAAAAATCTCTCCACGGGAGACACCGCCTCGACTTAACTAATCCTATCGTTGACAAAATAGCGTCAAACGCGTGGCTTAAGCGAGACGAAATGTTTCCCGAAACGGAGAGATTCATGGTTGCCATCCAGGACCAGACAATCGACACAAAAAATTATAGGAAACACATCATCAAAGATACTACAGTCCAAAATGATCTCTGTCGGCACTGTCATAGTAGTCCTGAAACAATTCAACATATAACCGGAGCCTGTAAATCTATAACCCAGACGGATTACAAACATCGACATGACCAAGTAGCTGCAATAGTACACCAATATCTTGCATACAAATACGAGTTAATAACAAATAAAACGTCATATTATAAATATTCACCCAAAATAATACTAGAATCGGACAACTACAAGCTTTACTGGGACAGGACTATTATGACAGACAAGACAATTTGGTGATGCGGAAAGACCGACGTGCCATGCGGTGTGGGGCGGTTGCGGGGGTAAACTGAGGGCCCGAAATATATAAGCGGTGAAACAGTTGGAGGTTGATGCTAGCAGTAATAAGCGGAGTTGGCAATATTATAAGTGGACTGTATTTTTGATGTCCCCTTCAGAAGGGGCTGGTTCGCGGTGCGGATGCGGTTGGGTCGGGAACAAGGAAAAAAACGCACGCCTACCTTACATCTGCATCCTCGGCGAGGTGGCGCGCAGTCCCGGCGTGATGGCGTCGAAGCAGTAATACGTGGCACGACACACACAAACAGGGGCTTGTCCCGTGCAAAATAGCTATGCCGGCATCAACTATACGGTCCTCAGTCCTTAATTAATTAGTGTTATGATTTAAGCGGCGTGCGATTGATTAATTATTCGCGGATTAGCGGTGGCGCCATATGCACACATGCAGGGTAGCGGCGGCGGGAACACTTACTTAACACGAATGCGTGTGCGGCGCGTGCGGCGATGCGAAGCGAAGTTGCGGAACTGGCGTGAGGGGTGCGCTAGCGCGTCCCCGTGGTCCTCGCGTGACGTCACGCGCGAGGAGTACAAATATGCGGTAAAGCGTGCGTTAGAGGGAGAAGGAAAAGAGCAGGAATGTTGGATAGTAAGGATTCTACAATACTGCCAACTGCGCGTGAAATACATATAAAATGGCGTTTTGAGACATCGTCGAATAGACAATGACCTTGTATCGAAATGTATAAATATGGCGTAACCACAATTCATCACAATAGACCGGATATTACACTACACGATAAAAGAAACAAAGCAGTTTTTCTAATTGATATAGCTATACCAAATACCCATAACCTACAAACAACATATATAGAAAAAATAACAAAATATAACCTTTCTATAGAATTAAAAGACAGTGGCGAGTTGACTCCGTGCGGACCGTACCAATTGTGGTGTCAACTATGGGTGTAATTCCTAAGTATCTTCATAAAAGTTTGAAGACACTCCAAATACATCCCCTAACATATACCCTCATGCAAAAAGCTGTCATTTTAAATACCTGCCGAATAGTTCGTAAATTCCTGTCAATAGAAACATTTTAATAAGCTCATCCATTATTTTTCTATTTCTTACGTGTTTTAACTATCATTTATTCACACTGATCACTCCCAATAGATACCGCATTACGATAGTTTTGTTTTGAACTAAAAACGCCAATGAAGGGAACTGCGCGGGAGGTGGGCGGGTTGCAGCGCGGTCACGTGGACTTCACTCGAGAGATGAGGCATAAGTCGATAAATAAAAAAAAACGTATCGATAATTCGATTTGCCAGTAAGTTCATGTGTTATGATCGCTTCTATAACTTTTTTTATAATAGTAATATTTATTGTTTACCTTATTACACAAATATTACTTAGAACTTCAGTGATAATAATTTAACTTGATTACCAACTTGTTAAATGTTTCATAATATTTTTCACCGGCCTGAACTAATAAATTATACCAATTGCTAACTACGAATAAAATAGGATCAAGATGTATACTTCAGTTTGTAACGGTTTTATTTCTATTATTCACCGTGTATTTTTTATACCATTATGGCAAAACACCCAAATTAAGTGTTAGTATAAAATATCAGATAATAATATGAAATATTAAATAACTAAACCTCACGCGTTAAAGGGCTACAATAACTTATTCCGTTTCTTGAATTCCGACGGCGGCTGTAGTAGATGGTAATATCGGCAAGTGACAATGAAACCCACTTGACGAATTATGAATGTTTTTGAGATGATATATACAACGTATGTTAAAATTAGTGCAATGGCTTGTACTACTTTATAAACTTAGTTTAGATTCTTAATAAACTTAGTATACTAAAACTTATGACAAATACATTCCCATGATATTTGCAACGAAACGTATATCGCTAGAGAAAAAAAAGGAAGCATAATAATGCCAAAGACAAAAAAACTGATGTGGGAGGGCTTATATACTCATCTAGCACAGTAATAAACACTTGTAAACTTTGTGGAAAAAATCCCATGATTTTTTTCGTTATTTTTTTATATCGTCGTATTAGGGTGGTAAATACATAGTTTTTTTCTTAAATAATAGTGTATACCCTTTTATGTTTTTCACGCTATGGTACGCAAGGCTTTAAATTATTATTTTAGCAAAACTATGGATTTACCAGCCAAACTCGACGATATTAAAAAAATGTCCCGTCTCTGCGAAATTTTTAGTTACCTACATTGTGCGTGTAGTCACTTAAACTGGGTAACCCAGCTTCGTTTTCGGTAGCAGTCTTGATATACCCAGTATATTTTGTGACATTGTCATTTAATAACATTAATTGACATTATTGTTTTAAAATATCGATATTTCTGGGAATTATATTGTAAACATGCGTCAAACACTAGAAGAACGTGTGATTTCACCAAAAAAGAATGGCTGGCCAGCCAGATATGGCTGGCGGTAGTGGTTGCGTTCATTAGTGCGCATCCTACCTGTCCAGGTAATAATCCTGGATTTTAAAAGCATTTTAGAAGGCGTAATTTTTGATTTTTTGTTTTTAAATAAATCTCTCTGACATACTTTTTTTATTGCCAGACATCATTGACAATGCTAACTATGTGCCATACGCGATTTTATATTTTTTTTATAAAAATTTCAAAGTATTTTATAATGTCTGTAATTTTAATATTAGGTTATTTAAAGATAATAAAAACTTAAAATAAATTTGCCAGACATTAATTCGATTGTTAAGCCTTAAGTTAAAATTAAAAAGTCATGAAAAGTATTGCAGTATGATGCAAGTAGTCCGACAGAGACAGCTGAAGTCATCCAGTTTGCCACCCTGTAAAGAGGAATTGCAACAGCATTTATTGAGGGTTCGTTACGTCACGAAAATTTGGAGAAATGCTTACTCAAAACATCCAACATCTTTATCTCCAATGGCTTTCGGTTGGACCATTAACGGTGACAAATATGATTTTGTCTGGTTTTTGGGAGATCAATTACCATCCTCAGTTGCAGATATTATTGTTCAAAGTAAGTGTAAAATGGAATATTTATCAATAATAACTAAAATGTTTTATAACGAACAAGAAGAATTACACTGTTTATTTTTTTTTCTGTTGCAGATGATAGAATTTTAGAAGATAACGAAAGTTCCCAAGAAGATGATATGAATGACACTGACAAAGACAGCGACGATGATGATGATGATTATGAAGATGCCTCTTTTTTTTGTGACGTCACTATGGACTGAAACAACTTGAAAAACTTAATATTAATTATTTATAATTTACATTTAGTAATCAGAACAATTTAAATAAAAAGTGTTGTTTTTTAAATTTTAATCTAATTTTATATTCCTTTTTATGCTTAATTTTTTTTGGAAACTTGCTCTGACTAGAATGATTATTATTATTATTATTTATATGGTATTTAAAATAATTTCTACTATTTCTGGCGAAATAATCAGCTACGCAGGCTTGCGGCCAAAACGAAACTGATAATGAATAAACACAGATCACTCCCGATAGATACCTAATGCTAGGTAGCGGTTGCGCGCCACACATATAAGCTATCGGATATATATAAACCGATGCCAAATGTCGCGTCATCATTGTCGTCCAAGTAGTGGACCCGCACATATCGTCGAACGTTGGCGAAAATTACATTTTAGGAACGTAATATTACAGTTAAAAAATGACTTGTTCAATAAAATAGTGTAAAAAAAACTCAAGAAATGTAACTATCCAAAAAAACGCAATAACTTTTCATCGGTAACTAATATTCTATAAAAAAGGTGGTTCTCATATTAGTATAGGAGCTAGCAACGTTTTCGAGAAAGAATTTTAGGTCAGTTGATTTTGTGATATGTCGTCCTTCTTGCACTTTCGGTTAGAGTCTGGGCGATAGCAAAATCTCGGTAGGGATCTCGCATTCAGCACTCTCTCACACACATAATGAAAATAATAAAATACATACGAGCGAAAATGCTAATACAGTTTGACTTTTTAAATTCATTTTTTAATTTAATAATTGTAAATTAAGAGTAGTTAAATTGTAACAGTCACTGAGCGGATGACTAATACCTCAGTCCGCCCCGTGACTACGAAAGCTGTAAAGTAATAGGCTAGTTTCATACATTTTTATTTTTGTTTATAACGGAAGGTTACGTTACGCATAATCATAATCAGAAATAATTTTTAAAATCCGTTAAGTAATAAGCAAGTTACAAATATATGAAAGTTGGTGGTAGGAGTGATAGAAAAGGATGCAACATGCACGGTTTGACGTCATCTTCCATAAGGTGCACGCGTGCGAAAGAGACAACGAGTGTCCCTTAACCTTACTATTAAATGTATTAATATCTCAGTCATTTTACATTCAATTTTGATGCTGTTTTCAAATTAGTTTGTTTTTATAAACGATGCTTTTAAGGAATGATTACTTACTGCTTAAATAAAATCTTGGACACAACCCTATTGAAACGTCGCGTCAGGAAGACAAAAATGTAAAAATTAAACCAAATCCGGGATAAAATCCGTCAATAATAGTAAATAATGGGCTGATCCAGAATACAATACTTACTTAAACCAACACAAATGTAGTAAGAATGCTGTGTGACATTACTGGTGAAGAGGAGAAGGTAGGCCAAAAATAAACTGAACACATAGGCCATCAGGATTTGGCCCCCCAAATTTCGGAGATCGGGCAGCATCAGGTACACCACAAACACCAGCGGTAGAAAAATACTGGATACCATGCTTCCTGTTGAAAAAAAAAAGTTACTTGATACTCGATCGGGCAAAGTGGTATTAGAATTTTCTATTCATTATCAGCCTGGATCAGGAATTTATGCATGATTTGGCGATAGGTTCACCCCCTAATTTTTAAAATGGTTGACTTGGGGGGGGGGGGGGGAATCTTTAGGATAGGGCAGCACGAAGAGGTGGGTTGCGGGGGGTGGAAGTGGGGAGGGGGAGTGTCCCATCTCCCTTAATACCACTCCCATGAAAAGGTAATGCATCATTTTTGGTAAATATCAATTAAAGTAACCTAACCTCAAAATACTTGTTGTCAATACAAATTTGTTTCTGCAATGGGCAGGGGCTGCTCTCCCTGCGCGCCTTCGGCTTTTATATACACTCTAGAGTTGGTAGCCAAAAGACTACGTATACCTAACCGACCTAACCGATTCATAAAGTGGGTGCATAACTTCCTTCTGAACATAATTTCTAAGGCGTTATAAAACATATTGTAATAGTCACTATTTATGGTTAATATGTGTAACATTGTAGTAGAATACAATTATTAATTTATTATTTATCGGCTCGTTTGCTATACACCACGTCTTCACCCCGTTCCGTCCTCCACGTCTATGATCTATCTCATTCACCCTTGGTTCGCGTAGTGTATAGTTCGAGACGACAGATGCTATTCAATATTGGCATATCGCAGATACGACAACTCCGCCAAAAATAACCAACAAAACTTTCATATGTTTTGTTGACAGTGACACCTGACTCAACTAGCATAGTTTTTTACATTTTGTTTCACCGATTTTTACACCATAGACTACATATTTGACTTAGTACTGATGATTTGTTTGTAAATAGCCCATAATAACGTTCCGTTTTACCCAATATGTGATTTGAGGTTAGAAACTATTTTTATTATTTTCTCTAAAACTATACATTTCCTTTGAATAGGAGTGATAACTTTGTAATCAGGAACTCAATCTCTATCGCCTGTGATCACTTTTAGCCCTCAACTCGTGCTGCCCTATACTAAAGTCCAACTTTTGTACGGCTGAAAGGTCTTAGTCTAAGATCCCGCCATACATCGACCTTCACCGAGATGTTTATTTGATGAAACGTATTTTATATTCAATTTAATATGGCAATAAATATATTGTATAGGGGTTGCCTTGCAAATTTCAGTCCAGAATACGATTAACTAATAATTAAAAAAAATTTTTTTTTAAACATTTCACCTGTTTGATTATTAAACAAATTCGATACCAATCGAAAGTATGAAGCCCACAGAATATGCAAACGTTAGGTTGCCTATTTTTTTCCGGTCACAACCCCCAGGTTGCCAGGTATAAACAGGTAAATCGCTTCTAGCCAGTGGCGGCGTAAGGTAGGTTGGCACCCGGGGCGGTTTTGTATTGAGCACCCCTACATAAATATAATACCCAATACTAAACAAGCCTACACCGGACATATCGTGCACTTATCAAATCTGACTTTTATCGGAGTAAAGCTATTGTGCTCTTCTTTCGGTGTTCTGGAGGCGGCTGGAACTGTATGTTAGTGTCACTGGCCTTCCAGCCTGGCACGTTAGGGATGTTTTGGCCAAGCCGGGTCCCTCACAATACCTCCGCTAGCATACCGACTAAATTCCTTGGATGACCGTCACACGCATTATGGACGGCCCTAGATATCACAAGGCGAGAAGCGCATGATCGATGCCTAGGCAGGCATCGATCATATCATGGCCTCAGCGTCCTATAGAAAATCATTTCTGGTTCTTCTTTTGAGGGGTGCGACTGTTTCAAGACGCTGCGCCGGTTAAAGATGTTTAGGTCGTCTACGTCAGAGACGAGGCCATGCGCCCTGTCGCTCATATCCAAGTTGCTGTAGGTAAGGGCGCACCACCCCCTACACAGTATGCCCAGCCCAGCGTAATACCGCCTCTTATGACGGTTAGGAAATACCGTGGCGAAATTCTCATACCCTACGACAGGGTAGAGGCGCTGCAGCGGTTCAGCCATTGCCCGGCAACCCTTTTGTGCAGGTGGCGGTGATCGGGATCGTTCACCTCGCGATCCCGTCTCGTGCTCTTCTTCTGCGAGATCACGATCTCGCAGAACGAGAGCATTGCATGCCAAGCCTACCCAACCTCGACCATGGGGGGCATCACGGCCGAGAGCGAGAGGTCTACTCTGGCGGCTGCATGTAGTATTCTGCGCTCGTCACCCCAGAGTGGGCACCCCGAAAGAGTGTGTTTTTTCACAATGATGGCACACAGCGGTTTCATTCATTCTCGCCACCCGCCACATATATCTAACGAAGTAACCGTGCCTCGATAGAACCAGTGTCAGATGGGCCGCAACATGCCGTGGCGCCTGTTCGGCCACTGGTAAACAAAGGACGCGTTGCCAGATTGGTCCACTCACCAGCACTGGGATGATTGCCCATCCTAGGGTACCACTCCTCCAAGATGGCCACTGTATTTCTCTCTAAGGCAGGGTTTCTTAAAGTTTTTGCAGTCACGGACCCCTAACAAAATTTAAAATAGTTCACGGACCCCGCCAAAAATATTTCAGTAAGAAAAACAAACTATGTATTGAATACTCATTTTTATTGAACACGGACTTTTATTTGTAGTTTACAATAAAACAGGGTCTATGTCTTTCATTGATAATTATTACTACATGCTTTTCAGTGGGATGTTATAATTATAATTCTTTACTTGGCACACATGTTACGGACCCCTAAGGGGTCCGTGGACCCCACTTTAAGAAACCCTGCTCTAAGGGCTGGTGGCTCCCCTTGACATGACGATTCCAGTCGCTAGTAATAAACCGACGACGAAAGGGCTTTGGCGTCTACGTCCCAGCGAAAAATACCAGCCAGAAAACAGGCGGCCCCTTGGGAGATTATACGATATCCTTTGAATAATGATCATCCGCTACGCCACCACTCGAGAAAACAGCACAGTTTGTTCAGAGATTCAACCGAAACGGTATATGTTCGAATTAGCCTCAAAGAAGCTTGATATACTCAACAGATCGAGGCATTATATTACGTCAGGTCCGCAATGTTATAAGGCGCAGGTTCGGCCCCACGTGGAACATTGCACCCATCTTTGGGTAGGGGCACCCCAGTACCAACTTTTCCCTTTCAACCGATTTCAACGTCGGGCAGGTCGATCATTGACAACCGAGTTCTTTCCGATGTTCGGAATTTTTTCTACTGCTGAGTTCCGCCAACGTACAACGCGGCAAACCTCCAAATACCACTTTACCTTTCTCTCGATTTCCTTCTACGTACAACAAATCCCGAGATCCAATTGCCAGCGTATTCTCGCCTTAAAGGTCGCAACGCATCTCTATGCCCCATGGTGTTACAGATGTTCATGGTGGCGGTGATCACTTACCATAACGTAAAACGTAGATCGTCTGCTACCTATGATATATAAAAAGAAACCGTTAAAGGCCATCGATCGCACAACTCCCGCGTACAGCCTCTGGTAAGGGGTGCCGGAATCTTCGAAGTTGAGTTGGATAGACCAGGACCTCCCGAAGTAATTTGTACGGTTCACACATAGACAGACATTCACAGACCCTTCTGTATCTGTATCAGCCCATATACGTCCCACTGCAGGGCACGGGCCTACTCCACAATCGAGAATACGATTGAGAGTGGTTAGGCCATATAGTCCACCAAGTTGGCCTATTGCGGGTTGGCGGACTTACATACCATAGATTTTTTTATAAATCGCTATGGTATGCAGGTTTCCTCACGATGTTTTCAGTCCCAAGTTGCGGTTGTCGAATTTAGAAAAGTGAAATATTGCTCCGAGTTAATATGTGCGAGAGGTCCCAACCAACCATCCCATGCGATAGAAGAGGACACAGCATAGCAGCTGTTCGAAGTCCGCCGATATAGAAAGAGGGTGCGCATGCTATTTATTCTTGAGAATGAAAAGGACAGCGATAGACTCGTATATGCTGTGTTTTGGAGTAGTTTATTAGTGAAATAGAGGAAAAGTTATTTAATTTTGTTTAATCAATTAATTATTTATGTGTGTATATATTTTATGTGACACCAAAGTATATATAAATTTTTAGTAAAAAAGGTTATATTATTACATATATAATACTAATCTTGCAAATTTTATCTTTATTATTAGAAGACAAAATAAAAAACAACAATTAAAAAACACTTCTGTTTATTGTAAAAAATTGTAAAAACAAAAAAAAAAATATCAGTCAGATTCCGAGTCATCGGAAATATAACTATGATCTCCAACTTGCGAATCTTCTTCGTCATCATTCTCCGTTTCAGTTCTTTCGATAATGTCTTCTATCTTTAAAGGTGTATGAACCTACTGGATTTAAATATTCATCTAAGAACCAACCGCAGTTCTCAGGCTGAAGTTTCACGTATGATGGATCCGTTGCATTAAGCCACATGGAATTTACGAAAATAGTTCGTAATAGCATGGAGGTATGGAATTGGAGTCGAAGCCTTTTTTTTTAAACTTCTCGCTGTCGTTTTTAGCAGAGTAATTTTTCATAAAAATGCGATATTTCGCATCATTCACGTTGGTACAGTTCTTAATACCATACACACTAGCCGTAAATTCTTGAACGGTCTTCATTTTTACATCAATGAAAATATCAGCAGCATCTATGATGCAAAAACTGTTTGATATTTTTCATTTTTCGAAAATAGCTGAAAAGGTTTTACTTTTCGTTTATTATAAAATGCTGCCGTGTAATCGGAACCTGTAAACGCCTGGAAGGTTGGAAGACTTTGACATAATTTGATTCCTAACTTCACCGCTAAATCGGTGCAATTAATGCAATCAACAGTTTGATTATTAGTCTTTTTAGTTGCTGAAGTGGCAAGCCAAAATTCTGATTCGATAAGTTTGTGCATATTTCCTAACAAAATAATCAAAACGTCAGTATCAGAGGCTTTTATTAAAATTCTTGAGCCTGGTTCCGCTTTAGAAGCATGGAAAATAATCCTTGTATCTACCTCTTCGTGATGACATTCATAATCAGTTTCTTCAGTTTTTTTTACGGGATTTCCCTGATAAGAATAGCACTGATGGTCGACGGTTAAAATATTTTTTCTTTTGGATTATTGTTACCAAATGGTCGGTTTCCTGATAATCAACCAGAAACCGCACCAGAACCAACAGTTTTTAAAAATGTCATCATTTAAATTAATTAAATCATCATCCGAATCACACAAAAAACACTTTTTCGCCATTTTTTTAACAATAAATAGTAGCACGTTTTTTCAATTGCAACTATAACCACAATCTACTCCAAAATGATGCACAGCATATACGAGTCTATCGCTGTCCTTTTCATTCTCAACAATAAATAGCATGCGCACCCTCCTTCTTTAAATGGGCGGACTTCGAACAGCTGCTATGCTGTGTCCTCTTCTATCGCATGGGATGGTCACTCAGAGCAATATTTCACTTTTCTAAATTCGACAACCGCAATTTGGGACTGATTTTTCGCAGGTAACCCTATACCACCGTGTTCGTAATAAAATTATCTTTATTTTCATTCAATAATTAGACCGGTGCAAAATGCTAGAAGCGATTTACCTGTTTATACCTGGCAACCTGAGGGTTGTGACCGGAAAAAATAGACAACGTAACGTTTACATATTCTATGGGTTTCATACTTTCGATTGGTATAGAATTTGTTTAATAACCAAACAGGTGAAATGTGTAAAAAAAAAATTTTTTTTTAATAATTAATTAATCGTATTCTGGACTGAAATTTGCAAGGCAACCCATATACAATATATTTATTGACACATTAAATACGTTTCATCAAATAAACATCTCGGTGAAGGTCGATGTATGTCGGGATCCTATACTATCTGTCGTTGTTCCTGATACCCACGACACAAGACTCGATCTTAGGACTATGAACGTGACTTTTGGGTGTTATAGGCTAGTTTCATACATTTTTATTTTTGTTTATAACGGAAGGTTACGTTACGCATAATCATAATCAGAAATAATTTTTAAAATCCGTTAAGTAATAAGCAAGTTACAAATATATGAAAGTTGGTGGTAGGAGTGATAGAAAAGGATGCAACATGCACGGTTTGACGTCATCTTCCATAAGGTGCACGCGTGCGAAAGAGACAACGAGTGTCCCCACCTTACTATTAAATGTATTAATATCTCAGTCATTTTACATTCAATTTTGATGCTGTTTTCAAATTAGTTTGTTTTTATAAACGATGCTTTTAAGGAATGATTACTTACTGCTCAAATAAAATCTTGGACACAACCCTATTATTATTTATGTCATTTCTTTGTAGACCTACCGTATGTCCCGACGTAATTCTTAGATTTTGCTGGTAATTTATCTTCAACGTACACTTGAATCACAGGTTTCGTGTAAGATTCTCGCTCCCTAATAACGTAATCGATGCATATTTCCTCTCTTTCATGTCTAATCCATCTGTTGTAGTAATTTGGTTTCTCCATGTAATAGTGACCATGCTGAAATTAAATAATGTACTCATAATATGCTAAATTTACACGCTTCTGAGGTTCGGCAAACGTCTACAAGCTCTGAGTGCTAAGACTCAAGACGTGTAAATTTATCACAACCTTTACGGTAGACCTCCTTTGACGTGTGTTCAAAAACAATCAAAGACAGTTAATCAAGATTTAATCGACTCAATTGACGACGAGCTCACGCAAGCCGATCCAAACGCTCTGTTTAGACGTTTGTGTTTGTGGACATACATATATCAAAGTATGCGAAGCGTGTAAATGCAGCATTTTATTATTAGGTGAGTTACAAGTTATGCCATTAAGTATTACGATAAGATCACTTGATGAAATAATTATAATAATCATCACTATAAAATAATGTGAAGCGATACTGGTGAACCGATTATTGTTGGTAGGTCACTCATAGGTGAGAGGCCGCCTGGGTAGGTACCACAGCAATGTCTATTTCTCCCGCCTAACAGCAGTGTCAATGCATTGTTGTGTTCCTGTTTGAAGGACATTGTAGCTACTGGAACTGTTGATCTCAGGATGGCGAGCGCAGTGGAATGCCAAGCATTGCTTTGTAATTCATGGTGTTGTTTGGTTTTGTTACTGTCCATGAGCAGCCGTATTTACCATCCGACAAATGGCATTCTCGTCTCGTCATATATTTTAATGAAAACAAGACTCAATTAAATTATAGAATTTGAATAATTTAAATACAAGGAATTATTTACGTTAGTTTTTCCATTAGTCAAAAACGTATATTCCCATTGCATAAGAGTTTATTTTTATGCTGAAGTCATTGTAACCATCAATACGTACGAGGGCAATGTTGATTCAAGCAATTTTAAACTTGACTCATTACTTCCAGGAATAACATCATTCACAAGACTGATCTTTGTTGACCTACATAGACCACACCTGAATTCAGAAGCTTCCTGAACACACCGTTCTGCTACTCTTATAAGCCAGGATCAAACTGTTTTGTTTTATCTCATATACGTTAACAGCAGAGTACAATTGAACACAACAGAGAATTGAACAGACAACATTTTCTAAAATTAGCACTAATTAATAATTTTTTCCTCTAAATAATATTTTGGTGGATAAAAATTGATTGGAAAATCACTGTTTTAAGCGAAAAAGCGCACGGAAGGTATAAACGCTCTTAGTGTTATCGCCAAGCTGGGTTTCGTACCCAGTCTAGTCTTGGGCAATCCATAACTGGCTTATATCGAACAATCTAATTATAAATATACAAAAAACAAAAATTATGCATTTCCACCAACGCTTAAAAGTTAAGGGATACCATATACATTATAAAGGGCAAAACGTGGACAGAACTAATGCCTGTAAGTTCCTAGGTATCATAATCGATGATCAGTTGTCATGGAAACAACAAGCAGATAATATCTGCAACAGATTGAGCTCATTGGCTTATCTATTATACAATCTTGCAAAAAAGGTTAATGAAAATACTCTGCTAACAGCTTATCATGGTCTAGTAGTTTCAATATTAAGATACGGAATCATCTTCTGGGGAAACTGCACAGACAGGGAGAACATTTTCAAAGCTCAAAAACGGTGTTTAAGATCTATGTTCGATCTCAAAAGTAGCGATAGTTGTAAACCATTATTTAAAATTAAATAACGTTGAGCATGTTTGATATTTTGGAATGGTTAGGGAATAATTTTGCACCAATTGCTTTATCAGTATAAAAGTACTATCATTTATGTGGTAGAATACAATATTCATTTATTGCGCTATCGTACACAAACATGACAATTTATATTACATTAAAAATTTAACACTTTAAAACTATTACAATTATTTTACATTAAAAAGTTTATCTCTCCGAAAAATCAACTTTCATCCATAATTTCAACGACTTTTTCACCATCATCATTACCAGAACTATCATCGCCAATCTGTAAAACTGATACGATAGGTTTATGGTAGCTGAAGTAAGAAACGAACAGTTTTGATTCGAACCTATTTAAATGTCTAAGACCGCATCAATAGTAGTTTTGTATTTCGTTGTGCTAAGATTGCGATCATTCGACATAGTTAAACCAAATTCATTATTTAAAAATTCAATTAATAGTTGATTTTTATCGTCTGCGAAGTTTATGTTGAAATCTCCACTCAAAATCTTGGCAATTCATCAAAGCTTTATAAACTGACAGCTAACTGACAGCTGTCTACTCTCCATCCGTCTTACGCTTTTCGTCTTACGATCAGGTCACGTGTCCTGACGCGAGTTTAAGATTTTATACCCATTACAGAAAAAGTGCTCAACGCCGCTAAAGAAGTTTTCACTTCAAAAATACTTACTTTTCCATGTCTGTATTTGTTAGAAGTTGCAATATTTGTTAGAAATAATTTAAATTTGTTTACGTCAATGGCTTCCATGAGCACACGTCCAGAATATATAAGATCACAGTACAAAAGTTTGCTGCATACGGGTAATTACAAAACAGCATTAATAAGAAAAAGTGTTTTGACAATGGGACCATTAATATATAACAAAATACCACAACATATAAAAGAATTGCCCATAAATAATTATAAAAACAAACTGAAAACATTTTTTTTATATAAATGCTATTATTCGATATCAGACTTTTTAAATGATGATTCTGTTAAATAATGTTACTTTGTTCATTGTATTCTTGTTTTCTTTAATAATCACTATAAGAGTTTATCATTCTAGTTTTTTTTAATTCTTTATAGTTTTATGATATAAGGTTTTATTTAATATAACAATATTATTTTAGGACGTCTCTGTTAATATTTTATAAGTTCACAATATAACTATAACTTTTGCACGCCACATGGCAAAATGTACAGGAACTATTTTATATA
Organism: Hyles vespertilio; assembly: GCA_009982885.2. Lineage (NCBI taxonomy): Eukaryota > Metazoa > Arthropoda > Insecta > Lepidoptera > Sphingidae > Hyles > Hyles vespertilio. The sequence continues at coordinate 16,589,300 of CM042811.1, forward strand.
ACATTGTAACACCTTATGCTGTTTACCTACATTTTATGCAAATAAAGGATTTCTGATTCTGATTCTGATAAAAAACAATATTAAATAACCATATAAAGAATGGCCTGGAATGGAATTTCAAGATATTCTATGATATCGCTTATTAATTAGTGTTTTTCAGCAGTAATTTGATAACAAAAATAGAATTAACTTACCACTGTAAGGTACGTTTTGATCCCATTTATTAAAGGTATAAGATTGGCAATATTTTTAAATGTCTCATTGCTGAATTTACCCGGAATTAAAAACATAGTCTGGTTCACAGTAGACACGTTTCTTGCTCTCTCTTCATCATACACTTTCATGTCCGTAAAATCAAGAGTATAGTTTTTAAATACATATTTAACACATTTTTTCATTTCACTAACATACTCGTTAATCGCACAACATTTAGGCACACAAACTCGTTTTCTACAGGGATCAATTCCTTCACCGCTTCCTACTATTAAGTCACTTGCAGAGATTTTAATTGTTTCAAATTGTTTTAAAAGTATTACAGCGGTAATTACAAAATAGTACGCCGCCATTGCAGGTCGTGTTCGGATTGGGTATTGGAGTATTTTTTTATCATTACCTCCATGTAATGTTCCTGTTTCCTTTACATGAATCAGTCTGATTTAATAATTCTAAAAACACAGTATTTGCGTAGGACATGAAAACAATATATTACTAACTGTAAGGGTATACCTATGTGTAATCTTTATATATGTACCTAGATATAATACATATGTACTCCATGCTATATAAGTCTTGTTATTTAATTAAAGTTTTAGTTATAATACAGCAATCGATGGTTTCATTTCGCTCCTAATGATTCCAACCTCACATGGCGACCCGGCCACGATTGAAAGCACGGGCATCACATAGCGTTCCATAAATGGGCAAGTTATTTTAAACAAAAGTCGCGATGTGTTCTCCAAATGATTTTAGCCAGAGACTGTATTACAACTCGACGTATAATTTGTCTCGCATATTGTGTTTGCGCCGTTATTTTTCAGTCATGGGAGGCCAACAAGTTAAACAAGAAGAAATGATAATTGCCCAGACGGCGGCGGCTGGGAATGGCGAAAACCATGCCCCAATTGAGGAAATTAAGAGTCATTTGAGTGTGACCAATATTTTATTGATGGTGCTCGTCATTGCTGCCCTATTCGTCCTGCTGGCGTTTCTGTACAAGGTGTATAAAAGATGTCACATGCAATGGATACAAGAGGAGGTCAATCGGAATGGTTTACGGAGATCCTTTTTCCGAAACAACGCCGCTACATTTACTGAAAAAGGCGTAGTGTAAGACTTACCAGTGAGAATTCAGCGAAAAGTGAGTGAGCCGTGTATTATGGTAATTTTGAAAAGTGTTATCAGTGACGCACGCATAATGGTATGAGAACATTATTTTATTGTAATTATAAGTGCAAATATAAGCAAATATACTAATTAAAATAATAAATATGTACCCAAGTAATGGCAGATATATTAACTGAATCGTATAATGAATTAAAAGCTATTAGGACATATTTAATTAAAATCGGTCCAAAAAGAAGACAAATAAATATATAAAAAATAATAATAAATAACACCCAACAGTCACATACATAGTCCTGACCCCACACTAAGATCGAGTCTTGTGTCGTGGGTATCAGGAACTACGAGAGACTTTTCGGTCTCACAAACACCCAGACCCGGAAGAAATATTTGTGGGCCGCACAAACATTTCTCTCGGTGCGGGGATCGAACCCGCGGCCTCTCGTTTCACAGGCGGCCTCTAACCAACTGCGCCACGGAGGCTGTCACGGAGGCTGTATATGTATAGAAAAAATACAGGAGGCAGATAGGTTACACTAACAATATCTGCCTATTGTAGAATATTTGAATTCAGAAATAAAAAGTGGGAATATTGAAAGTAATGACGTTTTAAAAATTAACAAAATATGTTCTGATTTTTGTATTTTGTATAAGGAAATTAGTGAATTATGTAATATCACTCTAGGTTCATTTACTGAAAGCGAGACCCAAATATCTTTAAAAATGAATACTTTTGATTTAAAGGTTACCTTGAATCTGATACCTACTATGACCAGTGATGAGTCGAATATTAAACAAATTATAGATAATGTGGAATACTATGGATCATAACTGACTTGTAAACAATGCCATGATAATCTTACCCAATTTATACTAAAAAGTAGATTGTCTCAGTCGGCTAAATTACAATTAAATTCATTGTAGTCGAGCGTCAGTGATTTAGTGTGTGACATGCGAATGCATCCTACCTAGAAAATCCGCTTCAGCTTTAAAAAGTTCAGTTTCAATACAGTAAACAAAATGAAAATCTCTGGAAGAGTTCGGTGATGATATCTCAAAATTAATGGTGGATCTTACGATTACGCAGGCAAACGAGAACTCTTCTAATTTTGATGTTTTAAAACCGTTAAATGAAAAATTTGCAATCAAACGATTTGCCGATGGTCTGCGAAATCGTAGGCTTAGTACGATAATAGCGGCGAGAAATTTTAATTATTTAAAGGATGCCATACAAGCCGCTCAAGACGAGGAAAGGTCGACGTCATCCACATCAGGAGAAATCATGAATTTTCAAAGGTATTCTAATTATAATTCCAGGTCGGGGACAAATCGTTATAGAGGTCCCCGAGGCAGGGGCAGAGGTAGAGTGTTTAAGCAGCAAGGCAATTTTCGAGGTCACGGTCGAGGCTATCACCAGGCGCCACCAGCAAGAGGTCGTGGTGCATGGCGAGGTGAATATCGAGGTAAGTACAATAATCGTCAATTTCCGAGAAATCAAAGGATACGTAACGAACACTTACACATTTTAACGGAATCTGAAAAAGTAACCGAAAATAATGAATCAAATTTTTTTCGTGAATCATAATGATATATACTCTGAAATCGAATCCGAGATCAAAAATGTAACCAAACAAATGTCATTGTAAAAGTGCCATTTCAGGGTTATGAAACATTTTTTCAAAAACATATTGGGTATAATTTGATTAGTGAATAGATTCAAATGTTGAATACTCGCAACATTTGATGTTTTATTTATTTATATTTATTTTTGAATTTTGAACATTTTGAATGTTTTATTATGCCTGTCGACGTGACCCTTGACTTCGGCCCAAACTAATTCTAATGGGTTTAACTCACTGTGATTTTCAAAGACCATAGTGCGTTCGTCTACGAACACGAGCGCCAGAAATCTTAGGAACAAAATAGAACAAAAACATAACAGAAAACGTGAAACCAACACCACGACGACGTAACTTTATCACATGATGCACATTCATCAAGTTAAGCAACTAAATGAACTAAAGGCAGGTGTCGCGGGCGTCAAAGCGACGTTTTTGTAGTTAAGGACACTAAAATAAAAAAAAAATATTTCAGTGCCCTAAGGTTACGAATTTCTGCATAATACCTGTAGCATAAAATATTTTCCTACCATTTGTTTCACACACTTAAAAAACAAGTTGAAACTGTAGTTTATGTAAATATTATAACAAATAATTTTTATTTGGCTTTGTTTTATACTTATTTAACGAATGAGAATAATTCCAACTTATTTTTTTAACGGTTGTCAACAAACTACCATGACAAATTATTTTATTGTAGTGGTAACACTTTTGTTTACATTTTTGATCTCTGATTCCATTTTTGACCGACTTCAAAAGAGGAGGTAATCAATTCGACTGAATTTTTTTTGAAGTGAAAACTTCTTTAGCGGCGTTGAGCACTTTTTCTGTAATGGGTATAAAATCTTAAACTCGCGTCAGGACACGTGACCTGATCGTAAGACGAAAAGCGTAAGACGGAAGGAGGGTAGACAGCTGTCAGTTAGCTGTCAGTTTATAAAGCTTTGATGAATTGCCAATGATTTTGAGTGGAGATTTCAACATAAACTTCGCAGACGATAAAAATCAACTATTAATTGAATTTTTAAATAATGAATTTGGTTTAACTATGTCGAATGATCGCAATCTTAGCACAACGAAATACAAAACTACTATTGATGCGGTCTTTATTAGACATTTAAATAGGTTCGAATCAAAACTGTTCGTTTCTTACTTCAGCTACCATAAACCTATCGTATCAGTTTTACAGATTGGCGATGATAGTTCTGGTAATGATGATGGTGAAAAAGTCGTTGAAATTATGGATGATTATTTTTCCGAACCAAATATCGACCAATAGAATTGCACCATTCGACGTCACGTGGTACAACCTACATGGTATTATACTGATAATTTTTTGAAAATTTTCTCTGGTAGTTGCTATATATAAAAAACAAAACATGATCCAGTCAAATTAACCACACGTCAAACTGACAGGTTGAATTCAATTGTGAAAATTGGAGATTTTGCATGAAAATGAGTTTGAAATTAAAATTTGGGACGGAAAAATAATCCCCCGAATACCACACGAGCTTCAAAATTATCTGGCATTTCCCTCAAGGTTCCCTGCAAACAAATAAAGTCGTCAAGTTTTGACTCCTTCATTTGTTTGCAACGAACCTATCGGGAAATACCCGATAATTTTGAAGCTCTTGTGGTATTATAAGTGAAAGTTGATTTTTCGGAGAGATAAACTTTTTAATGTAAAATAATTGTAATAGTTTTAAAGTGTTAAATTTTTAATGTAATATAAATTGTCATGTTTGTGTACGATAGCGCAATAAATGAATATTGTATTCTACCACATAAATGATAGTACTTTTATACTGATAAAGCAATTGGTGCAAAATTATTCCCTAACCATTCCAAAATATCAAACATGCTCAACGTTAATAATCAAGTTTTCACTTTTTTTTTGTATGTTTGTTACGCGATTACGCCCGCAATTGTGAACCGATTTTGAAAATTTCTTTTTTTGTTGGAAAGCATGATATACAGGGTTGGTCCCATATAAAATTGGTGAAGACCTGATGAATATCTTAGGATCTGCCGACCAGAACTCCTCAAAATTAAACGGTCCAGCATTAATTCTTTTTGCGTTAGATTAAGTATAAGTATATTATTACAAAGGGTGGGTAAAAATGGGAAAAGGGTGGGGGTGGGGGGTGAGGGGGGTAGAAAATAGGTACAATTGTTAATACTCAATATCTCCGGCAGTTCTTAACCGACTTAAAATAACTTTTTTGTCAAAGAGTATTATATGATAGGTTAGACCAAAAAAAATATTGTGAAGACCTGATGAATATCTTTGGACCTGAAGGGCAGAACTCCTCAAAATTGAACAGTACAGCAATAATTCTTTTTACATTAGGTTCAGTATACGTTTATTACTACTACAAGGGGGGAGGGGATGGAAAGGGGCGTGGGAAGGGGGGGGGGGGGAATATATACAAAGATAAATACTAAATATCTGCGACAATAAATAAATGATTTTAAATAACTTTTCTTCGGAACGAATTATACAATCGAAACGAATTATATAATTAACATAATGTTGGTCACATAAAATATGGTGATGATCTGATGAATAGGTACATATCTGGAGAGCAGACCTCCACAAAACTTTGCAGAAACGCAATGATTTTTCGTCCATTAGGTTAAGTATATGTGTTTTATAACGGGTAACGAATGATTACCACGCAAAGTGTACTCAATATATCTCTAGCAGGTTGAGCCGATTTTAGTATTTTCTTTATCATAAAAACGAAATGACAGTGTAGCTTCCTTAAAAATCATAAAATATTAATTTTCGTTTTTGAAATTATAAAGGATCACAGTGGTTCATTTTTTGTATACATTGATTCCAGTTTTTCATTATATGATTACCTTTGGCATTATTGCAATGCTTATGAAAACTAAAAAGTAATAAATAAAATAATTTAATTAAAAATTAAAAGACCGACTTCAATGTGCACTACAAAGTAATAAATAATATATATTTCATTGTGCTAGCACACATTGATTAATTTTCTTATTGACTAGACTAGCCAACAAATCTTAAATACGTAATATTTTGAAGGCGGGTCGCCAAATGACGAACACGACGTCCTACACTTAAATTTAATTTGTGTAAAACATCCTAGCGAAAAATACGCAATTTTACACGCAATATTAATTTACCTTAATCTATATAAACTCACGCCATTTTCCCAGAAGGGGTATGCAGAGATTCTCCTGGTATCAACCAGGACACCCACGTTACGCCTTGCGTGTTTTGTCCCTCGGTGTGATTGGGGGCGAGAGTCTATAGTCATATCTGGTGCAAATTCGAATCCCTGTCCTGATAACTACATAATAGAAAAATCGCCCGTGCTAATATATCAGCTCTTAATTAACATTGTTGAGCATCGGACTTATCTACAATCGAGCGAAACATACAAACTTAACAACCCTTCCCTTTCTTATACATTCCTCACTATGATTCCTATCACTGTTAAAGTAATTGTATACACATATAAATATGCAAGTGACTCCAATAAGTCAATGGTGTACCCTGGAGTTGAAACCCTTGACCACTATATCTTTGGTCATATGCAATAAATTAAAATTAGACCACACATATGACACATATTAATTCTATTAAAATTTCAACAAATGTATACGTAGGATCAATATGTTAAATTAATTTGTTTCTAGTATACATATGGACCTAACTGAGCGCCAACGATACATCTACAAGTAGGTAATATTCAACTGTGTTACATTACTTAAATTTGTTCTCGATTGGCACTTGGCGACCCGCCTTCAAAATATTACGTATTTAAGATTTGTTGGCTAGTCTAGTCAATAAGAAAATTAATCAATGTGTGCTAGCACAATGAAATATATATTATTTATTACTTTGTAGTGCACATTGAAGTCGGTCTTTTAATTTTTAATTAAATTATTTTTGGAGTATAATTTTGACCAGTGACAGTAGTTGTATCATACGTTTATCTTTACATGACAAAATATGTTCGTGGCTCGTAGATACCGGAGCATCAATTTCTGCCATTAAATATAAACATGTATTGGATCACAACATTCCAATGTTCGAACAGAGTGTTACCATAAAAGGAATTAGAGGCAAAGTACAAGCTATAGGATATGTTTGTTTAAAATATTTTTGTTTTTCAAATATTCTTGATTGTTTTAAATATTTGTGTGAAACAATCGAAAAGTCTCTCGTAGTTCCTGACACCCACGACGCAAGACTCGATCTTAGTGTGGGTCAGGACCTCAGATCATGACAAAGAAGGGAGATGTGGCGTTGCATTGGCAAAAAAAATGTTAGAGAACGGATGTCTTCGCTTTACTCCCACTATTTTCACTAACTTAAAGAAAAAAAAACAATTAATAAAGCACACATACCCATTTTTCTCACGCATACTAGAAAAAAGGTATATTACTACCAATACAGTAAACATACAATATATGTATAAAATGGGCGGTTCTTCGCTCTGTATCCACGGAGACAAAATATAACAAATATTTTCAACTAGAGATTAAATTTTCTGTTGCTTGCAGGTTGGTGTCGATAAAAAAATATCGATGCAACTGCTTACAGGAATTATTGTTAAGAAGAAAATCACACATATTTTTTTGTTTTACCACAGTTTTATACACATAGATAATTAAAAAAACACAATATTGTTGTGTCTACATTATTAAACAAGTGTACTATGTCATATTATACTCGAAGCGGTGTTGATTGTTTTAAAAATCACTTTGAAAAAACTACTTTTTTCAAAAATATTCGTACCCATGAAATGCTGTAAAGATTTTGCCATTAATTCTTGTCGCACATTTTTCGACATCCGAAGTAAGGTATAATTTTTGTACTAAAAATTAATACTATTCTGCATGATACTTCATGTTTACCTGAACTTAGTCTATGGTTATGACGAGGACAGAGGAATCGAACATTTTATGGAGTATCTAGGCACATTCGTACAGTATTACCGTCCTAATTTGTATAAATAGTCACAAAACAAATTATAATTTTTTGGTCTTGCTCAAAGACTCGTTTCATTCAGTCGTTGCTATCCCTTGTCGATAAAATCTTGAGGTAAAAACGAAAACAAAGAATGCCTAATTCGATGTGGTTTTTATCAATCGACGTTTTTCAGCCAGATTGTCCAAATCAAGCTCGAAATGCGCGGGGTCCTCCAGGTCTCATGCATACTATAGTAGCTTCTGTGACGTCATCCATCTGATCATCTGACTTTGTGTTGTCATTCGACTGGTACGCACTGTCCACCCATTGAGCTAAATTCAATGCTGAACTGCATAATGACAGGCATCTGAAAAGAAAAAAACCTTTAGACTGGTAGACATACATACATATATACATACATAAATTCACGAATTTTTCTCAGAAGGAACAGGCAGAGGTACTACCAGGACGCCCACATTTCGGTGTGTTTCGTCCTACGTTGCGATACGGGGCCCATCGCCATATTGCGCACAAATTCCTGACTCCGGGCATTATCAATGAATAGAAAAATCCAATATCGGTACGGTTTTGCTGTCATGTTTCGTTCAGTGGATGAGGCAGCTAGAGCCGCAATGTCTCTTTCGATCTCTTTCCTCTCCTTCTATTAGAAGCCAGCAACACATCGATCATGGGTGCCGGTAGTCACTTACAAATATAACCATCACGACTCATTAGCTTGGAGACATATACTCCCATTTTTAAGCCGTCACCAATTTAGCTTGGCTTCTAGAGATAGATCTCCTCCATTATAATTCAAAATAATCTGTGATGTCTCCTACATTATGGCCCGACTGGCGGGCTTTTAAGCCGCGGGCCGTACAAACGAGCCCCCGGCATAGTTACTAGCATTCCACAGGCCTATTACAACTGAACTGATGCTCTGCGGCAAATGCCGCCGACTTAGTGTTGCCATCGGCATACCCACGCGGCATAAACCCGCTGGCAGTGCCACCGGTATAATATTTTGGAGCCCTAGGCTCAGTTGCACAATTTAACTTTGCCCATAACTATGATTTTGTAGATGTCATCGCTATACATTGGAGATGTATGTGACATTGCTAATGTATGGGATTGACATTTTCAAAGTCAGAATTACGGGCATAGTTAGTTTGTGCAATTGAGCCTTAATGCAATACTAATGTAGAAACATACCGCTTTTTAAGTTTGATGAATATTTTCTTTTTGCAGACGAAAATTATGAATATGGCCAAACCGATGAGCGAGTTGTACACATCAGTGAGGATCCAAATAAACTGTAACTCGCTAAACAACCAGCTTATCACCTCGAACAGCCAGCTAAGCCCCATTACCACTGATAGTTTCACGTACACCATGAATCTGAAAGAATACATCCATACATAAACTTAAGCCTTTTATCCCAGAAGAGGTAAGCATAGATACCAGGACACCCACAATTCGCCTTGTATGTTCAGTCTCATGATATTAATATTATATTTTTTTATTTCAACGAATAGTGAGACTCTCAAGCCAGTCGCCTACTGGTAAGCGATACGATCGCTCATGGACAGTAGCAAAACTAAACAATCCCCTGATTTATAAAACCATCCACTGCACTCGCTGGCCTGAGACATAGGAATATCCAATAGATACAATGCTGGGTACAATGTCCTTCAACCCGGAACACAACAGTGCGTTAACACTGCTGTTTGGCAGAAGAAATAGACATTGTGGTAGTACGTACCAGTAAATAATATTAAAATTTCAAATATATTCGTAGTTAATTTTCTTTGTCAGAAATAATAACATCATAATACCTGTCCGATTGTTTACGATGGGCGGTCAATTTACCAGCAGAATTGTATTCCAAATCCTGAGTTCCGCGATTCAACCTCCACACGTAGAAGGCGGTTATCAGGAAAAATGACCAATTTATGAAAATGAATAAGAGCATCGGTATGTATAGATAGAAGAACACTGAATTATCTGAAAAGCATCAAGCAATTAGAGAAAACAAAAACTGGGTAGTTTAGAGTATGATGATTTTGTTTTCTCGAAGAAGAAGAAAAACTTTTTCCTCCCGCTGCTGAGCAAAGGTCTGTCAAAAAATGTATATGCCATATGTCCTTAGTTTACGTTAAATGTTTTGATTTTACCATCTTACCTTCGAAGAAACAGTTGGATGTGGCAATCAGCGGAGTGATGATCCAGGGCGTTTCCTGTAGTGGCAGCGAGTTCATTACGGCGACGAATACAGTCAGAGTCAGGGGTAGGCCCCACGCGTAGAAACAATATCTGATGAACTTGCTCCTCTCCCCCCGACGAATCGGGCTGCGTTTAGTGTAACTCCTGGGGGAAAATAATAAGAAGAAGATATGAAAATGAAAATAATTTATTGAATCCATCAAAATATTCAACGTCGTTTAGATTCAGTCATTTTTTTATCTATCACCCGGTTACGAAAGCAGTTTTCACTAGAGGAGAACTGGCAAGAAACTCTAGTCTAGCTCTTTTCAAAAAACAGTTAACAATTTAGTGATTATTAAAAAAATTACAAGTTGGTTTAAATCAAAGCAGGTCATTAATAATTTGTTGTAAATATACAATAAATATTTTTGATACGAATATGTTTATATTATAATTACTATGGCTGAGTGAAGCGAAGTCATCCAGAACGAAGAATAAGTATATTCTTCTTCGCCAAAGCAGTGAATAATTGCGAAAGCCATAAGGCTTATTTGTAACTTTGTAAATACTATTTATAATTATAGGTACTTATGTAATCCATCAATCAATCCGTTACAATGTAAGCAAATCGGATAGACTAGTCTACGTAAGCAGCACTCTTTCACGAGTATGACGCATGTGCCAGCCATCGGCCTCCTCAACCATGTTACAAAAGTGACCAGGCCTGATGCAAGTACTTGAAGATCACACAAACGTTTATTTCAGTGCGTGGATCGAAACCGCGGCCTGTACTTTCCTAAACTGCGTCCAATAGGTTATCAAAATAGTCGTGTGATCATAGCACTGATTTTGTTAAGACTATATAGTATGTGTGAACGATGATGGCCTAGTTAAAATAATTATACAGGGTATACCCTGTATAATCTTGATATATCAAGATAACTGCCGACAACGAAGCAGGGTGGTTAGTGACTATAAGCACAATGCAAATAAAAAACACAAATTGTGTTTGGTGTATTGTGATGTTCGTGTTTTGGTAGCAAATCCATAGATTTCGCTCAAATAATAATTAAATCCCATGCGCACCACAGCGTCTTCTAAAATAAAAGGCTGTATATTATTATTGTAGGAAAAACTATTTCATTTACCCTAGTAAGAAGAAAGAAATAGCCACATTATGTCTGAATTCACCTAAATGACCACCTGACTTGGATTTTGGTAGCAATCTGGATATACACAATATTATAATCGCGAAGCGTGACGCATGCGTGTGTCTAGGTCGCTATTAGGGAGCAAATAAATATTTTGCGCCGTCTAACCAGATAGTTACTGTATTACTTTTGGTTTACCTGAATGTACTCCAAATATCGTAAGACATGACGTTCATCCAGCAGAAACTCGACAAGAAGAAATAGTAGTCAAACAGCGCTAAAACAAAAATATAACATCCATTATAGTCAAAACAGTATTGTTTATTTTATTGGTTGTTCACGTGAAATAATATTCTATGGAATATCTGCTTAGGTACAATTAAATCAATCTGATTGGAATTCAAAAAATTAGAAAGGTTCAGTTTTCTCTAAATTTAAACAAAGCAAAATCTCGAAAGTTATCACGCATTCAGATCTCTCTCACACACACAGTAAAATAAAAGTAATAATATACTTACTTAAACCAACACAAGTGTTATACGAATGCCTCTTGACAACATTGATGAAGAGGAGAAGGTACGCCAAAAATAAACAGAACACATAGGCCATCAGGATTTTGCCCCCTAAATTTCGGAGATCAGGCAGCATCAGGTACACCAAAAATACCAGCGGTAAAAAAATAATGGATACCAGGTTTCCTGTTGAAAAAAAAAAGTTACTTGGTACCGAATCTAATATCAGTAGATTTTTCTATTCATGATCAGCCTGGAATCTGGAAGATATTTGTGCCCGATTTGGCGATAGGATCACCCCCTAATTTTAAAATGGCTGACTTGGGTTCGTGTGAGATTTTATATTTTTTTATAGTTAAAGCACTGAGTTCGGAGACGTAGTTTTGACTGAATTTTCCATGGCTTTGGTGGGATAATTCCTCAGTCTATTACGCTGGCCTAGCGGGGTTTGGCAGACATAATCTAGAAAATATTGCAAACGTCGCTATTGTATACAGGAAATTGTGTGTATTGCATGGTATCAGGCCATAATGAACTCTGGAATGAACTCCCTGCATCGGTGTTTCCTCAGCGCTATGACCTGTCCTTCTTGAAACGAGGTTTAAAGAGAGTACTCTCCTCGAGGTAGGCAGCGACTTTGTTGTGCTGGTCCCCTGGCACTACGGAGGTCCATGAGCAGCGGTAGCTGCTTACCAATAAAAAAAAATATCACAGCCTTCGTGGCGCAGTTGGTTAGACGCTGGCTGTGAAACGTGAGATCGTGGGTTCGATGACCGCACCGAGACAAATATTTATGTGATCCACAGGTATTTGTGTCGGGTCTGGGTGTTTGTAAGACCGAAAAGTCTATCGCAGTTCCTGATACCCACGACACAAGACTCGATCTTAGTGTGGGGTCAGGACTATGTATGTCACTGTTGGGTGTTATTACTTTAAATGTTATTCATTTTTAGACTCACCGTATATCCCGACGTAATTCTCAGATTTTGCTTGTTTTGTGTCTATAACGTACACTCGAACCACGGGTTTCGAATAAGGTGCTCGCTTACTAATAAAGTATTCGATGCATATTTGCTCTCTTTCATATCGAATCCATCTGTTGTAGTAATTTGGTTTCTCCATGTAATAGTGACCATTCTAAAATCGAACAATGTACCCACATTATGCTAAGCGCTTGGTGAGGTTCGGCAAACGTCAACAAGCTCTTAGTGTCAACGTGTAAATTTATCACAACCTTTTACGGTAGACCTACTTTGACGTGTGTTCAAAAACAATCAAAGACAGACAATCGACTCGTTTTACGACTCACGCAAGCCGATCCAAACGCTCTCTTGTGCTTGTGGGTATTTATCAAAGTTTAATAAACCTGTAAATGCGGTATATAATTAGGTGATGTACAAGTTATGTAATTAAGTATAACGATAAAATCCCCTTATGAAATCATTATATTAATCATAATTATAAAAGAAAGTGCAGCGACACTAGTGAAGCGATTACTGGTGGTTGGTCGGTCATATGCGAGAGGCCGCCTGGGTTCATCCAAACAGCAGTGTAAATGCACGGTTATGTTCCGGTTTGAAGAACATTATATTTACGGTAACTACTAGAATTATTGATCTCAGGGTGGTGAGCGCAGTGGAATGCAAAGCATTGCTTTGTAACTCACGGTGTTTTTTGGTTTAATACTGTCCATGAGCGGTCGTATTGTTTACCATCAAACATATGGCATGCTCGTCTCGCCATATATTGCAATAATAATAACACTCAATTAAATTATAGAATTTGAATAATTTAAATACCATGAATTATTTAGGTTAATTTTTCATAATAAGAGTTTATTTCTGAAGTAATTGTAACCATCAGTACTTACGAGAACAATGTTGATTCAAGCAATTTAATACCTGACTCATTAGTTCCAGGAATAGTAACACCATTCATAAGACTGATCTTAGTTGACCTACATACATATACCTCGCTTCAGAAACTACCTGAACACACCGTTCTACTACTCTTATAAGCCAGGATCAAACTGTTTTGTTTCAGCCCATATACGTTCACAGCAGAGTACTCATCTACAATCGAGAATACAATTGAGAGGGGTTCAAACTGGTCTTTGCGGTTTGGTGGAGTTTACAACCTATAAAAATTTTTACAAATCGCCATGATATTCAGGTTTCCTCAGGATGTTTTTCAATATCGTTATAGTGTATTAAAATAATCATTATTACATCCCAGTAATTTATAAAGGCGAAAGTTTTATTCGAGTAGAACAGAGCTCGGTGAGAGGAGCAAGCCATTTGAGTGATGGAAAGTGATACGACCGCTCATAAATATAAGCAAAACATACAACACCAATACAAAGCAATGAATGGCATTTCTCTGCACTCGCCTTCCAGAGACATAACATGCGAAGTCTCAGTGTGTTTTTTTTTTGTGTATTTTTTTTATTTTGTGTTCGACAATAAAGGTTGTTAAAATATGTCCAGTAGTTATTCTGGCTACATTGTTCCTCAAACCGGGACGCAACACTGCAGTTACACTTGTGTTTGGCGAGATAGGTCTCGCATATGTGAGAGACCTGTCCTCAGTAGAAGTTTTCTTACATTGGTTTCTTCGTCGTTAAGCGCCATTTACACGGGGACTTTTTACACACTTTAGTTTTCGCGTATGGAAAATCGTATGTCGTTATCGCATTATATCGAAACTATCATGTTTGTCAAATGTTTGCACGATACAACTTTTTATATCCTTACGATAATTGCATCTCGGAGGCGAGAAAATCTCTCCGCGTAAATGGAGCTTTATAGTGTTAATGTTATCGCCCAGTTGGGTTTCGTACCCTGTCTAGTCTTGGGCAATCCATAAAAAAACAATATCAAATAAAAATATAAAGAATGGCTTGGAATGGAATTCAAAGATATTCTATGATATCGCTTATTAATTAGTGTTTTTCAGCAGTAATTTGATGACAAAAATAGAATTAACTTACCACTGTAAGGTACGTTTTTATCCCATTTATTAAAGGTATAACTTGGGAACTATTTTTAAATGTCTTATTGTTGAATTTACCCGGAATTAAAAACATAGTCTTGTTCACAGTAGACACGTTTCTTGCTCTCTCTTCATCATACACTTTCATGTCCGTAAAATCAAGAGTATAGTTTTTAAATAAATATTTAACACATTTTTTCGGTCCACTAACATACTCGTTAACAGCACAACATTTAGGCACACAAACTCGTTTACTACAGGGATCAATTCCTTCACCGCTTCCTACTATTAAGTCACTTGAATTGGCTTTAATTGTTTCAAATTGTTTTAAAAGTATTACAGCGGTAATGATAAAATAGTACGCCGCCATTGCAGGTCGTGTTCGCATTGGGTATTGGAGTATTTTCTTATCAAGCTCCATAATCCATGTAATGTTCCTGTTTCCTTTACATGAATCAGTCTGACTTAATAATTCTAAAAACAAAGATTTTGCGTAGCGACGTAAACAATATATTACTAACTAGCGGCCCGGTCCGGCTCCGCCCAGGTTTAGATACTTTTGTTAACTCTAGCTCGCATCAGAGTCATATTATTTCATAATTAATCAGCTAACTTCATCGTGTCATTTTTTGCCAGTCGAAGTGAGCGCGCATTGTTAAAATTTCATACATTTTTTACTCATTTTTTTCCAAACGCGACAAAATATGTATATACTCAATAAAAAGTTCAAAATTACAGCCATCATTTTCCATTATGACTTTAAATTTGCAATATCAGAGCAAAAGACCCATCAGATATTGATTTTGTGACCAATCGGTTCACGCGCACACAGCGCAAGAATAACATTTCCCCGTTTTTGCTACATTTTTCACTATTGCTTCCTCCCCATTAGTCATAGCGTGATAATATAATGTCAAAGATATAATGTACCCAACAAAAATTATTATACGAAATTTGAACCAGTAACAAACAAACAAATTATACCTTTATTCATATATTAGTATAGATTCTGAGGTTTAGTCTTTGCGTGAAACGAACTTGTACCTACGAGTAAGCGTAATTTATTGATTCGATACTTTGTTTTTCATGACTGCTCAGCCAAAAAAATATTACAATATCTTATTCATATGCTGTATTTTATGCATATAATATACCGGGTATCTCAAGACTGCTACCGAAAATGAAGCCGGGTGGTAGTTTTAGTGGCTACAAACACAATGCAATTAAAAATTTCGCCTAGAAACGCGACATTTTTTTTATGATTTTTTAAATATCGTCATTTTTGGGTGGTAAATCCATAGTTTTTGCTAAAATAATAATTCAAACTCTTTTATACCTTAGAGTATTTATAAATAAAAGGGTATATACTATTATTTTAGGAAAAAATTTATTTACCACCCAAATATGGCCATAGGAAAAAAATAACAAAAAAAAAATTGTCGCTTTTTTTTGCAACTTTTTCTGTTGCATTGTGTCTGAAGTCGCTTAAACTACCACCCGGCTTCGTTTTCGGTAGCAGCCTTGATATACCCTGTATATGCATTATGTAATAAATTAAAAACTATGTACAGTAAGAGAGTAAAAGATGTAAAGTATTTTTGTTGTGAATTGCGAGACGAGTATGCGGTCCGCCTGATGGTAAGCGATACGACCGCTCATGGACAGTAGCAAAACCAAACAACACCTTGAATTACAAAGCAATGCTTGGCATTCCTCTACGCTCGACATTCTGAGACATTATTTAAGTATCAGTATGCTTAGAAGTTACTCTGGCTACAATGTTCTTCAATCCGAAACACAACAGTACATTTACACTGCTGTATGGCGGGAGAAATAGAAATTGCGGTGGCACCTACCCAGGCGGCCTCTCACATATGAGACCTACCATCGGTCAACCAGTACCAAACCTTGTGAGGAGCATCCATGTCTATTGAGACATGGATGCTCCTCACAAGGTTTCTCTGTGCATTGGCACAGAGATAAGGCTTTCTTATATTAAGAGGCTAACGGCCTCATTCATATACAGTTTATAAACCTATTTTTCACATAATAAAGTTAAAATAAAACTATTATTTACCGATTTTATCGCGGATTTGGTTTAATTTTTACATTTTTTGAATTCCCGACGTTTCGATTACTTTATAGCTTTCGTGGTCACGGGGCGGACTGAGGTATTAGTCATCCGCTCAGTGACTGTTACAATTTAACTACCCTTAATTTTGAATTATTAAATTAAAAAGTTAATTTAAATAACTAATCTGTTTTTGCGTTCCGATCCACGCAGAAGGAGCTCACTGTGTCTTGAGGTCTGGCAGTTGTTATTATTATTATTATATCTTGTCCTACCTTCCCCGATTATTCCAGGAAAATCATTGGCATTCCAGCATAAATGTTTTGTAGAATACGGTTACAGTTATATAGTATTTTCCTTTTGCTTTATATAATAATGCCTTTGTTATTAAGTCCTATATTCCTATATTGTTTTTGTATGGCACGGGCCTCCTCTACAATCGAGAGTACGATTGTGAGTGGTTAGGCCATAAAGTCCGCCACGCTGGCCTAATGCGGGTTGGCGGACTTTACATACCATAGGATTTTTTGTAAATCGCTATTTTATGCAGGTTTCCTCACCATGTTTTCCATTACCGTTTTAGTGCGTGGTGATTGACTACCAATACACACATGACTCCGAAAGGTCAGAGGTGTGCCCTGGGATTTGAATACGCGAACAGGCTACCACGCGTATACAGGCCACAACACTACATTGTTAAACATGTATAATATTAAATTAATAAATTTGTAAAGTCCCTTATGTAATAACCTTAGATTTAAACAGTGCATCTCTTGCCAAAATTATTTACGCAGGCCTCGATGAAGAATTCCATATAGCTATGGCAAGATTTTGGAGTTATATACAAAACACAGGTCTTAATCAATAAGAAAGAAAAACAAATAGGAGAAGTTGAAAACAAATAATTATCCACTTCCCTCCGCAGCAAAGCGGGTGTCATCCTCCGATATAAAGATATACAATTGGAGAAGCCAGATGTTAAGCACCACAGGACAAACAATTACATGTGTCGTATAGTGTCAGCTGCGAAATTGGCTCAAATAATAGGTATGGCAAAAGCGCTGGAAAGCACTAAAATTCTTCCTAGATTCGACGAGGTGTGTATAGTATGCAACACCTAATTTTATTTGCATATTGTTCAATATTATTCTGCGTTCAAGGGGCCAGCGGCACTGATAAAGTATAGAATGTGCAGTTTACCCGTACGCACAGTCAGCTGTGAATCCACAAAAAGTTAAAAAACCTTGCTTGAAAATAAAGATTTTATTATAATATGTTATTAAATCTAAATGGATGTGATTTGGTTCTAGTAAAAAAATATATAGTCGAGTTTGGGTGGTAAATCCATAGTTTTTGGTAAAATAATAATTTAAAGCCTTGCGTACCACAGCGTCTTTAAAAATGAAAGGGTGTACACTATTATTAAATAAAAAAACTTTCAAACAAAAAAAATCGCCACAATTTTTTGCTCAAAATTTAGTTGCATTGTGTCTGTAGTCACTAAAACTACCACCCAGCTTCGTTTTCGGTAGCAGTCTTGATATATCCTGTATATCACCGTTTAGACGAAATCTATAATTAAGTAAAAATATTTATTTTAGCGCGATTTTTACGCTTTTCAACTTCTGTTGCTTCGCCGTTCTTTCGCTTGGCATATTTGTGAAATTCAAAATGCACAGGGCCAAACCTTAATTTTAACTCAGTTGAATATGCTTTATTGAATAAAAAAGATTGCTTCGATGGCACAGACGTGCTACTGTACGATAATAGTTTTTTCTATTCATTATCAGGCTGCAACATATAAGGCGAAATGTGGGTGTCCTAACAGCTCTGCCTACTCCTTCCGGGAAAAAGACGTGATTTTATGTATGTATGTATGTATGATGAAATAAAACTATTTTTACGAATGTTGTTCGCGGGAAAAGCTGTAGAGTATTCGAAACGCCCCGGGAAGTTTTAAAATGTAAAACTAAATTCGCAATCTACGTTGTTAAATAAATTTCTATTTCAAAATTAATAAGTCTAACATTTTTTAGTGCATTTTATTTGTATTTGTGATTATTATATTACATTTATCCCATCAAAGGGCTTGTTTGGTGGGTACAGTGTCTCCATTTTTAGTTAGTAATGAAAGCTTAAATAGACAAAATAACGATCCTAGCAATGATATAAAATTCTTTGGATCAAAAATGTTGTCACAAACATGACAGACTGGATTTGTAAGATTAGGTACTTATATACTATGATTTATTGGCCCTTCAGCACTACCTAAAGAAAAACTTTGTCAATCGTTATTTATAAAACAGTAAATTGTATAAGTCGCTTATGTAGTATTGATATGCTAAAACTAGAAGATTATCAGCGTCAGAGCTATAACTAAAAAATTACGTGTAAAAGTATTTTTATAGTACCCACATATCTAAAGAATCCACTTGGTATAATGTTAGAATTTTACACGTATTCAACTATATACTGTAGTTTTAATTCTAAATATATATATTTACCAACTAAAATGTTGAGTATTTCGGTATTAGTATGAAATTTTAATATTAGGTAAAATATCGTTGGAAACTATAACACCTGATGGTGTAACAATCTGTATAAATAAATATATTACAAAACCTGAAAATAGTTTATGATTAAAAACAATATTGACTATTCACTATCGCACTGTGTATAAAATGTATTGTATATGTTTATATCAGCCCTTATACGTCCCACTGCAAGGCATGAGCCTCCTCTACAATCGAGAGTACCATTGAGAGTAGTTAGGCCATATATTCCATCACCCTGGTCTAGTGCGGATGGGCGGACGCTACATACCATACATAGAAATTCTTACAAATCGCTATTGTATGCAGGTTTCCTCACTATGTTTTCCTTCAACGTTATAATGGGTGGTGATTGATGATAGTCGAATACTAATCATAAATCTATTAGTCTTTACCTTATTTCATATCGATTATATACGTACATCATCATCGAATAAAACAAATAATTTTGTATTTCTTCTATTCTTGTTGTATACAGGGTATATCAAGACTGCTACCGAAAATGAAGCCGGGTGGTAGTTTAAGCGACTTCAGACACAATGCAACAGAAAAAGTTGCAAAAAAAAGCGACAATTTTTTTTAAATTATTTTTTTCCTATTTGGGTGGTAAATGCATTTTTTTTCTAAAATAATAGTGTATAACCTTTTATTTATAAATACTCTAAGGTATAAAAGAGTTTAACTTATTATTTTAGCAAAAACTATGGATTTACCACCCAAAAATGACGTTATTTAAAAAATCATAAAAAATAATTGTCGCGTTTCTATGCGAAATTTTTAATTGCATTGTGTTTGTAGCCACTAAAACTACCACCCGGCTTCGTTTTCGGTAGCAGTCTTGAGATACCCGGTATATTTTTGTATTATATATTTTTGTATCAGTAGTAATTACAGTTGATAATGTGGGATTGCTTTACTAATACTAACTTTAAAATTCTCTCACTATTAATATCCAAAACAAAATAACTAACTTCACAAAAACAAAATCATTCTGAATGTTTTTATTGTACAACTACGCTGATGAAACATTTTTTGTAACTATCAATTTGCGAGTTTCGCTTATCTGAAATCAATTACATTTTAGTGATATCCAACACACGTGTGATAGTAATAATCCAACTACATCCTAGATCGAAATAAAATGACATTACGACGATATCTGACAAAACGAGAACACAAATCCATTTATTTTTATACATTTTACAACTCTTGTTTTAGCCACAGGAAGGCAACATTACACACATATGAAAAAAAGATAATTCGGAGACGTGAATCCTTTCTTAAAATTACTTAAACATCTAATTGCCTAAATATAATATTCTAATAAGTACTACATTACATTTCATCGTATGTTGTATGCAACATTATATAGCATCTTTTTCTTATTCTTACTCTGGCAGTGTGAGCTGGTAAAATAAAAAATTGGGAGGATTCGATTTTCATAGAAATACTTTGTTTCGAAAATAATTTTAAATATTCTTCTCCAAATTATACATAACAAAATCAATAGTAATTTTATAGCCCAAATTTTTGCAACACCTGTCTTTTTGAGTTTACATAATTTGGTTAAAATGATTCACTATTTTCTTATAGAGTGCTCAGACTCAGTAAACCGTTGTCATGTGCATTTGGTATCACTGGCAAATCACCCGAACCAGGAAGATATATGTAGTTATACTGTAGTTTTTTTGGTCCTTTGATTGAACCAGTAGCTCCTCATTTCATAAACGATTTTCTCTTTATTTATATAACAATATATTATGTAGATTATATCTACTTGAATACTGATTTAGATTTGGATTATCATAGACATAATATTGCACATAAAGTTTATCATAATGAAAAATAAAGTATGGCACAGAAGTTCCATTATTTTCTGTTGTAAAGTCTATATTACACATCTATCACTTATTCTAATACTAATTAATAAATCTCAATTTGTACAGCACATAAGTAATTTATACATTAAATCCTACTTCTAAAAACTATTTAAAACATAATCCTTTTTCAAGCTAAAATTAATTCACAAATCTCTTTTTACTCATATTTAAATGCCTAAAGCGGTAATTTAATAACGTATTTATCCATCTACCTAATTGTCCATAAATCGCCTTGTTCATACTTTAATCTGAACCACGGGTCCTTTTGGATTGTTGCACACCAGAGGGAAAGATGTTTCTTGACTGGAACACTCAGATATAGTGCTTGATGTGCTCTTAGTAGACGGGTAGCCGCGATCGTTCTTCCAGAACGTCATCTTGAATCTGAAAGCAAAATGAATGATATGACGCTAAATTCGAATACGTGAAACTATTGGTAAGTTGTGATTTTGAAACAGATTTTAGAGAAACATGACAGTCCTGTCTTAGGAATATGTAGCTATTACAAAATTAAAACATTGAAATATAAAAACTATATTTAGTAAGTTAAAAAAAAATATACAATGGTTTGGTTATTTCCATATATTACAACCAAAATCATGAAATATCTCTATGATATGAGAAAAATAAATACCGTTTAATGAGCATTTTGAGAATCTTCTTCTTGCAGACAAAGATGAGGAATATCGCGAGGCCGATGAAGATATTGTAAGCATCGGTGATGTTCCACACGCGGAAACCAGGGCTGAGGAAACTGACCACTTCGAACACCCAGTTGAGACCCATCACCACCGACAACTTGAGGTAAACCATGAACCTGCAAAGAGAATGAATGTAGAATCAAAGACAAAGAATAGGACTATCCATAATTATACTATGAACCTGTAAGGAGTTTGGAATATTGACAGTCTCTATGGTGCAGTTGGTTAGACGCCCGCTGTGAAACGTGGGGCCGAGCGATCGATCTCCAAACCGAGACAAATGTTTGCGTGATCCAAAGGTATTTGTTTCGGGTCTGGGTGATTGTGTGAAAAGTATCTCTTAGCTCCTGATACCCACGAGACAAGACCCGATCTTAGTATGAAGTCAGGACTATGCATGTGACTGTTGGGTATTATTTCTTATATAAAATCGAGCAATAGATAGAAAATTGCGATAGTCCAGATTGTGCAAATCCTCTAAGCCAAAAAAAACTATGGTACGCATTTTAATGACACCGAGCATTTGGCCACGTCGATTTCAGCAAATATTTAAGTGGGTTAAATCCACAATAAATTAAAATCAAATAGTTAAATAAGTAATGGAAGTTGAAACAAATTAATAATTTCCCTCTTATAGAAGTTCAGGAATAAAACAGAAAATACAAACAACTGTCCGGATAATATATGAAATTACAGAAGCAAATAGTTAACTATTAGTGACGAGTGTTTTTTCCTGCTTCTGCAGTGACAGAAAATACCTGTACCTATTCGCCGTTTACGCCGTTCGTCATTATTTCGGCCACCAATTTAGACTTCACAAAGGTTCAATTATACTAACTACTACAATTTGAAATAAGAAGCTGATGACTTAAGATCAGATATAACAGCATTTGCTATAAAATTTATGAAGTCTTCAATTTATTTAGTTTTCATTGATTGATTCAATTCCGACTTTTTATACATTGGCACGGCGAAGTGACTACGATAACGGTAAGTGTAATCCGGATAAAGACTCCAGCGAAATGAGATATTTATCTTCCACCATTCAATAAAAAATCCCTTTCTTCACATCCTTTTTCCTTCCCAGTATCCTCCCGATTTGATGAGCCAACAACATATTCATGATCCAAGCACTGTGGATGTTCATTGGCGGTAGTGATAACTTACAATCAGGTGACTTATATGCTGGAAGGCCAGTGCCACTGATACACCTTTCGGCCTCTTCCGGGGTAACTAAAGGGGAGCTTAACAGCTATTCCTCTTGAACCAAAAAAGGTGACCTTAGTATAGTTAGCCAGAACTATGCAATAAAAAATGTGAACTCTTAATTGTATCCGGATATAAACATGAGTTTTAGAAATTGATCTATCGTAACTCTCGGTTGTAAAGCAGATCTTGTCTAGATTTGGGGCTGATACATACAGCAGAAGATAGTAGAAAGTTTTAAATTTGGGTTCCAGTCTTCGAAGAATGTCTTGTCCGCTTACCATTTGAATTCAGGTCTTTGTACAATCTCTTAGGTCTCACACCCCTCACTGCAACTCCTGTTAGCCAAGATCAACAGTAACACGCATTTCGATACGAGAATTGAAACTCAGTGAGTCTCCAGGATTTTCCAACCTGTCTCAGAATTTGAGGTATAATTACCTGTTCCAGTGAGTGCGATGCGCCGCTGGACTGCCAGCTGCGGCGGAGTCCAAGACAGCTGTTCCTCGACTGAGCCTCCACACGTTGAAGGCAGTCATCAGGTACAGCATCCAGTTGCTCAGAATGAGAACCATCATCGGCATATACAGGTATAGAAGTTTTTCACCACCTATAAATACGAGTACAATCTTATTTTACCAAAGTTAATTGTTATTTATAAGTTTAGTTCAGTAGTGCGATTCACGTAACTTTTTGACGCGCCGATCAAGTTGCGGTGCGGTTACAATTAAGTTTACGTTTTGGTACAAAATGGTATTCTTGTAAATTTTTAGCTGCGCGTGAGCTGCGCGCGAGCTGTGCGTCAACTGTACGTCAGACGTATGAAATTTGTTTGACATTGACATATAGGCGCAGCAGTAGAATACACTAAAGCGCTCGCGTGACGCGAACTTGACGCGAGCGTATTACGAGAATACGAAAAGGGCTGTTTTGATCGAAACTTAACCGTAACTGCACTGCAGCTGAACTTATTATATTACGTGAATCGTCATACAGTTCTTAGGTTTTGGGTTTGCGTTAAATAATTTGATTTCAATGGTACATTTTGTGTTTTATCATTTTTTATAAATCATATATTAAAAATATTCAAAATATTCTTATGTATTTGAATAGCTATGATTGTCAAAGTAAATGAAATTAAGCGGAATTATACCTGATCACGAATGCGTGTTTTCCAACATTATTTTAAAAGGATGCCATAAGTTTTTAATTACCATAGGTATATAGTCTCGGGTGTAATATAAGTCTGTCACTATAAATTAATTGCCGTTCATCTAGTATGTTTGAACTTAAATTATTTATACAAACAATTGTATGAACTACATGATGGTTTAAAATTATTTATTTTTAGCATCAAGGAAAACAATTGACGATATTAATTTAACATCTACGCAGATCTAGTTGGTGTCGCTTGGACTAATTGAACGGATAATAGACCATAATACATTTATGGGTTTTTAGACGGGAAAATGAGAATGTTGTCATTGATTAGTATTGTTATTATCCTTTACCTTCAATAAAACATCCGTGACGAGGTATAAACGGAGTAACTATCCAGGCGTGGTCTCGCAAATCAACAGTGTTCATGACATGAAGGAATCCCGTCATCGCCAGAGGTAGTCCAAAGGCGTACAAACAGTACATGTAGAACTTAAATCTCTCGCCACGACGATGTATGGGACGAGCCTTCGCATAACCTCTGAAAGATATAAAATATTTTAACCTTGCTCAGAATATCGAAAAAACAGTTGTTTATTTAAGGATTTTTTTTATAGACAGTTTATAAACCCGTTTAAGTTATTGAATGTTTTGTTCTTTTCGAAAGACTTTTGTTCAGTTTGAGCTAAGAAGTCAGACTATTTGACAATTAAAATAGGCGAAAAACTTAAAAAAATATCTATGAATAGGTAGTGTATACAATTTAATACACCATTTAGTTTATCACATTCTTTCTACATCACTCTCTTCACGACGCAGCCTTCACTTCTTTTCTTTCTTCACCAGAGAATGGGAAAGAAACTGTAGCGTTGCTTTTTTAAAGCTAGTAGTCAACACAGTTATCATATCTACAAAACAGCTTATTGAGAGCGTTTATTGAGAGCAGTTCATTAATATCTTATTGGAATGAATAACATGTGAGTAAGAGTATCACTCTATATATGTACGTTCCACTGCAGGGCATGGGCATCTTCACAATCGAGGGTAAGATTGAGAGGGTTAAGGCCATATAGTCCACCACGCTGCCCTAGTACGGGTTAGCCGACTTTACATTGAATAACATATCGATAAAATATTTAATAAATACCTGAATGTCCACCAAATATCGTATGACATTACGTTCATCCAGCAGAAACTTGCCAAGAAGAAATAGTAGATGGAGAATGCTGCAATAAAAACATTATATATGAAATACTATTAATAGATCTCTCTTTATCTCTCTTTAGCCACTGGAAGTCCACTGCTGATCATAGATCTCCACCACAGGTCTCCACATAGACCTGTTGGAAGCAGCCTGCATCCAGTGACTCGCTTCCTAATCCAGGGAGTTACTGTATTCTCCGACACGAAGTCCGAATTTTCAGCCATTAAACATCAACATATAAGATAAAAAATTACCACTTCTAAAATTCAATACTATTATAAATAAATAAGACCCAAAAGTCACATACATAGGCCCTGCCCCAGACTAAGATCTAGTCTTGTGTCGTGGGTATCAGGAACTACGAGAGACTTTTCGGTCTCACGATATTCTCTACCTACTCTTAACTTAAAATTTAGCCTAAGATTACATTCGTTACAGGATTTGAATATTTTAAAAGTATTTAGGCATAATCGTACGGTTTTACGTGCGATGTTTTAGTATATTGTAGTCGTGTCGGGACTAACCCCCCAAGTCGTCTGTCCACCTTGCGGCTGGGCGTTAGACATTTCACTTGATTGTATGTGTCCTCCATTCCAGAATCTTTCGGCCCCAGCGGCCATAAGTTCTAAGTTAAAGACTTTATTGATAAAAATGGACTAACTGGTCTACATTCAGCGGGAGATGAGAAATAACCATTATACATATTTACCATAGATATGTTACCATAAATAAGGTTGAAAATAATATTATCATACGATGATGTTTTAATTTGGGAATGAATCATGAATGTTGTTATGCATTATTTTTAACAGTTCCGTCTGATAATAATGAAACATTGATAACGTTTTATATAATGTCCGAATATTTCATAAATTTTTATCTGTGTTTATGTTAAAACCGCAAGACCGTACGCGACGATAAGACCGCTCATGGACAGTAGCCAAACCAAACAACATTAATTACAAAGCAATGCTTGACATTCCACAGCGCTCACTATCCTGAGACATAAGATATTAAGTCTCATTATATTCAGTAGTTTCTCTGGCAACAATGTAACACAACAGTGTACACTGCATTTTGGCGAGAGTAACAGACATTGCGATAGTACCCACCCAGGCGGCCTCAAACATAATGAGGGATCAGAGACCACCAGTAAAAAAGTTTTGCGATATTCTTCACAATTATTTGACTGTATATTATTTACTATAAAAGTTATGAGCCCTTTTTATAGCAAAGATCCCTAGACACTTATATTTTACGAATTTTAGATACCTATTAGTTGATTATATTTGTTGATACAGTTTAGGTAATAGGTATCAAGTTACAATAATAAGTAATAATTGATGGTGGTAATTTTTTAAGATATCTCTTGTAATTTGACGCTCTCATCAATCTCGCTCATAAAACAATATTTATTCCTAGCTTTGACTCAGTCCATGGCAGTGGAAAATCGAGTCCTATTCAGTTAAACCACCGGGCCTTATGCTGAATGGAATAAGCAACAAACCACAAATACTAACGCAGCTGTACCAGCTTCCAAGCTACTTCGATTCTTACAACTGTATTTATTATTACCTACAGTAGTGATTCAAACATGATTCACGGCAGTTGTAACTTCAGCTTGTTTGTGGTTAAGCTGTGTGTTGTGATTGGTTAAAGTTATCTGGGCGGTACAAGTTGAAAAGAACTCATAATAATTAACTAGCGTCAGTAATTTAATATTAAATGAATACACCCAACAAGTCACATACATAGTTCTGAACGCACACTAAGATCGAGTCTTGTGTCTCGGGTATTGGGCAGTACGAGATACTTCTGTCTCACAAACACCCGAAACAAATACCTGTGTGCCACATAAATATTTATCTCGGTGCGGTGATCGAACCCGTGGCCTCATGTTTCACAACCTGCGTCTAACCAACTGCGCCACGGAGGCTACCAATTATTATTTTGCACTAATTTGCAGTTTCGATATTGACTCTATTGTGTATATCGATAAATATGCATAGTAGCAGATGCATTCGTAGTGTTAACATTCAATACTACTAAGATTGTATAAGAGGGCTGGCAACTATTGGATGCATTAAGCAGCAGACCGGGCTCTGTGACTTACCTTTGGAGAGGCCTATGTAGTGGACTGCGACGGGCTGATGACGGGATGATTAATAAACGTGAGGTGGTAGGTGTCTCATTTGTGAGTGGCCGCCTGGGTAGGTACCACCGCAATGTCAATTTCTCGGGAGAAATTTTGACGAGTCAAACAGCAGCTTTAATGCACTGTTGTGTTCCGGTTTGAAGAACATTGTACCCAGAGTAACTACTGGACATATTAAGACTTAACATCTTAAGTCTCAGGATGTCAAGCGCAGTGGAATGCCTAACATTGCTTTGTAATTCATGGTGTTGTTTGGTTTTGCTGCTGTCCATGAGCAACAATGTATAGCTTACCATCAGGCGAATGGCAAGGTGTTCTAGAAATTAGTAGCAATAAAAAAAGGTGAATGTACTTACTCAAACCAGTGCAGACGTTTGGCATGTGCCGCTTAATCTGAATAACAGCTAACAACAGAAAGGCCCAGAACAAACTGAACACGTAGGCCATCAGGATCAGCCCACACAGATTCCTTAGCTCAGGCAGGAGAGCATACACCACCAGTACTAGCAGAAGGAAGACACAGGATACCAGGATTGCTGTGGAAATAAAATACACGTCTAATCAAATGCTTTATTGTTATTATTTGCTGACGTTAGGATATATGTACCGGCCCGAAAATCTATTTAATTTAAAACTACATCAGTAACTTTAAATTAAATTAATTGTACATCAGTAAATATGAAGTGCGTTGTGGCCTGTTGGTAAACGGACTAGACGCGACTGCCAACATGTTCACGGTGGTCGCGGGTTCGAATCCCAGGGCACACCTCTGACTTTTCGGAGTCATGTGTGTATTGATAGTCAATCACCACGCACTAAAACGGTGAAGGAAAACATCGTGAGGAAACCTGCATACCATAGCGATTTATAAAAATTCTATGGTATGTAAGTCCACCAACCCGCACTAGGCCAGCGTGGTGGACTATATGGCCTAACCACTCTCAATCGGTAGTCGATTGTAGAGGAGGCCCGTGCCCTGCAGTGGAACGTATATGGGCTGATACAGATACAGTAAATAT
This sequence comes from Hyles vespertilio, assembly GCA_009982885.2. Taxonomy (NCBI): domain Eukaryota; kingdom Metazoa; phylum Arthropoda; class Insecta; order Lepidoptera; family Sphingidae; genus Hyles; species Hyles vespertilio. The sequence goes on from CM042811.1 coordinate 16,618,019, forward strand.
GTAAATAAAAAATGATAAAAAGAGTACAATGGCAGCCTTAACGCTCGAGGCGATCTCTTTCAGGCAACCTACCATAGGATGAATAAGACAGAACGATAATTTGACGGTATCGTGAAGTGGACGAAAAAATAAGGAAATTTTAATAAAAAATTAATATAATATAATATCAACATAGTATAATATCATACTAAAATTATAAACGGCGGTTTAAGAATCGTTATAGAGTTATAAATAAGAGTAAAGATCGTGTAATTTCTATTGGAGTGTGGCGAAATTTGGAACTACAAATAACATTTAAAATATATCTATTTAACGCATAGTTTGTATGTTGTAGATATATTTTCATAATATTAACAAGCTGTCCAATATAAAAACTGTTCCTAATACACACGCCGGCCCAATTAGAGGAACACGCACAAAAATTCGTTTCTTTTTTGTTTGTTTGTTTACATGGTCTTTGATTTTATATTTCAGCACCTTTAAAAAATAAAATGATGCTAAAATATTTTTGGATATTTAGAGTTTTATTGTTAACTAGCGGCCCGACCCAGCTTCGCCTGGGTGCATATATTTTTTGATTCCACTCTACACCAGAAACATGTTGTTTTTCGTATAAATTCTTGTATATCTAAACTTGACGTAGCTATCCTACTGTCCGGCTCAATCCCGTCTCATCCGCCTCTTCAGTCTCTTCCCAATCCGTCCCGTCCCTTCTCTTTATTATCCATCCCGTTTTATAACGTGCATTTACATTCGTCCTAACAAATCTGTCAGCTATCCCAGCCCTCTCCCGTACCTTCCATTCTATTTTATTTTATGTCCCTTCTCTCCATATACAACCATATATATATACATATAAAAATTGCCTTATGAATTTTTGACATTAAAAACTTTAGCGTTTTTTATTGTCCATCCAATATTCCTTCCCTTATTTCAGCACCAAAATGCTGTTTTTCAAAAAAATATTGCACGCCATTACTTTTTGTTAGTAATAAAGAGTTAAAATATATTTTTATAGACATAACTTCAGTGGTTTCGATTTTCTTAGATATAACATTTCAACCCTTTTTTACCCCCTTTAGGTATAATATAACCTATCTCAGTCCGATACGATGTACATTTCTATCAGTGAATTATAGCGAAGGAAAGGCCACTGTAAAAATTCGTGATAAAAATGGCATTCGATCTTGAAAAGGAGTAAGTATAACTTATTATGCTGCATTTACACGCTTGGCCAACCTCAGCCAGCCTCCACCAACGCCAGCGTGTAAACAGAGTGTTTGGCTCGGCTGGCATTATGTTTTTCATAGTTAATAGCTTGGAGTGGGTAGACGTTGACCCAGCCTCAGCCAACATGTAAATCCACCATTACGTGTGAACATTATTTATTTAAGCATATTTTGTCCTATATTAATGTAGCTAGATATATTCTCCTTAGTTTATACAAAATAAATTTCTGAACGCATGCATAAACAATTAAAATCAATTAAAATGTCTATCCATTTTCACTACTGTCAATATTTTACTTCTTTAAAATCTAAAATACGCCATTAATCGAATATTGTGGATATATGTTTTCGATTCGAAACCTTTATTTAAATACGTTCTTTAATTTGAGGGCAGAGTTTACCATATCGACAGGGTGAAAATTAAATGTTTGACAGTTACAAACCCATGAACATATTGTATGGGAAAATCACACACATTGTTTTGATAGATATGATTGAATTTGAATTTTGGTACAGCGGTAATAAAGTGCAAATTGACTCTTTGACGTTAGGAACATACCTACATTGTTTAAACAACAGTGAGTGCTTGTAATTTAATATGAACTTTATACAATAGCAATAAAGCTCAAATTGACTCAACGTTTTAGTTAGAAAACGTTTGTATGGGGTAAAGAAAAGGGCTGTTTTTAGGGCTTTTCTGGCAATTATTCGAAATTCAAAAATATTATATCAAAGTACTAAAGAAATAATGTCTGCAAGCTCACGCACGTGACGGGCGTTTGGCGCGGTGCGGCGCATATTTCCAGTATAGCTCGTAAACCACTTCCCAACCCATAATAAAACTTGGCAAGGATGTTCTATACAATACTAGCTATTTTCATAAAAAATATTAAAAAAATCGAAATGGTCCAAGTTTGTGAAAATCGAAGTTAAAAAAAATAAAATAAAAAAACTATGGAAAAAAACAATTTATTTTCGTATCCAAAAATGCATTTAAAACGCTCATTAAATGAAGTTTTAAATCCAGTGGTTTAATTATTTTAATCAATAATTTTATGACTAGATAATCGGCTTTGAAGTACTGTATGCCCACCAGTTGGCCAAAATTTCAAAGGTCCTTAATTCTTTAACCAGTCACTATATTAAAAAAATATTTGATACACGAATCAAGGACATATATAGGTAGAACATACTCAAATATTTCTGAAATCAGAAACATCGAGATTTTTTACCTGTCCGCTTCGCGTGGAATGCCCCATATATAGATTATACGCTCTCAAGTGTTAAGATTTTTTCACTTTCAAGTGGTTTCACAAAATTTTGTTTAATTTTATTATATGTGACTTAGGATATTTTTATTGTTATTGTTTTTAGAGTACATGTCTCGTAGGATATAAAATGAGTGGCTTACCTTCCAGAAGTTGCCAGAGCGGTAACAATGATTGAAAATGGTCAACGGTAGGGTTCAGTAAGACGCGAATTGAGTGTGTCGGTATCTGTCGTCTTTCGCAACGTTAAACGTTAGATGCACATAGGCTCTTATTTGCGGATGCCAGGATAAGGCAGAAAATGGTGAACCAGTACCCAGATCGTTTTATACGGCTGCAAACTTTGAGAAATCCTCGTCAAACGGCTATTCAGACCCGAAACATGTCACATAAAGTCCGTTATATTAATATCAGTGACCGTACAGTGAGAACACGTTTAAATGAAGTTGGACTGAGGTCTTACCTTCCACCCAAAGCTCCAAAATTGAGGTGGTACATAGAGTAGATAAGCTTTTGCTCATCGGCACCGCGACTGGAAAAATGAGTGAAGCCGAGTTTTGTTAAGTGATGAAAGCAGTTTTGGTGTGAATTGCATAGAAGTTAGGAAGAGGATCTGGAGACATCGAGGAGAACGCTAAGCGAGCAAACCTTACTGAAATAGGTGTCTTATGGCGGAGGGTCAATTTTGGTATGGGTGGTATATGTTTGGAAGCTTGCGCGGAGTTAATACTTACAGAAAATGGGTGTTTAACTGCACAAAGATACATCTCAGAGATCTTAGAGTCCCATGTATTGCCTTTTGCACCATCCATAGGCGAATATTATGCATGATAATGTGCGGCCCCACACAGCGCAAATGGTTCGCGACTACTTAAATCAGGCCCAAATCGCGCAAATGGATTGTCCAGCAAGATCACCAGACATGAATCCGATAGAGCACGTATAGGACGTCATCAGAAGAAAGATAAATGGAAGAAACCAAGCCCCTAAGATCGTCCAAGAATTAAAATTCATGTTAGTGCAAGAGAGGGACAATTTGTCGCAAAAAATGATTGATATCAGAGCCCGTGGTAGCAATACGCATTATTAATTTTCTTAAATAATTTCTGCAAGTTTTTAAAATACATGATTACATTTGACAATATAGAAATTTAATGTTACTGTATTTCCGTTTAATTGCATTTGTTTCATTACTCAAAGTATTTTTAACTCAATAATAGTAATTTTTATAATAATAATAGTAATTTTATTTTAATTTTAGTAATAAAAGTGCGTGGTGGCCTGTTGGTAAACGGATAGACTCGGCTGCCAACATGTTCACGGTGGTCGCGGGTTCGAATCCCAGGGCACACCTCTGACTTTTCGGAGTCATGTGTGTATTGATAGTCAATCACCACGCACTAAAACGGTGAAGGAAACCATCGTGAGGAAATCTGAATACCATAGCGATTTATAAAAAATTCTATGGTATGTAAGTCCGCCAACCCGCACTAGGCCAGCGTGGTGGACTATATGGCCTAACTACTCTCAATCGTATTCTCGATTGTAGAGTAGGCCCGTGCCCTGCAGTAGGACGTATATGGGCTGATACAGAATACAGAATAGTAATTTGTTACAAATTTTGCCTCACTTTAAATATTTAAAATTTAAAATCATTTAGATATTGTAATAGTCACTATTTACGGTTAATATGTGTAACATTGTAGTAGAATACAATTATTACTATTTATCGGCTCGTTTCCTATACACCACGTCTTCACACCCCGTTCCGTCCTCCACGTCTATGATCTATCTCCCTCTATATCTATCTCACTCACCCTTGGTTCGCGTAGTGTATAGTTCGAGACGACAGATGCTAAGAGTATGAATTTATCAATACACTACAGATATTATAATATTTTCTAAGAAATTCAGTATTTAACGCGTGTTCCTCTACTTCTGTCGGCGTGTGTATTTTGACAACAGCATGACAACAACGCTTCCGGACGCCAAAAGATCATAGACGATCTGTGTTGCGTTTCGGGTTCTTATTATATCCTAAGAAATGATACCAGCATTTTGTAGATTGGCAAGAGATAACTACCTCGTTAGATAATCCAGATAAAGTATACACTGCATCATATTTACCATCAGGTGGTAAGAAGAAGTGGCTAAGGAAGACTAGGGACGAACTTAACAATTCTCAATTTTCTTGTAATATACATGTATCATAATAGAAAATATACTTTATTAAATCACACAATTATAATTACACAATTATAAAAATACAGGGAAATTATTTCGACCATCGAAATTTATTCAGTTCAGGTCTTTGTATTCAAATGATCCTTACCGCTGGTCAAATAAATGTTTGACTTCGATGACTCCAATTCGTCTTCGAAAACGACCCATATATTCGGCTGTGGTTGTTTGTACATTGCTTTTACAACGAGCTGGTAGTCGAGGCAAAAGTGATTTGAGTCGCTTACTATCCATCTGTCGTACGCGTTTGGAGACTCCACGTAGAAAATTCCCTCCTGAAATTGGTATATTTATTTTAAATACATAAACTTTGTATGTAGTGCGTCAATATCTATATTCTTATTATCTTTTAATATATTATTACTATTCTTAATTCAATCAGTATTTCACAAGATCTTTTGAATCGTTAATTGCTGCTACCAACTTCGAAACGTGTTGTTAAGCTGTGAGGAATAAACGGCGCAAGAAACTCTCTCAGCAACACGAACTGTCTTCTTGTTTATTTTTATAACCATATAAAATTCCGATGGTTCTTGTCAATTTGATAAGTCATAATAATATCGGTTTATCACATTATATTGTAAATAATAATATTACATAATTATTATGTTATAATTTGAAATAAATTAAATTTATTTCCTAGCAGTTTTGTCTTTCAATTAGTTTGAGATTCTATGTATAATAATATACCATTTAAACAGCTTAACTTTAATCACATTTTTAAAGTTAATAATTGGAAGTTCTCGTATACTATTAGGAAGCTTGCTAAAGAAGCTTTATACTTTGACTCATAAAAGAACTATTTATCAAGCAACGCAAGATCCAAATTCCCGATTCCAATCGATATCTCAAGGATATCGATTGGAATCGGGAATTCGCGGCTTGTAATGGAGTTGACTCCATGACCGAGGTTTTTTATCAAGTTATCCAACAAACCATTGCTCTTTTTGTGCCAAAATTGAAACAAAAAAATAATGAATATCCTGTTTGGTTCTCGAAATCACTTATAAAAATGCTTAAAGAAAAAAAATATAGAACAAGAATTAAAAAATATAACAATCCATTAGATTACATTAGTTATCAAACACTTAACAAGAGATGTGAGAAATACATTAAGATATGTTATAATGTCTACTTGGCGCTTATGGAGCATTCAATCAAACGTAACCCTAAGCTGTTGTGGTCCTTTATCAAAAATAAAAGAAACAACTCGGGGTCATATCCGAGTCCTATGTATCTCAACGATGAAGTAGCTACGCACGGGTCCGATGTTTGCTTACTTTTTGCTCAACACTTCTCTTCAATTTACCTCAACAAAAATAAAAGTTATCTGAATGTTGATATATGCCCAATTCGCTATATCTAAGTCCTATCATCTTTCATAAAGATTTAATTTGCCAAACACTTAAAAAACTTGATCCTTTGAAGGGCGCGGGCTGCGATGGTATACCGCCTAACTTTGTCAAAACATGCGCTGATGAGCTATCTCTACCCTTGTCATTAATCTACAATGAGTCCTTAAAGGCTGGCATTTTCCCTAATGTTTGGAAATAATCCATTATTGTGCCGATACACAAAAACGGCAGAAAAAACCTGATTAAGAACTATCGTCCCATATCATTATTGCCCATTTTTGGCAAAGTCTTTGAGTCGCTTTTGTGTCCCATAATTGCCTGGCATGTCAAGAATCTTATTATAAATAATCAACATGGTTTTATGAAATCGCGCTCAACAGCGACTAATTTAATTCTGTATCATGACAATCTGGTTAACTGTGTTGACAGTCGTGTTCCCGTTGACGCAGTCTACACGGATTTTTCGAAGGCGTTTGATACAGTGGACCATGACATTTTGTTGAAGAAGTTGTCTCTCGTGGGTGTGTCAATCTGCTAATTTGGTTCGAGTCTTATTTAAAAAATCGAAGCTCAATCGTTGTCGTAAATGGTTTTTCGTCTCCTCCCTTTATTGCACATTCTGAGGTTCCACAAGGATCCCACTTGGAACCAATTCTGTTCAACATTTTTATCAATGACATTGCAACCGTCTTCCATCATTCGGACTTTTATCTTTTACTGATGATCTCAAAATCACAAGACCTATTCATAGCTCCAAGGATAGTCTTCTACTTCAGGAGGACTTAGATAGATTAGTGTTGTGGTGCTGCAATAACAGAATGAAGTTAAATGCCGATAAATGTTTCAACATAAGATTCACTAGAAATAAATTATGCACTCTTCATACTTATTATCTGAATTGCCAGCCTATACAGCACGTTGATAGTATTAGAGATTTGGGAATAGTTTTCGATAGCAAACTCAAATTCGACAAACATATAAACAGTATTGCCACTAACTGCTTCAAGATATTGGATTTGTCATAAGAAATTGCAAAAGATTTAAGGATCCTAGGACCAAGATACTCCTGTACAACTCACTCGTAAGATCTAGCTTGGAATATTGCAGCCCGGTATGGAGCCCACATTATGACATATATATAAAAAATTTAGAAAAAATCCAAAAAAGATTTTTATGGCATCTTTGCTTTAATTACCACCAACTAAAAAAATAACTAACTATACTGGGTATCTCAAGACTGCTACCGAAAACGAAGCCGGGTTGTAGTTTCAGTGGCTACAAATACAATGCAATTAAAAATTTCGCATAGAAACGCGACAATTATTTTTTATGATTTTTTAAATATCGTAATTTTTGGGTGGTAAATCCATAGTTTTTGCTAAAATAATAATTTAAACTCTTTTATACCTTAGATTACTTATAAATAAAAGGGTATACACTATTATTTTAGGAAAAAATGTATTTACCACCCAAATATGGCCATAGGAAAAAATAACAAAAAAAAAATTGACGCTTTTTTTTGCAACTTTTTCTGTTGCATTGTGTCTGAAGTCGTTTAAACTACCACCCGGCTTCGTTTTCGGTAGCAGTCTTGATATACCCTGTATGGTCTATACAAAAATATTTTAAACTTAGCTCGTTGCAAGATCGCAGGGTGTTGTTGGATATGATGTTTTTGCATAACTTGATGAATGGCGAGATGGATTGTCCGGGAATCATGAGTAAATTTTCTATTAATATTCCCGTAAAAAAACCCAGACTTAATAATTATGGTCCCTTTTACACTCGCCACTCATTTACTAACTTAGTTTCAAACTGTCCCGTAAATAGAATCTCGAGAACCTATAATAAATTTCATAGGTGTAATAAACTCGACATCGACATCTTTTCTCAAAGTAGAACCAAATTCCGAACAAATGTTTTAAAATGCAAATCCTCCAATTTAGGTTCCTTTTGAGGATTGAATTGATTAATTAATTAATTAATGTTCTCTCTACCAATTAATAAGATTAATACTATCAATTGCCTCTCTTAATTTGTTTTGTTTCTGTATTTTCTATTGTTTAATTTAAGGTCAGTTATTTAATTTAATTCTGTTTTATCTTATATATTTGATTTGGTTATAAATGTATATTTTTTTATTATTTAAATGTGTAATTTGAGTTATGATTTAATTTTTAATGTGATTATTTTTTGATGTTGTATTATTAATTATTTGAATATTTGATTTCAGTTGCTTGTGATTTGATTTTGCTTAATTTAGAAAAAAAGTAGTAATTCATTTTAATATCATTTAAGTAAGACCTAATTTGATTTGATTTTTAATGATAAATTTAACTCCAAACGTCATACGCATGCCGTGGTCGCCTATAATTGTAACGGTATTTAGCATTGTTTTAATTATTGCTATATATTATATCATATTTAATAGTGTAAATACATGTTATGTTGGTGATCCTAATATAATAAAATAATAAATAAATAATAAGATTATGTTTGTTTCTAGTGTTCTTACTATTCATGACACTATTACGCTTAAATCAAGTTATATTTTTACGAACTCACAATACATTTTCATAAATACATATATTGAGATGTAACATAATATGAAATTCTTTAAACTTTTCTCTTAGGGAAACTCAAGGACCAAGTTTATAAATGGCGGGGTTGGCGACGTACAAATACCCAGATTTGTGGCAATGTAAAAATATCATTTGATAGTTCGTGATACTCACGACAAGACGTAATGTTAGTCCATACTACCAGTTAGTCCAGACCCCATGGTCTGGACTATGTATATGTTATGGGCCAAGTGATTAATCGGGCATTATTCATAATGCTCACCTCCGCAGCTTCGGCTTGCTGGTCGCCTCCGGCGACCAGCCTCAGCCGCTGCGGCTCGCACGGTCGCCTATTCTTCGTTACAGCGGGCGGGGGCTGCTCTCCCTCCGCGCCTCCGGCTTTTATATACACTCTAGGGTCGGTAGCCAAAAGACTACGTGAAGTCGGGGTGTTCCGAGTCGGTTTTGGGGCACATCGACCTAACTGATCCATAAAGTGGGTACACTAATTTTCTTCTGAAGATAATGTTTCGGACGTTAAAAAACAACTACACACACACACACACAAAGCAGATCAATTCCACCTTTTTAATTTATGAGTCTACCGCAGATGCGACAATGCGGCAGCGAACCACGTAAAAAATCACCTTAATCACATTGCCCGATCATCATGTAGCCATATTCATAATGCCCGGGCAATGTGATAAATAGGTGAGTTTAGATTGTAATTTGTCACTTGGCCCGATATGGCTCGGCAATATTCATACTGCCCGGGCATAATGAATTGAATTTGAATTGTATAATTTTGTAAGGTTTAATATATACAGCGTCTACGTATCGAATAATCTAATTATGTTTTATTGTAGGTAACAGACCTCCGGAGACTGCACCAGCGTTTTTATTTTCATGAGTAAATGAAAATTTTTCCTCAATATCCATCCACGGCATACAATTTAGTGTGGGGTCAGTGATTAGTTACGTGATTGTTGGGTGAATACATATATATTTTTATTTATTTATTTATTTAATATTGCATTACCCAACAAAGTTGCCTACAAAATATCAAACATAGAAACTGGACAACACGTTATAATTCCGTTACAAGGTTTAATTAACTTGGTATTCACAAGTATTTATGAAGAGTTAATTTGATAACATAGGGAAAACAACAAGTGTACTGAGGAGGTACATGGTCTTAATTAATTTATTATATTGCACTGTATATGTCCTCAGAAATGATAAATATAAAATATATAGTAATTTTAATGATGCTATATATTGTGTACAGTTTACTGTCATAAAGGCAAATAAAATTGTTAACCTAGTTATCGAAATACAGCTTATTGATGCCCCTGGTAAAGTCTGTGTAGATATTGAAGTCCTTTAATATAAGGTATAGCATTAGAAAATCTTAACACAAGGCTCCAAGTTCATGGCCGTACATCAGAGTGAGATAAAGATAAAATTTATGGTTAGTAAGGTAGATAGATATATTGGCAAGGTGACTAAATTTTTATCAAATTCGTGAGAAATTTCATTAAATGAGAAAACTATAATGGAAACTTGTAGATGACACAATTTATCATCATATTTACCAACAGGAAGTCCCTAGTTGTTAGTTGGAAATGGGACTTCTCCAAGAATTTCGAATGACTTTCCTGCAAAGTCTATAGCGTCATTTGTCCATATCGTGAATGAACTTATGTGCAAATTGTGATTATTTGCAATATTTACAAATGATTATTTGAATGAACCTAAAAATTTGTGATAACGTTATTGTTTAAGAATGCTTAATGTCCTTATTTTTATTTGGAACGACTTCCTGTAGGCGCACGTGTTGTTTACAATAAAAGATTACGTAACTGTATAAAATTAAGTTTAGACAAAACAAATAAGTATCATTTTATTTTATATCTTTTCTTACAATAGGTATTAGGTAGACGAAAAGTTATAAAAAAATGAAGCAAGATCGGGATATCAGTAGTCACAACATAGCTGAAGAACTGGTTACTGATCACAAAACAGTTTTGACCCTTTTGAGAAAAGCTGTGTACACAAAAAGCCCGATGTTTGGATGCCACACGAGTTCACTAAAAGAAATCTATATGAACCGTGTACTCATTTCAGATCCTCTATGAGAGATGGATCAATGGGTACGATAGGTATGATTAGAATGTAAGAAAAAGGTCGTGGTATAACTTCAGTCCAACTTCACAGACTGTGGCGTGACCAACCTGAGTGAGGTCGCAATAAGTTAATGATATGGTAGGGTTAGAAAGGAATTGTTCATTGCGAGCTTTTAATGCTGGACAGAACAATCGACTCGGATCTTGACTGCTAATGGGATTAAAACAAGAAGTTGAGAGAAAGCGGACGGACTTGATACAAAAAAGGATGTGGTCTTTCATCACGATAATGCTTACACACATATTTAGCCACTCAGAAAAAATTAAGAGAGTTTGGCTTTTCGAAGAAATCTATTAAATTCAGTTAATATTATTTTTTTTATTGCATTGAATGGCGAGACGAGCAAGCTGTTCGCCTGATGGTAAGCGATGCGACGGCTCATAAACAGTAGCAACATTCCACTGCGCTCGCCATCCTGAGACATATGAAAATGAAAATGAAATGAAATGAAAATAATTTATTGAATCCATTAAAATGTTCAACATCGTTTAGATTCAGTCATTTTTTTTATCTACCACCCGGTTCGGAAAGCGGTTTTCACTAGAGAAGAACGGGCAAGAAACTCTTGTGTTGCTCTTTTCAAAACCAGTTTACAATTTAGTGATTATTACATAATTTACAAGTTGGTTTAAATCAGAGCAGTTTATTAAAAATATTTTTAAACGGAATATTATTATATTATAATTACTATGGCTGAGTGAAACCAAGTCGCCCAGAACGAAGAATCAGTATACTCTTTTTCGCCAAAACAGTGAATAATTGCGAAAGCCTTATGTAATCCATAAGATGTGAAGTCTCAATATGTCCAGTAGTTGCTCTGGCTACAATGTCCTTCAATCCGAAACACAACAGCGCATTTAAGCAGTGTTGTTTCACGGGAGAAATAGACATTGCGGTGGTACCTACCCAGATGGCCTCTCACATATGAGAGACCTACCACCAGTAAATTATTTTACCAGTAAATTATAATTATTTATTTAAATTTATTTTATTTTAGCTCAATTTTCACTGTCGTCTTATTGTCACTCCAAATGTACTGAAGGGCCTGTCCTTAACTTTTAAATCAATAGGTGCCGTTTGACGTTTCATTCTTTTCAACTACATATGTACATCTTTATCTCACACCAAACCGTAGAATTGTGGTTTTACGAAAAATATTATTGAAATTGTGTGAATTACGTCTGTACAAAGTTGTAATAACTTGAAAAGTGTGAAACATATAACAGTAGCTATTGGTTTAGTTTAGTTGGATAGTTTAAATACTATTTTTACAGTGATAAGTGATTTTTTCATTTATTTAACACGCTTAAGAATACATACCGGGTATCTCAAGACTGCTACCGAAAACGAAACCGGGTGGTAGTTTTAGTGACTACAAACATAATGCAACTAAAAATTTCGCAAAGAAATGCGACAATTAATTTTTATGATTTTTTAAAAATCGTCAATTTTGGGTGGTAAATCCATAGTTTTTGCTAAAATAATAATTTAAACTCTTTTATACCTTAAAGTATTTATAAATAAGAGGGTATACACTATTATTTTGGAAAAAAATGTATTTACCACCCAAATATGGCCATAGGAAAAAAATATCAAAAAAAAAATAGTCGCTTTTTTTGGCAACTTTTTCTGTTGCATTGTGTCTGAAATCATTTAAACTACCACCCGGCTTCGTTTTCGGTAGCAGTCTTGATATACCCTGTATAATATTTGTTAGTAGATAACATTGGGAAACCACTAAGTTTTATATTTATGCTATATCACTACGTAGCATAAAACAAAGTCGCTTTCTCTGTTTCTATGTCCCTTTGTATGCTTAAATCTTTAAAACTACGCTAACGGATTTTGATGCGGTTTTTTTTAATAGATAGAGTGATTCAAGAGGAAGGTTTATATGTATAATACGTACATATCATTGTACCGAAATCTATTTGTACCCGGGCAAAGCTGGGCCGGGCCGCTAGTATGTAATATGTATGTGTAAGTTTTCTGACAGCCGCCATAGCGCAGCTTGTTAGACGCCAGCTGTGTAGTGAGAGGGCGCGAGTTCGGTCCTTTAACCAACCATTTCATATTTGTTTCGTATTTAGGTCTTTGTGGGAAAAAGGGGAAAAAGGGTCGGAAAGTTTTTCAAACACTTTTTTGATCTCATCTTCGCATTTTTTTAAATTTTATTGCAGTGAATGTCGCGACGAGCATGCCGTTCGCCTGATGGTAAGCGGTACGACGGCTCATAAACAGTAGCAACATTCCACTGCGCTCGCCATCCTGAGACATAAGGATGTTAAGTCTCAATATGTCCAGTAGTTGCTCTGGCTACAATGTCCTTCAATCCGAAACACAACAGCGCATTTAAGCAGTGTTGTTTCACGGGAGAAATAGACATTGCGGTGGTACCTACCCAGATGGCCTCTCACATATGAGAGACCTACCACCAGTAAACCTATACTGAAGATTGACTGGAAGAAAATGCCGACGGCATTAAGTCGCCTGTACATATTGTATAAAAATAAATGTATGATTAAAAAGTCCTTGATACTTTCTGGTATCCAAATCACACTTTATGATCATATTACGTTAGGAGTTTGGACTATGTGTGACTGTTGGGTGTATTTATTATTGATATAAGTCCCAAATATTGTCGACATTTTATTAACTTCGTGTACATATTGGATACAAAGGAAATAATGTTCATCTGCCAGAGGTTTTAAATATATCATTAAAATGTGTTTGAAGTGCAATAATAGTAGACGCGATTTAATATTTTGTCAAGGGAAGGAAAACAGTAAAATATGATATCTAAAGACTGTTGATATTTAAAAACACCTACACTATATAAATCATATACAAAAGGTAAACATAACAATATGTTAAAAAAAATATACACCCAAAAAAATATAAATTAAAAACAGTAAAGTTCTTATTGTGTGCTAGAATTCTCGGAACAAAAGAAACACTCTTCGTCATTTTTTCATTTGATTAGTTGTAAAGTTAAGTGGTTTCATCTTCAAAATAAGAGTTTTACGCCCGAATGCTGGAACGCCATTCAAATAATAAGTTGCTCTTAACAGCGCACGGCCCACTTAGCCAGTACATTTAATCGGGATTAACGTAGTTAAGCGCCATTTATATTTAAGTTGCGTTCCAGTATTTGGGCGTTAGCCAGTACATTTAATTGGAATTAACGTAGTTAAGCGCCATTTATAATTAAGTTGCGTTCCAGTATTTGAGTGTTAATGACTTAACTTGGTAACTGTATAAGTAGTAACTGTATACTTAGTAACTTTATTATTAAAAAATATAACAAATGTAGAGTAATAAAAACAATCCATAGAATGGAATATGAAAAAGAGTTATATCAGAAAATTAGAACAAATATTCATAAAACTTACCTCGGTAAGGTACAGGTTGAACTGGGATTGTGGCACTCTGTGGATATTAACCGACTTCGCTTTAAAAGTTATATTATCAAACTTAGCAGGATTGAGGATCAAAGATTCTTTCACATTTGAAACTATGTTATTTCTTTCTTTGTCATAAACATCCATGTCGGAGAAGTCCAAAGTAATGTTGGAATAATCGTATTTCACACAAGCTTTCTTCCTATGAACGTAATGACCAAGAGGGCAGCATTTTGGCACGTATGCCTTTTCCTTCCAATAACCGAACCGTTCACTGTGTATTTCTTTTATTTCTGTATCACTTGCATGACTAAAGTTCGTGTTTTGTATTAATAAAAATATCGAGAATAATATAAGTCGGAGTGCCATCGCGACGAAGGCTTGCGGCATATTGAAACGTCACAGGCGTCGCGCGTTTTGTAAACGCTCTTCGATTAATTAGCGTAACCACAGTCCAGTTTCCAGGAAGTTCTTGGTGTATATTGGAATTAACTTATAGGAAGGAAACCGTTACACCTGCGCTTTTTTAAACAAGGCAGTCAAATAAAGGGGCAATGTTTACCTAATCCTAGTTTGCGGTACTATTGTGGACGGGCCATCCATAAATTAAACACACACGAAATTAATTATGTTTTGACACCTCCTTATCACAGCTGGTCACTTTTGTGGATCGCACCTTCTACGTAGTATGATGTCACATATTTTGTAATTTTAGATTTGCAACTATTTTAATTGTAGTGTTGTTATACTTAGATATAAAATAATGTACGACATATAATAATGTCATAATTTTGGACCCCTCCCCTCCCTTGTCAAACAGTATCACACTTCGTCGACTTCGTCGTTATTAATTTATTTATTATTTATCGTCATACTAGAATAGATTGCTTTACTCATCGCGCATAGAAATCACCCGTTACAATTTATTAAAACCAAATTGTTATTTTAAGCAACACAGATACAGCGCATTATGAGGGATTTCGAAACATCAAATACAGTGCTTGCTTTGCTTAAAAGACTTTCTTTTTAAGAAATATACGTGGTCTGAGACTGGAATTTGTGTCCCGAATAGCGAAAAAATCGCTGCCTCTTACATATTGAGACGTGAAAAGTTCTGAAAAATTATTGCTAGTGGCCCCTCTCCAGAGAATAATCGTGTGAGGATACGTAGGCTCAACATCGGCGAATTTAAACAAAAACCAAGAAAACATTAGTATACATTAAAATGAGTAGGTTCAACATTATAGATGAATATGTGAGATAAACTACTTACTGGCAATACTAGTAGATACTTACTATATTATAGTGTTTAGATATGAAAAAAAAAACATCCAAAAGACATATAAATAGTCCTGACCCCACACTAAGATCGATTCTTGTGTCGTGGGTATCAGAAACTATGAGATACTTTTAGCTCACAAATACTTAGAACTGAAATAAATCTGTGGATTACACAAACATCTGTTGCGGTGCGACATATTAAGATAATAAGTGGCAATAAATACAGCAGATATTCTGGCTACATTAATCTTTAAACTAGAAACAGTGCCTTTACACTGCTATTTACTAATCAAAAGGGTATGTGCGTGGTGATTGACTATCAATTCACACATGATTCACATTTATCCTAATGGATATAGGAAGTGAATTACTTAGATGCAGTTTTAAAGTTCTTTGACAGTATGGGTAGATAAATTACAATCCTGAAATTATAAGGAAAAATCTTTTTAATAATTTGACTTACTTTTTCTTCGCGATGCTCAAATGGTCTGTGTTAGCCGACTTAAAAAAGGAGTTTCTGAGTCGACCCGTGTATAAATGTTCTAATATAATATTTTTCCTCTTTTATTTTTGTCTATAATTAACTTTGACCGTATTCGCTGGTTCTTTAGAAAAGATTGTCGGCGGTTAGGGCACCTACTGACGCACTGCAACCAACTCATATTGTTTGTACGTGATTGATTAAGCGGAAGTGAAGGCCAATTATAATGTTGTTTACAGGTTCGTTATTTTAATTTAATTAAAAACAGGAATACTTAAAGAATTTATTTATTGTCTACACTTCGAAATGAAATGAAATGAAATTGGTTTATTAACCTTGTAGGCAATTAAATAGCTCTTATGACAAAACAATACATAGTATTTATTCTATATTTACCATATAATTGATTATATTATTATATCAATTAAATTGTCAATTAAGTGCGTGGTGGCCTGTTGGTAAACGGACTAGACGCGACTGCCAACATGTTCACGGTGGTCGCGGGTTCGAATCCCAGGGCACACCTCTGACTTTTCGGAGTCATGTGTGTATTGATAGTCAATCACCACGCACTAAAACGGTGAAGGAAACCATCGTGAGGAAACTTGAATACCATAGCGATTTATAAAAAATTCTATGGTATGTAAGTCCGCCAACCTGCACTAGGCCAGCGTGGTGGACTATATGGCCTAACCACTCTCAATCGTACTGTCGATTGTAGAGGAGGCCCGTGCCCTGCAGTGGGACGTATATGGGCTGATACAGATACAGATCAATTAAATTTATTTAGTTTTAATTTTTGGTTGTCGTTTATTACATACGTGTAATGGCTGAGGCATTATCTTGCAATCGAACTAAGGCGATCTAAATCTGTATCAGCCCATATACGTCCCACTGCAGGGCACGGGCCTCCTCTACAATCGAGAGTACGATTGAGAGTGGTTAGGCCATAGAGTCTAAGGTGATGCAGATATGAAAAGAAGTAGGTTCGTAAACATTGAGAATTAAACTAAGGGAAAATTTAATTAAAACACATTTTAGGTAAAATTATACGTATTCATATTATTTTTTTATTCTGGCCCGGCATAGTGGCCGCATTGCGCCTGATGGTGAGCGCAAATGCCGCCCAGGCAGTGTCTACTGGCATCGGACGGCAATCCCATGTCAATAGACACAATTATGCCAGCCTGCTAATATGTGAAGTTTCAAGCATTGTAGCAGCGTTGTCGGCCAATATTACAAGTCGCTCCAAAACTAGACTGCTTCAAATACAAGGTTTGTTTCATCTAATTATTTCAATACGAATTCTATTTTATAGGTTTGTATTGTAAAATAATAATACAAATTCTTCGGAAAGTAAGTTGTGATAAAAAAAACGAAACAATAAATTCTCTATTCAATTAGAAACACGTACGAAAACCCAAAAAATAACGTTACGTATAATCCTACTGGTGTCTATTACTGTTAAAAGCTTTCTTTTTTTTGGAGCCATAATCCTGATGGTAAGCGATATGACCACTCATGCGCAGTAACAAAACCAAACACCATAAATTAAAAAACAATTGATGGCATTCTAATGTGCTCGACATACTGACATATACTATGTATCAATATGACCAGAAGTTATTCCGCCTACAATGTGAAGGACATTGACATGGACAAACCGGAACAGAAAAATGCATTTACACTGCCGTTTGGCGGGAGAAATAGACTTATATCTAAAACGTATAGTCAGTCGTCATTCAGCCATAATCTTGTTTCCACAGAAAATAGATCATATGTTAAGTCTCAATGATTTCCAGTAGTTACTTTGGCTACAATGTCCTTCAAACCGGAACACAACAGTGCATTTACATTGCTGTTTGGTAGAAGAAATAGACATTGCGGTGGTACCTACTCAGGCGGCCTCTTACATACGGATGATCTACCACCAGTGTATTTCCGTTGTGAAGTGGTTAGACTCGTGGTTTGGACATTTAATCAGTACAATAGGTAATTTAAACAATTAACAATTATTCAGGGCAAACATAATAATAAATAAAACTGACTAACAGTAGATTAACGAACAAATTGACGAAACTTTAAGTAATTAAACGTTATTTAACTAAGCTCAATGTTGAAATTGGATAATGTGTCAATTGTACAATGGCCTTCAAACCTGAACGCATCATTTACACTGCTGTTTGGTGGAGGAAATAGACATTGCGGTGGTACCTACCCAGGCGGCCTCTCGCATATGAGAGACCAGTAAAATACCGGGTATATCAAGAGTGCTACAGAAAACGTAGCCGGGTGGTAGTTTAAGCGACTTCAGACACAAAGCAACAGAAAATGTTGCAAAAAAAAGCAACAATTTTTTTTGTTTTTTTTTTCCTATTTGGGTGGTAAATACATTTTTTCCTAAAATAATAGTGTATACCAAGTATACCGTTTTATTTATAAATACTCAAAGGAATAAAAGAGTTTAAATTATTATTTTAGCAAAAACTATGAGTTTACCACCCAAAAATGGCGATATTTAAAAATCATAAAAATAATTGTTGCGTTTCTATGCGAAATTTTTAATTGCATTGTGTTTGTAGCCACTAAAACTACCACCCGGCTTCGTTTCCGATAGCAATCTTGAGATACCCAGTTTTGTACTTATAGTAAATAAATAAATAATAAATAACACCCAACAGTCACATACATAGTCCTGACCCCACATTAAGATCGAGTCTTGTGTCGTGGGTATCAGGAACTACGAGAGACTTTTCGGTCTCACAAACACCCAGACCCGGAAGAAATATTTGTGGGCCGCACAAACATTTCTCTCGGTGCGGGGATCGAACCCGCGGCCTCTCGTTTCACAGGCAGCGTCTAACCGCCTGCGCCACGGTGGCTGTCAAAATAGTAATAAACTCACGCCTATTTCTTACAATTGGGTAGGTAGAGGTTATACTAGGACAACCAAATTTCGCTTTGTGGGTTCTGTTCCACGATGTAATAGGTAGCCTATCTCTATATCGAGCACAAATACCTAACTCCGGGTTGATAGCGAAATGAAAAATCCGGTACCAATTTGCTTGTACCGGGATCCGAATTCGAGACAGTCTTGTTTATCATGTTTTTGTGCAATCTATATTTTAATAGTTTGTCTTTGTCAGGATAGGATAAATTGTGACGAAATAAAAAAAATATATGCACTTAAAAAGTTAAAACATATATCCACCCTCCGCTCGAAGTGAGCGTCGCGCTCGGCGCACGCGCCCCGCCGCCGCCGCCCGCCGCCCCCGCACCTACAGGCCCATCCGACCCGGAACACATGCGATGCTCTCGGACCTCAATATTATGTAATCGTTGGAATTTTAACAAAGCAGATTTCCCTAATTTTTATTATCTTTTAAGTGACATTGATTGGAGTGACATGTATTCGTTAAAAGATCCAGAAATAGCATTAGATTTTTTTTACCAACAAATTTATAAAGTGTTCGACATGTGTGTCCCATTAAAAAATGTTACACTGACGAGTAGACAATATAGTTATCCAATTTGGTATACATCTGATATAATTGAAGAAATAAAACTCAAACACCAATTAAATAAGCGTTACAAGTCAATTAAATCGTCCGATGATTATGAAGCGTTTTCTCGGTGTAGGGCCTGAGTGAAAGCCGGCACTGCTCGTGCGCATGACCGCCATCGAGATCGTGTGCAATCACATTTAGCGACTAACCCGCGGGAATTTCGGGATTACATAAGATCTAAAAAAAAATACCAATAATCGGACTATTATAAAGGAAGGCCGTGTTTTAACGGAATTTGAGTGTGCCAGTGAGTTCGCAAAGTTTTTTCAGTCCGTATATAATCCGGAGTCAGCCGCGTCGCCTGGCGCATGGGTGCAGCTGAGTCGCCTGCGCCCGGTTGAGGTTCGGCGCGCGCTCGCCCGCCTGCCGGCCAAGCGTTCAGCGGGGCCTGATGGCATTCCGGCGTTTATTGTTAAGGACTGTCGCTTAGTTCTAGAGGAGCCATTGCTGCACATATTCAACATATGCATTGAGACCGCTGCGTTTCCTAATCGTTGGAAATTGACACGAGTTGTCCCCGTACCGAAAGGTGGGGGTGGGCCGGCGCCTAGTGACTACAGACCTGTAGCGATCTTATGTACTCCAGCCAAAGTGTTTGAAGCGGCTATTCACAACTGCATTCATTGTAGGTAAGCGCACAACTATCTGACGCACAGCATGGGTTTCGGCCCGGACGAGGAACTTTGGGTAACTTGCTAGATCTCATGACTTACATAATACTGGGGGTCGATGCAGGCTATCAGGTGGACGTTGCCTACTTTGATTTTCGGAAAGCCTTCGATACGGTGGATAACGACGTGCTTTTATCTAAACTCGCTAACGTAGGCTGCACCCAGCACACGCTAACTTTTTTTGCTTGTTATCTACGTGACAGACGCCAATACGTGTATTGTGGTGGTTCTCTTTCAAAACCGTACTTTACTAGATCCAGTGTAAGTCAAGGTAGCAACCTGGGCCCATTACTTTTCATATTAATGGTAAACTATCTACCTCAAGTGATTTGTCGATCTACACCACGGTTGTTCGCTGATGACCTTAAGCTTGTTCTTGAGGTGAAGCAGATGGAGGATCATAACGCACTACAGCATGATATAGATAGGATTGTAGAATGGAGCTTGGAAAATACATTGTATTTTAATGTAGACAAATGTTCAGTTCTGTCATTTACACGCGCGAAAAAACCTAGTCATTTTCAATACTGCATGAATGGGGTACCTCTTCAACGCGTTACTGAGGTCAAAGACTTAGGTGTGTGCTTTTCTGCAGATTTGAATTTTAGAAAACACATCACTAATGTTATTAAAAAATCATACCGCAACTTAGGCTTAATTTTACGACAAGCAAACGAATATTGGGGCTTTGAGAGCATTGTACGACGCACTCGTGAGAAGCCAATTAGAATCCAATGCTGCAGTGTGGTCTCCACATGAGGACAAGTACAAGCTTATGTTAGAACGTATTCAAAACAAGGTTACTAGGTTCTTATATTTAAAACAGTATGGTGTATATCCGGGTTACCCTTTGTTGTGCCCTACCTTATTTGTTTTGGGAATGACAAATTATTGCAAATTGGAAGTCCAGTAGGGAAGTAGCTTTTGCCAAATATCTATTTAATGTAATACGTGGTAAAATACATAATCCTAGACTTCTACAAGTTAGTGGGTTGTGTGTGCCGGATGGATGTGTGGGGCGACGGCGGCGCCAGCCATTGCTGTGGGTGCCCCGAGCTCGCACCAACTTATTGCAGCACGCACCGCTGACGCGGGCGCTGCGTCTGCTCAACGCGGTGTCCTGCCAGCTCGATTTGTTCTCATGCTCACTGACAGAGTTCATAGAGGCCGCTACTGTACTGATTAGTATTAATTAGTTGTATTATTATATAAGAATGTAATATGCGCTACTCTACTGTATTAGGTGTAACCTGTAAATAGTAGTAAGTATGTGGAATAACCAAAATAAAAAAAAAAACATTATTTTGCATCCGTGAACATTTATGTAATTTTTAATTCATACATATATGAATCATGCGAGGTTATTTACTTCTTTATTTCAATGTTTTGTCACCCGCTTTGCACGGAGGGAAGTGGACAATAATTTATTTCCAACTCCTCCTATTAATTTAACTTTCTGATTAATTTCGTTGCGGGTTAAAGACAAGTTAGACATTCCCAGAGACTCGCCGAGCTTCAATGCTCGGTGTCATTACATTGCGTGCCACTGTTGATCCTGGCTCACAGGAGTTACAGTGGTGGGTGTGAGGGCGGGACAGTCTCATACATATATACATATAATCTGACGTCTTTCTCCTAGAAGATAAAGTATATAGTACTATATAGTCAAATAAAAATTAAGATGCACGACGTATTTTAAAAAGTGTTTTATTCTTTTTCTGAGCTTATGAATCGCGCAGATTGAATTATACATTATTCCTTTGTTACAGACTAAATAACTAATTAATTTTAATTACATATTATATACAGATTATATGTTTTTCGATATTCTAATTATGTAATTTTAAATATTACTATGTTTCTGCTAGGGTAATAAAATGGTAAGGATGAATTATGAGACTAGACGTTCCCTAGAATTAATATTTATATACATAACAAACATACTTCAAGAATAAAGTATTATAATTATAAATTAAAATAATATTTCCCTGTTACTAATGGGTAAGACTATACAGTATATATCAAGACTGCTACCGAAAACGAAGCCGGGTGGTAGTTTCAGTGTTCGGTCGCAGTCTTGATTTACCCTGAATAGGGAACTAATAAAAATAGTTATTATAGAATATCAGCTTCGAATTTAGGTTTTTGATCCGGCTTCGGAATACCAGAAAGATTTATTCAACAGAGGTAGTGCACGAAAACTTGTAAAAGTACCTAAAGTTTTTCAAAGTTTACAAAATATTACGAATTTTGGCTCTTGCAATCAATTTTCATACACATCGACGGTCAATGAAAACTTTCACCACAATTATTCGTAATATAAAATCACTATTTAAAAATCTCATGTGCTGCTCAATTTTAGTAGCCATAATATCTATAAAATAATAAAGGCGTGTTCATCTGCTCTTTATGGATGCTGTTTGCATCCTGCTGCAACTGGACCGATGGGATATGACCGTTTGTGACGCTGGGATCGGGTCACCGCGCAATTCCTTGTATCTGGATCAGAAAACAATATACTTTATTACTCTTGAGTAATACATACTATATAATGTTTTATTATGTATGTATATGCCAGTTATATCAAGACTGCTGACGAAAACGAAGCCGAGCTAATGAGTACCTAGTCAGGTCATAAATTCTCTCACATGTTTAATATAAAATAATTGAAACAAGTTTATTCATTATGTAACCATTTATATACCAAAATAAACTTAACAAATCATAGATTCTTATGACACTAAAGTTTATTCAAAATGACCTCCGTGATTTTGAATACAGGCCTTCAATCTGCGCGGCCAGTTGTCTATCGCAGCACGAACGAGGTCTATGTCAATATCGGCGGCTGCCTTAATCAAGGATGTCTTGAGTGACTCCAAATTAGGATGAGGCTTTGAGCACGCCTTTTCTTCCAAGTGCTGCCATATCTTGTAATCTAACGGATTTAAATCTGGACTGGAGGAGGGCCAGTCTTCATGCCGGATGAAGTCGATTTCACGCGCCGCCAGCTAGTCTTGTGTGCTCTTCGCTCTATGAGCTGGCGCCGAATCTTGTTGGAATACCCAGTGCCTGTTATTGAACATGGTATGAGAAACAGGTTCCAGAAGGTTCGTCAGGACTGTATTTTGATACACAACTGCATTCGTTTTTACACCTTTTTCACAAAAGTGTACCTCTGTTAAGCCCCAATAAGAAACTCCCAACCATACCATGAGCGAGGATGGAAAATTACCTCGTTGGACACGCGGAACACGGTTGCTCGCTTCTTCACTACTGTGTGCGTACACCTTATCATTTTGTTTGTTGTAGCTCTCTTCTACGGTAAAAATTTTTCATCTGAAAAAAGAATTTCCCGATATTTTTTTTCCCGTGTACCGCTTCAACAAAGTGCGGCATCTCTTCAGTCTCAGGTCCATTAGACGAGCATTCAAACGATGTCCTGTTTTTCTTGGATATGCCCGAAGCCCTAAGTCTTCATTTAACACCCTTTTCACCGTGGTCTGCTTAACCCCATCTGAAGGGCCAACAGTTTCTGCTTACGTTTGGGATTTCTTTGAATTCGCGCCTTCACAGCTTTTATCACTGCTGGAGTCCTAACAGACCGAAAGCGACCACTTCTTGATCTCTCGTCTACACTAAAGTCTTCATTGTATCGTTTGATGGTACGATAAATGAATCTTTTGGTTATATTCAAATTTTTCAGTATGTCAAAAATTTGAATTGGCGCGTTACCGCAACGACGCAACGCAATAACTGCAACACGGTCTTTTTTAAGCGTCCACATATTTAAAAATGAGTAAAATTCTAAAAAGTATACATTTTTGTTTTCATGAACAATTCGAAATTCGAATTCAATAAACTTTTTTGTGGCCAGCATTCTAAAAGAAAAGTTTTTACTGTGTGACAATACTTATAACCTGACTGTGTACATCCACAATGCAACTAAAAATTTCGCGAAAAACGCGACATCGTTTTTATATTTTTTTAAATATCATCATTTTTGGGTGGTAAATCCATATTTAAATTCTAAAATAATAATTTAAACTATTTTATACCTTAGAATATTTATAAATAAAAGGGTATACACTATTATTTTAAGAAAAAAATGTATTTACCACCCAAATATGGGCAACTTTTTCTGTTGCATTGTGTCTGAAGTCGCTTAAACTACCACCCGGCGTCGTTTTCGGTAGCAGTTTTGATATACCCTGTATACTATTGCTTCGAACTCTGCAAACTTCACCGACAAACCTCTTTTTGATTAACTTGAAGATATTCCGTTTGCAGACGAAGATGATGAAGATGATGACTCCTATGAGCATGTTGTAAGCATCGGTGATGAACCACAGCTGTTGAGCACCAGGCAATAAGGCACTGATCACTTCCCAGATCCAATTGATGCCCATCACAGCAAACAGTTTCAAGTTTAATAGGAGTCTGTAAAAAACAATATTCAGCTTTGGATTTTCACTTCTGAAAACTGTTTTCAAGATAGCATATTTTTTATTTTTGATAATTTAATTCTGAATGATCCTGTGAATTCTAGGACTAGTTTTGGTCTATTCTACTGTGAATGTCATCAACATATAGAATAAAATATAGTAATGTAGGAAAATAATACCTCTGCTTGTCATTCCGGTGCTGATCGTGCATAGAGCTATCCTTGGAGTCGAGCATCGACGTCTGCTTCTTGATCTGAGCGATCTTCACTGCCGTCAAGATAAAGAACACTATGTTGGCCACGCAGAGCACCATCATAGGACCGTACATGTAAATTAATTTGCTTGTACCTAGAAATAATTAAAAAATGTAACATTCTTACAGTTTAGTATTAAGACCAACCAATAATTGAACTTAAAGTCAATTCTTTATCAACCCATATACGTCTCACTGCAAGGCACGGGCCTACTCTACAATCAATAGTAAGATTGAGAGTGGTTAGGCCATATAGTCCACCACGCTGGCCTAGTGCGGGTCGGCGGACCTACAAACCATAGAAATTATTATAAATCGCTATGATATGCAGGTTTCCTCACGATGTTTTACTTCACCGTTTTAATGCGTGGTGTTTGACTATCAATACACACATGACTCCGAAAAGTCAGAGGTGTGCCTGGGATTCGAACCCGCGACCACCGTGAACATCTTGGCAGCCGCGTCTACTCCGTTTACCAACAGGCCACCACGTACTTCAATGAAGACTATTAAAGAAGTATATTATTGCAATGATTTTAGTAGATCTCGAAAAGTAGAGTTTACCATATATACAACAGCCTTGATCCCCGATCATAGGGAGGAGAGGATGAGGGGGCAGACCGGAGAACTGGAGGGCAGCTAGTAAACTAGTCAATGCTGTTGGAAATCCGAAAGCGTATGCGCTGTAGGCCAAGAATTTGCCGCGTATTGACAGCTTCATCAAAGACAGGCCGCCTTTACCACTGGAATTAATCAATAATAGTTATATTTTCTATTTTCTGGTAGGACAAATTAATTTAAATGAGATTTCATTTCAGGACTCAAGTTAAAAGTGAAAACCATTTTCGCCAATTATTCATCTACTTGAATTATACTGCGGATTTCAGTATTTTTTTATTAACATTTTTAGTTTAGCTTGCATTTTCGCGGGGTATTGATAACACAATAGTTGCTTTTTGTAGTGTAAAATTATATGATAATAATAAATTGGTTATACCTAAAAAAATGTCTGCCATTCAAAATCATAATTAGGTTAATAACAATGATATATTATACATATACGACGGTTAATAAGATCTCAATTGCAATAACAATTTTGGCGGTTAACGTCACTCGCGTCCGTAGGCTTTGACTCTAGATTCCCTACACGTGACCCCTGGGTAGTGCCAAATGAGTGACACAGTTAATGGTGGTAGGACTTATGTGTCCGCCCGGGTAGGGACCACCGTCCACGAGGCGTAAAGACCACCATATTGATCTCCGTAAGGAGATCGCGTTCCGGGATCAGCCAATGGTTTTCCGTTTTTTTCGAGGGCCTTGAGTCCGGGCATGAGGTTGTACCGTGTGGGTATTTTCGGTCCTTTGTCGAAGGGAGGAACGTTGATCCGCCGGCCAGGGAGACCCGTAGAAACGGTTGTCCGCTGGCCGCCCGCGGTATAGTACAGGGGCCCAATCGGGGCTAACCACCTCGAGAGGCTGCCTCACCATGCTGCGCATAATCTTGGGTGGGTCCGTCGTGCCGGTTGGTGACCGGAAGTGGGGTCCCGGCTGCCTATCCCGGGAGGGTACAGGGTCCCTTCCGTCCGGCGGATCAATTCGCTTCCTGCCGACCCTTTCGTGCCGGTGCCCATTCGGCCTTCTTAGTGCCCGAACTTAAGCTCCTCTTTGCCTCTTCACCAATCCCATCATTTCTTTATGACAGAACAACCAAACAGAGCAGGTCCTTCAGCGGTGCTTAACCCCACCACCGCGTTCACTATGGAGTTCACTAACATCCGCGGACTCCATACGAACCTCAATGCCGTCCACCTCCATCTCGAGACGGCCCGGCCTACTTTGCTCTTCCTAATGGAGACGCAGATTCGTTGTTCGGCCGATAATTCTTACCTGTTGTATCCCGGTTATTCTTTTGAAGTAAACTTCAAGCCTAAAGCCGGGGTATGCTTGTATGTTCGGTCGGACATCTGCTGTCGCCGTTTGCACTGCATGAAGGACCCCTCCTTCTCCGCTCTGTGGGTGCACGTGGATCTAGGTTCCTTGAGCCGCATCTACGTGTGCCTTTACAGGTCTCACAACGGGGACGATGAGACGACTCGGCTGTTCAGGTATCTTAGCCAGGCGGCTGATGACGCGCAGGCGCACTTCCCGTCGGCCGAAATGGTGGTCTTGGGGGATTTCAATGCTCATCACGAACTGTGGCTGGGCTCCTCCAAGACTGATCATGCTGGCAGAGCTGCCCATGCATTCGCATGACTTGACACAACTGGTGAACCAGCGCACCAGGATCCCGGATGTGGCGAGTCATGCGCCTTCTCTGCTGGACCTTCTGCTGGCGAGTCACCCAGCCGGGTATCGTGTGACCGTTAGTGCGCCTCTGGGCACTTCCGATCACTGCCTGGTTGGGTCGTCAGTATCGATCGCATCACCTCCACGTCCCGTGCAGGTTAGGCGAAGGGTCTGGCATTACTCGTCGGCAGATTGGGATGGTATGCGGGAAAATTTCGCATCCATTTCTTGGAGGCAGCGCTGCTTTGAGGGTAAAGATCCCTCAGCCAGTGCCAACGCTATTGCTGACGAGACCAGACTTGGAATGGAATATTACATTCCTTCCTCTGAGATCATCAGTAAGGGCCGTGGACGCTCTTGGTTCAATCGTGCATGCGCTGATGCTGTTGGTGACAAACAGGCGGCGTATCGCGCTTGGATCAGGAGTCGCGCCATGAAGGATCCCAATATCAGTTCCCTCAAAGAAGCCTACAACCGTGCCACCAAGGCCTGCAAGAAGGCCTACGTTAGGGCGGATGCCCAGCGCGTTAGCAGGATTGGGCGTGCGTTGGCCGATCACCCAACTAGCAGTCGTGCTTATTGGAGGTTGGCCAGGGCCGTTCAATCTAACTTCTGCCGTCCAGCGTTGCCGCCGCTGAGGTACCCAGAAGGGTCGCTGGCCCACAAGCCGCAAGATAAGGCTGCCTTGCTGGCAAATCTCTTTGCGGCTAATTACCACCTCGAAGACCGTGGTTCCCAGACGCTGCCCACACTGCCTGATTGCGGTTTCTCAATGGCAGATATTCGCATCAGGCAGTGTGATGTGCGGGGTGAGTTACGGTCTCTCAATGTGCGGAAAGCCAGTGGTCCGGATGGGATACCAGCGGTGGTTTTAAGGGCTTGTGCAGCTGAGTTGTCTCCAGCACTGACTCGCCTCTACCGAGCGTCCTACCGCACAGGTGTTGTGCCGGAATCTTGGAGGGAGGCCAATGTGCAACCGATCCCCAAAAAGGGTGATCGGTCGGACCCTACCAATTACCGCCCTATCGTTATCACCTCAGTGATGTGTAAGGTCATGGAGCGGATCATAAACGCTCAATTGGTCCGCTACCTGGAGGATCACTCGTTGATCAGTGACCGACAATACGGATTCTTCTAGCGTTTGTCCTGCATCGCTGGTGTGAGGCGATTGACTGGCGTGGCGAGACTCTTGCTGTGAGCCTCGACATTGCCAAGGCGTTTGATAGGGTCTGGCACCGTGGTCTTCTGTCCAAGCTTCCGGCATACGGTCTACCCAGCAACCTGTGTTCGTGGATTTCTGGCTTTCTGCATGGGCGTAGAATACGTGTAGTCGACGGACACGCTTCGGCGCTCATGTCGGTAAATGCTGGAGTTCCTCAGGGCTCGGTGCTGTCGCCCACCTTGTTTATTCTGCATATCAATGACATGTTGTCGCTTGACAACATTCATTGCTATGCAGATGACAGCACGGTTCATGGGCGATACCACTGCGGGCCTCCAGGTTGCCGAGTCGAAACTGTGAAGGGACGTGAAAATCTTGTCATTGAGCTCAACCGGACCTTGGATCTCATTTCTGCATGGGGTTCCAGGAATATGGTTGACTTCAATGCCAAGAAAACCCAGGTAGTGTGCGTTCACGTGCAAAAAATCCCCGTTCTCTCCCCTCCCCATTCTTCAGGGTGCTCCCCTCTCAATGCGGAATGACCTAAGTATCCTTGGTGTGGATATCTGCTGTGATCTCAATCCAAGGAATCACATCGAGGGCGTAATAACTCCCACATCACGCAGGGTTGGAGTCCTGAACAGGGTGCGTCGGTTTTTCACGCCCGGTCAGCTTTGTCGTTTATATAAAGCGCAGGTCCGGCCGGGTATGGAGTACTGCTCTCACCTCTGGTATGGATTCGCCTAGTACCTGCTCGATGCCTTGGATGGATTGCAGCGGCGGGCCATCCGCATTGTGAATGATGCAGACGATACGAGCAACTTGGAGTCGCTACAACTCCGGAGAGATGTCGCCTCTCTAAGCGTGTTCTACCGCCTGTATCACGGTGAGTGCTCTGAAGAATTGTTCAACTTGATCCCCTCCTCTCCATTCCTAACCAGAACCACGCGTGCTGGCTTGCGAAACCATAGCTTGACGGTCCACACCATCCCGGCGCGAACCAAACGGTTCTCGAATTCGTTTTTGTGCCGCACCGTCAGGCTGTGGAATTGTTTGCCGTCTCACGTGTTCCCTCCTTCCTACAATCCTGGGTCCTTCCAACGTGGTGTGAAGAGGCACTTTAGCAGGCCGGCATAATTGTTTCCATTGGCATGGGACTACCGTCCGATGCCAATGGATACTCTACCTGGGCGGCATTGGCACTTACCATCAGGTGCAATGCCGCCACTATGCCAGGCCATTATAAAAAAATAAAAAAATTAAACACAAAAAATTAAAAATCAAACATATGACTGTCGTTGTTATAAAAATATAATTCAAAGTATGAGTCAGCAAGGAGTCAGCTTACCTAAATGTCCACCAGATGTCGAAGCACATGACATTGAGCCAGAAGAATGAAGCCAACAGAGAGTAGTAGATAATGAAAGCTGAAATAATGTATGAAAAAAATCAATTATTATGGTTAAGTAAATTATTAGTTTCGTTCGAAGCAGACCACACATATTTGTCTTTTTGAAGTCAGGAGTATTTTCTACCTATCATATTTTCAGTTGGTGCCAAGAGCCGCTTTTCTGCTGAATGTTTCTAATTTCGTCTGATCATTAACATGTTCGATTGTACCATCCTTGAGTTTCATTTAATCTACCTTGAACATCAAGCCAGCGCTTTATAGGCCGACGTAAAGGCGCTGTTTCAACTATTACATTAAGACCTGTGTAAATGAAAATTAAAGTCACATACATAGTCCTACCCTCACACTGTGAAGACTTGTCGATATTACAAACAGCTATACCCGAAACGAATAATTGTATAAACACAAAACATTCACTGACACCCGCGGCCTCTGGTTTCATAGCCGGAATCTAATCAACTGCCCCATTACGAGTAGATACTCACTAAATGTAATGCAGGTCGTCTTAGAGATGTTGTTGAGAGTCATCATAGTTTCCATGGTTGCCAGGAACGCGAAGGTGACAAATAGACAGAGGAGGTAGGCCACTAAGACCATGCTGTGAAGGTTCCACAGCTCTGGAAGCAGCGCGTACACAGCGCAAGTCGCCAGTAAAAATACGCAAGATATGATCATACCTGAAGAAAGAAGATGGTATATTAACTAAGTTTTTTGCAAAGAGTCGAAGCGTTAAAATAGCCAAATTCGGGTTTCTAAGGTTCTGTCACATTTAATACCGCTCCATATTATAACTGCAAATATAATTTTAAATGGCCAAAAAATAGCGGTATACAAAATATTGACTTATTTGTTCTAAAACAATTTTCTATGATATAAATTATATAAAATATACCATATTTTATCTAAAACCCACAATTCATATTTAATTTATTTTGGGTGGGAACCACGTGATCGTGATCGGTTTTTATTGTCCATGACGTCCTATATTTGTATGAACTAGTCACCTACTGGCACAGAACAGGAAAATAATGGGATTGAAAATGTCATCACTAGTAAATATACAGTATACGTATCATTTATTGAAGTGTGGTAAAATTAATAACACCAAATATGATTTTTTTAAATATCTACTACATATTTAACGCATTATTTGCGATATGTTTTTAAGATATAAATAACAAACATTTAAACTCGTATTTTTTTTTTTTTATTGCAGTGAATGGCGAGACGAGCATGCCGTTCGCCTGATGGTAAGCGATACGACCGCTCATGAACAGTAGCACAACCAAACAACACCTTGAGTTACAAAGCAATGCTTGGCATTCCACTGCGCTCGCCATCCTGAGACATAAGATGTTAAGTCTCAATATGTCCAGTAGTTACTCTGGCTACAATGTCCTTCAATCCGAAACACAACAGTGCATTTAAACTGCTGTTTGACGGGAGAAATAGACATTGCGGTGGTACCCACCCAGGCAGCCTTTCACATATGAGAGACCTACCACCAGTAAATACACACTCGTATTCATAATATAGGTCGAACGTAATAAATTTATAAATAAATATTCGTCAAAAAAATATCATTTAAATGCCCATCAATATAACAAAGAAACAAATAACAAAAATTTATAATACAAAATAAAAAGTAAAAAAACACTATAAAGTATAACAAAATATATATTTCATTATATTTGTTTTTTGACTTGACTAGCCAAGAAATCAAAATATATGTGTAACATATTGAAGGCCGTTCGCAAGTATCAAAGATGTAGAAATTTAATTAATTAATGTAACGCATAGACCCTATCCTATATCGTAAACTACCAATAAAAGTCCATGTTCAATAAAGATGAGTTTTCAATATAAGGTTTGTTTTTCTTCCTAAAATAGTTTTTGAAAGGTGCCTTGAACTATTTTCAATACTGTTAGTTGACCGTGACGGCAATTTTTAAGGTCTGTAGATCCCAAATTAATATTACATTATAACAAGCTGAACAGCATATTATTAAATTTGATAAGCTTCATATTAGCATTCCGATTAAAAACTCCACTTGATATAATGATATCACGCGGAGTTTAAATAATATAAATGTATATTCTTCATTGTCTCGATAGCGCCATAATTTTAAAGAATTAAAATTCAATTAGTATGTGCAAAGAGTAGGTGTATATTACGTGATAAGAAGGGTACGACTTACATTGGACCATTAGTATTCTATGTTACTTTACAAACATAATTGACACCTTATTATAACCCAATTAGGGGCGATATTCATTCATGTAACAAAATTAATTGCTGGATAAAATTAAAAACAAACGAATAAAAATCATAGCTGGATTACTTGTTAGAATTGGGTCTACCCAATAGTAATTTAATTATCAACGCCTGGATCGGTAACCCGTTGCATTTAAATATGAGTCGAAAAAGCTAAAATAAAAGCCGGCAGGAGAAAAGGAATATTGATTGGGTCTCAAACTCTCTCACTAAACGAAACACTCATTAAAAAATTGAAAGGGTTTGGTATACATGGCGACTTACTGAGGTGGATTAAATCTTATATTAGCAACCGTAGTCAGGCTGTTGCACTAAAAGGGTGCTGTTCTAGTTTTCTTATGATACTTTCTGGAGTACCGCAGGGTTCCCACCTAGGACCGTTTCTTTTTTCATTATATTTATACGATATCGGACAGTGTATAGAACATTCTTGTCATTTGTTGTATGCGGATGACACAAAGATCTTTAAGGTAGTTTCGACACAACACGATTTCAATGATCTACAAAGTGATATACGAAATTTTGAACAATATTGTAATCGCAATCAACTGTTTGTTAATACTGATAAGTGCTATGTTATTTCGTTCACTAGAAAAAAGAGTTCTATTTTATTTAATTACGAGCTTTCAGGACAAAATATTAAACGAGTCGCTTTTGTGCGTGACTTAGGTGTTACTTTGGATTCCAAACTGCATTTAACGTTACACATAGAAAATATCATAGGCAAAGCATACAAACAGCTTGGTTTGATTCTTCGTTTAGGGAAACCGTTCAAAACGACGCACACATTGATCACCCTATTTAATGCATATGTACGTAGTGTATTCGAATTTGGAAGTGTAGTTTGGAACCCTCAATATTCTACTCACATCGACAGAATTGAAAGAATTCAGATGAAGTTTTTAAAATCGCTAGACTATAGGTCAGGCAACTCGTTTACTGACCATAACAGCAATGCGGCTAGACATCATATCACTGGATCTTTGCAAGCTAGGCGAAACTATCTTGATTCTATTTTTCTTTTTAAACTCATACACGACCATATAGACTCGGAATCCTTACTTGAAAACATTAGCTTTAAAGTTCCACGTATAACCTCTCGTAACCATCATACATTTTATATACCTTTCTGTCACACCAACTATGCTAAAAATTCTTTCTTCAGGCGTTCGTGCAAATTTTATGATCAATTTCTTAATAGTGTTGACATATTTAATTGTACCTTGTTAATGTATAAAACTAAAGTGAAAAGAATTTTGTTTGCCGACTGTTAAATTATTTATTTGCAAACCAACTTATTACATTTAGCATGACCTACACTATCATTCCGTATGTATACTTCGTACCTAATGTATTATGTAACGATTTGTAATATTTATTGGATAGTAATATATGTATATTTAGAATAATTTATCTTTATTATAAGTTTATTCCTTTGTTTTATACTGTAAGGTTTCAACTGTTAGCGTGCAGGAATAACATAGTATCTCAATATCCAAGACTTATATTCTTAACATTAACATTATTTTTTCAGTATTTTAAGTACCCTGGATAATTAGGTGTAGTTTATGACTGTTGTGAATAAAATTATGAGTCGCCTTTAGCTCTCTTATATTCATATTTGTATATTTAAGATATGGACCTGGAGGTCTTTTTGTATCTATTTTTTCTACTATTATGCCTTTTATACGACTGTTTGTGTCCTTAATAAATGAAAAAAAAAAAAAAAAAAAAAAAGATAACACGAAAGAGACGAATACTTTTTATTATTATAATGAATGACTAGACGAGCTTGCCGTTCGCCTGATGGTAAGCATTACGGCTGCTCATGAACACGAGCAATACCACAAAACACCTTAAATTCCAAAGCAATGCTTGGCATTCAGAACATAAGATAATAACTTACATATACATAAGATAACATATATTAAGTCTAAATATGTCCAGTCTGGCTACATATCTTTCAAACCGTAACACAACAGTGCACTTACGCTGCTGTTTGGAGTCTGTTGTATCTACCCTGGTAGCCTCACACGAAAGGGAGGCCTACCACCAGTAACACTTACAATTTATACTTACAAGAGACACCAAAGGTGAAATTGTTTTGTTCCTGTTTCTCAATGTATATCAATGCGCCCAAGTTAGTTGTCCTGACTCCTTCACTGTCTACATACACGAAGATATCGATGCAATAATCTTTCGGACCCCGGGCCTTCTGGTTAGTGTTATTGGATTGTATGATGAGCTTTCCATCCTGGGGAAGAAATAAATAAATAAATACACCCAACAGTCACTTGAGAGACTTTCCCGCCCTCACACCCGCCACTGCAACTCCTGTTAGCCAGATCAACAGTGGCACACAAAGAATTGACACCGAGCTCCGGAGCTCGGCGAGTCTCTCAGGGACACTAGCTTGTCTTATCCAACAGTCACTTACCTAGGTAAGGTAGGTACATACCTAGTCCTGATCCCACAATAAGATCAATTAAGTCTTGTGTCGTGGGTATCAGGAACTACGAGAGACGGACAGTCTCACAAACACCCAGAGCCGAGACAAATACATATAGACTTCACAAACATTTGTCTCGGTGTGGGAATCGAACCCGCTGCCTCTTGTTTCACAGCCGGCGTCTAATCATCTGCGCCACGGAGGCTGTCATACAAGAATAATCATAATCGTCTACTGATGGGCTCGGATCTCCTATGCCACTGAAAATCCTATTGAAAAGGGTTGGGCTTAGTCTAATGCGCTGGCCTGATACGGAATGGCGGACTTTACGTACCACAGAAAATATTTCGAAATTGATTCGAACCGGAGACCTTGTAGTCGTATTGTAGTACAGCTGCGCCATCGAGGCAGTTTATTATTGTCAGTATTTTGTAGTTCTAAAGAATTAATTGAAATAGGTACGAGTTAGCTTTTTTTAACACTAGGAAAATGTTATCTGACAAACTTTTGGTGTTTTAATTTTATATTTTTATTTGATTATTGTAAAAATAATATGAAAAACATAGGTATATTTATTATACGTGTGCAGTATGGTAACAATGCAAGATATATTTTAAAGCAAATAACACTTCGCAAACGTTGGAAAAACGCCAACGCTCGTAAAACGACCAGTGGTATAGAGGCCTTATTAACATCTTAACTGTCTTTGTAGACAGCGCAAGGCCAAGTTATGCATGGAACACTTGATCAGAACGCTTGAAGAGAGCGTGATCCATCTAGACATAAAGGTGTGAAACCCTGACTTCAAACCAGCACACGTGAGATCTCCAAAGAATTTACAATAAACGTTTAACCTGCACTAGACAAACAACGTTACGGAAGAGAACCTAATGAAGAAAATGGTCAATTAATAAGACAACTAATTTCATTCTTACCATTTCAAGATGGTAGGTATCAGTAGCAGAACCGCCGGGAAACCTTGCACCAGAAGGTGCATGCGGAATGAAGTAGGGCAGTTTCGAAGCGTTTACATCTTTATCAATTTCGTGTGTCAAATTCAGCCAGATGGGAGGATCAAATGCATCAGTCGTTTTGTCGCAGCCTTTCTTCCCCATGTTGTAACCGAAGCCTATGGGGCAGCATTTTCTAATACATGCTACTTTTGAACATGCTGTGCAACTCCGTTCCTTGCCGCTTTCATCAAAATAGTATTCGTGCTTCTTGTAGTAATAGTTTTGGTACTGTATTTCGCCGTTTGGCATGTGTATGCCAGTTGATATGTCCATACTTGTATCATCATCACACACTTGGATCTTTGGTGTATCACACCACGCACTTGAGATGCACAATAAAACTATTAATATTTTGCAATCCATTTTAGATTCAGTTCATATCACTAGAATTGTTAAAAAGCGTGCGACTTCTATCACGGGTGCTTTCATACTAGCTATTCATGATAGAACTCATCTACGAGGACATACTGTCTTAGAATCGTTGTTTAAAAACGTCGTTGCTTTGTTTCAGTATAGTTGGTTCTTAAAGTTAGTACAGATTCTTAAGTAAGAGAAGGCAACTTCTTTGGTTGATTATAAGATGAACACGATGTCCTTCTCACACAATCACTGCGTTTACTAAAACTGCTATTATCTCATTTGATGTCCAATATTATATTGTTGTGTCATAAGTTAACACAATTAAAAAACAATTAAAATATAATTAATATTTAGAATAGATAAAACTATCAGTGACTTTATCTTATAGAAGACCTAAGAATTCACAACAACAGTATTATCAAGTTAGGAAGTAGTTAAATATTACTCAGGAGTAATATTAGTGTATTCGTTCGTTTTTTTCGTGTTCGTGTTCGTTCGTTGCGTTTGAAATTAAAAAACTTAACAGTCACATTTGTAGTCATGACCTCGTAAATAAAAAACACGAATACCCACTACCAAATCTACTCGAAGACTAAATTAGTTCTTTATTTGGATATTCTTTATGTAATTAATATCAAACGTGAATATGAGAATTCCTAAAGACGTGATCGTTATGACGTGATTATACTCATTAGAATTCAAATTAATTACCAATTTAGATTTTGTTTCTATCGTTTTCATGCGTTTAAACTCACGAATCATATTTGCGTCTACATGTGTAACTAGTTCGATACATACTTTTAGTTAGAATTTAGAATGCCAAGTTAATATCCCAACATAACAAAAAAATAAGCAAATTCCAAAATCCTATTTGAACTGTTACGTTTAATTGGATTTTATTATCAGTGGTCATCGTCGTCAACACTATCCATGTGACTACACCATAGGTCACTCCACCTTTTCACTACCAAACTCGATCCTCTACTCCTTTATCTCTCCCTTCACAACCTTCTGTGAAGATCGTGCCTCCGCAATCATTTAAAGAAAAGGACTATTTGAACTTTGTCAATGCCATATACATCCGCGTTGTGAATTATTCAGACGGTATGAGCAACTTAGAGTCGCTACAGTTGCGGATTGATAGTCGCCTATTTAAACGTATTTTACCGTCAGTATCATAATAAATGCTCTGAGTATTTGTTAAATTGGATTTTCTCCTCTACATTTCTAAAAAGACCACGCGTGCTGGCTTTTAAAGCAATAGCTTGATGGTCTAATCCCACTTGGCTTGACCCAAAAAGATCGCTAGGTCTTTTGTGCCACACAGTTAAGCTGTGGAATTGTTTGCCGTCACCTGTGTTTTCTCTTTCCATTTAACCTGGTTCCTTTCACCGTAATATGAAGACGAATCTTAGTAGGCCAGCATAATTGTATTAAATCGCGTAGGACTCGTACCATCAGATGCAGTAAAGTCAAACATCGTGTCAAGTAAAAAACAAAAAAAGTGCCTAATACTGGTAGTAGGTCTCTCATATTCATTTCCCCACGTCTGACCTGTATAAAGAAGCCCAGGTATTGAGTGTGCGACAACTTTATATATATAATGCATGTATTAGCATGCATAAGTTTGCTCTTAATTCGTTGAATTATGAAATTATGCTAAAACGCAGAATTTTCAGATTACCTGTGAATCCGGTAAAAACTGCCTTTGCGCAAAGATTCCAATGTTTCCTTTTTCCTCATATATATAACCAAATTGTGAAGTTATGTGATATAAAACATGCGAGTCTCCGCGAGCCTAAAGCTAAAATTTTGAAACATATCCTGAACACAAACTATAAAAACACGGAACAAATGGTAAATGTTATACAATGACAAATTTGGCTGAAAAAAAACTAATTATATTATATAAATTTAATTGAGTTATTTTTAATTATGCATATTGTGTTTTTTGTAATAGTACCTAATATTATGTTAAACTAAGTCAAATACAACACACACACACACACATACACACACACACCGACACACATACACAAAAATTATCATTATCTTAATTAATTATTATTATTATGAGTTAATTGTTATATTTTTGTTGCTTTAATTACATCATTGCGAACATTATTGTATTGCTTGTTGATTTGATACTGATAACCACGGCACAGGCTGAGCCTAGTGTGGCTATCACAGTTAACTATAAGCTTTGTATTTTGGAATAATAAATAAATAAATAAATATGTGAAAGGCTGCCTGGGTGGGTACCACCGCAATGTTTATTTCTCCCGTCAAACAGCAGTTTAAATGCACTGTTGTGTTTCGGATTGAAGGACATTGTAGCCAGAGTAACTACTGGACATATTGAGACTTAACATCTTATGTCTCAGGATGGCGAGCGCAGTGGGATGCCAAGCATTGCTTTGTAACTCAAGGTGTTGTTTGGTTGTACTACTGTTCATGAGCGGTCGCATCGCTTACCATCAGGCGAACGGCATGTTCGTCTCGCCATTCACTGCAATAATATATAAAAAAATAATAATAATAGAGTGGGTTGCTCAGTCGTCATTTTTAAAGTCATAGTCAAAATTATTTGATAAAACTATGCCTTAGTTTGCAAGCACAGTGAGTTAGGCGATGAAGCAACTTGGCTTAATGCCTCTTGAAGTTGTTTTACCTGAAGTAACTACATCACTGTTACATTTCGTTCTTAAAGTAAAATTACCGGAGACCCAAAGTCGTTGAGACATTCCTCTCTACCCAGATAGCAACTACCGTTTAAGTTGGTGGAAATATCACAATCCCAAATATGTTGTATTTCGGGTTCAGGATGAGACGAGATGATGATGCCCTGACCTGTGAGAAACAAAATGTTTTCGTTGGTGGATAATGTTTCGGCATACTACTTACTTTCCATCAAATTGGTAGAACCATGCTATTATCAGCCATGACTTAGCATGAATGAGCAGGCTCATCCCAGGCGTTACCCCTGTCTCACAGCAGATCGACATGAAGCGATAGCTTTGCTGCCACGTTTCGATCGTTGAGTGAGATTGCCGGATGCCCAATACCCCTCACTCATCCAAGTGTTTTACCCTTCCCGTTTCCCTCCAGATTTGATGGGCCGAAAATACATCCATCCAAGCGTTATGGATATTCATGGGTATTGGTCACTTACCATCAGGAATCTGTTTACTGTACTATAAAAAACGTGAAAAACCTTTGACTCCTCTGAGTCATATGCACTTTGACAATCAAGGAAAATATTAAGAGGAAATCTGAATAATATAGAGATTTACAATAATTGTAAATTTAATTTGCCAACCCGCTATAAGGAAAAAAGTACAATAGCTACAAAATAAAATATCTTAATCATCCACATGTAACATTTATTTATCCACATTTTTGCAGAGGCGTGTAAATATAAACATTTCATAAAGTGCGACATTTATTTGACTCAAAAACATAGCATAATCTTAAAATACTTAATATTTGGTTCTATACATACAGTCATTTATATATTTTCGTCTTATTTAATTTCAAAATCTTAATTAATATTAACTTATACTAGAGATTCTCAAGTTTATAGTTTTGTGATGTTCTGTGTTTTTATTATCATTACACACCCTTATTCATAAGAAACCGCTAATCAACCACATAAACGTTAATAGTTAAATAATATTAAGAAGAGATTAAACTTCATTAATATTTGCTATTTATAATGGTTTTTTTTTCTACATATTTTAACTAATATTGCCACTTCACAAAAAAGTGGGTTCATTCACTTGACAATAACATGAAACAACATTATCTATCTGACAGACATCCGCCATTTTCTGCTTAAAATTTGCTTCAATAAGGGTCTCGGCCATTTTAAAGTGAATAAGCAGTAAGCTGTTAAACAGCTGATTAGTTATTTTTGACGTCTATGAATAACGTTTTGGAGTCAGCTCATATTAACGGCGTTTAAAAACTGCGTTAAGTCCTTATGAATAAGGGACACTATTTTTTATTATACTATTATTATCCAGGGCAATACATCAATTTACTTAACATATAAATACACTAAGACTAGATATTACTTTTGAGTTTACGTCTTTAGTTTGAGGCTCATGTAGTCCCAAATTGACGTGGAATATAATTCTGAAGGCTTTCGTAATATTGTAAGTCAATTATTAGATTATTTCAAAGTCTGAGTACAATAATAGCAATTTTAATATTCTGCAATAATAATTATCGGTAAATTTAGACATTTAATTAGACTTTGGATTCCACGATACTTCTATTTTTTCATAAAATTAGTCAGAATTTTGTGCTCGATATGGCGATAGTTTTTCCTCCTATTACTCGTGGGTCTAAACTTATATACAAGGCGAAACTAGGCGTCCTGGTAGTACCTATGTCCCCTTTCGGGGGAAAAACATGATGTTAATGTATGTATTTTGATTGTTTTATTGTTTTTAATAATGTTATTTTTAATTATCTAAAATAATAATTATATTTAGAACCACAATGTTATCCCTTTGCTACAATTTGCAGCGTAAATAACGTAATTATACTGCAATTATAATTATAGGCACTAAATCGAGTTTATTATTAAAGCATATTTACTAGTGCGGTTGAAATAATGAAGGATGTGGTAACTTTAAAATAATTAAATATTTAAATTGTAGGTGTCTTGCTATCTTTACTACGCCTGGAAAAGAGCACTGCTCTTTGTAGATGGCGTAGGGTAGTTTAAACTATTGACTACACATATTGTGCGTTCTATTTTTCTATTTATAATTTCTATATTTTTGACATAAACACTGCTATAATACAATTTTGATTTATTGAATAATATAAATAAAAGAAGTGCGTGGTGGCCTGTTGGTAAACGGACTAGACGTGGCTGCCCACATGTTCACGGTGGTCGCGGGTTCGAATCCCAGGGCACACCTCTGACTTTTCGGAGTCATGTGTGTATTGATAGTCAAACACCACGCACTAAAACGGTGAAGGAAAACATCGTGAGGAAACCTGCATACCATACCGATTTATAAGAATTTCTATGGTATGTAAGTCCGCCAACCCGCACTAGGCCAGCGTGGTGGACTATATGGCCTAACCACTCTCAATCGTATTCTCGATTGTAGAGTAGGCCCGTGCCCTGCAGTGGGACGTATATGGGCTGATACAGATAAATAAAACAGGAATTGGCTGCTTAGCTTTATTGTGTCTTTTGTAGATTGGCCAATTTTGTGTTAATTCGTGAAAATTTTAGGTGATTTTATGTTTTTAAAGTTTCTTCCTCTATTCTATTTTAGCGTAACTTCGCAAAGGAATCTCCGTATGTTTATTAAGATGTTATTAATAGTAATGGATTTAAAAACCTTCAGAAATAATTCCAAGTCATTCCAATTAATTACATATTTACATATAAGCGGTAAATGCACCAAAACAAGTCATAATGGTAGACGCACTATATGATAGAGAATATCTAAATAATTCATATAAAATTATACAATTATTGTTCGCTTTGTATGTACAATAAAATTAACATCGTAACGTAACGTCGCGTAACTTTAAACATATACAGGGTATATCAAGACTGCTACCGAAAACGAAGCCGGGTGGTAGTTTAAGCGACTTCAGACACAATGCAAAAAAACATTTGCAAAAAAAAAGCAATTTTTTTTTTGGTCCTATTTGGGTGGTAAAAACATTTTTTTTTTCTAAAATAATACTGTATACCATTTTATTTATAAATACTCTAAGGTATAAAAGAGTTTAAAATATTATTTTAGCAAAAACTATGGATTTACCACCCAAAAATGATGATATTTAAAAAGTCATTAAAAATTATTGTCGCGTTCCTATGCGAAATTTTTAGTTGCATTGTGTTTGTAGCCACTAAAACTACCACC
Source organism: Hyles vespertilio (assembly GCA_009982885.2). Taxonomy (NCBI): domain Eukaryota; kingdom Metazoa; phylum Arthropoda; class Insecta; order Lepidoptera; family Sphingidae; genus Hyles; species Hyles vespertilio. The sequence continues at coordinate 16,659,811 of CM042811.1, forward strand.
CGGCTTCGTTTTCGGTAGCAGTCTTGATATACCCGGTATATTCATATTACACAAATTAAGGGCTGTAATTTAATTACAAATAATTAGAATATTATTAAACATAGGCACATACTATATAATTTCACGCCTGTATTCTCAGAAGAAAAACAAAAAGCAATATTGCTAACGAAAAATTATGACATTTTCAATGAATAAAGTCAAACAAATATGCAATAAATACGACAATTTTTTCTCACGACATTCCTTTAAATAAGCTAAGCAACTTTTATAATACACCATTATTTCGACATATTACAAGGTATATCAAGATTGCGACAGAAAATAAAGCCAGGTGGTAGTTCTAGTGACTTCAACACAGTGCAACTAACATTATGAAAAAGAAGCGACAATTTTTGATATTTTGTTTATCCTGTAGTCGTTATGGGTAGTAAATACATTGTTTTTACTGAAATAATAATGTACTCGTTTATTTTTAAAGACTCTATTGTATCATCATCATCATCTCAGCCAAAGGAAGTCCACTGCTTAACATAGGCCTCCCCCAAGGATCTCCACAATGACCTGTTGGAAGGGGCCTGCATCCAGCGACTTCCTGCAACCTTAGTCAGATCGTCCGTCCACCTAGGATTGGCAAGTTGAAGTGGCAGTGGGTCGGGCACATAGCTCGTAGAACCGATGGCCGTTGGGGCGGAAAGGTTCTCGAGTGGAGGCCACGTACAGGCAAGCGAAGTGTCGGACGCCCGCCTACAAGGTGGACGGACGATCTATAGTATAGAAGGACTTAAATAATTATTATAGCAAACTATTTATTTAACAACCAAACACGATGATATTTAAAACAACACAAAAAAAAATCTTCTCTATTATTTGTAACATTTTTAGTTACATTGCATCTGAAGCAAATAAAATTACCACCTGGCTTTGTTTTCGGTTGCAGTCTTCATTTACCCTCTATAATAGTGAATTATACAAAAATACGTAGCAAATTTAATATTTAAATATGTATTATTTTATTCGTGCAACACATACGTAAGACAGATATCTAACCACAACATTTAGATGCAAACTTGTATTGCGCACAAAGAGGTAGATTGAGGATAAATGTATATAAATCAGTGCATATAATTATAATTGTGCATACAATGTTGAGTTTTTGTGTTATATTTATTAACGACCTTATGCACAGACAGTTTTAAAACCGATTTTATCTATAAATATGCATATACGACATCTATGTACGACAGCCTCCGTGGTCACAGTCAGTTAGACACCGCCTGTGAAACGAGACGCCTCGGGTTCGATCCCCGCAGTGAGAGAAATGTTGGTGCGGCCCACAAATATTACTTACGGGTCTGGGTGTTTGTGAGACCGAAAAGTCTCTCGTAGTTCCTGGTAGTTCCTGATACACGACACAAGACTCGGTCTTAGTGTGGGGTCAGGACTATGTGTGACTGTTGGGTGTTATTATTATCAAATGTTTTGTCTTCTTAGCTCACACTGTATTTAAAAGTCTTTCGGAAGGTACAAAACATTCGTTAGCTAAAACAGATTTTAAAACCCATCTATGAATAAGGCCCTTAATGATTAGATATTATGTTACGATTATTTAATCATTAAATTAAATTTAGTATTTAGTGTAGTTAGACATGATACATTTAACCATTAAATTACATTTAGTATTGTATTTTATCTTTTTGTGTGTTGTATTTTACTTAATTTTGCCATTACTAACATAGCTTTTCAGATATTGAAATTAAATATAATTTTTCAATTTGAATATACGTGAAATAATGTAGTAAATGTGACATTTAAAAATGCATTCAATTTTACATCCAGTAATGTCGCATACTTAAAAACTACCGGTAGAGAGTATATTATATACTAAGAACAGTTATAAAAATACTTTTTTTTCCATGCATACTCCACTTAAAGCAAAGAGATACTGTTTTATAGCAAACAAAACCATTTATTGTGGATTTTCTAGAACAATCCAATTCCACATCTGTCATAAATAGTTTTCATAAAGTTATAAAGGCTTACAGCCCATTGAATTTGCAACCTTGTGCCACGAGCTTAAGTTATATTTTGCAATAGTTTCATCCTAATTATAGTGCGTGTAATTAAAGATTGGTATAGCTTATGGTCCAATGAAGAATCAACTTTATGTCAAGGGCTTAAGTTTTATTTAAAAATAGCTCACGTATTTAAAAAGTCATTTATCGTATAGGTCAACATAATTGTGTTGACGGGCTCTACTTGGACCGCACTATAATAGGGATGTTTCTAATAAATTAATTTTAAATAGTATTTAATTTTTATTTTTAAACACACCTTAATTTAAAACAGCATCAAAATTGGTCATAAAATGGAGATATTTATATTTTTAAAAGCACATTGGGACATTCGCTTTCTCTTTCGCACCCACGTGCTTTATGGCAGATGACGTCACGGCACGATAATTGCATCCTGTTCTGTTTCTTCTACCACTACTACCACAATTATTTGAATTTCATAATACTATAACTCGTTTATAATTAAATGTATTTTAAAAATTATTTCTGGTTTCGATTTTGTGTGATACCTGTCTTTTATGATAGTAAAATTGAGTCGATATCCCTACTATAGATAGGTCACCTAGGTCACCTATGTCACCTATCCCATGAAAAATCCCATACATAAATATAGTATGAAGCTGCACATACTGTGTGGCTTACAGGCAGTTCACTTGCTCTTCACGGAGCCGAGCTGGACCTCGTCCCGGCTGGAGTAGGTCCGCGAGGAGATGGTCGTCTGAGTCCTCGACATCGGGTCGCCGCGAAGTTGCTTGTATCTGCACCACAAATATATTTCTTAGGTTGAAATAAAACAATTTATTTCGAAAGTTTAATTTTAGTTTTTGACATCCCAGAGTTTCGATTATTTTGCAGCTTTCGCGGTCACGGCCGGACGGAAATATCCGTAAATAATAGTTTTATTTTAGTGTGTAACATTCGTGTAAACCTAAGAAACCATATTTCTTAGGGTTTGGAATGTTGGGTGAAGATGAGGAATTGAATATGGATTACTAGTGTTGTCTGTGGCTTTGGCTGCGTGAAGATTTTTATTTTTTGTTTGGTTGTCGTCTGACGAATACTAATATATATATATATTTTTTTGTACTTGAAAATGAAACATAATTTACATAAATAACAAAAAAAGCAAATGGCGGTCTTATCACTCTAGGCAATATCTTACAGAAAACTATGGGATAGGTACTAGTCATATTCCACCACCATAAAAATAATACATCATTAGTATTTTGTAAGTACAAAAATGTCCCCAAATAGCACTACAGTAAAGCAGATATAAGGGGAAAAACATAATTCTTGAACGGAATAACATATTCTAATAAGTAGGTACCTATATTTTATACATACAACCGTGAGTATATACCATTTCAAAAGTATTTTACAATATGTAATATATCCAATATGAATAATGTGTCATAAACACACAAGTTTTTTTCGAATACCACAGCTAAAGTAAATAATAGTATTACATTTAAATTGGCGTAACTGATCCCATTATACTTATAGATATTGTTAAATTGGGTTGTTATCATGACATAAGTATATGGATAATATGGCAGAGCGCGCATAAAGTGTTCCGAAGTTAGTGGTGCGGCGCTCCAGTGCATCTCCGGTGGAGCGTTACTAAAAGTAGTGGTTATTTGCAAAGATTTTGAAAATGCCTGCTTTAATTATGACAGACAATTTGTAAAATATGAAATTAAAAGTTCTTATCACCCTTATAAAAATCTATTAAGTACATTAAGTTAATTTTATTTCCACGTAGTTACGAAAAAATCTAATAGAAGCGCCATTTTCACGGCTAGTCCCAATGTAGTGACGGGGACTTATCCTTAGTTTTTAAATCACTGATTTTTATATCGACAATATTTCCAATAACATCAGTCGATTTAATCATACACAGCTGTTTAATAACATACTGTTTTATTTGAAAACCTAAAACATTATCCACAATCTGAATATATAGGGGAATTTGTTATATTTATGGTATTTCACAGAAGGCAGTTAAATTATCGATTAAGATACAATAGAGACTAATGGCAAACCTAGCACTGAAAGGAAATTTAGAAACATAAAGGTTAGATAGTTTCTTTCTTTCTTTCCTTTCTTTCTTTCTTTCTTTCTTTCTTTCTATAGTAACGACAACTGACAGACGGAAGGTCTCTATAAACTGTCTATCTTTGACAAGAAATAAAAATAGCTTTATATTTTGTCGATGAATTTTAATATTTCGTCCTACCACCTACCCCTGTTTAATGCTCTTGGTTCGTCATATTTAAATTGTCTCATTGGTCTAATAACATTATGCATTGTTATCATATTACATGACATAGTATCTAATGGATGGATACAATTTCAAAGTCACGCGATTTCGTGCGTGTTTTGAGTAATTCATACGATTAACTTGTTTTTTTTTTAATACGTAAGACTTGTGTCCACATTGATTTATTTATTTATGTCTGTCCATCAAAATATAGATTTAATTATAAACTTTACAGCCCAAATAAATTATTATGGTTTTGTGACAATGTTATACATACGCCAATATAATTAAAACATATTAAGAGAAATGTTAACAAGCATTACGATATCAAACGTACAACAGTAATGAATATTGAAATTATATTATTAATTTGAAAACATCAGGTATAGATATGATGACACTACATAATTATGTACATCTCCATTTAAATCAGCTGACTTTAGGCATTAATTCATATTAAAATGTTATTTGCAGCTTCTGAATTACATTTGGCACGATGGAGCAATTATCACGAAGAATTATAACGGAGTACAAACAAATGAAAACTGCAAACACATGTCTCATAATATTAGTCAGTAAGCTACTAAACAATTTGGTATGCGACAGTAAGCAAAGCATGAGTCAGCGTTTATTTTGTTATTTATAAACACATCATTTGTTAGTTTCAGCTCGAGGATATTTCCAAAGGAAAAACGGCCATTGCATTTGCAAAGCTACCAATTTTTTTTATTAGCTCTATGAAATTTATTCTTGATGGTCTTCCCCGAATATATTTATGTGGGGCTCCCTACTTTCCTTCCGTTAAGATGTTAATAGCAGACATACGGGAACATATGAATCATTAAGAAAAATATTGTAATGGTAGTAGACCACTCATATGTGAGGAGTCGTCTTTAAAATATCTTTTTCTCGCGCCAAACAGCAGTGTAAATGCACTGTTGTGTTCTGGTTTGAGGTTCCGGTTATTTTACTGTTTCATAGAATCTTAGATGTTAGGTCTTAATATATCCAAACTACTAGACATATTGAGACTTAATATCTTGTCTCACCGGAACACAACAATGCGCTTACAATGCTATTTGACGGAATACACATATGACAGACCTACCACCAGTAAATAATTTATTTAACACGTGACGGTTTGTACTTGCATGTAAGTAATATTTAATATTTACTTAAAAATAATCACCGACAAAAGAGCCCTAAAAAGCTTTAAGCAAATATTGTCACTACTCGTGGATATCATTTCAACAGCGCGACATCTTTAATCTCGTGTCAATAACCTTTGCATGTGAAGAATCGTAATTGGGATTTCTTGCTTGGAGGCTCAGTTTCTTCAAATAAGCTGCTATGATAGATAACGCCTTAAATAATGAAGGTTTTATATTTGGGATCGAATAATAAATATCCTTTTTCAATCATTTTTTCATTCAACTTTAAATATAGGGGCATCGCAGGGTGCACTGGATAGCTAATATTTTAATAAAACGTAAGCTTACGTCTCTGACCCGAAAAGGTTCTGTATTCCTAAAAGGTTTTTCTTATTGCGTTAAATGGCGAGACGATCATGCCATTCAAGTCCTGATGGCAAGCGATACGACCGCTCATGGACAGTAGCAAAACCAAACAACGCCTGGAATTACAAAGCACTGTTTGGAATTCCACAGCGCTCGTCATCCTGAGACAAGATGCTAGGTCTCAATATGTCCAGTAGTTACACTGTTTGGTAGTAAATATGCCATTTAGTGACAACTTTAGTTCGTCAAACTATTTTCATCCCAAGACGTGATAAGGGCTGTACCCATCGCCAATTTACGTCTTTGAAAATCTTTATTTAACCTCATGCTCATATTATCTCAGCGTTCTCGCTTGATGTGGCGTCTTAGTTTCGCTCTAGTTGTTTATAAGACACTTATTTGTGCAAATAAACTAGATTTCATTATGCATGCAGTTTATTTGCATGAACGTTGGCATTGCTGTATATTCCACGGTCTAGGTAATTGTATAGTGTTCTAGGCATCGTAGAAACTATACGATTTGTAATTATACTGAGATTTTGATCTTTTTTATACCAATACGAGACTCTGTCTTTTCCATTATTTTGTTATTACGTTTTAGTTTGAATCACTATTTGAACGTGTCCATCATATTATGGATTTTGTGGTATAATTGTACCCTGTTTCTATTGCCACAGGAAATAATTATGCCAAAACTGGACATTCGCGAAACGATCACAAAACGTAGCACTTAACATCACACACAGCAGTAGATATTAGTTTAGAAGCAACTCGTTGAACACACATGCACTTACATAAAACGAAAATCCAAAACAAACACTCTTTTAGCAGGACAGAACGCTCTCAATATATTAGTTGCTTTGTTATTAACACAAATAAGTTTATCTGAAACTTCACGTACTGGTTTATATCCCATCCTGTTCGACGAGTCGATGGATACCTCCTTCGTAGACTGCTTGCTTTGAAAACTCAGTCTAAAATACGAATATACCCATTGTATTATATGTTACAATTCAATATTCACCGCAACCAATACGCCAGTTAAGTCCACATCCAAAAAGCATGTTAAAGTGCTTTGGAAAGGAAATGTGCAATCAAAAACAAACTGGTGCTTGTAAATATAACTAATAAGAACCAAACCACGAACAAAAAACTTAAAACCTAGTTTGATAATACTAAGAAAGTTGCAGCATTTCTCATTAGTAGCATCTAAAACATTAGCTACTACGTTAGTCGTTGCACTTTCTACATCTGCTATCAATCGTGCTTATTCCATTCCATTAAAATGTGTACCTTCTTTCTCTTCCATAGTTTTGGTCCGGGTGGGACAATTTCAAATTCTTCGACGTTGCTGTTTGATTGTTGTTCAGTTTTCATTTAATTTAATCTTTATTATATTCAATTTACCATTTTCACTTATACGTAATTTCTCATATTTATCAACTTTACCAATTGTAATATCATCAGAACAAAATTGATACTTAATCAAAACATAGGTTTAAAACAGTTTTTTTTTTTGTTATTTTACTCTTATTTTTCTATAACTGAGAACTCTGAGTAGTTTTGGTAATTTCAGTATGAACATCTAAAGACGTTCTTATCGTGTCTAAACTCGCTCTCTGTCCGAGTTTCCCTTCCCCATTCTTTGTCTTCTTCTTATTTTCATAATGCTTCATGTCCCCATCATTTGCGGATCGGCGAAACTTCTCTTTAATCCTGAGCATGGAACGAACAGTCAAGCGTTTTGGTTCTTAACTTACTTAAAAACCAGAACAACATACACAAACAGTAATCTAAACATAAATGCATTTCAGGATTAAATGTAAAAATCTTTGGTTGAATGCTTGAGATGAAATCTTTTAAAGATAAACTACATTTCAACATCGTCAACGAACCTCTTCTTGATTAATCTGAAGATCTTGCGTTTGCAGACAAAGATGATGAAGATGATGAGCCCAATGAGCACGTTGTAAGCATCGGTGAAGCTCCAGAAGTTCTTAGCTTCGGGGTAGATGGCGCTGATCACCTCCAGGATCCAGTTGATTCCCATCACAGCGAAGAGTTTCATGTACAACAGCAGTCTGTAACATAGAAATACAGGCCTGACATCTGAGATTAAAAATAGTATCCAAACTCGTTACGTGCGTGGTGGCCTGTTGGTATACGGGCTAGACGCGGCTGCCAACATGTTCACGGTGCACACCTCTGACTTTTTGGAGTCATGTGTGCATTGATAGTCAATCACCACGCACTAAAACGGTGAAGGAAAACATCGTGAGGAAACCTGCATACCATAGCGATTTATAAGAATTTCTATGGTATGTAAGTCCGCCAACCCGCACTAGGCCAGCATGGTGGACTATATGGCCTAACCACTCTCAATCGTACTCTCGATTGTAGAGTAGGCCCGTACCCTGCAGTGGGACGTATATGGGCTGATACAGTATACAGTACAAGCTCGTTACAAATTACATGATAAATAAATATTGTATAGTTGGATTGCTAGATAATACAGATCTATTACATTAGTACTGTCCGACGTTTGGAATGTTAAAGGTGCCAAATAAAATCTGAACTGCCAAATAAGACGGTTGAATTTAAGAGAGTCCTTGACTTGAATTAGCAATGTGAAATGATTAAAGCAGCATTGATCAGATGTGGAACAGAAAATACTTCAGTGCCTTAAATCGAATGTCTTCGATAGTTGTGTGTTGCCAGTGATGACTTACGGCACCGAGACGTGGCCTCTCACTATGGGCCTTATTAGGAAGCTCAAAGTCACTCAACGAGCTATGGAGAGGGCTATGCTCGGGCTTTCCCTACGAGATCGAATCAGAAATGAGGAGATCCGTAGGAGAACTAAAATAACCGACATAGCCCACCGGATTAGCAAGTTGAAGTGGCAATGGGCAGGGCACATAGCGCGGAGATCTGATGACCGATGGGGTCGGAAAGTGCTCGAATGGAGGCCACGTAGCGGAAAGCGCAGCGTAGGACGTCCACCCACAAGATGGTCCGACGACCTGGTAAAGGTCGCGGGACGTCGCTGGATGCAGGCTGCCTCCAACAGGTCTCTGCGGAAATCATTGGGGGAGGCCTATGTTCAGCAGTGGACTTCCTTTGGCTGATGGATGGATGGATGGAACAGAAACACCACGTATAAATAGTTTTTTTTTTTGTAGAGTGTTTATTTTTCGTGTCTTTCAAACATCGCCTTCCAATGGCACAATAGTATGTAGTAACTCCATGCCAGGTTACAAAGGTTCTAAAGATAGAAATTTTCAAAAAATCATTCATAAGTATACTACTTTAAATAATAATAATAATCTTTATTGCTTTACAGTAACAAAAAAAATAGTAATATACCTATCTATGACTCAAAAATCTAACTGCAATTAGTATTGAATATAGCTGTTTAGATTTGGCATGAATTCTCAAGAGGACTAGGAATTTGATGCCTATATGTAAATGTTAAATGTAACAACCAAAGCTCTGGGAGTATGAGTAGAGACGGAACCAAATGGAGAAATTTCTTCGGGAGAAGCTGCTACAGAAGTGAAGTCACGACGCTTATTGCTAAATACGATGCAAGGAGGTGAAGAAATTGTTAAATAAAAATACAATAAGCTGACTCCATGAAATATTTGAATGCAAACGTAATAGGTATAGTTCTAATACCTCTGCTTGTCATTTCTATGCTGGTCGTGCATGGAGCTCTCCTTGGACTTGAGCACCGACGTCTGCTTCTTGATCTGCGTGATCTTCACGGCTGTTAGGATGAAGAACACCATGTTGGCCACACAGAGCACCACGATTGGACCGTACAGGTAAATCAGCTTGCTTGTCCCTGGAAGTGAGTTGAAAGTTTTCAGAAATTAGTATTTTTAATATTATAGTTTTGTAGATAACTTGCTGTTCGTAATTTTAAAGTGTAAACACCTCATGTCATATTTGGAATAGTCGAGAAGGTTTAATTTGATTGTTATTATTTATTGTGGCGACACTATTAATTTAGCTACTTCAAATTAAATCATCTTGTTTGCTTACTTTGTGTATTTACTAACTGAATCGCAATTATTTAACCACCAGTGTTTTCTGCTGTACTTAAGACTGTGGATCTACTATTCATTTAATCCTTACATCCCGCTTCCATCTATATACTCATACATTCCTATAAGTTCAAGATATTTCCAGTGGGACTCATTCAGTACCACATAAATTCAGGTACAAACTTGCAGCAGTTCCCTGGCGTAGTCGTTTAGATGCCACCTATGTAACGTGAGGCCGTTGGTTCGATCCCCGCACAAAGAGAAATTTTTGTGCGACCCACAAATATTTCTTTCGGGTGTGGTTGTTTGCGAGACTGAAAATTCTCTCGTTGTTCCTGATACCCACGCCTCAAGACTGGATCTAAATGTAGGGTCAGGACTATGTATGTGACTATTGGGTGTTATTTATTTATAATTATAACTAAATCTTACCGAATATAAAACAGCCTTGTTGCCTGATCATCGGGAGTAGAGGATGAGATGGTAGTCCAGAGAACTCGAGGGCAGCTAGTAAAATTGTCAGCGCAGTCGGGATGCCAAAAGCGTATGCGCTGTACGCCAGGAACTTTGCCCGAATTGACAGCTTCTCTAGAGATAAGCCGCGTTTGCCACTGAAATGAAGATATAATGCAATAAATAAATTAATAGTGAGTATATTAATCATGGCCTGAGCCTTCTGAATGGAACTGTCGGTATAGGTGAGTCCAGTAAGACTCTAAAGGCTTTTTTATAATGGGTAATATATTTAAATAATAGGTTATGTTGATTATATTGTGGTAAAAGTTAGGATTCATCTGTCCTGGTCACATCGCTTTATATTATGAACAGGCAGGTAAAAGCATCTTATAAAAAACCGAGGATAATTGCGGATGTTGTTACCGCTTTTACTGATAAAACAGTTTTAGGTGATTCAGTGAAGGAGGAAGTCCAAAATAAGCTTTTTATTTGGATACATTATAATGTATATCAACTGTGTTACGAAATAAAGTAAACTTGAAAGATTTATGCATTGAATGCAATGCCTATAAAACTTTAAACAGAGTAATATTTTTTGATATTCTAGTTTTTATATTTGCTTCTTGGCATCATAAAAGTACAGTTTAGTAAAGGCATACAAATCGTTTTGGCTATATCATTATGTGAATATCTAAAGAGTTAAATACCAGCAAAGTTTTGAAAGCATACCGGGCCAGAAATAAATTCAGTAATGTGCATACATCATTTTCTTGGAACAGTTGTTCTTCGCACAAAAGAACGCAGAATGTATAAAGAAATGCCAATCAAAAGTGACTTTCGAACACGTTCGGTCCAAGGTTCCAATTATAATTAAATTGCGAGTTCACTTTTCCTAGTACCATGAATCGACTTGTGTTAACTTTAAACGTTACAATAAACAAAATAAATGACTAATTTTGAATACGTGACACTTCATATGACTGATTCATTTTATTTTTCGTTCATTTTTAATTTTCAGGTATATTCCCTGTAAATGATGTTGAGTTATTAATTTAAATTATACGCGTTGTTTTGAAAATATATGTATAATGAAGTTATTTCTCAATAACTCGTTCTGAAATCTGAATACATTTAAATAAGCTGTGTGATAGAGGCAGTTGTCTTTTTTTTTATTGCCTTCGCAGGCACTTGAGCATGCGGCCCGCCTGATTGGTAGCAGTCATTGCCGCTCATGGACATTCGCAGTTTCTTATAAAAAAGAAAAATAAAATATCAATTTTTTTATCAAATCTACAAATATTTGCGAAAGCCTAAGTCTAAATTGAAAATATGGGCAGAGATGCCTCTAGTCATCGAACTTATCTGCGAGATGAGACCTTATTTTATCTACCGCGTTCTGTTACTAAAATATTAGGATTCGAAAACTTTTCAGCTAATAGCTACAACATAATTTCCCCCACACTTCATTTTAGTATAAAGCACCCATAATTTTAAAATATCGTGGGTGTTCATTGAAAGCGATTATGATCAATTAGCCCTGTCTATCGCCTGCCAATTCACTGTATAACAAGAGAAAACATTAAACTCATTTATCTGCCACTCCAGTTATGACATGACATTTAAAACCTTGAAAATTGACGTCAGACTAAACATTGGCTATAAAAATTACTTTAACCACTAATTAAAAAGACTTGTTATGAATATTTTTCCTGCATTGTATTAAAGTGTCAGTAAAATGCATTGTCACTCGTGTACACTCACTCATCGGTTAAAAATAGGGAACTTTTGGGGCCAAGGAAACACGTTTGCAAAACATTATTACTTGATTGTACAAATATTGCATTGTAAAATTGATCTTTTGGCAACGCAAAGCTAGTTCTGTTTTCTTGATAGCTAGTATAATGTAGTCCAGATTAATAGACAAAAATATACATTTTTTTATCGCGATTTATGGCATAAAGTTCATGCCATTCGCCTGATGGTAAGCGATATGACCGCTCATGGACGGTAGCAAAACCAAACAGCATGAATTACAAAACAATGCTTGGTATTCCACTGCCCTCGCCATCCTGGGACATTTGATGTTAAGTCTCAATATTATCCAGTTATCCAGTTGTTACTCTAGCTACAATGTTCTTCACACATGAACACAACAGTGCATTTACACTGCTGTTTTGTTTACTAAATTCGTTTGTTACGTGGTATTGACCTTTGTGAATGGTGGCTTTCGAAATGGATTCTAATTCTTGACATTTCTGATATCTAAGTACAAACTGTCCATACTGTTGTTCAAAGCGGCAAGTTTGATACCCTACTCTGAAAATCCGAAACGAAGTTCGAATCTTCGGACGATCGAAGTTTATGACGATACGATGGTTCGTGGCGTCAAATGGAAGGGATTTTTAACAATCTAAAACACAGAAGTAATCTAAATAATTTGAAACCTACATACATGACATCATGACCTTAATGTTTTGTAACACGCAATTAATTAAATCCCAACGGAAATTATACATGTGCGTGTATATCTCAATCACACTATTCTAGTTACAGAAATACTCATTAACAAAAAGGAAAAATGTTTGTTTTAAACATGCCGTTCTATTTTGTATTTTTGTTAAAAAAAATATCCACCGTACAAATACTCCATTGCTCTTTGTTAAATTAGTAAGTATCTATATTTTAAAATTAAACTTTTTTATCCAATTTTGTCGCTTATTCGCTTTAATTTTAAAACTTCAATTACTTTACAGCTTTCGTAGTCACGGGAAACGTAGGGAAGTTAAAATTGTAAAAGTTAAACCAAATCTGCGATAAGATCCGTAAGAGTAGTTTTATTGCAGTGTGTAACATTCACTTAAATTCTACACATTCTAAGAAACCAATATGTATTTTTTATTAAGTGGGTACGTATTATTATTTACATATTCAATATAAAGTTTTCATCAATACGAATCCAATTATTTAATCGCGGTATATTGCCTATATGGATTTTGTGCCCCGGATCGCGATTTCGATAAAGCAATTGAATCATTTATATACCGAGTATATCAAGACTGCTACCGAAAACGAAGCCGGTGGTAGTTTTAGTGACTACAAACACAATGTAACTAAAAAAAATTATTTATTTTTTAATATCGTCGATTAGGTCTGGTAAATCCATAGTTTTTGCTAAAATATTAATTTAAAGCTTTGCGTATTATAGCGTGGTTAAAAATAAAAGGGTGTACACTATTATTTAAGAAAAAAAATATGTATTTACCACCCTAATACGACGATTGAAAAAAAATAACAAAAAAAAACATTTTTTTGCACAAAATTTAATTGCATTGTGTCTGAACTCAATAAAAATATAACCCAGCTTCGTTTTCGGTAGCAGTCTTGATATACCCTGTATACAAGATATAATGTCTATTACACCGTAATGGTAGACAGTGATTATGTATTATCATATTGCGCGTTTCTGACATACCACACGTAGAAACAATAAATCCTTCTCAACAAGTAATTTTATGTAAGACTGCAATAAGAGGTATCTATTATTGAGTTTAATTATGCACACATTTATCGTCATAAGATCAACTATTATATAGTTATGTGTATATTAATATGTATATTTAAAATCATTAGGAAAACCCGATGGTTCAGAGTTGCTTAACTTGTTCTTAAGACTTAACCGCAAGATTCCTAAGCTCGCCTCTGACTTAGGTATAACGATTTCTTGGATTAACCCATAAAAGTGGATAAAGAGATTATACGTGGCATTTTTTTAAAACGATCGTTCGTATTTTTATTAGTCGCAAAGTATGTATGGCGTCAGTATTTTGATTTCATCATCATCATCATCATCATTTCAGCCACAGGAAGTCCACTGCTGAATATAGGCCTCCTCCAAGGATCTCCACAATGACCTGTTGGAAGCGGCCTGCATCCAGCGACTTCCTGCAACCTTAGTCAGATCGTCCGTCCACCTTGTAGGCGGGCGTCCGACATTTCGCTTGCCTGTACGTGGCCTCCACTCGAGAACCTTTCCGCCCCAACGGCCATCGGTTCTACGAGCTATGTGCCCGGCCCACTGCCACTTCAACTTGCCAATCCTATTTTGATTTTAATTTATTTATTTATTAATTTTGATTTCACTATGTTTTAATTTATCAACTTCCTAGAAAATGTATACCGCAGACATCTAATGAAATCATGAACGCCTTCTAATGAATGAATTCAATTCTCCAGTAAGGTAACAAGGATTTGTTCAGATCATTAAGTTAAAAAGAGTAACATGATATAACAAATTAAAAAATCTTTAACGTTTTTTTACAAATTCAATACGATTGTGTAATATAAGCCTAAATTTTACTCATAATTTTTCAATTTGGATATTCCGGTTCTTTGTTACAAGTTGTGTTGACCATGGCATTTCTGTTTTCTTGGCAGGTTATATTTCAAGGTGTTGCTTATATGCCCTTTGAGTTCACGCGTTGAAATGCCGACGATTTCGTAGATAATGAAATCTTTCACGCGGAAGAAATTAAATTGTTCGAAACCATAAATACCAATGACGTTCGTTGTGGTCGCTAATATGTATTTGGATATTGACGTCATAATATCAGTTAGGTTATAAAATAAGGAGAAAATTATTTAAAGATATTATAATTTTCCGCCGATTCGAGGATGAAGTAAAGATATTAAAAACATTGGCGACAAGAATGCTAAACTAAAGTATACAGGATATTGTAAAATTACTAGTGATGAATGGAAATATTTTTATGGGTCCGAAATCAAATTTATTCATAGTTTTGATCATAGAATTTAATTTATTAAATAGAACTCCAGTGAGTAATGTACACGTATCTTCCTTCTGTACGTACAAAGAGAACATTTAGTTATCCCAGCGTGGGAACATAAGTTCATACTTCAGTCCATATGGTGTGAGTAGATCATATTTGAAGCTATATATAGAAGTAAATTGGATATAGGTATGTAATGATTTTGTTATTATATTGTGAATATTTTAGGATTATAGTGTGAGTAGTGGATATTTTGTTTGCTAAATCGTTATATTTTTATACCAATAACATTAAATACTCTTTCAAACTTCAATATGGCTTGATTAAAAAGAAATAGATTTAAAATGTGAAAATGGAATGAGGTATTTTAAAAATGTAAAAAAACAGTATCTTTTGATGGATGTCTTGTTGGTGCGTGGGC
Source organism: Hyles vespertilio (assembly GCA_009982885.2). NCBI lineage: Eukaryota > Metazoa > Arthropoda > Insecta > Lepidoptera > Sphingidae > Hyles > Hyles vespertilio. The sequence goes on from CM042811.1 coordinate 16,675,373, forward strand.
TAATGGTGTAATGTAGTAAAATGGATATAAAACAATCAGATAATAATATTGTAATCGAAGAAATGGAGTTTCATTCTTAGCCAGAGACACCCTTGCTACAACTACAGTTATAAAGTATGACATTCTGACGGCCAATAGGTATGATGTCACAAAGTGGAAGACATTAAATTTATTTAGTGTTGAAACGAACGTAGCTCTTGATAACTGATGATGAATGAATAGCTCAATTGATAACTGGAAGCTTATGAGACAATTCCTCCTTAATTTTGATGACACAAGAATAATTGGGGAAGACCCAGACTGAACTGACTGACTGAATTCATATTCATAGAATCCGAATTGTTCAAAACTAGACGTGATCATTCGTAAAACCAGCAATAAATCAATTAAATGGGCAATTAAAGTAGAATTGAACTTACCTAAATGTCCACCAGATGTCGAAGCACATGACGTTTAGCCAGAAGAAAGCAGCCAACAGCGAGTAGTAGATGAAGAACGCTGAAATAGAAAACATATTATTAAAATTACTATTCATATTATGGATGCATCTCTGGATTTCCAAAGGCTACGTGTTTTTATAAGCTTTTATTTACTTCACATATTTATCTCCGAAAAAATACAGGGTTCATATTTTACAATTATATGATACATAATATATAATTGTAAAATGTCTACTCTGTATTTTTTTGGGTGACTGTTCACAATAAAATTGCTTTGCTTTGTTTTGTTTTGGAAAACATTGAGGGGAAATCTACATACTTTGATTCCGTAACAATAACTTTGACCAAATTGTGAAGTTTACCAAACCGGAGAACTAGGAGAACGATGTAGTTGAAGACCTTTGTCTTCCTAACTAATAATCTTAAACAAAAACCCGTTCTTAGAAATAGGACAACATAATTAGTGACTGAATTTATGATATGATAATAACTATATCAACATTTTTTTTAGGTTTGAAAACCTGTATTTTTAAGTATGTTTCTAGGTGTATTTGAGTTGTTTTCCTTATTCCAGGTATTTCCACGTTCCTTTCACTTAGAAGTTTGAACGTTTCTGACTATTTTTGGATATCTGTATAGCACATTGAATTATAAACACCTAATTTTATTGTTACTTTAATATCAATACTTGTTTTGAACTGGTATAGTTCAGTGATCAACCAATGCAGCATCTTAGGTTTTTTAAGATTTTTTGCTAAAATTTTCAGAGATAGCTTCGCGGGTAAATATTTAAATTTTTATACATAATGGGTCTTCTGAAAACTAGCACATCAAAAGAGATACGACTGTACTTCTTTACGTTGGTGACTTAACTACAAATACTTTCATCGATCGAACATGCCCATGCCAAAACCATTTTGTGGTGACCACGTGACGTGGGCGGGAAAAAAGAACCAACCAATACATTCAGGAAATGTTTTCTGTTTTTTTTATTAGGTTGAGTTAAAAATAAATGTCTATTTCAATACATAGACATAATAATGTTAATAATACGAGACATCCCGCTATTACATCACATCGAACGAATACCAAAATAAATGTTATTTTTAGTACCGATGAAGTTAATACTCGGCGCCATTGATTCCTCTTAAACTGGTTTGAAAAAACATTGCGTGGTTTGTACGTTATTTTTTGCTTGTTTGTAAACTCCTTAAGTGTTTGAATATTGTTTTATGGTAATATCATGATCAGTAATTTTCCTTTACCTTTACTGTATTTGTATATCGGTTTAATCATGTTTGTTGATATCCAATATAATTAATATTAATAATTAATATTTGGGATTTCCTTGAAATGACGTTAATAGTTGCAGATTGAACACAGAACCACACGTTTCACGGACCATTTAAATTACTAAATGATGGGGCGACAATGTATCTTCACAAAACTATCATAAATAACATGAATTTACATTATATGGCCAGGATGTTTGAAAGATTTCCTGTTCAAAACCAGGTGAAGCTGAATTGCACCATCAAAATTAGCGCTTACTGTTTCTATCTTATAATATAATGATGTGCGTATATTACGGCCTCAAATTTGCTTCTATAATATTGCAAGAAATAATCTAAAAAACGTATTAAATGATTTCTCTGATGTAAGAGCCAAAGCCAAGACATAACATTACAATGGAAATTATTTTTATTTCTTCCTTCTACTTGGCGTTATCCCAGCTGGTGCCAGGGTCCGCCTTACAACAAAATCTCCTCCATTTCGCCCAATCTTCGGCATGAAACGAAGCTTGGTTGGACATTAAAATTATAATGGAAACTATTTAATGACACGATAAATTCATTTCTATCGTCAATTAGATATATAAAGATGTAAATAGCAGTACTAACATATGATGCTACATAGAAGCAGGTAATAGCAGATATTAAAAATACCTCGATCTTTGTCCTCATAGTCTCAACAAGAATGTACATAGGCAATTAAGAGGCGTTTACATATTTCTTGCTAAGTTCATGGAACATCTATTAGCATCACGAACGGGAAATGAATTGTAAAAAATACAATGACTACTTGGTAGCAGATATTACTGTGCAGTGTTCAACCCATATGTTATTTTCAGCAGGAAATGACGTAAATTGTATGGGGACTATTATAATACTTGGAGATACATGAAAGGCTAAGTCATACAAATAAGTTGTATGGTATACGTGATATGGATCACGTTTTAAGGTATATGTTATACCGGGTATACCAAGAGTGCTACCGAAAATGAAGCCGGGTTGTAGTTTCAGTGCCTACAAACACAATGCAACTAGAAATTTCGCCAAGAAACGCGGCAATTTTTTTTTATTTTTTTTAAATATCGTCGAGTTTTGGTGGTAAATCCATAGTTATTGCTAAAATAATAATTTAAAGCCTTGCGTACCATAGCATCTTTAAAAGTATAAGGGTCTACACTATTATTTATGAAAAAACTATGTATTTACCATCCTAATACAAACGATAGAAAAAAAAATAACAAAAAAAAATTAGACAAATGTTTGCACAAAATTTAGTTGCATTGTGTCTGAAGTCACTAAAACTACCACCCAGCTTCATTTTCGCTAGCAGTCTTGATATACCCTGTATAATATTGAAGGGAGACGTTGGATGGAGTCTATCTCTCACCAGTGCCTGTGGATATTTTTGACCTAGCCTATGTTCAGGAGTGGACATCCTGTTCTTTCGTATGCTCATTGTAATTACAATATTAATTATGGCTGTCTGTATGAGCCCATATACGTCCCACTGCAGGGCACGGGCCTCCTCTACAATCGAGAGTACGATTGAGAGTGGTTATAATATAGTGGTTATGACTGTCTATCTACAAGAAATGTTGTAGCAAAAACGTTACAAAACTTAATGATCTTATTTTGTTCAAACTATTAATATCAATGTTGTAATTAGCTTGGAGAAACATTGAATTACTGAGAAAATAATGAAATTTTATTCATTGTAATTCTTCTAAAATCCATTTGCATTATCTGGAAGCGTATTGTATTCACGTGAATTTCGCCAAAAAAAGACTGTTAGCTGGGAACGAATTTTTTAAAGTCACACGTGTCTTAAGAACTTCAGTACAAAAACCCGTCAAAACTTGTAAACTATATGATTCATATTGATTCACAAAAATATTCTTAAGAAGTCAAAGCCAAAGTAACAAAAAATGCGCTTTTTGCAAGTCCTTTATTATTCGCCGTATCGCACCATGTCGATGACTGATTAAATCTTTATAAAATCATGGACATAATCAAGCACATAATCTTAGTATTGTCTATGATCGTTAGTTGACACTTATTTGGGTAAATAAATTGGTTATTAAAATTCTATCCTAAAGCGAATGAGATAGCGGACAATACAATCAAAATATTTCCAACCGTGGACGGCAGATGGACTATCCAATTTATATCAGAAATGGCGGTTTCCGTTCCACCTTAAAAGTCAGATTTGGTCAGGATTCTCCATATTTTAAAATACTTTAATGGAAAATAATAATATATGTGGTTAAGCCTTGAAATATGTTTTTACTGCATGAACATTTTGTATCTTACTCTCTTGTTTTTTATTATAAAGTTATGACGACTATATAATACTCCGAATATAATGTAGAACAATGAAGTCATATTTTACTTAGAATTAGGTAAAAAAATATTTTTGATGCAAAATTACATGTAATATTACTTATTATATTTTCTAAACTGAATTCTTCGCTTTTTAACCGGCTTCAAAAAACAAAGGATGTTCTCAATTCGATTGTATGTTGTTTTTTTTTTTTATAAGGAAACATTTTTTATTACGAACAACTGAAAAAATGTAGACAAATACCGTAAGCCTAGCGATCTCATTTTTTTGTTATAAAAGTAATATTATCATAACTGAAATTAATGCTGCTTTGGTTCTATCCTCAAACTTTATGTATAATGTTAATAATTTCCGATTGAATCTTATTTTTAATATAGAATTATAATATTTTGATTATTGTAACGATGCGAAAACTCTCGTAGTATTAAGATTAATTTTAATTACTTAATATTAAAACCTGAACTCAGCAAAAAACCTGTACCCGATCTCACAATATCCACAAGAGGAAAATATTGACATAAATACAAACAAAAACGAATCAAACTATTCGTGCTAAAACATAATTTCGAGCATTCAATCACCAACTCAACAAAAAAATCATTGAACCGCGGCAGCCCATGCTAATTTACCGGTTAGCAACACAATAAGTAAGTAAAAAAGTTCTGCAAAAATTGTGCTTTTCCAATTCCAATTTTTTCTAAGCTACTTTAAAGTAAGTAGTCTCTTTATATTTCTTGAACCTAATTAAATTTCGGTGGCGTAATTTTACCACGATACGATTATAAAACAGAGGCCTCGGGTTCGAATCTCTGGTCGGGCAAAGTGATATTGAATTTTTCTATTTATTATCCGGACACAGGAATTTGTGCCCAATATGGTGATCCTATCACATCGTGAGATAGAACATACAAGGCCAAAATGCGGGTGTCCAACTAGCACCTCTGCCTACCTCTTCTGGGAAAAAGGCGTGAGTTTATTTAAGCATGTATATACATACTACATACATTAACTTACAATTTATTTTCTTATATTAAATATTTATTTTGTTTAAGATTTATTTGGTATCATCATCATCATCATCATCATATCAGCCACAGGAAGTCAGTCCACTGCTGAACATAGGCCTCCCCCAAGGATCTCCACAATTATTTAAATATTATTATTTGCCATACAAAAATAATAAAATAAATACTCGTATGTACTTAAAAACTTTATGTTCTATGAAAAATTCAACCAGTGCAACATGAAAACAAATACTTACGCGACTAAGACGAGTAATCCGAGTATTCGGATGATTCAGTACAATTTTCACGGGTGTTGACTACATTAAATAAAATAATACTAATCATAAAACGAAACTTTTTACTAATTAATTGGCAGATAAAGAAGTAATGCCTTCAGTTTTTTGTTCACATACTCTGTTTTAATACTTTAATAGGATTAAATAACCGGAACCATCTCGACCTCGACGTGTTTTTATCAATTGACCATCAAACGGACGGATGGTTGAGATATTCAACACAATGTATATTAAGAAAAACGTGAACTACTGTAATTAAGACATAAAAATTAAAAAGTCATATTTTTCAATTGTTATACGAACAACTAAAAGCAAAATTTTCTTCAAGTTATACAATGTAGTAAGTATATTATGTTTCTTTAACATAAATCCAGTTGGATTAAATATACAGGGTATATCAAGACTGCTACCGAAAACGAAGCCGGATGGTAGTTTAAGCGACTTCACACACAATGCAACAGAAAAAGTTGCAAAAAAAAAGCGTCAATTTTTTTTTGTTATTTTTTTCCTCTGGCCATATTTGGGTGGTAAATACATTTTTTCCTAAAATAATAGTGTATACCTTTTTATTTATAAATACTCTAAGGTATAAAAGAGTTTAAATTATTATTTTAGCAAAAACTATGGACTTACCACCCAAAAATGACGATATTTAAAAAATCATAAAAAAAAATTGTCGCGTTTCTTTGCGAATTTTTTAGTTGCATTGAGTTTGTAGTCACTAAAACTACCACCCGGCTTCGTTTTCGGTAGCAGTCTTGAGATACCCTGTATTTGTTTTAAAACTTAAAAAAAAAAAACAAAAATTTTCCGTTCAAGGATAAAACTCACAGCTCAATCATAATAAGACGACTTCGCTGTAAAATCTTAAAAAAAGACATGTATCCATCACCGAGATACCACAGTGACAGCATTTGGTTATTTTAATTCAAAGATGCTTTGAGCGAATATCAAGGTAAAAACAGAGGATGATAAATGTTGACTGCTCTTTAATTATGTTATTTATATTTGATTGTAAAACCAACTTGGTATAAAAATAATAATTTTATTACACCACGGCTATATGGTTAGCGGACTTACCCGTGTTTTACCTTGAAGGTAATTTGCGGTTATACTTATTTTGCAAATAGAATACATTACCTATATTGTCACATTTTATGCGGAAAATGTAAAGCTCACACATGTTTATGTAAATTTAAAAAGTCGACGAAAACATATTTGCCCTGTTTCTAGTAACTCATTAATGAAGACGAAACAAATTAAGTTTATTGGACATTTATAGAAGGATTTTCCGACCCATGACATATTACTATTTATATTGAATATAAAAAAATATAAAATATATTTATTGAAAAAAAAATTGAGCTCCTAGGGTTTTAAATTAATTTTATATACATAACATTTATAATTACTAATTTTGTTAAAGAATGTGGCAATAAGCAATGTAAAAAATTATGAAATGAATTCAATGATGAAATATTTCAACGCTACAATTTATTGATACCTAAATCCCAGCACTACAAATCGCCTGCTTAGTTCCATATCAAAATTATATCCCGAAACCAGATTTTCATAACTTTCACATCAAAATTTTACGACTTTTAAAAACATTGTAACGTTTATGCATCCTATATCTAGCACTCGTAATCCCGATTGAACAACAAAACAAAATTCAGGGGATTATTCTGGCATATTCCTGGTTTATTGGAATGCCGTCACGAGTATTTACGGAGTCATAAAATATTTTGATACGGTAACTGCGCAGTTAGCAACAAATTGAGGATATTTTTTTGATTAACGAGTCAACAGTCCTTTGCCTTATGATAAACGTCATTGCCCATAAACAATATTAGGTATAGACATAGTTCACTATATAACTGGTGGTAGGTGAGAGGCCGCCTGGGTAGGTACCACAGTAATGTCTATTTCTCCCGTCAAACAGCAGTGTAAACGCACTGTTGTGTTCCGGTTTGAAGGACATTGTAGCCGGAGTAACTACTGGGCATATTAACTTAATATCTTATGTCTCAGGATGGTGGGCGCAGTGGAATGCCCACCATGGTTATTGTCCATGAGCGATCGTATCGCTTAACATTAGGCGTTCCTACACCAGTATACCAGTTTACCACAAAGTACTCTGTGAGTGAGCGAATGGCATGCTCATCAAACCATTCATGGGAATAAAAAAAGTAATAAGCACAAGACCAACGGCACTTAGAACAAAACACTGCATGGCATTACACTGTGCTCATCGCCCAGAGACATCAGATCTTCTATTTCATAAAGTGTATTTAAATAAAAAATGATTGCCTAGATTGTAAAGGCGACATACTCTCATCCTATCAAATTTAGCCTGCTTGGGTGCAGAGACATTCGTACCACGTCTGCCTACTTCTGCGATACAAACCTGTCCTTATTACAGATACTGATTATGCCATTACATAAGATTACGCAAAAACAGTCAAGCTCTTAATGATCGAGAAGGATCGCGAACACGGAACAATTACCTGTTGGTAATTTGACACAGTTTTAAGTAGCCGAACAGCGATGTAACCACTGATTACATATACGATCCAGGTCAGACAAAGTTTTTAAGACTGGGTCGATTGTGATTGTATCTGTAAATGCAGTGAGTGCATGGTTGCCTGTTGGTAACAGACCAGAAGCGGGTCCTACTATATAGGTACATATATACAATGGTCGCAGGTTCTAAATCCGACTGATGTCACACCTCTGACTCTTCGGAGTCATGTGTGTAACGATAGTCAATCACCACGCGCTTTGACAGTGTAGGAAACATCGAGAAGGGACCGACATACCATAATGATTTGTATTATTTCTATGCTATAGAAAGTCCGCCAACTCTAACTAGGCCAGCGTGGTAGACCATACAGCCTATCCTTCTCAATCGTACTCTGGATTGTAAAGCAGGCTCGTGCCCTGCAGTGAGACGTGTATAGGCTGATACAGTATAGTAAAATTAATAGGTAGCAGAAAAGAACGATTCAAAAGATCTTGTGAAAGACTATTTGAATAAAGAATATTTTGATTTTGAATTTTTGATTTTGAATGCCTCGTTCATCAATTGGTAACTATTGAAATAACAGTTCTCATTTAGCATTTAGTTTATGGTCATTCAGATAATTCTGCAAGGATCCGTGAACTAAATTCCTAGATATTATCTTGCCTCGGCGTGATTTCTTGTAATACCGTTTGATGATCATTGACCTTGCCTGAATTAATACCAATTAGGGTAACGGTCCACTGAGGAGTCAGTCAATAGATAGAATTTAAATTTATAAATTATGACTTGTGTATATTGTTAAAGACTTTATGTGTATTGTTAAAGACTAGGTACGTTTTTATTATACAAAATAAAATACATTTAAAAATAACAGAAGAATAACTGTGTAGAATTGAAAGAATGAAGAAACAAAGCTGTGGATGAAGTTGAATTTAAGAAAACGATAATAATTTAGGGTATTTTACTCATTTTATTGAAATTATCACAAGTTATCCAAATTCTAGCCAACAAGTTTGTAAAGCTATTCATAATCAAACAAGTTAAAAACGGTTTAGTAAAATAACAGATGCAAAACAAAACTAGTGACGTCACTAGGCTTAAAATGACAGTGAGCGCGCGTGAAAGAGTCGGTAAGATGTCCCCACTACACTCCCACTCTTAATTTTTAATACTAATAATGGTTTATTTATTTCATATGGACAGCACTAACCAAAATAGGCTTTGTGTATATAAATTTAATTTATGTAATGATATAATCAATTATTTTGTAATAATATAATAAGTACTATTGCATTGAATTGTCATAAGAACGACTTAATTGCCTACATGATCAATACACCAATTTCATTTCATTTCATTTCATTTCAGGGGAGAAAAATTGTGTTAATACTTACTCATTGTGATGCAGGCCGTCACAGTGATGTTATTAACGGTGAGCATGATCTGCATGGTTGCCAGGAACGCGAAAGCCACAAACAGGCACAGGAGATATGCCATCAGGACCCTGCCGTGGAGGTTGCGAAGTTCTGGAAGCCATGCGTACACAGCACACGTCGCGAGGATAAACACGCAGGATATTATCATACCTGGGGAAACAAGGAAGTCAATATGGTTTAGTGTTAAAATAGATAGCAATAGCAATCACAAGTGAAGTCGATGGTAGTATTTCACAAGTTATTGAATTATGCTTTGCGAATTCCGATTGTGATTCACAAAGCCGATCGTCTAAATATTTTTATACAATCAGTGAAGGAGTGAGTTTTTTGTACGAACCCATTTAAAGAAGAATCTGAACAGTCCATTTTGTATGTGTTAATTTTAAATGTGAAAAATGGTTATAATATATGGTCAGTTTTTTTGTTTATATATTCTAAGGGGGCAATTAACAATAACAGAAATATAGGATGCTAAGGCTTCAAAAATAAAAAGGTGGTGATGTTAATTTGAAATAGCAATAATTCCCATTACTAATATGGTTTTTGCATAATCGAAGCATTCGATTGTAATCGCAAAATAACTAATTGAAGTTATCTCTTTGAAGTTCTCTGAAGTTGGTAAGTGGGTGGTCAAACTGATATTTAGAGCATTACGCAAAAGTTAGGCGCAAAAGTTACGCGATAGGCTCGCACCTATCACATTGTGGTATGGAACAAACAACCTGTCCTGGTGTCCTGGCACCTCTGCCTACTCCTTCTGGGGAAAAGGCGTGAGTTTATGTATGTTATACGCAAAAGTTGTTGAGCGTTGACTGTACGATCCTGTTATAACGACAGCAAACTTACGTGATTTGAACATAAATGTACCGAAACGCTTAGTCGCCACTTGAAATTTAAAAGCTATGTCTATACTAATGTTATAAAGAGGAAATATTTGATTGTTTGCATTAAATAGTCCCTGAAATAAAGTACCGATTTGAAAAAATCTTTAATACTAATTAAATCACCTTTATAAATACTAATTAATAACGCCCACCAAACACACACATACTGCTGACCCCACACTAAGATCGAGTCTTGTGTTGCGGGTATCAGGAACTACGAGAGACTTTTCGATCTCACAAACACCCAGACCAAAAAGAAATATTTATGGGCCGCACAAACATTTATCTCGGTGCGAGGATCGAACCCACGGCCTCCATTATACATTACCCCTAATGAACATAGGCTATAAAATATTTTCAAAAAAATGTATCTGCACCCATCGGAGCCTCAGTCACTCAGTTGTGCAGGGATCCTAATTTTGGAATTTAATTTTATAACCGGCTCATCGGCTATCGTATGGCGATGAATGTCATTTTATTTGTTTTTTTGTTTATATGCATATTTGTTGCAGTTTCAATATTTTCTAAAAATAAAATGACTACAATAAAATAAAATCAGATACAATACTTAAAGGTGACAAAATATAGGTAAGATGCATTAAAAATATAAACTATAAAAATAATTAGGACACGAAAAGCAATATTCTTAACACCGCTAAGTGCATTGACCTATGAAATTAGATAAGACATTCAACAGGTTATATTATTGAAAGTCAAACCTGTTGGCAAAATGATAAAATAACTACATACTACGATTACTGATTTTTACATCTATATGTATAATTATATTAACTTATACCTTCGCCCTCATCACGTTTAAAAAGTTAAAAATGATTTTCCTGCTGGGTACACTTTTTTTATTATATTGAATTGCGAGACGAGCATGCCGTTTACCTAATGGTAAGCGATACGACCGCTTATGAACAGAGACAAAACCAAACAACACCTTGAATTACAAAAAAATGCTTGGCATTCCATTGCGCCCGCCATCTTGAGATGAAAGATATTAAGTCTCAATACGTACGGTAGTTGCTCTGACTACATAGTCCTTCAAACTGAAAAACAATAGTGCATTTACACTGCTGTTTGGCGGGAGAAATAAATAGACATGGCAGTGTTACCTACCCAGGCATCCTCTCACCTATGAGAGACCTACCACCAGTGCTCTTTAAGTTCTACACTTAATCATGTATTTTTACTATCTATTGTTAATATTCAATCTAGTATAATTTACCACCAGAAATCAAATGATCTTTAAAGTTATACTATTTAATTAAAATTGTAGTGTTTTCTAGGAAAAATCCAGCTAAAAATTAAACAAATCTTCCTTGTTCGAAGATACAGGAATAGGAAATATTGTTGGGTAAATCCAATGTTTTAAAGTAATTTGCAGATGATTCACGGGTCATGAAGACCTTAAATGTCGCTTAGAAAAATAATGGTGACTCAATTACACCGAAGAACACTTATTTTATTTATGTACTTACACGTACATAAATCTTTTGACGTATAGCAAATTATTTAGTGTGTCATGGGGCAGGGTTCGATCGACGCTACCAAAATATCATCTATAATGTTGCTCTACAAACATTAAACAATAGCATTATTTGAATCCTTAAAGACCAACATAACAAGTTCGCGAGAAATATCATACTTCTAAATACACTCCAGACTCTGGATTGTATTTTGTATCTCATATCAGAAATCCAGAAAATCCAGACACTAAAATATTATTTAGAAAATTATGCTCCGAGATCGAGCGCGGGGGTAACTAGACTTTTTCCTGGCAAAACCGTAAAACCCTTTTAATTTAACTCTAAGCTGGATAGTAGTCTAGTGCTTCGTAGTGAGCGATTGTGAGTTGTTACTATAACTAAATCTTTAATAAGTTATCTTATGACAGTCTCCGTGGCCTAAATATTTAATTAATTATCTTATTACGTCTCCGTATCCGCACCGAGAGAAATATTTGTGTGACCCACAGGTATTTGTTACGGGCCTGGATGTTTGTAAGACCGAAAGTGCTTCGTACTTTCGAATACCTACGACACAAGACTCGATCTTATTGTGGGGTCAGAAGTCAGGACTATGTATGTGACTGTTATGTGTATTTATGATTTATTTTCGGGCGAACTAGTATCACAACAATAATACTACTTACAAGTACTGCTCAAGACATAGTGATTTTCTTCCTGCTTCTCTGCAAAGCATATCAGAGCGTCCAGATTGGTAGTCTTGGCTCCAGAAGGGTCTTCAAATACGAAGGTGTCGATGCAGTAGTCTTCAGGACCCCGGATCAACCAGGGTGGGATGTTACTCGGTATCATGATGTACAGCTTCCCATCCTGAGAAAGAAATGATGATATTAGTCTTCAATCATCTAGATTTTGATATATTTAACCTACGACGCAAGAAATAGGTATAAGAAATAAGGTATACGTATTTGTGTGTGCGTGTGCGTGTGCGTGTGCGTGTGCGTGTGTTGTTGCCGCAACTACTGAACCAATTTTGATTTAGTGATACAACCTTATCATTATTTTGGTTTTTAATACGCACATACATAAACTCACGCCTCTTTCACAAAAGGAGTAGGCAGAGGTGCAACCAGTTTCGTCTTATGCGTTCCATGATGTGATCAGAGGTGAGCCTATCGCCATATCTGGCACAAATTGCTGACTCCGGGTTGATGAATAAAAAAATCCAATATGACTTTGCCCGACCCGAGATTCGAACCCAAGACCTTATAATTTCAATCATATCGTAGTACAAGTGCGCCATCGTAAAAATAGTTTCTTAGATAAATAATTTTATTAGTTTATGTACAAAATCTCAGATCGAATTAATTAACTCAAGTCAACCTTGCATAGTACTGAAGATTTGAAATCATTGTTGTAGAACGAAAATATTGCAAGAAAAATCGGTTGCACCACATTGATGCTGTTTAGCTGAGAGTATAATATTGTTATCAGATAAATTGAGATTGCTCACTCATGCTCAAGTGTTTTATCACTTTGTTTTCCTTATCGAATAATATTTATATGATGTAGGTGGTCTATTAATAAACGTATTTTGTAAAGAACTAATCACAAAAATAGTGGTGAACATGACTTTGCTCTGTCTCTATGACTTTAACTTATAATTACGTGTGTTCAGTGCATTTTGCTGTATAATTTTCCTTAAAACTGAAATGTATATCTAAACCACACTTAAAATAGATTGCCCGACTTGGAATCGAACGCATGAAGATTTTATATGAATGTTGTCAAATAATAAGACATACGGTCTCATTCATAGACAGTATTAAACCAATTTTAGTGCTTAAAATCTGGCTTCTCCAGTTGTATATCTTTTTATCAGAGGTTAATACCACGAAAGTATCGATAAAAACCCATTTTAGTTTCCGAATGTTTTATCTTCTTTTTTCAAACTGAATGTAAAGGCGTTCGAAAGAAACAAAACATTACATAACTTATATATAGCTTTAGTAAATGACTATGAATAAGGCGTACGGTGTATACCTAACTATTAGATGTATCCAATATGATGTATTAGAATGTATAATTGTCTTAGTTTATACTGGCAGCAGCAGTTAAATTATTTTTGAATGAAATTCTGGCACAACTATCAAAGAAACTCCGTAAACAATATAAAAGTCAACTGCAAATGCTTTGTGAAATACAAAGGACTGAACATCTGCTTCAAATATTTAATACATACCAACACAAGAATGTCTCAAAGTAGCTTCAAATCATGGCCAAACACACAAAATTGTTGTTGGCACGATGCAAAATAAAACAAGTAAAATGCATAATAATACATATATACATAAACATCACGCCTTTTTCCCAGAACCGGTAGGCAGATGTGCAACCAGGACACTTACGTTTGGTCTAGGATTTTCCGTCCCACGATGTTATAGGGGGCGAGCCTATCGTCATATCGGGTACAAATTCCTGGCTGCGGACTGATAATTAATAGAAATTTCAATAACCAGAGACCTCAGCTTTTCAACCATATCGTACTACAACTGCGCAACCGACGCTAGTTCGTTTCTTTGATAAGTAATTATATTACTTTTTTACAAAATTTCAGATCGAATAAATAACCTCAACCTCGCATAGTACTGAAGGTTTGAAGGCAATTTATTTAGAAAGTCATTGTCTTTATATTTCTGTTAGCTAGATTCTGGTTAATTACATTCTGTTATGACAAACTAATTTCCTATAATTCGTCAAGCTATGGTATAAATTCTTAACGTGCGTCTTCCTATATTCGGGTTGATAAGCGGTGACCGTTATTTGCGGATTTTAAGAATATCAGAAGCTCCTTCGATTAAATACATGCGTATAGTTGAAAAGAAGCACAATATTGCCATTACCTATCCTAATATCATCATTACCCAGGCCTATGCATCTTGCTTCTACTGAGCGTCATCCCCAGCGTAACCAATATCCTATTTTCTACATGATTTCGCCATTTTTTTTATTTCAATGAATGGCGAGAGTATCATGCCGTTCGCCATCTTATCATAAGCTCATCGTAAGCGATATAACCGGCCATGGACAGTAGCATAAACAAAGAAAACCATGAATTACAAAGTAATTATTCTGGCTATAATGTCCTTGAAACTGGAACACAACAGTGCATTTATACTACTGTTTGGCGGGAGAAATAGACATTACGGTGGAACCTACCATTTTTTTATTTTTTTTTCAAGAGGAAAAGCTATTAAGCTGCCCTTTCGGTACCCCGGGGGAGGCCGAAAGGGGTATGTCAGTGTCTCTGGCCTTCCAGCCCGGTACACGCGCGGATATTGTGTCCGAACTGGGTCCCTAGCAATACCTACGCCAGCATACTGACTAAAAACCTCTTGATAATCCTCACACGCATTGTGGGCAGCACCGGACATCCCAGGGCGAAGGGCGCCCCGATTTACGTCCGCGAACCGCCCCGCGCGAAACCATTGCTGGGTAAGGCCCAGCAATGTTATCATTATGAAGGCCCAGATTACCTCCATTTACACCCCCTTTTCGGACGCCCGTAAAGCTGTTATGGGCGTCCATGACGGAGACGAGGCTCCATCACACGTCTCGGAGTCCGTTATACGCGAGGGCGCACGGCCCCCGCCGTGTGCCCAGTGACTCCGATGACCCCTTTAGGTCGTCTCTTACGACGGGCAGAGGATACCGTGGAGGGATTCTTGTACCCCCAAACCACAGGGTAAAGGATAAAGGCGTCGGTTCAGCCAGTTATTACCCGGCGCCTTCTTCTTTGCAGGCGGCGAGCGGGATCGTTCCGCTCACGATCCCGATCTGCGCTCTCCTTCTGCGAAATAACAATTTCACAGAAGGAGAGCATTGCCTGCCACGACCTCCGACTCTGGACCATGGAGGGAATCACGACCGAGAGCGAGAGGTCTACTCCGACGGCTGCACGGAGTATCATACGTTCATCACCCCAGGCTGGACACTCCGAAAGAGTGTGCTGGGCTGTGTCCTCCGCGCAGTTGTCACAGTGATGACACACGGCTGTCGCTTCCTTTCTCGCCACCCGCCACAGATATCTGCCGAAGCACCCATGCCCCGATAGGACCTGTATCAGGCGGAACGTCATCATGCCGTGGCGCCTGTTCAGCCACTGGTCTAGAACAGGACGCACTGCTGCAATGGTCCACTCACCAGCACTAGGATTGTCCAGCCTGGAGCGCCACTCCTCCACGGCGGCCACGCGCAGGGAGGCCCTTTTAGCCTCAACCTCTCTGAGGGCTGGTAGTTCCCCTCGGCGAGACGCTTCCTCCCGCCAGTAATAGACTGACGAAAGGGCTTTGGCGTCTATGTCCCAGGGAAGAAGACCAGCCAAAACGCAGGCCGCCTCATGGGAGATCGTGCGATATCCTCTGATCATCCGCTGTGCTACAACTCGTTGCGGTTGACGCAAGAGAGCAGCACAGCATCTTCTCAGTGATTCAGCCCAAACGGGACTATCGTATAAGGCCATCGATCGCACGATTCCCGCGTACAGTCTCCGGCAAGAGATGCCGGGACCTACGGTGGAACCTACCAGCTACTATTTCTCACTACTTTGGAATCCTCGTTTGTAAGGCTATCTACATCTATGCTGTTATACAATATACTTTTAATATAGTATGTACAACGCTACACAATATTGAGTTCGTGCTCGAACTGCCTACAAATTGAAACAATCTATGCGACTGACATATTAAATAACAATTACAGTTTGTGCACGGTTGGAAATACCACGGCACATCGAAAACATTAAACAACAGTTTTTCGTGGGAGATGTAAATTTAGTCTAAATTATGATGTAGTTTTTGCAAATTTACAATTACTTGTTCACTATGAATGCATAAAAATGATGTAAACTGACGATTTCAAACACATAAACACGGAAAATCTTAAATATTTATTTTGTTTTACGTTTTTAAAGTAGGTTAACGTCGGTTGACGTTGTAGGGTTTGTTTAATTTAATATTTTTATTAGTTATAGTATATAATATTTGATCAATTTACTAGTTTGGTAAAAATAGCATAATCTTTGGCGATATATGAATGAAGAAAAAGAAACGAAGGTATATTATTATCGTAACGTTGAAGATGGTTTGTGCGCTGTTTTTGATTTAACTGTAAAAAACTAAAAGTTTGTTCTTTTCAAGTTTAAGTGATCTTTCTGGTATGATTATGAAATGACTAAAAATAGCTGTTTATTTATTTATTTTAAAAAATGTATGTTGGATGTAACTGAATGTTTTACATAGTTAACAACATAAATTCTTTTAGGTAACACTGATTAACATTAATATGTTACTTATTTAATCCAATTACCCTTTCTACGAAAGTTAATTAAAGTTAATGCAAAGAGAAACACAATTACTTCAATTAGGTTTAGATGTCAGTATATTTAGTATTTACTAATAACATTAAAACAGTCTAGATAATGCCACCACGACCTGTTTAAACCTTCATATACCGTTTAGGATCTATTTTTTTAGTTAATTAATAAATTAGCTATGGCCAATTTAGTACCCATACGAGATGATTTTTTGTCAAAAATAGGTAAATTTACTTTGAACGATTTTTGGCCATCCAGTATACAGTATTTTTGCCGCTTAGGTGAAATTCGGTTCGAGAAACCACCTGAGCGGTAAACAAACTCGTCCTTATACAGGTTGATTAAAAGAATTGAAAACTGAAATCATCCATCCATCAGCCAAAAGAAGTCCACTGCTGAATATAGTCCTCTCCCAATGATTTCCACAGCGACCTGTTGGAGGCAGCCTGCATCCAGCGACGTCCCACGAAGTTTATCAGGTCGTCTGACCACTTTGTGGGTGGACGTCCTACGCTGCGCTTTCGCTATATTGCCTCCATTCGAGATTTTTTTGGCCCCTCGTCCATCAGTTCTCTGCGCTATGTTCCCTGCTAATTTCCACTTCAACTTACTAATCCGCTGGGCTATCTCGGTTACTTTAGTTCTCCTACGGAACTCCTCATGCCTGATTCGATCACGTAGGGAAACCCCAAGCATAGCCCTCTCTATAGCTCGTTGAGTGACTTAGTGAAAAACTACCATCTAGTATTTTTTCAAACTCAATATTACTTGGTTTAGATTCCATGTGTCAATATCAACTGTATTATGAATACCGCAATGTAATTAGCAAATAAGATGCACTTGACATGTCGCATGCAACAGAACATGTATCTTTGTTAAACACTCATATTATGTGTAATTTATGGTATCTCCACTCCCTGGGGCGGGACTAGTTTTTAATTATATTTCTTCTACATAACATAAACTCATGCCTTTCTCTAAGAAGGGGTAGTCAGAGGTGCAGCTAACCAACGTTTTGCCGTGTATTTTCCGTTCCACGATGTAATAGAAAGCGAGCTTATCGCAATAAGAAACACAATACCCAATGGCTATGAGGGAAATCTGGGGATAAATACTTCTTAATATTTATGTACATTTTTACATATGACAATGTTACTTTCTACCATATTGTTCAACTCATTGTATTAGTAACTTACTTAAAGTAGTACTTTAGTAGCATCGATAATAAACTATTTTGAACTTTTTATATAATACCTTAACCTGCCGACACAGACTTGTAAGGAAATTAGAAAATCAAAAATGTTTATCTGTATCAGCCCACACAACTCACTGTAGGGCACGGGCTTTTTCTACATAAGAGAATACGATTGCAATGATATTATTAGATAATTTTATGAAAATGTTGAAAATACATATACCTATTTCCAAAGATTACCTCACAATTGTCTGTTCGCGTAATACTGTCAGTGACTCAATAATTTTAACAAAAGAATAACGGAATATGGACTTGTAAATAACTGAGTAATTGTGTAAAGAAGTGTCGTTTCGCCGATTAGTGGTTGTAATAAACTTGTTTTAATGTTTTTACTTGTCTTCACTCTTCAGACAATATGTCGGCACACAATAATAAAAAAATATATATCATATCTCCAGATAATTTTACATCCATAATACCTGGGGTATTGTAAAATTTATAACTCATTTACAAGAAAATATTGACACAAATAAGCAACTTTTTTTGGATACTGTCCTGCCCTCATACCCACCCCTGTAGCTCCTGTGAGCCAGGATCAACAGTGGTACGCATTGTAATGACACCGAGCTTTGAAGTTCGGCGAGTCTCTGCGAATGTCTAACTTGTTTCTAACTCGCAACGAAATCAATCTAAAAGTTAAATCAATAGGATTAGAAAATAAATTAAATCAGGCAACTTGATAAATTAATTTTAAGTTTATTTTATGAAAATACTATAATTCAAGAGTGCAAATACCGG
Source organism: Hyles vespertilio (assembly GCA_009982885.2). Taxonomy (NCBI): domain Eukaryota; kingdom Metazoa; phylum Arthropoda; class Insecta; order Lepidoptera; family Sphingidae; genus Hyles; species Hyles vespertilio. The sequence goes on from CM042811.1 coordinate 16,694,432, forward strand.
GTATCTCAAGACTGCTACCGAAACCGAAGCCGGGTGGTAGTTTTAGTGACTACAAACACAATGCAACTAAAAATTTTGCAAAGAAACGCGACAGTTATTTTTTATGATATTTTAAATATCGTTATTTTTGGGTGGTCTATCCATAGTTTTTGCTAAAATAATAATTTAAACACTTTTATACCTTAGATTATTTATACTTAAAAGGGTATACACTATTATTTTAGGAAAAAATGTATTTACCACCCAAATATGGTCATAGGAAAAAAATAACAAAAAAAAATGTCGCTTTTTTTGCAACTTTTTCTGTTGCATTGTGTCTGACGTCGCTTAAACTACCACCCGGCTTCGTTTTCGGTAGCAGTCTTGATATACCTTGTATATAACAGTATAACGGTGATCATTTAACCCCGTGATTTAACCGATGTTTTGTTTAATGGGCAAACGTCATTACCGCAGAACAATGTCATATTCTATAGTTCAGTGGTTATTGGTTAATACTCCGTGAATGTAAAGAAAAAAGGAAGTAACTAAGACAAATATAATGTTAATGATTTTTTTAGATTTTATTTAAAATCCATTTTGTTGAGGTTTTCTTAAATATTTAATAAAATCTTCTAATTTCTCCTCTAGGATTCTTTAACATTTATCTATACATATAAATAAAATTGTTTGTTTGTAAAGCGAAAATTTAAAAAAGTGTCCAACTACAACCTATAACGAAAATTACCTTAGATTTTTTTTGTCTGTGTCTGTCTGTATGTTCCGGCTAATCTCTGAAATGGGTGGACCGATTTTGACGGGATTTTTATTGTTAGGCAGCTGATATAATAAGGAGTAACGTAGGCTACATGTATTTTAGAAAAAATCTTTTATTTTAGAAAAGTAATGTTTTTGTTAAATTCCACGCGGACGAAGTCGCGGGCACAGCTAGTATTCAAATAAAGAAAACAGTATTTGTAAAATACATAAAAATCCAACATCACTCAATATCAGATACCCCTGATATATTTCTGTCAGATACATTTCCATAATTTCCCGTGGTGAATGTAATAAAATGCAGTATTTATGAAGGCAGTAAAAGAATCAACTAATGGATTAAAATCAGAACTAACTAGGTTAACTAGTTATAAAACTCGTGCATTTTTTAATGGCTCAATTCTAGCAAACGAGGATAAGCATTACCCTGTCTTCATACCCGTCATTGCAAGTCATATAAGCCAAGATCAACAGTGGCATGCATTTTAATGAATCCGAGCGTTGAACTCAGAGTCTTCGGGAATGTCTAACTTGTCTTTAACCCGCAAGAATAAATCAAATTATTAAGAGAGCAAGCGGTTTACTTGCTGTTAATAAGTTTACGTCTGTATTCCTGGTGGGATAGACAGGGGCGGTACTAGAACCTTGATTTATGTCATTATATCCTTTCAAGATTTGGTAAGGGCGACTAATTGATGGGTCGATAGAGTATTTGACAGCCTCCGTGGCGCAGTTGGTTAAACGCCGACTGTGAATCGAGAGGCCGCGGGTTCGATCCCCGCACCGAGACAAATGTATGTGTGAACCACAAGCATTTGTTTCGGGTCTGGGTGTTTATGAGACCGAAAAGTCTCTCGTAGTTCCTGGTACCCACGACACAAGACTGGATCTTAGTGTGATGTCAGGACTATGTATGTGATTGTTGGGTGTATTTATTTACTATTATTTATTAGTATTTTTATTGCAATTAATGACGAGACGATTATTCTATTCTTTTGATGGTAAGCGATACGACCGCTCATGAAAATTAGCGAAACCAATCAACACCATGAATTATAAAGCAATGCACTGCGCTCGCCATCCTAATACATAGATGTTAAGTCTCAATAAGTTCAGTAGATACTCTGGAGTCTGGCTACAATGTCCTTCAAGTTTCTTACGCTAGGTTCTATTAAGTACTAATTTGAATTCCTAATTAGAGAAATGATTGATAAGCGAACATGATTAAGAATTTGTGTTTTTTTTATTGCCTTAAAGGCAGACGAGCTAGCAGCCCGCCTGATGGTAAGGTATTTTAAACTTGGTGTTAATGAATTTAGCGTGGAGTGGGCTGCAGTTTTTGTTTTCGTTTGTAACCAGGTCAGAACGAAGTGCGTAAAATGATGCTGAAATTATCAACAACGGAAATCCCACCTGGCCTACGGCTGTTAGAAAATACGTATGCAATAATAATGGTTTCGCCAACAGGTTGTAAATAAGAAAGTTCTTACGAAGTTATTTTACCAATAACTGTTTAACACTTGTTCATTCATTTTATTTGTTAAGTGAGTCAGTGTCGAGAGTTTGTATACATTTTAGAACGTTCATTATTGCCGAATTGTTAATGAAATATTTTTTTGAAATTCCTAATATTTAGACGTGTTATGCTTTGGTTATGGATGGTGAAAGCGACCATTCGTTTCTAAATCATTTTATCTTCAGCTATAGACATTTTTTGATAACAAGTTCTATTCCTTGCTATTTATTAATTATTTCACTCTATAGTCTTTAACAATAGAGGCATGTTATTAATAAAATAGCAATATCACGGGATTATTAACAGGATGCAAAAGATAAACAGCGTTCAAGATAAAAATATTTTTTTCTGATCTGTTACTTCCTTCGAATACCTAATAGATAATTTAAATGTGGGTAGAGGTTTGTTTACAATTTATTGGGTAATATAAAAAATTAAATTAGGATAAATTTAAGTATAATAATGCAATAAATTATGTAACGTTTATCATATTAAAACGAATCTCGAGGCGTTTAAAATATCTTCCTCGGTGTTCGTCATACAATTTATGATGCTGGTCGAAGCCGGCTATACAAGGCCAAAGACTGCGTGGAATACTCGATCATATCTCCAGAACAAAGGCTAGTTACAAACAGTACAATAGACATTAAAGAGACAATCCAATTGGAGCATTACCACACCCCATAAGATGATTAAATTAAGGATATCTCCCCAAAATATTTTCAGACACTGGTATTTATAAATGCTTCTAGCTAATCGAGAAAAAAAATATACATTAATAATCAATTAAGTAAACTTTGGAACATTTAGTTACAGGTTTATCAATATCAACCAACTTCACATTACAATCATTACAATATCTCAAAAATACAGTTTCAGAAAAAGTATGAATATAAAAAGATATATTTTATCTTACCATTTTAAGATGGTAGGTATCTGTAGCAGCACCAATAGCCAATCTTCTAGTTGGTGGGGTGCAGTTCATTTTACCAGGAATAAAATGAAACATTTGCGTGGCGTTTATCTCTTTATGTACTTTATACGACAAATTGTCCCAAATAGGAGGATTGAAAACATCAATCACACTCTCACAACTCTTCCTCTTTTTGTTATAACCAAAGCCCATGGGGCAGCACTTTCTTACGCAGGTAACTTTTGAGCATATACAGCCCCGTTCTTTCCCGTTCGCGTCTAAGTAATATTCATTTTTCTGATAGTAATAGTTTTGGTAAAGTATCTCGCCGTTCGGCATGTGAATGCCGGTTGATATGTCCAGGCTGCTATCATCATCACACACTTGGATCTTCTTTGACTTATCACAGAGCACACTTGAGGTATAAAATACTGATTATTAATAGTTTATAATACATTTTAAGTTCGAAACACGCGATTGGTTCACAAACTAAGAGGAGCGTGCGCCTCCTTTCGCGTTCGCTCTTGTACTACAAATTCAAGTTTGCACAGATGACTCCTATGAGGGAATTCCGTTACACACAGGTTGGTAATAAGTTTAATTGCATTGTTTTTTCAATGTCCTGTCCGAAAGTGGATTTATTATAGGTTATATGACAAATAGGTAGTACTTTGTTGATTAAGGTAAACTTTTAAAATATGCCGTCCCGTTCGCACGGCAACTTGTTAATAAAACTGGTTTCGTCTCCTTCGACGATTCTTATTATTTACCTTATTATATTCCGCGATGTGATTAATAAATCAATATTTCATTAATAACTTGAATAATCACTGTCTGTATCTTGTGTCATAGAATTAATTGATTAGGACACTAAGGATCTACAACTTAACAAAATCACAATATCACAAGATAAGTGCATTTACATGTAATTTGTGAGTAATAAGCAATGTTTTCCGATGGAACACGTGTTCCCTACGCGGTATTTTCGTGAAGACTAAAGCGGTTCTTTATTTTGATATATTTTATAGAAATAATCACATTCAAAAGGTCCCAACTGACGTTATGGTCGTGACGTGATTATACGCATTTGAATACAAATTATTTTCGAATTAAAGCATTTGTCCAAAACAACATAATATGACGTTGCTTTAAAAGTGTAAAGCAAAAAAAAAACACATTTGTAATTTGTATAAACCACTTCCTAAAAACAGCCGCTGACGTTACATAGTAAATTATGTGACAGCTTGGATTTTTAGGAGAATCTAATAGGGCGTTGGAGAACTGAGACATTCTTCATTCGTCTCGACTGCAATTGATGAATAATAAAAATTACCTTTTGCCTTATGCGTTCATTTAAGTTCATCAGTTTGTTCTAACCCGCACTAGGCCAGCGCGGTGGACTATATAGCGTAGCTACTCTCAATCGTACTCTCGATTGTAGAAGAGGCCCGTACCCTGCAGTGGGAGGTATATGGGCAGATAGTTATCCGTTCATAGAACAGCATTGGCACGTTCTAGCACAAACTTTTTTGTGAAGTAATATATGACAGCCTTCGTGGCGCAGTCGGTTTGAAGCCGCCTGTGAAGCGATAGGCCGCGGGTTCGATCCCCGCACCCCCCTTTCGGGTCTGGGTGTTTGTGAGACCGAAAAGTCTCACGTAGTTCCAGATACCCACGACACATGACTCGATCTTAGTGTGGGGTCAGGACTATATATGTGACTGTTGGGTGTTATTTATTATTTATTATGTATGTATTCATAATTAAAAAACGCTTTTTACCTATCAATTTCCATGTTTTGAAAGGAAACCAGCATACATACATAAGTATTTCTAACTGAATTGTACCAGCCCGCACTAGGCCAGTGTGGTGGATTGAATTATTAAACCACACTTATCAATCGTAGAAGAGGCCCTATACGAATACTATATTACACTGGTTGTAAGTCTCTCATAATTTATGTGAGAAGTCGCCTGGGTCGGTGCGACCGCAATGTCTATTTCTCCCGCCACACAGCAAATGCACTGTTGTGTTCCGGTTTGAAGGAAATTGTATTCGGAGTAACAACTAGACATATTGAGACTCAGCATCTGATGTCTCAGGACTGCGAGTGCAATAGAATGCCAAGCATTACTTTATAAATCATGGTGTTGTTCGATTTTGCTGATAAAAAGGCTCTTGTTTAGGTGTTACAAGGGCTGATTTATTTAATTCTTATGTGTATTATCAACATTTTATTCGCACATTAAAGCCCACCGCACATGCTGCTGGTATGGTACTGCGCCATAGATTTTAAATACTGCCACTCGCTCACGGCTCGTGACGGCCAATGCGAATTTGAGCATGTGCGGCGGGGTTTAACGCCACTTTAAAAGCTATGATTTCCCAACAGCATCTATAAACGGGTCAAGAACCCTATTAGCATTTTGACATTGAACATTGAACTGCATTATGCATATTACAGTAATATTATCTGACAACTAGATATAAGATCATAAAATTAAAACCCAAAAATTTGTAGGGCATTGATAAGTCCAGTTCATAAAAATAAATCACTGACTTACATCATCTTCTCCACAGTAATATTCTAGCCTTCAGTGATGGTTATAACCTTATAACAATCTAGCAGATGTTTTTCCTTCTCATACTAGCCAGACGACTTATAGACGATGTGGGAATCTAACCAACGACTTCTAAATTAAAAGCGGGTGTTTAAAACAACGTAAAATTATATATTCCTAATAAATTGAAAATAATAAGGCGGTGATTAGAAAAACATCTTGGTACTTGTTAAATCAACAAAATCTGCCAATAAGCAAGGCATAGTATACAAATCCTTAATTGGAATTCTGAATAAAAGAATAAGAAGATAATTGTGTCGGTATCAAAGACAAGTTTACTATAAATAAGTTGTCGACAAGAGTTGCTAATGTTCAAACAACCAGGTCACGTGTTCATGATCAGAAAATATCTGGCATATCATAAACAATTTTATAATCATAATATTTAATATAATTTTATATCTTTGTGTTATCATTTTTTTCTTTTATTTTGTGTATTGATCTTTGACTTCATATTCACGTTACATCATACACCATATTACATCTCAACACATATCAGCCGCTGCCAATAAACAATCCCAATCCAAAATTTGCTGTTTGAGATTGACAGCTCAATCTTTTTTCTTATACTATACTAGCGGTCCATCCCAGCTCCGCCCGGGTGCAGATACATGTTTCAAAAAGGCGGTCAAAATGCTCAATTCCTACTTTCAATTTAGAGTATCGACCAATCGGACCATCAAAAGCGAATAAAATTTCCTCGTATTTGCCAGAAATATCACTACTGCTTCCCTCCTATAAGTCATAGCGTGATGATATATAGCCTATAGCATTCCTCGATAAATGTACTATACAACACTGAAATAATTTTTCAAATCAGAGCAGCGGTTCCTGAGATTAGCGCGTTCAAACAAACAAACAATCAAACAAACAAACTCTTCAGCTTTATTATATTAGTATAGATTGCCAATAATCAATCTCAGTAGTGAAAAAACTATGGCAACATGGTAAATGATAAATCGAAAAGTAGAAAACAATCCAGATTGACTTCAATCTAATTTTTTCGATTGATTATTGGATATCGTATTTATAATTTACTAAAAGTTAGAATGCCTACGTTACGTTTACTACGTTTGTGATTACAAAGCTGAGGTCTCGCGTTCGAATACTGGGCAAAGTGATATTGGATTTTTGAATGCATTATCAGCCCGGAGTTAGGAATTTGTGCCCGATATGGCGATAGGGTCGCATATCACATCGTGGAACGGAACACAATACACATAAGGTGAAATGTGGGTGTACTTGTTGCTATCAAGTTATCAACACCTCTGCTTTATGCCCCTTCTGGGAAAAATAGGTAAGTTTATGTATGTATGTAGAATGTCAACCCGGCCAAATTGTGATAATAGATGTAAAACAGATTTCTTTTATTCCCTACACAGGAAAATGAACTAGAGGCCCATCTGACCTGATGCGAAACGGTCATCGCTGGTTTAGGACGCAGAATAGTTGTATGCTAACGTTGGTTGGCATACTGACACAGTAATCAAGAATTTAGTACCTAATCAAAGACGGTAATTATTTAAAATTCCTTATTCGGAATGTAACTTAATCTAACAGAACATATCGAGCAAGAAAATGCAATTCTAATTAACGAAGGTTTATAAAACCTTGACAAGAAGAAAGTATTTTTAAAGTACATTCCAAAATGGTAATTTAAAAAATGCGCGTCTTTGGCCTTACTGCTCTCTCGATTACCACGGCAGCATAGACAATACTCAGGGGTACCATGTCTTTGTTTGCCAATTTTAACATAGAACATAATATTCGTACCTGCATAAAATATATTAAAATAATCACCAACTAGACCAATAAAACTATTAAATAAACAAGATATGATATTATTAAAACGAGTTCGTAGAAGTCGAGACATGTTTAACAATCGTAAAACCGGATGAATTAATTGCCAGCACTAACTCCATAATGATTGACGCTTCTAAATTCATTAGACCAAGCATTTTATCAGACGTCTTTGAATTAATTAAAGTATTCTTGAAGTAAACATAATAACTCACGTGTACAATTGATATAACTTATTTATTTATATGCACTTAATTGCACACAAAAAAGCAGTGAGAAATCTCAGACATAAAAAGTAGAAATGGCGGTTTTATCGCACTGGAGTCTACGTAATAGGCTATAGTTCTGCTGCTAAGTGCTGTTAGCTGTTATTCTAACAGCCGTCCTCAATCATATATCAATCTTTAACAAGAGATTTCAGTAGATATTTAGATGCAGTTTATGTTTTACGGCAGATAATTTCGATACATTTTTTGCTTCAGTAAAGAAAGACAGGGATATTTAGATAAGATGCATATATTTATACATATCTATTCAAGATAATATTGTATGTCTTTCTTTGTTTATTGAAGCATACAGTGGTATCGACATAGTAACGATATCCATTTTAACCTCTTATTAAAGATAGATAGGATATAGAGAACGGCCGTTAGTTAACAAATATAGAGAGGTAGAGATATGTTGCATATATTTACACATAGCTAGACAAGATAGATATATAAGTCTATCTTTGTTTAATGAATAATTGTATAATTGTACGGACATAGTAATGGTAGCTATTTTAACCTCATGTGAAAGATGGGATATTGAGAACGGCCGTTAATTAGACTGCGAGTAGCAACTGTAGTAAGCACAGATTGGAAGTGATCTGTGGTAGTAAGCAAATACAGCGGCTGCCTAGTTGCGAACCGATTCACAAAAGTTCACAAGAGGCAGGGGGACCAATCTCGGAAAATCTTATGAGAAATATAGTAAGTATACCGTATAACAAAATACCGTAATTTGTATTAATTATCAATGACAATAATTACTGACTTTATACTTACGCAAAATAAATCTATCTCTACTACCCACTGTATTTGAATGTATCGGACCATATGCGTACCAGTGTAGAACACGAGTCTCCTCTACAATCAAAAGTACAACTGAAATGGGTTAGGCCATGTAGTCCACCACGCTAGACTAGTGCTAGTTGACGGACTTTACACACTATAGATATTTTTATAAATCGTTATCGCATGCAGGTTTTCAAAGGATGTTTGCCTTCTTCGTTATAGTGCGTGGTGATTGACTATGAACACATGACTCCGAAAAGTCACAGGTGTGATTAGGATTTGACCTAGAGACTAACTTGAACATGTTCGCAACCGCGTCTGGTCCGTTAGCAAGAAGCCACCACACCTTAGATTATATACACATCACACCTCACCGCCCGGCTCAAATAAAGTCTACCAAATTTGGTAGACTCGCCTCTCACGTACGTCAGTGTCATTTGAACTACACATGGATAACGTGCTCCCGAAAAATAATTAATTATGCCGGTTTGTGCAGTAATTGTGTCGCAATTGTGTGAGAAAACTGTATAATAATACCAATATCACTTTCTATCGTTAACATTACTGTTAAACCACTAATATTTGAAGAAAACATGAACTTTTAATTCATTATTTTGAAGATATGCTCGAAGACCTCAATCGTGTCTCCCAACAGGTGGGTCTTAAAATGAACATGGACAAAACGAAGATCATGTCGAATGTCCATGTTGTGCCCAGTTTTCAGGGCTCTGTGCATATCGACGTATGGCAATACTTTCATACTTGTAAGTATTTTCTGCTCGTACCAGGGCGCCGTACTTCGAAGTGAATACCTGGTTTTAAAACCTGGTATCGTAAATACGTCTCATCTTTAGTGCCCACCCCCATCGGTGTTGGGGGCTCGACTCTTGAAGTTGTTGACGAATATGTCTATTTAGGACAAGTGGTCCGGTTAGGCAGGTCCAACTTCGAGAGAGAGGTCAATCGTCGAATCCAACTCGGTTGGGCAGCGTTCGGGAAACTACGCGACGTCTTCTCGTCCAAAATACCTCAGTGCCTTAAATCGAAAGTCTTCGATAGTTGTGTGTTGCCAGTGATGACTTACGGCACCGAGACGTGGCCTCTCACTATGGGCCTTATTAGGAAGCTCAGAGTCACTCAACGAGCTATGGAGAGGGCTATGCTCGGGGTTTCCCTACGAGATCGAATCAGAAATGAGGAGATCCGTAGGAGAACTAAAATAACCGACATAGCCCACCGGATTAGCAAGTTCAAGTGGCAATGGGCAGGGCACATAGCGCGGAGATCTGATGACCGATGGGGTCGGAAAGTGCTCGAATGGAGGCCACGTAGCGGAAAGCGCAGCGTAGGACGTCCACCCACAAGATGGTCCGACGACCTGGTAAAGGTCGCGGGACGTCGCTGGATGCAGGCTGCCTCCAACAGGTCTCTGTGGAAATCATTGGGGGAGGCCTATGTTCAGCAGTGGACTTCCTTTGGCTGATGGATGGATGGATGGAAGGATTTTGAAGATGAGTTTCATTGGCCAGTGTTGTCAATTTATTACTAGGAAGATTTGTTGAAACTATGGGAGAAACTATAAAACACAAAATATATCATTACATAATATTTCGATCAGAATAACAACAAGAAGAATGGCATTATTTATTTAATGAGTAAATAATACTTACCTACACGATATTAATGAAACCCACGACGACATGCACTTCATAGTAATTTTATTAATTCTTTGCCTTGCATGTGTATTACCATTCAAAATTTCACAAACAGGGTACTGCTATTGTCATCTTTGAAGAAACAGCGAGAACTTATTCGAGGTCGTAATAATATTTTTAGACTTCCTACGGATTCCGTACTAGCAAATTGCTGGAGAGGCATTACACAGCGGAAACGAAAAGAAGACCATTCGTAGCCTCACATGACTTCAGTTGTGTGTTCCGAACATTTTACTTATGATGATTTATATTTTACATAAATACAGAAATCAGATAACAGCCCAGGCAATAAATCCAAAGAGTTAATTCTATTCGGAAACAAACACTAGGAGATGGTTTTAGATCAGTATTGTTTTTACTAAAATGCGTTATAAATATAATTAATAGTATGATTACTTTAAATAAAGAAAAAATATTTTATTTAACCTATTTTGTATATCAAATAATGGGGAAAAGTTAAGTTAATAATCTGGAGTAGGCATCCCTAAACACACACACCTTGACAGTTGGATTACAATAATTACACGACCGGTACTCAACATATCAACGAAAGTGAGGACACTTTTAGCGCATCGTTTGTTGACATTGCTCAATCTAGACGAGTATATAATCTAAGCCACCACACATTTCCTCAATTTACTAGTTGCTTAAAAAAATATGCATAGTCCTGACCCCACACTAAGATCGAGTCTTGTGTCGTGGGTATCAGGATCTACGAGAGACTTTTCGGTCTCACAAACAATAAAAAATAAAAAGTAAATTAAAATCAATAAATAATTGATATTGCACAGTGTTATTATCGTGGTCAGACAAGGCAAGGTTTCCTAGATATAAAATAAAGAAACTATGATAAAAGTTGAAACATGTAACCAAACTAGCCGCAAAATTAATACCGTAGTAATAATTACTGATAAATAGATAAAAATAACAATGTAAATAGAATATTATTTAAGAGCAAACTATTTTTCTGAGGACAGTAACGCCGCCCTATTGCAATTATGAGGTACTTTTCCGTAACAAGATCTAAGTAGTGAACATTGTTTTCACTAGATGGCGCTAATTATATTTTAACATATTTATTTTTAGTTTTAGAATTTGTAACGCAGCCCGACACACCTATTTTTTATTGAAAACGTTAAAACAATGTATCTTTTTATTTGCGCTAAATTAAATCTAAGTTTGTACCTCGTATACATAATATCAGCGACCAGCGTTTTCATGACAGCGAGATTGTTTCTTTTACCTGCTGTTGTTGTTTCTATTGAATGAGTATTAAATCACAAAAAAAAAAAAACAAAAATAATTAGGTATATGGAAACTGCCACACATTTGTTAATACTACAATCACTCGTTTTTCCTTACAAAATCAGTGCCGGATCTAGGTATTTTTCGAGGCGGGACAAAAACTGAAAAATGCCGCCCCCACCTGCCTATATTTTTATCTTAATCATCATCATCATTTTTAGCAACCACACAGGCCTTCGGGAATGAACGCTATTTTACCACCAGGTTAATCATTTTTTACACGCTTTATATTGGCTTCACTTGTATGTAGCTTCACTTTTAAGGGTTAACGTCACTCGCGTCCGTAGGCTTTGACTCTAGTTTCACTACACGAGACACCTGGGTAGTGCCAAATGGGTGACACAGTTCGTGGTGGCCTACCACCACCTAACGTGTCACCTTAAGTCCTAACTTAAGTATCCGCCCGGGTAGCGACCAACGTCCACGGGACGTAAAGACCGCCATAGTGATCCCCGTAAGGGACCGGTTTATGGGATCAGCCCATGTTATTCCGGTTTTTCGAGGAGTTTGACTCCGGGCATGAGGTTGTACCATGTGGGTATTTTCAGTCGATGTCGAAGGGAAGAGTGTTGGCCCGCGATCAGGGAGACTCGTAGAAACGGTTGTCCGCTGGCCGCCCGCGGTACAGTATCAATTGCGGCTAAGCACCACGCGTGGCTGCCTCACCATGCCGCGCATAATTTGCTCTATACGAACCTCAATGCCGTCCACCATTATTTCGAGAGAGCCCAGCCTGCTTTGCTCTTCTTGACGGAGACGCAGATTCGTTTGTTTTTCGTCCGGCCAAAAATTCCTACCTGCTGTACCCCGGTTATTCGCTTAAAGAAAACTTCAAGCCGAAAGCCGGGGTATGCTTGTATGTTCGGTCGGACCTCTGCTGTCGCCGTTTGCGCTGCATGAAGGACCCTTCCTTCTCCGCTCCGCGGGTGCACGTGGCTCTAGTTTCCCGGAGCCGCATATACGCGTGCCTTTACAGGTCTCACAACGGGGAAGATGAGACGACTCGGCTGTTCAGGTATCTTAGCCAGGCGGCTGATGACGCGCGGGCGCAGTTCCCGTCGACCAAAATGGGAGTCTTCTTGTGAGTCTTAGTAGTCTTTCAATGCACATCACAAACTATGGTGGACTCCTCCAAGACAGATCATGCTGGTTCCTCTGACCTCTGGACACTTTCGAATTTCGATCAATGCTTGTTTGGGTCGTCAGTACCGTTCGTTTCACCTTCACGTGCCGTACAGGTTGAGCGGAGGGTCTGACATTATTCGTCGGCAGATTGAATAGTGTGTAAGATTATTTCTCATCCATCCTTTGGAGGCAGCACTGCTTTGAGGGTAAAGATCTCTCAGAGAGTACCAACGCTATTGCTGATGAAATCAGGCTTGGAATGGAATATTAGATTCCATTCTTTGAGATCGCCAGTAAAGGCCGTGAACGCTCCTGGTTCAATCGTGCATGCGCCGATGCTGTCGGTGATAAACAGGCGGCATATCGCGTTTAACTCAGGGGTCGCGCCATGAAGGATGCCAGTATTAGTTCCCTCAAAGAAGCCTACAACCGAGCCACCAAGGCCTGCAAGAAAGCCTACGTTAGAGCGGATGGCCAGCGCGTAGGCAGGATTGGACGTGCGTTGGCCAATCACACAACTAGCAGTCGTGCTTATTGAAGTTTAGCCAGGACCGTTTATTCTTACTTCTGCCATCTAGCGTTGCCACCGCTGAGGTATCCGGAAAGGTCGCTGGCTCACAAGCCGAAAGAGATGGCTACCTTACTGGCAAATCTCTTTGTGGCTCGTTCCCGCCTCGAGGACTGTGGTTCCCAGAGGCTGCATACACTTTCTGATTGCGTTTTCTCAATGGCGGATATCCACATTAGAAAGAAAGAAAGTACTCCTGCACTGACTTGCCTCTACCGAGTGTCCTACCGCGCAGGAGTTGTGCTTTAATCTTGAAAGAAGGTCAATGTGCAATCGATCCCCAAAAAGGGTGATCGGTCAGACCCTACCAACTATCGCCCTATCGCTATCACCTCAGTGATGTGTAAGGTCATGGAGTGGATCATAAAATCTCAATTGATCCGCTACTTGATCACTCGTTGTTCACTTGGATCACTCGTTGATCAGTGACAGGCATCGCGGATTCCGTCAAAATCAATCGACAGGTGAAATTTCTTGCGTTTGTCCTGCATCGCTGTTGTGAGGCGATTGACTGGTGTGGTAAGGCTCTTGCTATGAGCCTTGACATAGCCAAGGCTTTTGATAGGGTCTGGCACCATGGTCTTCTTTCCAAAGTTGCGACATACGGTCTGCTCTATAACCTGTGTTCGTGGATTTCTGGCTTTCTGCATGGGCGTAGAATACGTATCGTCGTCGACGGACATGCTTCGGAGCTCATGTTGGTAAATGCCGGAGTTCCTTGGGGCTTGGTGCTGCCGCCCATGCTGTTTATTCTCCATATCAATGATATGTTGTCGCTAGGCAACATTCATTGCTATGCAGATAACAGCCACGTTCTTGGGCGATACTACTATGGGCCTCCGGCTTGCCGGGTCGACACTGTGAGGGGATCCGAAGATATTGTCATTAAGCTCACATAGTTTTCCAGGAATATGATCGAGTACAACGCCAAGAAAAACCAGGCTTGTGCATGTGTGTGCACGTGAAAAAAATACCCGTTCTCTCCCTTCCCAATTTTTCAGAGTGCTTCCCTTTCAATGCAGAATGACCTGAATATCCTTGGTGTTGATATACGCTGTGATCTCAATCCAAGGAATCACATCGAGGGCGTAATATCTGCCACAGCACGCAAGCTTGGAGTCCTGATCCGGGTGCGTCGGTTTTTCACACCTGGTCAACTTTATCGCTTGTATAAAGCGCAGGTCCGGCCGGGTATGTAATACTGCTTGGACCTCTAGGATGGATCCACTCAGTACCTACTAATGCCTCGGATGGATTGCAACTGCGGACCATCCACATTATGAATGGTGCAGATGTTACGAGCAACTTAGAATCCCTATAATTTCTCTTTCTTTTCTCCGTACTAGAAATTTAATATTGTAACCACTGCCTTGAATTGTTTAGATACAAATCCAATTTATCTTGAATTCTAACAAAATAATAGTATGCTTTGTTATTTAACATTAGCTATAAGGGGTTGAAATAAAGGATACTTTCATAGCTGAATAGATAAGACGGGAAGGATGAAAGGGAATGTTTTATGTTGATTTCTGTAAAAAGCTTTCGTAGAGTTCACAATGTAATGTAGTTGTAGCAGTATAACGTTAGTTTGCTTTTACAACCATATTATCATAATAAAAACGTAGGGGAAGTCGCCGACAAGCTCTTGTACCTAATAAAATATGTTCCTTCGTTAGGTTATTCATCAAAACTTACTGGTAAACACAAATGGAATATTTGAAACTAAACGTATAGCTTCATCTCTTTTTTACATGCTCCTATCGCATATTCAACAAAATTCGCGCCCCATTAAAAAAAAATAGTTCTGCAGTGCCCGTGTAAGTGGTGTTACGTTATTGGTCAGTTGTGTAGTTGTCTCCCAAGATTCAATATGCCGCCCCCTGAACTTGCCGCCCGGGGCACAGACCCCGTCTTGCCCCCCCCCCCCCCCCCTCCCCAGATCCGGGCCTGCAAAATCATAATGACGAACGCTCTAAAACGCATTTTGAAATTACAGGGATTTCCAATTGTGTACACATCAAATGAGTCTTTTGTACACGCTAATAATCGCACTGACCTAGGTGAAAAAAATCACACTTAATATGTTTGTGTGCCATCTGATACAGATTTAATTTTTCACGTTTTTTTGCTCTAACACTAATTAATATCTGAAATAGCCTTAATCAGTCTTTGGAGCTCAATGACATTGAATTTTCTTTATTTGCGGTTATTTTAATTATGGCTCCACGATAGGAGATGTAATATGGACAGGTTTTTTTATTCCTTATATTCTTATCAGCCCATATAAATATGTCCCACTGCACAGACCTCCTCTACAATCGAGAATACGATTGAGTGTGGTTAGACCATATTATTATAGTCCACCACGCTGGCCTAGTGCGGGTTGCCTTTCAATCTTTTATATAACGAGTATATAAATGTAATTAAATCA
Source organism: Hyles vespertilio (assembly GCA_009982885.2). Taxonomy (NCBI): domain Eukaryota; kingdom Metazoa; phylum Arthropoda; class Insecta; order Lepidoptera; family Sphingidae; genus Hyles; species Hyles vespertilio. The sequence goes on from CM042811.1 coordinate 16,710,237, forward strand.
AATATTAAGACAATTTTCAAAACTAAAGAAATATTCAAACAATTATTACTAAGTGTAGGTGTCGATTCAAAACTAAAAAAAAAACAGCATATCGTCAAAGGCAAAAAGTTTAGGTATCTCTTACCAAAAGCTATAATTTTCAAACGGGGTAGACCCTTACAATATGACGTCATAGGCTTGATACAGAATATTATTCAGATATTAACGGCAAATTATTTGCACGACCCACATAAATTTCCTTATAACAATGTCAATGAATAAATAGGTCATACAATCATCGGATCAGTAACACGAACAATATTTAATAGCTATAAATCAAATGAGCTCACCCCGTGCGCACAACGCACCGTTACTAAGTAATTATGTCCATGGCAGAGTTGTCATAGCAGAATTTTATATTAGTTAGTGCTATCCAGACTTTGACAAACAAAATCCATGATTGAATATGAGTCTATTTCCATCAAGACCGCGTCTTGGCAATAGTACTGTAGGGCGCCCTCTAGCTTGGTGGAGTAAAGATTTGCGACAGGTCGCTGGAAGATGCTGGATGCGACAAACCGAAGACAGAGTGAAATGGCGCAATTTGAAGGAGGCCTATATCCAACTGTCTGTATCAGCCCATATACGTCCCACTGCAGGGCACGGTCCTACTCTACAATCGACAGTACGATTGAGAGTGTTTAGGCCATATAGTCCACCACGCTGGCCTAGTGCGGGTTGGCGGTCTTACATACCATATAATTTTTTATAAATCGCTATGGTATGCAGGTTTCCTCACGATGTTTTCCTTCACCGTTTTAGTGCGTGGTGATTGACTATATCCAACAGTGGACAACAATATAGACTGATGATGATGATGACTATATCCTGGTGGTATGTCTCTCATATGTGAGAGGTCATCTGGGTAGGTACCACTGCAATATCTATTTCTCCCGTGAAACAGCAGTATTAATGCACTGATGTGTTTCGTATTGAAGGGCATTGTAGCCAGAGTAACTACTGGACATATTGAGACTTAACATCTTATGTCTCAGGATGGCAAGCGCAGTGGAATTTTGCTGCTGTTTATGAGCGGTCGTATCGCTTACCATCAGTTGAACGGCTTGCTCGTCTCGCCATTTATTGAAATAAAAAAAATAAACAATATCCATGACTTAGCCCTTATACGTCCTACTGCAGGACACTGGCTAGCTCTACTTTGAACAGTAATTGAGGATGGTAAGGCTTTAATCCATCTATGGTTACACGGTAACTAGCCTAGTGCAGTTTAGCAGAAACATACCACAGCAAATATTGTAAGCTCACAAACACATCCTTCTCACATTTACAACGGCAAACGTTTTTATTCGCTGTTAATTCATTAATTAATGTAGGTACCCACACATCACATATACAGTTCACTCATGACCCTAAAAAGTCAAAGCTGAGATTCGAACCCGCGACCACCTTTCCAGCAGCTGCGGCTGGTCAATTACAATTGCTCAGCTTGGGAATTGAATCCTGCAGATTCACAACCAGTTCAAATGTTTGTGAAACTGTTTAAACAAATAAGGAGGCCTATATCAATCAAGTATCGCGAGAAGCAACTAAATGCAAACCGAAGTCGACAGGTCATGATAGATATTATATTTTCTAGTTTTCCAATTGCAGCATGGGCTTCCTTCTTCCTGTGGTTTGAGGATGATAAACTAATCTTTTTATCCTAGTGTTTAGTAAGATGGACTGGATCACCTACAGTTCGTCGAAGTCGAATCTTAATCCCAGTGCAAGATATTATAAAAATTACAGTTAACATTATAATAAAGAGGAAATTCATAAAAGAATATGCTCATGCTTAATGAATGAATACACAACAATACACGCCTTGGAAATTTTATTAACAAGGATTCGATTGGTATAATTGCTATGCAAATGTCAGCAGGCGCATCATAATATAATAAGTATTAACTAAGTATACAAGCATTGAACATTAGTATCGCGAGTGATTATACTTAATGAGTAAATTGAATAAAATTCGTACTGAAATGGATAATTGTAATAAAAAATAAAAATACCGGGAAATACATGCCTTCTTATATACTTCTCTAAACATAATAACAGATTTAGTTTCCTTTCTTTCACTCTATTTCTTTGCCAAAGGAAAACCACTGTTTTAATTTGAATAGACTTCCTCTATAGAGCGCCACTTACACCTTTTAATTTTATTACCGGAGTTTTTGATAACAACGAATTTGATTTGCTGGTACAGAATTTGATTTAGTTAGAAAAACAGAAAGTTCTCGGACTTCTAAAACAGTTTAAAGTAAGTTAAATATGTAGTAAACTCTGGAGAATAAGTATAGTGAACAAAATAATGTAACATCATCAAAGGAAACGAAATCACTAGAAATATTTAAGACAGCCTCTGTAATGCTGTTAGTTAAATGCCGGTAGTGGAAGAAGAGCTTGCAGCATCGATCGCCACACTGAGACAAATATTTGTGTGATCCAGTAGTATTTGTTGGTGTGTAAGTAGTAAGACAATTTTTTTTTACTATTTTCTGGAGGCCACGAAACAATAATGTATCTTAATGTGGCGTTAGGGTTATGTATGTGACAGTTGGATGTATTTATTTATTTATTAAAAATATATAAATATAGAAGGCTTGCAGTAAAGTTCGCGAACAGAAAAAATGCAATATCGAATTCTTTCTACAATGTTGTACTGAGTATTTCTCTCATCACCAACAAATATGGATGGTTCGAGTTGCCTAGATGTCCGGCAATAAGTGGCCATAAGGAAAACCATGATGTGTGGACTGTGGATGTATTTACAATAATTCAGTATGTAGGTTACGGCCAGTAAATACAGGAAGAAAATGATCGTCAGACGTTTGAGCTTTTTACGTGTATTTATAAACTTGCCGGCGAATATACTCATTCATAACAATGCGATTTTTACCGTACCATCCACTTTGTAAATTAAATTCTAGAGATGTTGTCATAAAGTCCATTTCAGAAAAACAGAAGTTAAACGATTAAAGAGACTAGTAATAAACCGTCAGAAAATTGGATTACTGGGATATCTTCTTGAAATTATGAATCAGTGCCATTTGCTGCAAGGTCTTTCATAAATTAGGGGAAGGTATTCAGTGCTAATAAGAAAGGAAGGACAAGAACGAAATATTTCGCTGTGATATGCCGGCATTAAAGCTGAATATACATTGAAAATTATGGAGAAATACGACATATGTACTTGTTTGAATGACTTTGATGGGTGTTTTAACCGACTACGAAAAAGGAGGACGTTCTCAATTTATATGATAGGTATGTTTGATAACTCTGTACTGGATGAAACCGATTTTAATTATTATTTATGATTGAAAGTTGGTGCTTGTCATTTAGTCCCATAAATATGGTGAAAATCTGATGAATATCTTGGCACTTGGAGAGGAGCACTCCTCAAAATTGAGTAGGATTTCAATGTTTTTTTTTCTTGACGCATTTATTTTGATTTGTTGGCTAGACAAATGAGCAAATTAATCAACATATACAAGTTCAATGAAATAAATATTATTTTTTTATTATTTTACTTTATAGTATTTTATCATAATGATGAATTCGGTTTTTATTTTTATATAAAGTATCTTGTAGGTGCTGATGATGCGACCCTGATGATGACTACGATCCTTAGACACGAGAGACCGACCAAAGACAGAGAGTACATAAAAAGTAGTTACTATGTTCGCTATTCAGGGCTATCAATACCTCGCCTTTTGGGTCTCCTACAATCTGACTTACAAAAGAAAGAAACAACAACAATGTTACTTTACGCCGTTGGTTTATGTGGGACCAGGGTTGGTTTATGTGGGACCCCATTCGAGCAAAACCATTGGATTTAACACTGTAGTCACGGGTACAAATCCCAGAACACTCTGACTTTTCGAAATCTTGTACCTATGTATTGAAAGTCGATTGAGGTCTAAATAAAATTTTCTATGCTACGTCAAGTTAGCCATAAATTCCCGATTGTAAAGAAGTCCTGTACTATCCATCCATCCATCCATCAGCCAAAGGAAGTCCACTGCTGAACATAGGCCTCCCCCAATGATTTCCACAGAGACCTGTTGGAGGCAGCCTGCATCCAGCGATGTCCCGCGACCTTTACCAGGTCGTCGGACCATCTTGTGGGTGGACGTCCTACGCTGCGCTTTCCGCTACGTGGCCTCCATTCGAGCACTTTCCGACCCCATCAGTCATCAGATCTCCGCGCTATGTGCCCTGCCCATTGCCACTTCAACTTGCTAATCCGGTGGGCTATGTCGGTTATTTTAGTTCTCCTACGGATCTCCTCATTTCTGATTCGATCTCGTAGGTAAACCCCGAGCATAGCCCTCTCCATAGCTCGTTGAGTGACTTTGAGCTTCCTAATAAGGCCCATAGTGAGAGGCCACGTCTCGGTGCCGTAAGTCATCACTGGCAACACACAACTATCGAAGACTTTCGATTTAAGGCACTGAGGTATTTTGGACGAGAAGACGTCGCGTAGTTTCCCGAACGCTGCCCAACCGAATTGGATTCGATGATTGACCTCTCTCTCGAAGTTGGACCTGCCTAACCGGACCACTTGTCCTAAATAGACATATTCGTCAACAACTTCAAGAGTCGAGCCCCCAACACCGATGGGGGTGGGCACAACATGGACATTCTACATGATCTTCGTTTTGTCCATGTTCATTTTAAGACCCACCTGTTGGGAGACTCGATTGAGGTCTTCGAGCATAGTGCTAAGGTCTTCCAGCGATTCTGCCAAGACTACAATATCGTCGGCAAACCGAAGGTGAGTGATATACTCGCCGTTGATGTTGATGCCGAATCCTTTCCACTGCAAGAGCTTGAAGGCATTTTCCAGCGCGGCAGTGAACAGTTTCGGAGATATGACATCTCCCTGTCTCACGCCTCTCTGTAGTGGAATAGCCTTCGTACTCTGATCTTGTACTCGGACCGACATGGTGGCGTTGTTGTATATACACTTCAACACTTCGATGTACCGATAGTCGATATGGCACCGCTGGAGAGACTGTAGCACAGCCCAAGTCTCGATCGAATCAAAGGCTTTCTCATAGTCCACAAACGCTAAACAAAGCGGAAAGTCATATTCGTCGGTTTTTTGTATAACTTGCCGAAGCGTATGGATGTCTATGGTACTAAAGCCTTTTCGGAAACCGGCTTGTTCGGGAGGCTGGAAGTCATCAAACCTGCGTTCGAGACGATTTGTGATGACCCTCGAAAACAACTTATAGACATGGCTCAGGAGCGAGATGGGCCTGTAGTTCTTCAGCAAAGTGTTATCACCTTTTTTGAAGAACAGTACCACCACGCTCCTGCTTCATGCCTCCGGCGTTGAGCCCTCGAGAAGGTCAGAATTGAAGAGCCTCTGAAGGACCTTCAGTATTGGCGTTCCACCCGCTTTCAGAAGCTCTGAAGTGATTCCGTCCTAGCCCGGCGCCATGTTGTTTCACAGAATACTAACAGAAGTCAAGCACAAGCTTGACTTATACACAAGTATGTACTTCACTTTTGTTGCCACACTCACACTACGCTCGGCGTTCGCGCAAGGGTTGTTAACTCTGGCTTATGCGAAAACACGTATCGTGTATCGTATCGTTTGATTGAATTTTTAAAATAAAATATATAAAACATAACAATAAATAAATTTTAATTTTATTTATGAACTCGCTGAGAATGTGTATGTCATTATACTAAGTTTTTTTTTATTGTTTTGTATAATGTATGTTTTTTTTTAATGAAATTTATATTCAATTATTATAATCTGGTGTTTTATATACAAGTGTAATAACTTTTATACATTTGCTCCATCTTTGCACAAAACATCTCACTATTTGCGTGCCCGCAGTGGGTGACACTCGCGCTCGCAGTGGTCTCGACTGGTTTGAAATATCGTGTCGGTGAACGCTGTCAATGTGTGCGTTGATTTAGCGCGCTTTGTATGGAGCTTGACTTCTGTTAGTTTAGTATTCTGTGGTTGTTTTTAAGTTGCTGTACTAACCATTGATTAATCCTACCTATAGCTACCTATCGGCTGACAGTTCAGTTGTAGGACAGAAAACAATACAAGGGCGGATCCAGGGGGGAGGCCATGGGGGCCATGGACCCCCCCCCCTGGGCAGGCTCCAGATTGACAAAATTTATTAATTATCTTGTTGATAAAATTTATAAGCACAATTAATTCTTTGTATGTCGATAAATAAAGTAAAAAGTGTGTGTCTGTGTGTTGACAAATCACGGCTATAACAAACTTTAAAAAGTCATTATTACGAATTGGAGTATTGAAATCGGACCCAGTATTCTGACATGAACTATATGACCCGCCCCCCTGGCGTAAAATCTGACATGAACTATAATATGACCCCCCCCCCCTGGCGTCAAAGCTGGATCTGCCCTTGAAACAATACCGCTTTTAATTTCGTATATTTTTTATACTTACCTACCTGTTTCGATTTCCTACTTACTGGGTTGGTCATTGTTGTCAAACTCCTGTATGGAATATTAATTAATGACGTAACTATATCAATACAAAATGCTTATCTTTAAAATTACAATAAACGTGATCTTATTTACAATTCTATAATACTGAGTATTGAATCAATGTTTGCATATTTCTTGTGCTTTAGTTGATTTTCTATGTTGTGTGATTTTTATTTCTATTAATAATTGGAACGTATTTTAATAATGTATAAGTATAATATGATTTTTTTATACATTCTAATAATATGTTGAGCGAAGATTCTAATTCAAATATATGTACATAATATATATACAACGCAATATTATGTACAAACAATTTGAAAGGCTAAACTTTTATCTTTTTTTATTTATTTTTTCTTGGTGGGCTCCATATAATTAAAAATTATCTTTCCTCTCGCCACGTAACTACAACACGTCCACAAATTAAGTATAAAAAAATTGAGAATATGTATTGTTGCACAGAGCTTTTAGAAAAACACCTTACAATATTATACGATGAACTGATACACCCGTTTGTTACAACACACAAAAAAGCATTCGTTTGTTTTTCATTCTCCGTTTTTTTCGACTGATTTCAAGGTAAAACTGCCATATTATTGAGAGCTGCCGGAATAGCAGCGCCAGTACGCTTTATTAAAACATGTCCAAAAAATACATAACTTTGATCAACAGTCCCTCACACTGAGTTAAGCTAAGTTCTGGTATTTAAAACCTGTTTCGGCCTCATTCATAGACATTTTATAAACCTATTGTTCGGTTATGGAATAACCCGAACACGCGAAGCATTTGCGCGCTTACGTTGCATATTTTGCTAGCTTTTTTTATTGTAATGAATGGCGAGACGATCATGCCGTTCGCTTGATGGTAAGCGATACGACCGCTCATGAACATAGCAAAACCAAACGCCTTGAATTACAAAGCAATGTTTGGCATTCCACTGCGATCATCCTGAGACATAAGATGTATGTCCAATAATTACTCTAGCTACAATGTCCTTCAATCCGAAACACAACAATGCACACTGATGTTGGGCGGGAGAAATAGACAATGCGGTGGTAACTTTAGTAAGTTAGGTGCTGCCTAAATACCAATAATGTTCAGTGCACTGCGTAGAACCGTCGCGATCGGGTGCATTCAGCTTAACATAACATTTTTAGTATTTTATTTAACAATTACAAACTTTTAAACAAACTTTACTCAATTAACAACCCCCAATCCGGGCACCCCACATTTTGGTCCTTTGAACTCTGGAACACCTGCCTGCTATTCAAGATTAAAATAATGAATAAATACACCCAACAGTCACTTACATAATCCTGACCTCACACTAAGATCGAGTTTTGTGTCGTGGGTATCAGGAACTACGAGAGACTTTTCGGTCTTACAAACACCCAGATTCGAAACAAATACCTGTGGATCACACAAACACTTCTCTCGGTGCGGGGATCGAACCCGCGGCCTCACGTTGCACAGTCGGCGTCTAACCAACTACGCCACGAAGGCTGTCAATAGCAATCCGATTAGTCCTTTCAAGTCATAAATTGAGACGAGTTCGACAGTTAAATTGAGGGTAAATCTCTTCTTTTAAGCTTGGTCAACTTTTTTATACACATGTTTTATGTCTGTTCTGAATTTAAAATTCGTAATGTGTGTTGAACTTTGTTGAAACATTAAAAAACACAATTCTAATAAACCCACTTTGCTTGGAAAATTGTTCCATATTATACCGAATGTATTAATTTAGAAACAAGGTTTTAATAATGTTTAAGATTTAAAATTACTACATGTTTCGTTTAGTTGTGTTGATTGTACAGTAATATTATTATACCTAAGATTAAAGCGTTTGGTTAATCCTACGATACGTAATTAATTTTATCATAAACGAATATAAATTACAAATAAGAGGATAAATGCACTAAATTATCGATATTTCCTTTTTATTATCCTGAGCCTGTTGTCGACTATAGTAGCCGTACAAAACGTGCCAGCAAATGATTAAATATTTTCTTAGAATCCTGATAAAAATGCTTTAAATGCGGTCTGCGGTAAACCACGATTGGGGTTACTATATGATCAGAAACGAAGTTCGATTATTCGAACATTCGACGTCAGAAGTTAGTTAAACGTTTTACACTTCAAAAAATAATACTATTTTCTATGACACTTATCGCTAACTTCGAACTTAGTCTATGATTACGAAAAACTATAGAGAATACAATAATTTTGTGAAGTATCTAGGCACAATCAAACAAATGAGACTCTGCAAGTCTTATGCATCAGAATAACATAATTTACAATTGGACCTAAAAAACTTGAAGGCGCCAGCAAGATTGTAAGCCACAGTTAGATTATCAAATAAATTGAATAAACATCGGACCCCGGTTATGTACATATTACTCAGAAAGCATTGCAATAACTACATCGTGTTTATAACTCTGAAGTAACCGGATAGTACCCGATGACTCATTATTGCAAGATTTTCCTTAGATATTTGCAAAACTCACCTGTCCTTCAATCTAAAGCATTAACTATTTCTTGTTTTAAGATGTGATTGTACTAACGCGGGGTATATCTAGACTGCGACCGAAAACGAAGTCAAGATATCCACGAACAACTCTTAATTGTAACCTACATTTTACGTTACAATTTAGACACAATAGGACCCATAGTACTGTTCAGTGGGTGAACGCCAAAATGCAACACATAATATCACTATAGCATTAAGAATTGGTAGACCCACGCTGTCAGTTATAGCTAGTGTTGCCAGGTTTAATTTTTGAAAATTTGGGATGGGACTGGATGGGACGTAAAAATAATCGGGAGTTTGAGTTCATCAACGGGACGCCTATTAAAGAATATAATAAAAAATATATTTTTTTTCACAACTAATCAATACTCTCCCTCTTTCTAGCAGCATATAAATACCAAATTGAGAAACGTCGGGCCTCTGGAGGCTCATAATCACGGTAATGATATCTAACAGTATTCTGTCTTCATATAAACGTTTGGAACGCGAGTTTTAAGAATACGTAGGAAAAAAAGTTCTATTTATTAGAGCTAGCTAATATTCACTAAGACATAAGCCCACTAATAGTATTTCCTTGCTAATGTGTTACCCTCTAAAATAAGAGCAGTTGTTATTCCTGAGCTAGGAATTCGTGAACAAACCGCGAGAACTTATTCAAAGCCCTATATTTTTTTGGAGTTACGAAAAAAATCTTTAGAATCGAATTAGATACTAAGTAAATATTTGTAGGAGAATGCGAAATACAGTACGGATTATAAATAAAAGTGTGTAATATTTAGTTTTTAATCGTACTGAGAGGGGAGTCAATAAGCGTGATATCGTGGGTATTAGGAACTATAAGAGACTTTACTCACAAATACCCAGACACGAAAAAAATACCTGTGGATCACACAAACATTTGTCTCGGTGCTTGAATTGAGACCGTGGCCTCTCATTTCACAGCCGGCGTCTAACCAATTGCGCCACGGAGTCTGTCGAAATTAATATCCACGTTCATCAGATTAGATGATCTAGATCTCTTGCCCGTTCTCTTCTGATCTGTTGGTTCGTTTGCCGGTCTAATTGGACTAAACATGTCCTTGACCGCTACGTACGGTGGTCGCTATCCGAGCGGATACATATTATCCTACCACCACAAAATTAAGTGATTAGGCATGGGTTTAGGAAGTTGGCATGATGACAAAGGTTAAATAACATGTATAATATTAAATGCATGTTGTTCGTATCCAAACCCGATCTTATATTTTGACACCTTGACTGCACCGAATATATAGAATAAGATTTTTTATTCACTATATACTACTATTGACTATAGACTAGATCTTGCCCGCTCTCCTCTGATGAAAACTGCCTTGTGAACCGGATTGTAAAGAAAAACAAAGTGGTTGAATCTTAATAATGTTTAACATCTTACAGATTCAATAAAATATTTTTATTTCGTCAATGTCGGCCTGTTCAATTGCTTTTCACGCTCGTAGACAAACTTTCAGCTTTTATAAAATGACGTAAACCTAGTTGCCACGGGCTCTTGCTCTATAATAGTTTTATTGATATTAGATAGAATTTGGGTATAATAAAAATAATAACAAAGACAAGGATAGATTTAGATGTTAAATTTTCTTTTTTTTTTTTTTTTTTTATTGCAATGAATGGCTAGACGAGCAAGCCGTTCGCCTGATGGTAAGCGATACGACCGCTCATAAACAGTAGCAACATTCCACTGCGCTCGCCATCCTGAGACATAAGATGTTAAGTCTCAATATGTCCAGTAGTTACTCTGGCTACAATGTCCTTCAATCCGCAACACAACAGTCCATTTAAGCAGTGTTGTTTGACGGGAGAAATAGACATTGCGGTGGTACCTACCCAGATGGCCTCTCACATATGAGAGACCTACCACCAGTGAGAGTTTCTTATCCCAATGTGAGGATAGACTGGTGATGGCCTCTCATATGTGAGAGGCTGCCTGGGTGGGTACTACCGCAACGTCTATTTCTCCCGTAAACAACAGTGTAAATGTACTGTTGTGTTTCGGATTGAAGGACATTGTAGCCAGAGTAACTACTGGACATATTGAGACTTTACACCTAATGTCTCAGGATGACGAGCGCAGTGGGATGCCAAGCCTTGCTTTGTAATTCAAGGCGTTATTTGGTTTTGTTACTGTTAATGAGCAGTCGTATTGCTTACCATCAGGCGGACGGCATGCTCGTCTCGCCTTTCATAGCAAAAAAAAAACTATAATCCTAGTAATGTCCCTTACAATAAGTGGTGCCTCCCCACCATACGCAGACAAATTAATACATGATATAAATAGATATGATTTTTAAATCATGTACAACATCCGGTGGACCTCGTCACATCCTGTGGCACCATTCGGGTCCATATCACTTATTGCAATTGATTCTATATTTGTTCCACAGATTAACGGCTTCCGCTTAGATAATTAAGAATCGCGGTTTTTTAATTCAAGAGTTGTTATTTCCCACGGATTTGTTTATTTGACTTAGATTTACAATTATACATAAACCAAATAGTCCCATAATTCAAAATACATGTCTTGTGTCTTGGATATCTATATCTATATCAGCCCATATACGTCCCATTGCAGGGCACGGGCCTCCTCTACAATCTAGAGTACGATTGAGAGTGGTTAGGCCATATAGTCTTGGATATACGAAACTATAAACTTTCTGGTCTTACAACAACCAGATGTAATAAATTAAAAACATATTTGTGGGCCCCACAAACATTTGATTCGGTGCGGGGATTCCAATCTTGAACTTTTAATAAACCCTCCTGTCTTCAACTAATCCCCACGGGCTGTCAAGTACGTAACCATATGCGAAAAGTATTGTTATCTACTTGTAAACTATTTTAATAAATTATTAATTAATTACAGTTATCATATTTCGTATACATACAGTACATACATTAACTGATGTATTTTTTTAGGAGGCCTAGGTGCTACAAGTTACGGTACGGTCAGATACGTTTCGCCTTGTGCGAATTCGTTGCCGTCGATTGCGAATCCCAGGGTATACCTCTGACTTTTCGGAGTCATGTGTGTATTGATAGTCAATCATCACGCACTATTAAGGTGAAGAAAAACATCGTGAGGAAACCTGCATACCATAGCGATTTTTAAGAATAGTTATAAACTAGACCAGTGTTGTTGACTATATGGCCTAACCACTCTCAATCATTCACTTGATTGTAGAGGACGCGCGTGCCCTGCAGTGGGACGTGTATGTACCGATACAGTACCCCGTAATCACCCACAAGATAGGACACCTCTACAAACTAGGGTTCGATTAAGCAGGGTTAGGCCATAGTCCACAACTAGCACCACCTTTTTTAGCCTAGTGCCGATTAGCGAATCTAAACTAATATTATAAAGGGAAAAGATTTGATTTTTAATCGACTTCAAAAAAAGGATATCTATATCTATCAATTCTTTGCATTGAATAGGCTATGAAAATACTGGGCTGATTTGACAAATTCTATCACTATTAGAATCCTATATTATAACCGATGAACATATGAGATAGAATATTATCAAAAAATGTATTTACACCTTTGCGGAGGCAGGCTGGTACTAGCATATAGTAGTAATCGAACCTAGTACGTTTTAATTCGGATCCCATACTCTCAATGAGCCAATATAAATAATTAACATAGGTATAAAATAAATTCGGTTCATTTATTGTTATTACCGTCCAACACGCACTAATACATTGTATTGTCTTTTAATTATAAGGAGCGGCTAATTAAAAAGAAGAACAATGAACTGTACATCTCACGGTTGGTAAACATAACGCCATGATAGACCAATGCGGAGATGTCTAGATAAAACCCCCGCAGATAATGGCTTGTGGATAGCTTTAACTTTTAACAACAGTATAAATTAGTATTTTTCGCTTTAGTTATGAGTCGGAGAAAGTTATAAAGTTAATTAATTATAAAAGTGTAAATATAGACAAATAAATTAATAAATACATCCAACAGTCATATACATTAACCACACACTAAGATCGAGTCTTGTGTTATGTATCAGAAACTACGATACTTCGGTCTCACAAACACTCCGACCCAAAACCTGTGGATCCCACAAACATTTGTCTCAACATCAGATCAGATGACAATCCAGACTTTTTTCAGAGATAAATTCTATACCATATATTACACATTCTAATACGGAAGCTGTATATACAGTCAGCGAAAATTTTAATATACTATGCTGGTTTATGAGTGCGTGGTGGCCTGTTGGTAAACGAACTAGACGCGACTGCTAACATGTTCACGGCGGTCGCGGGTTCGAATCCCAGGGCACACCTCTGACTATTCGAAGTCATGTGTGTATTGATAGTAAATCACCACGCACTAAAACGGTGAATTTAATTTAATTTAATTTAATACGAAAAGTCTAACTACAATTGTTACAATGATTCTTGCAATAAAAATATAAAATAAAAAATAATCTTAATTAATTGTACAATTAATAACAGGTAAACATAACAAATAAGAAAATAAAACACAACATATCAACTTAACAAACTAAGAAATAATTATACTTAAAAACAAAACCAAAACTAATGTATGTAACTCGATATTGCATCCAACATAATATGTTTTCGAAAACTGTGTAGTGACATAGAGTGTATATCGATGCGATTACTGTACTTATTAAATAATTTACTCAGTCTAGCTATCGGAGAGTTGGAACCAAGCACAGTTCTACGAAATGGAGGAACTACGGGGTATATAGGGGTACGAGGATATCTCTTTGGCATTCTAAAACGGATACAACTAAGAAGTTGAGGACAGTCTATATGGTGTCTTAGAATTTTATAGAGGTAAACTAAGTCTAACAATTCTCTACGGTTTTCCATTTTTCCAGAGAAACCGTATGTCGCAAGTTTTTCTAGTAATATTGAATGTGAGACCCTATCGAACGCCTTACTGAAATCAGTATATATAACATCAGTTTGGTAAATGTTATCAACTGCACCAAAAAGGCTTTCTGCACACGTAGACAAATTAGTTAGCGTTGATCTGTTTTTTTACAAATCCATGTTGATGATCTGTCAAAAAGTGTTTAAAATAGAATTGAAAGTGCGGACAGATAATGGATTCTATAAGTTTAGCCAAGCTGGAGAGTATCGAAATCGGTCTATAATTGGAAACTAGATTATCAGCACCAGATTTGTGAATTGGTTTGCTAACTTCCAAGCATCAGGAAAAACCCCAGTACCAAGTGATTCCTTAATGATTCTATGCACGGGGTGTGCTAAAAATTCAGCACACTTTTTAAGGAATATTGGCGCTAGTCCATCAGCACCCGTACCTTTAGAAGTATCGAGAGATGTTAGTTTGTTAAGAATAGTATCTGGAGTTACGTTTAAGTTTACAAAATTAGATGTTCCATTCATAATTAACTCAGATTCTTGCATTACAAAATCGTTGGGCTTTCCCGTATCTTTGCTGTAAACCTTTGAAAAATAACTTCCAAACAAGTTACAAATTTCGGGTCCATTATTTGCCTTAGCTGTACCATCTGTCATATGTGTAGGGTAAGAACTAGTGCCACCACGTTTTACTTTAATAAAGGACCAAAAGTACTTTGAATTTTTGAGAATCTTATTTTCTATATCCTCGACAAACTTGTTATAACATAATTTTACCATATTTTTGCATCTCTTACTTAAAATCTGAAGAAACCTGTGAAGGAAAAAATCGTGAGGAAACCTGCATACCATAGCGATTTATAAGAATTTCTATGGTATGTAAGTCCGCCAACCCGCACTAGGCCAGCGTGGTGGACTATATGGCCTAACCACTCTGAATCGTACTGTCGATTGTATAGGAGGTCCGTGCCCTGCAGTGGGACGTATATGAACTGATACAGATGCTGATTTTAATATCTTTAAATAAATAAAACTATCATTTACGCCTTTCAACGCGGATACAGTTTAATTTTATTTTAATAGTTTAAAAATAATGTAAAAATGAAACCTAATCCACGATAAAATCCGGAAATTTTATTTTAGTTAATTGTATCTACATGTGTTAATTAAAACAAAAAAACAATATGTCATATAAAAATATAAAAAGTAATAATGGACCCTGGTGGCGAAGCTCAAGACCTCAGTCACCGGCGGTTAGGGATCCAAATTCCAAAGTGAGGAACCTCCTCACTATGCGTGCCGTGTCCAGTAACACCGCCTTTTGGATCTGGCTCTTGACTCTACAACCGATTGAGAGCCTCTGAAGATGTTGGAAAAAGACCTATTAATATTATCGTTACATTCTACTTTTCACTACGTTTCAACGAAGCTATATAGCTTCAAGTAAATGTTAGAAAGTCTTGGAGCGACATAAAGCAGGCACCTCAAGAGCTTGAAAGGTTGAGACTCATTGTGGAGGCCCTTTGCGCCATCAAGGGGACAAAGGACTTGAATGAATGAATGATCAGTCCTAATCCATAATATGCGAAGGACTCATATACCTATTGTAGAAATCACTATCAGACGAACGTTGTAACCTTTAATATCATGAAACATAAGTGATTACCGTTTATCTCAATTATATACCTAACAATAGAATGAAAATGAAACAAAAATCATATCTGAACCAACAAAGAATTAATGGAAGAGATTAGTATAACGTGACACGTTAAATAATACAATAATTTCTGCGGAAATCTAGTCAGAGTTGCCCTAAATATTTAGATCAACGGCCCATCCAAGGAAATCGGTACAAACACATAGAATGTAATTGGGTCGAAGCCAAACATGAAAGAAAATTAAAATATACCTTAATAAAATACCAAAGCTAAATTTGACTTGAAAGGATGGAACAACTGTACTGCTTGTCATTATTGTTGATTCTAGTAGAGGTGGGAATTAGGATTCCTAGAATAAAAGCGGAATAAGAAGTACTAAATTAAAACATTTTATAGTTTGCTACATTTTGCTCGCTCGCTTAACATAACTCGGGGATAGAGTATTTTTCTAAATATTCATGTCTATTTCTCCCGTCAAACAGCAGTGTATTCCACTGTTGTGTTTCGGTTTAAAAGACATTGTAGCCAAAGTAACTACTGGACATATTGAGACTTAACATATTATGACTTAGGATGGCGTGCGCAGTGAAATGCCAAGCATTTCTTAGGGTGAGTTGCAGGAAAAGTCCTGCTAAAGGTACAGGTAAAGTTAACTTTCGCAGTGTCTTTGACCATAACCCACTGAATTTGACAATCCGTCTGTTGCACCACGGTAGGAATTGATAAAAGTAAAGTTAAACGGGTAACCAGGAAAAAGGCGTTTCAACACCTCAAAACCCTACAGGGGTATTTTTTTATCAGTGACAACACTTAAATACAAAATTCAGTTTTCTTTGAAATTTTTATTGCATTTATGCCACTTTTTATTAAATAATAAATTTGTGCTTTACTGTTCACAATTAAAGGAATTTGCGATCGACAATATTTAGATAATGGAAGGTGACAATGCAAATACTTTGCCGGTTGTCGCCAATTTTTTACAAAATTATAATAACAAGAGAGTGTATAAAAAAAGATTAAAATTAATTGGGACCGTTCAAATGGTTCTATATAGTAAAATACGCGGTCAAATTCATCCTTGGAATCCAACTCGGGCTTACTTCTTAGTCCGTGAAGTCGGATGGGCAGCGTTCGGAATACTACATTACGTCTTCTCGTCAAATATTCCTGACTGCCTAAATCGCCAGGCGATCTACGTGAGGGCGGTAATTTCTGGTTCTCCTGATGACTATTCGGGAAGCATCATCCTGATCACTATCATCGCTTGAAGAGCTCGATTACCATAATATATCTCGTATTAAATACATTATTCAATTTTAATTTTTCTTTAAAAGCACTCTGTCAATATCACGTAATTGAAGGTTATCAATGTTTTGATAGTTGACATTTTACAGACATGCCTGTACCTTTAGCCCATAACCGCCCGAAACTGTGGAGCTAAAGGTAATGTTATTTATGACGTCATTTTGACAAACGTTAGATTTCTGCAACCCGAAAATGGCTGAACTGTAACTTTAACTGTTGATTTGACGTTTGCTACAGGCAAAGTTAGTGCAACTCAGCCTTAGTTTCGCCATTGTCCATGAGCGGTCGTATCTGTTACCATCTGGCGAATGCAATGCTTGTCTTAACAAAAAAAGTAAGGTACATTCGAAATTCGTGTTGTATCATACAAGAACTCTGCACTTGGTTTCTATTTTTAGTTCCAATGTCCTCCATAGCAATTATGTTTTTTTTTTATTGCTATCAACGGCGAGAGGAGCATGATGTTATAATGGTTAAGGCGGGAAAGCTTGATAAACGTATCAGATCAATAATATTAGTAGGACTCAGCACTTATACAGACATTACTTTACCGTGAGAAAACCCAACTACGTCTCCCACAATTTCAAAGTTACGCAAAGTTCACCGACCTGGTTAAGGCCAAAGTGGTGAACCAAAGCTTTAAACCTAAATATTAAACAATTGCAATTAAAATAATTGGATGACAAATGTCGACTAATAAAATTATACACAAATAATATATATAGGTTAATCTTTTTATAACCTTTGCAGCAGGAAATATAGTTTAATTAAGCTGAAAATAGGTCTTGAAATATTTATTGTGCATCGAGACTTATTGGCAATGTTACCTCGACAATAAAACGTTTATTAAAAATATACTTACTATACTTATGTATAGAATAAAGTATTTTAGTTATCGAATCTATTGTCCATTTGGAACGAATTTTTAATTCAGAATTTTAAACTCTTTAAGTACAGTGTATGTAATGTAAACAAACATGTTTTCTTATCTATACATATAAATAAAATTGAAGTGTCTGTTTTTAAAGTGAAAATTAAAAAAAATGTCTAACTACATATCGTTATATACACGATACCTGTGCCGAAAATGATCTTTAATTTTTTTTTGTCTGTCTGTCTGTTTGTTTCGGCTAATCTCTGAAATAGCTGGACCGATTTTGACGGGACTTATTAACCGGCTTCAAAAAAAGGAGGAGGTTCTCAATTCGACTGTATGTTGCTTTTTTTATGTTTGTTACCTCGTTTCTCTGTACTGTGTGAACCGATTTCGACCATTCTTTCTTTGATTGAAAGCTGGTGCTTGTCGTTTGGTCCCATAAAAATATGATGAAAATCTGTTGAATATCTTCGGACCTGGAGAGGGGAACTCCTTAATATTAAGTAGGATTCCAACGGTTCTTTTCGCATTAGGTTCATTATAAAAGTTAAGTTAAAATGAGAGACGGAAAAAGGGGTGGGGGTAAGGGGGGGGGGAGGTGATAAAATTAAAATACACGTAAATTCTAATATCTTCGGCAGCTTTTAACCGATTTTAGTGATTTCTTTTTCATTGGAAAGAATGTATTGACAGGTTGATCCCAGGAACACAACATGAAGATCTGATGATCATGTTCGGACCTGGAGTGTAGAACTCTTCAAAATTTAGTAGGATTCCAATGGTTCTTTTTGCATTGGGTTCAGTATAAAAGCTAAGCTACAGTGGCGGAGGGAAAAGGGGCAGGGGCAAAGGAAGGGGGGGGGGGGGGAGAAAAAATAATAAACATGTGAATACTCCAATTTCTTCGGCAGCTTTTAGCCGATTTTAGCGATTTCATTATCATCGGAAAGAACATATTCCTTGTGGGGACCAAATCTTCTTAATTTAAATTCCTATCAACACTAAAAAGATAAAAATTACTAAAATTTTTAATAAAAAATTAAAAACCGACTTCAAAACAAAAAACCACTAAAAACCAAAAAATAACAAAATAATAAGTACCACTGCAAAGCAAAAAAAATATATTTATTTCATGGAACTTGTGCTTGTTGATTAATTTGCTTAATGACTTGACTAGCCAACAAATCAAAATATATGCATAACATTGGCGGCCCGCCTTCAATATGTTATGCATATATTTTGATTTGTTGGCTAGTCAAGTACACAACGAAAGCTGTAAAGTAATCGAAACGTCGGGAATTAAAAAAAAATGTAAAAATTAAACCAAATCCGCGATAAAATCCGTAAATAATAGTTTTATTTCAATGTGTAACATTCGCGTAAATCTAAGAAACCATTGTGATATTAATGTGTATTTCATATTCATAAACGAGCTTGTTATAGTTTACAGTGAAAACGCATCTCATTTACCGCAAGTTCTTGCAATAAAATGTTAAGTATTTTAAACGTGTTGTTCACATTTTTTTATGTTTCATTTACATAATACGCAACTAACTATATTATGCATTCTTTAGAAGTCTACCTTGACGTAACAAGGAGAAGAGCTAAAGCTGTTATGTGTAAATACTTGTTCGATTAAATTAAAAAATCATAATAAGATAGTTATAGTTTCCAAAGATCTCATTCATCGCTCAAAAATTGTAAAAAAGATTCTGTGTCTGTATCAGCCTATATACGTCCCACTGCAGGGCACGGGCCTCCTCTACAATCGAGAGTACGATTGAGAGTGGTTAGGCCATATAGTCCACCACGCTGGCCTAGTGCAGGTTGGCGGACTTACATACCATAGAAATTTTAGAAATCGCTATGGTATGCAGGTTTCCTCACGATGTTTTCCTTCACCGTTTTAGTGCGTGGTGATTGACTATCAATACACACATGACTCCGAAAAGGCAGAGGTGTGCCCTGGGATTCGAACCCGCGACCACCGTGAACATGTTGGCAGTCGCGTCTAGTCCGTTTACCAACAGGCCACCACGCACTTCTAAAACTAAACTTCGTAAAAAAGATTATTTAAACTAAACGTACCTACCTCTTGAATATACCACGATCCATCATCTTCTTTGTAAACAATCGGGCACGGCTTCCCATACAGCAAACTAAATCCGGATTCAGATATCGCCACGTTCTTCTTAAAAGCGTTAAAATACGACAAATTCAAACCATAATTCAGAATTGTATCGTAATTTCTCATTTCCGCACACCCTTTATAAGTTTCGTTAATATACATTACGGAACCAATGGGACAACACTTCCTAAAACAATCATTTATTTTGCAAATGCACCCGAAATTACGTATAACACCGCTCACATTTTTACTGAAAACGTATTCTGGGGGATAAGATACCCCATTATGTTCTACCGAGCCATCCCGAAACATAGTACCGTTGGTAATATCCACACTATTCTTCTCTTCGCATTCACTGGCATTCGCAAACGAAAATAGAAATAGGAATAAATATAAAAACATTTTTGATCGCGATGTATTGGTTAAATCGCGGAGCGGCACTCGACCGGTCGCTGCCGTGCCTACAACCGTATTACTGACTAATGTTAGGAATACTCATCTGTTTTAATTTATACATATCGGCCAAATATAACAATGTATAACTAGACGGCCTATTCTATAAAGGATAATGCCCATCACTACATAGTATAAAATGAAGTCGCTTTCTCTGTCCCTATGTCCCTATGTGCCTTTGTATGCTTAAATCTTTAAAACTACGCAACGGATTCTGATGCGGGTTTTTTTTAATAGATAGAGTGGTTCAAGAGGAAGGTTTATATGTATAATACGTAGGTACATATTATTGTACAAAAATCTAGGGCCAGGCCGCTAGTTTTACGATAAAACTTAGTTTCGGTACGAACATTTTTGTCCCTAGTATTTTTATCTTTGTCTCTATGAACAAAATGTTATGATACTTTATTTTCAAAAAACTGTCGCCCATGATAAACAGGAAATCGTTTAAGGACAAACCATAGAAAAAGCTATAAAGGATTTTAAGCGGTATCGGGATACTCATTTTGGTTTTTTAGTACTCGATCTTATATTTTCTGTCTCTTTTGCGCGAACGACGGTTGTTTATGAGCGATCAAGATACAAGTTTGGAATTTGATAAACTGGTTTGACTTTTAGGCTGCGGGCACGAAACTAGCGATGGCGGAGCGGTGGCGGGGCGATGCGGCGGCGGAGCGGCGGCGATGCATTCAAAAGCATGGACAATATAGGTGACGCGCACGAAACGCGCGACGGCGGGGCGGGGCGATCGAGCGTTGCACAGGCGGCAGGAGGGCGACAGCGGCGCGGGTGTGACGAATAAGATTAATGTTACGGACAAATAGGTAAAAATCGAAGTTTTCGTTTATTTACATACATTGGGAATTGTAAATATATGTTTAAATTAACCATATTTTTTAAACAAAAGTATAATCTAATAGCGTGGTGGATTATACTTATAGCCACCCTCAATCGTACTGTCCAACAGCCCGTACCCTGCAGTGGGACGTATATGGACTGATGCAGATATTCTAGTAGAATACATCAATTATAGGTACTGTTGTTTTTAAAATCTATCTAATATTGTAGCCTTAGAAATAATTAAAAATTTATAAGTTGTTAAACATACTTTATCATATTTTGTTTTTATATTTTATTTTACATTATTCTGAAACAGTAGGTAGAAATGTAACAAATATATGATGTGTAGTATCTGCAGCAATGCCGACTTGATCTATATTTCCCTGTAATAACTAATAGACCAAGAGCCCGTGGCCGCCAGACCTTCGTTATTTTATAAAAGCTGAAAGTTTGTGGGCGCATGCCTCTGACATAAGCATCACACGGTCAGACGCTGACAAAATTGCATTATGTTAAAGTTTGAAAATAGCGTAATATTTAATAACATGTAATTTTGCCGAAGTTATATTATAAAAGCCGAATTTTTTACTGGTGGTAGGTCTCTCATATGTGCGAGGCCATCTGGGTAGGTACCACCGCAATGTATATTTCTCCCGTGAAACAACACTGCTTAAATGCACTGTTGTTTTTCGGATTGAAGGACATTGTAGCCAGAGCAACTACTGGACATATTGAGACTTAACATCTTATGTCTCAGGATGGCGAGCGCAGTGGAATATTGCTACTGTTCATGAGCGGTCGTATCGCTTACCATCAGGCGAACGGCTTGCTCGTCTCGCCATTCATTGCAATAAAAAAAAAATTATATATGTTATTAAGGCAACTACAAACAAATATTTCCTTGGTATTCAGACACTTTTGATGGTTCTTTCATCTTGCCAGAAACATTAAAGCTCATAACTTCCAAAGCAACCACGATCGGAACTTCATAATAGGTGATCGTGTGATGCCTATGTTAGAGGCATGCGCTGACAAACTTTCAGCTTTTATAAAATAACAAAGGTCTGACGGCCACGGGCTCTTGGTATATAAGCGACTGATCGACCGTCATGTTTCGTGCCCACGCGAAATACTACTCTTCATCGCCCCGCTCCGCCGCCGCATCGCCCCGCCACCGCTCCGCCATCGCTAGTTTCGTGCCCGCAGCCATACTGTCCATGCTTTTGAATGCATCGCCGCCGCTCCGCCGCCGCTCCGCCGCCGCATCGCCCCGCCACCGCTCCGCCGTCGCTAGTTTCGTGCCCGCAGCCATAGGCTGCGGGCACGAAACTAGATGAACTATGAACTAGAAACATGCGGCGGCGGAGCGGGGCGATGAAGAGTAGTATTTCGCGTGGGCACGAAACATGACGGTCGATCAGTCGCTTATATACCAAGAGCCCGTGGCCGCCAGACCTTCGTTATTTTATAAAAGCTGAAAGTTTGTCTGCGCATGCCTCTAACATAGGCATCACACGATCACCTATTATGAAGTTCCGATCGTGGTTGCTTTGGAATTTATGAGCTTTAATGTTTATGGCAAGATGAAAGAACCATCAAAAGTGTCTGAATACCAAGGAAATATTTGTTTGTAGTTGCCTTAATAACATATATAAAATTCGGCTTCTATAATATAACTTCGGCAAAATTACATGTTATTAAATATTACGCTATTTTCAAACTTTAACATAATGCAATTTTGTCAGCGTTGTAGTATAAAAGCTGAATTTTATATATGTTGTTAAAACAACTATAAAAAAATATTTCCTTAGTATTCAGATACTTTTGATGGTTCTTTCATCTTGCCAGAAACATTAAAGCTCATAACTTCCAAAGCAACCACGATCGGCACTTCATAATAGCTGATCGTGTGATGCTTATGTCAGAGGCATGCGCCCACAAACTATCAGCTTTTATAAAATAACGAAGGTCTGGCGGCCACGGGCTCTTGGTCTATTAGTTATGACAAGGAAATATAGATCAAGTCGGCATTGCTGCAGATACTACACGTCATATATTTGTTACATTTCTACCTACTGTTTCAGAATAATGTAAAATAAAATATAAAAACAAAATATGATAATGTAATATACATTACATAACAACTTATAAATTTTTAATTATTTCTAAGGCTACAATATTAGATAGATTTTAAAAACAACAGTACCTATAATTGATGTATTCTACTAGAATATCTGCATCAGTCCATATACGTCCCACTGCAGGGTACGGGCTGTTGGACAGTACGATTGAGAGTGGTTAGGCTATAAGTATAATCCACCACGCTATTAGATTATACTTTTGTTTAAAAAATATGGTTAATTTAAACATATATTTACAATTCCCAATGTATGTAAATAAACGAAAACTTCGATTTTTACCTATTTGTCCGTAACATTAATCTTATTCGTCACACTCGCGCCGCTGTCGCCCTCCTGCCGCCTGTGCAACGCTCGATCGCCCCGCCCCGCTGTCGCGTGTTTCGTGCGCGTCACCTATACTGTCCATGCTTTTGAATGCATCGCCGCCGCTCCGCCGCCGCATCGCCCCGCCACCGCTCCGCCATCGCTAGTTTCGTGCCCGCAGCCTTAGTCTGCATAGAGTTTATTTTTTGCTTCGATTATAACTGTTATCTGCTGTACTTGCATTAACATACTCGAATTTTTTCTAGTAAAATCGCTTTTATTTAAAACTAGCGGCCCGGCCCAGCTTCGCCCGGGTGCGTCTAGATTTCTCTACAATAATATGCACGTATTATACACATAAACCTTCCTCTTGAATCACTCTATCTATTAAAAACCGCATCAAAATCCGTTGCGTAGTTTTAAAGATTTAAGCATACAAAGGGACAGAGGGATAGAGAAAGTGACTTTGTTTTATACTATGTAGTGATAGTGATACAATGGCGTTAGTACCATGTTCTAAAAGCATCAAACTGACTGAGTTACGCATGTAAAATACTGCATGGGTGTCACTGGATTTTAAGTTTGCCAAGAAATAAGCTCTTCCAACGATAAGTAATGGAATTCACAGATCGTAGGTTTCTCATAAGTGAGATGCCGCCTGTCACACGCACCACAGCAATGTCTGTTTCTACCGCTGTAAAGCACTGTAAATGCAATGTTTTATTTAAGTTTTATGGAAATTGCAATAAAAAAAAGAAGCTAGTGTAACAGCTCCTCTGTTTACCTCTTCAAGGATGCAAACGTGAGCTTTTAAGCATATTTTCATACTTTTTAGTAGCTTGAATGACGAAATGACAGGCATGTCGTTCGCCGGTGTTAAGTGTTACCTATATCCATCAAAAAAGAGCTAAACAAATTATAAATTGCTTTTAATCAATGCACTGCGCTCGTCAATTCGAGGCCTTCGCTGAAAAATTTAGACATTTAAGTCTAAATTTCTAGTAATTATTCATTACAATAGTGTTTACCTACTGCTGTTTGGCGGCAGAAATAGACGAACCGGCACTAACCCAGACGACTCCTTGTGTAAGAGGGATCTAGGTCTATATAATTTATATTTTTATAGTTTTCATGGCATAATAGGATATTTGACTCCAATTTTTTTATTGTATTTATCTAAACGTATCCATTGCTATATATGGTCTAACAAACAAAGAAATTTATAAATCCATTCGGAATTAAACAAGTTAGAACGTTTTAAATCTTGTACTGGGAGTAACAGAAAAGAAATGCAAAACCAATATGGTGACGTCAACGATTTGAAAAAAATAGTTTTTGCGGCAGCATATTAAATTTATCTAAATGTGAGATCAGGACAGCCTCCGTGGCGCGGTCGGTTAGACGCCGCCGCGCCGCGCCGGCGAAACGAGAGGCTCCGGGTTCGATCCCCGCACCGAGAGAAATGTTTAAGCGGCCCACAAATATTTCTATCGAGTCTGGGTGTTTGTGAGACCGCATAGTCTCTCGTAGATCCTGATGCCCACGACACAAGAATCGTAGTGTGGGGTCAGGACTATGTATGTGACTTTTGGGTGTTATTTAGGACAATGAGTTTTTTCGAAATCAGAATAAGGCCGTTTTTTTTTAATTTAGTATAACCCATTAGCGGATTGTGTACTTTCATTTGTTGATTTAAACGTTTGCATAATTAATTCAAAGGCTTTCTCTACTCACCTGTCAGTCGGCATTTGTAAGTAAATAAAACACCCTCGTTCACACCATTTAAAATAATTAAAGAATAACTCTAGGGATTTGTTGTACAGACGGTTTGGAAGAAAAATAGCGAACGGTTTTGGAACATAATTTAAACTAGGATATAATCAATTACTTATTTTGTAAATATAGAATAAGCACTATGTATTAACTTGTCATAAGAGCTATTTAATTGCCTCCAAGATCAATTAATACATTTCATTTCATTTCATATTCCAATTTCATGTAATTTCATTTCATTTTATAAACCATTTTCATTGCATTTCATTTCATTAGGAGTTCAGCTCTGCCCGGGTGCAGCTAGTATTTGAACCCAGTCCACATCAGCAACATATTGGTTCCCGTACTGTTTTATATATGTATATTCAAACCCAATGCCGTCCTCTGTACTGCTTTTACTATCCCGTCCCGTTATATCCCGCCCTGTACCGTCTAATTCACACTTATGCATGCAATCCACCCCCATCCCATCTCTTTGTGTATAAAGATGTAAAAAATATATCGAAATTCCGTCCTCATTCCACGGAAATACTACATTTCTCGGAATAAGAAGTATACTAAGTGTTAATACAAATTTCATCGAAATCACACAACAATCGCACAACCGCACAGACAAAACAGAAAAAAATTCTAAAAATCATTGTTTTGGGTTCTATTACGTTAATACAGTCCCAGTCCACAATATGTCCAGTAGTTATTCTGGCTACAAAAGATTGAGAATGTTACGCCATATAGTCCACCACGCTGGCTTAATGGGGGCTGGTGGATCTTTATATGTAAACCATAGGAATTCATATAAATCGAAAATCGCTATGGTATGCAGGTTTCCTCACGATATTTTCCTTCGCCGTTTTAGTGCGCGGTGATTTCAATACACAAACGACTCCGAAAAGTCAGAAGTGTGCCCTGAGATTCGAACTCGCGACCACAGTGAACATGTTAGCAGCCGCGTCCAATCCAGCTACCAACAGGCTAACCTTACACAGGCCACCATACACTTATTATAAATTTGGAGACTGTCCCGACCTCACACCCACCACTGTAACTCCTGTGAGCCAGGATCAACAGTGGCACGCAATGTAATGACACCGAGCCGAGTTTCAATAGCTCGGCGAGTCTCCGGGAATGTCTAACTTATCTTTAACCCGTAACAAAATTAATCAGATAGTGAAATTAATAGGAGGAGTTGGAAATAAATTATTGTCCACTTCCCTCCGTGCAAAGCGGGCGACAAAATAATGAACTGAACAGGTAAATAATCTCGTAAAAAGACTTTTACAGCCGGAGAAGTCAGCTGTAAAGCACCACGGATCATATCATTATTACATTGGGACCTATTATGTGAACTTTTAGACTTGATTCCAATAATAAGTATGGCAAAATCGCCGGAAAGTATACGCCTCCAGATGATATCTGCATATTATCCAGCATAGTTGTACGCTCATTTTGCTTACACACTTATTATAAATGCTTGTCGTTAATGAAACTCTGTCTCAAACAATCCATTAAATATATATTTTATTAATTTTATTTGTAGTTCCAAAATTCGCCTCCGCTAATAGAAAATATTTAAAGTTTACCTAAGTATTTATTTGCGGGGGAAAAAAATTTAAAGTATATTTGGGTATCGATTTATTTTGTTCGTCTTTTATTACGTCTATTTATTTATTATTTGATTTGATTTGTTGTATAATTATAATAATTTGCAACTAGGTACGCATCATGATGATAATGCCCTACCTATTTAAACCAAGACAAATCTACCAGAAGGTCAAACGTCCTGTTGTTTCCTTTGATTTTTTACATACCTACCTGCCTTTACGGCTTTACCCCTCATCTACCTGGGGTCCGCAAGCACCATATATTTTTTTTTATATTAGCAAGACATTATACAGTGCTTTAAGCAATCCAAATATATCCTCCACCGGTGAGGCATAGCTATGTCGGCCCATTGCAACGTATTGATTCGTAAAACACAAAATATAGCGGCAACAAAAATACATAATTTGTGAAAGTTTCAGCTCTCTGGCTATCCCGGTTTTTGAGATACAGCCTGGTGACAGAAAGACAGACAGCGGATGTTTAGCAATGGGATCCCGTTTGTACCATTTAGGTACGGAGCCCTAAAAATAAGATTTATTATTATTTTATGAGAGCATACTGCATAAATAGATCCAAAATATACATTTGAGACATGCATGGATTGATATTGGAGATTAGACGAATTGTGATCCATTCAATCCAACTTAACTAATAACTTAATATTACTTAATAATATACAGTTGTCAATGTCAATAATATACAATTTTAATAAAATTAATAAGTAATCTATATATTAATACGTGATGCAAAAACTTTGGACCCCTTTTTACGAAAATTGCGCGAACGCAGGAGCATAAAATTTGGCACACTTATAGTTTATGTGTAGGAGAAGTGCAGAACGCTAATTCTTTGGTTTATTATAGACATAGTTGTATGTCAATCAGAAAAAATTGTTTACTGTGGTTTTGTTGAATGTCAAACAGAAAAGATTTATTTGAAGATTACTACGTGAAATACTGAGCGCTTATACAAATTGTGTAGCAGTAAGATACATTTAAATGTACACGGACTATCATTATATGCATAAAGAAAGTTATGTAGCAGCAATCTGCAATAACAACATTCAGGTACAAAAAAATATATCATTTGCTATTGCTGGTTCAAAGCAATTATTGTAATTTACGATTTTAGTAATTGCATATACTTCAGGATAAATAAGTAATTTTTAGAGATACGTGCATTTAAATGTGCACGAATTATCAGAATAACAACATAATCATACAGGTAAAAACTTTTTCTCTTCTTGATTTGGTCGAATTTCGACCACTAGGCGACCACTAGTATATTATGTTGTTTCTCGCTCCCACAATGCGCGCCATGGGACCTAGCCAAGATGGCGCCACTGACCGGCAGCTGGCTCGCTACTCGCGATCTCACGTCATTCGACCGGGGTCTGGGCGTCGGAACTGATTGTGTGAAATAAACGTTTTATATTGATCAAGTGACAAAACAAACAACGACGTGATAACCTTCAATGTAAAGTTTTAAAAAATAGACAAGATACATAGACGTTGAGCCAAACAAAAATATCGAATAATTAGATTACGTTCACACGGCTTGAATGTTTGTTAGGTTATGTTGTGAAGTGAACAAAGCGGAGATAAGAGGTAAGCATTGTATTCCCAAATGTAAATAAATACGAACGACCTTATTTATAGATATTATAAAACTATTTTAAATATCGAATGTTTTGTCTTCTTCGCTCAAACTTGATTCATAAATTGTGCAAAAAGAACAAAACGCATTTATCAAATCTTTGTGTCGTAAAAATATGTATTTAGATGGAATTTAATAATGTTTAATTTTTCCATAAATTAGTATTAGACTCATTGATCCTCTGTATGTGGCATAATATAATAATACCCATCTCAACCAACTTTTTTCATCTTAACGTAAACATAATAAATATGTATATGAGAGAGAAGCCTTTTGCGTTTTAACTTGATTTTAAATTTCTGTTATTTCTATAAATTGTCACGTGTTATTTTTTCTGGCTTCAACCTGCGATCAAATTTGCACCTACGGTTACTAGATAAAGGGTCTGGAACAAAATCACATGGCTAAATTGGCCGAGGTTGCTTATAACATTTGTATTTCGAAATACGAGACGCAGCAAACGGTCATAAACAACTTCAGGTAACAATAAACATCATTACTTTGAATTAAGATGTATAATGCCTTACAATATACAATAAATTACACACAAAATTGGAAATATATACTCTTAACAAATATGAGTGCAAGAGTAAAGTTCGAGATTGGCTACTTCACCAAAATTATGATCAACCAGAAAAACTAATTTCTGCTGAATATAAGATATAATTTTTTTTTGTCTAATGTCTTTAACAATGTTTATAATTATTAATAGTACAAACAGTATAATTTGATGTTTAATCTCCAAATACACGCGCGCGCATCGACACACACACAAACACACACACACACACACACACACACACACACACACACACACACACACACACACACACACACACACACACACACACACACACACTCACACACTCACACACACACTCACACACACATATACACATACACACATATACACATACACACTCTCAATTACTAACGAACACAACCCATTGCTTATGTGAAATGTTTCAGCACTTGTTCAAAGGTTCTAATGTCTTTTTCTTTTCTTGTGTAATTAAACGAACTATTTTGTAACCAATGTATAAATCAAATAAATAATACTGCTCTTCAAGACACAGGTATTACACCTAGTTTGAAGGGCAGTAGTCAAAATCAGAATTAGTTCTAAGAATAATTTAATTACTGATATATTTTTAATTTAACTTTAATTTGAATCTGTGTATTTATTATTATTTTTTGTATTGTGTTTGCTTAGTATAAAAACGTAGAATGGAAATTTTTGAAATAAATAAATTTTTATGATTATTATTATTATATGGAGCATTTAAAACTTAATGTCATCAACGAAAAATGAAGCTATAGAATAAAAATTACACTTAACAATAAAGTAATTAATGCGCATACATATTCCAAAATAAAGCGACACAAGACACAATAAGCACAGAATACTAACAGAAGTCGAGCTTGTGTATGTACTTCACTTTTATTGCCACACTCACACTACGCTCGGCGTGCGCACTAGGGTTGTTAACTCCGTCTTATGCGAAAACACGTGTTGTGTTAATAGCACTCGTATCGTTTGATTATTTTTTTAAATAAAATATATAAAATACAATAATAAAAAAATAAATTTTAATTGTGTATATGAAGACATTGAGAATGTGTATGCCAATTATTGTTCAAGTTTTTTTTATTGTTTTTGTATAATATATGTATTTTTTATATCAATTTACGTCAAACAAAAGCGCCACGGAGATAATAAAACATTAAATTCAAACGACAACCTATTAAATAACAATGATGTATGCGAACTCAGAAATGCAGGGCCTATAATTCTTAATCCTGTGATAGTTCATTAATTGATCAAGATTTTGTTTTCTTGCAGGATCTTCTTTGATACAATCAAAACGAAAAAATATCCAGATATGGCGGGTAAGATATACTTATTAATATAAATAGGAATGCTAGTTATATTTTCGTGCTTGGAATCATTAACTTTGTCAGGGGCATGGATATTATATTTTTCACCCAGAAAATTCTACTGCTTGAGTGTGGTAAAATGTTAGAATTAACAAAGCATTTAATGTTAATGTTTATAAATAAATATACAGGGTATATCAAGACTGCTACCGAAAACGAAGCCGGGTGGTACTTTAAGCGGCTTCAGACACAATGCAACAGAAAAAGTTGCAAAAATAACAATTTTTTTTTTGTAATTTTTTTTTCCTATGACCATATTTGGGTGGTAAATATTTTTTTTTCCTAAAATAGTAGTGTATACCTCTTATTTATAAATTATCTAATGTATAAAAGAGTTTAAATTATTATTTTAGAAAAAACTATGGATTTATCACCCACACACGACGATATATAAAAAAAAATGTCGCGTTTCTTACCGAAATTTTTAGTTGCATTGTGTTTGTTGTCACTAAAACCACCACCCGGCTTTATTTTCGGTAGCACTCTTGGTATATCCGGTATATACAGGGTATATCAAGACTGCTACCGAAAACGAAGCCGGGTGGTAGTTTAAGCGACTTCAGACACAATGCAACAGAAAAAGTTGCAAAAAAAAGCGAAAATTTTTTTTTTGTTATTTTTTTCCTATGGCCATATTTGGGTGGTAAATACATTTTTTCCTAAAATAATAGTATATACCCTTTTATTTATAAATACTCTAAGGTATAAAAGAGTTTAAATTATTATTTTAGCAAAAACTATGGATTTACCACCCAAAAATGACGATATTTAAAAAATCATAAAAAAAAATGTCGCGTTTCTAGGCGAAATTTTTAATTGCATTGTGTTTGTAGCCACTAAAACTACCACCCGGATTCGTTTTCGGTAGCAGTCTTGAGATACCCGGTATATTTATTACCCAATATCGCCCCACTTCTGGACAAAGTTCTCTCCTCAGAACAATAAATGCATAGAAGGAGTGCTATGACATTTCAACGTACACTCTAATTTTGACAACAAGAAATAATTGTGCTGTGATCTCTTCTGATAGTTTATCGATATCGATAGATGAACTTTATTTATAGCAAATTCGTAGACAAAGTGGTAGGTATTCATACAAGAATCGTTATTATTTATTTCAAATCCATAGCCATTTTTTTATTTATTAAAAACTTGTGTCTTATATTTGTAGCTACAGAACAAAAAATTTAATACAATGATCCACTTTTTTTTAAAAGGTGGCCTCTGGTGTCCTCACTTGTTACTAAAATAAAAACAAACTAGCAAAAATATAAGATA
This sequence comes from Hyles vespertilio, assembly GCA_009982885.2. Classification (NCBI taxonomy): domain Eukaryota; kingdom Metazoa; phylum Arthropoda; class Insecta; order Lepidoptera; family Sphingidae; genus Hyles; species Hyles vespertilio. The sequence goes on from CM042811.1 coordinate 16,742,151, forward strand.
ACTCCGATAAAAATCCATTTTGAATTAGCAGTTTAAACTTCTGCTTGTAAATGTAAAAAAAAACATTACATGTGTGATTGTGTTACTCTGCTAGTACGCAAATTTGTCTCATTTTCTCCCATGGTGTTGGCCCGTTGAAAAAAACAGGATAAGTAGATGAGTGTATTTTAGACTCCTATGCTTTAGTCATTGTTCTGAGGTTCTCCCCATGGACGTAGTATATAAACAGGACTGCGCACTGTCATCAGAAAAACGAGCCGAGCGAGAGGTGTAGGAAGGTAGGGTTGTGTCCCGTTCCTATAGGGTGACCATATGTTTTGGGAAATACAGAAATTTTAATCAAATTGGCTAATATGGTAAATATTTCAGTTGTAATACGTCGAATGAAGCATTTTGTTTTTGAGGTAACAAACGTGATATTGTCTAACCGTTTAAAAATATTTGACCACCAAAATATGGTCCACCATTAAGACCTAGCAAAAAAGTTCAAAATCATAGTTTTATACGTATACTTTTTATAGGTGAAATGAAAAATGAAAATAATAATAATAAGCCTTTATTAAGAGCAAAATACAGTTAACAATCTTCTCGTCTGTTCACAAAGTGCGTATGTTGTGTATTATCAGTGCCATTCGTCAGGGTGTGGTAGCCAGGGTCAACACAGAGATTCTCACCCTCTGTCCCGCCATTACCGTGGCCGCTACCATAACCAGGAATAGCGGGGCTACCGGGGACTGGAGTCCTGATCCTGGTTTTAGCAACTATTAGGCTTTTTTATTTTTTATGCCAATACTCACCACGCTTGGCAGACGGATTCGAGAGCGCAGGAGGGTACTCGCGTTGATGACGCTGCTGTCCGTCTTCAACCGGGGAAAGTTTGCGGCTAGAAGATGTTATTGGATAGGAAAGTATGGAATGTAGAGATGGATACTACAGCCACGGAGGGGAAAGTTGGTAGTAATAGCAGTAGCTCAGGGGGCCGAGATCGCATACCCCGCAATGAGCACTAGATAGGATCTTCCCTGGCCTACTTTGTACCAGATACATGTTATTATTCATACCAACTCTTGTAATAACTAAAATCAACGTACCGTCTATCTCATCCCTAACGAATATCCCTATTTTAATCGAATCATTAACAATAAAGTTCAAAATTGCGGCGATAATTATCAATTCTGACTCTAAATTTCAGTTTTTCGTGTAAATGTGTGAACCACCCGTTCAGATATCAATTTTTAGACCACCGGATCAATAAAGAAATGAAATGAAATCCCATAATGCTATTTTTCTAATATTATTCACGCCATTATTTTCACTACCTTTCAACCCTTATTTTAACCCCTTTATGGTTTAACTTTAAGAAAACGAAGTGTGCAGTTATTTTTGTTACAAAATAAGTAAAAAATTTTGACAACTTCAACAGTTTAGATTTTTCCATGGGTACTGCGTATCCCCTTGTTCAACCCCTTCAAGCGTTGTCTACATAACAAGCAGGAACCTTTTGCCCTTACCCAAGGTCTAATTTATCTCTGTATCAAATTCTATCAAAATCGGTTCAGTGGCTTAGGCGTGAAAATATAGCAGTTAGTGTAATACGTCTGTGCCGAAATTTTACATCAGTTCAGTAAATAAAAACTATTGCAAGAAATAAATATTTTTTAATTATACTTAATTCATGATCAATTGTATTAGAAAAACTATTAACGTGTTTATTTTCACTTAAAACATAGTATGTAGTAGATGCAAATTAATGTGTATAAAATAAACATTACTTTAATAATAAATTTTTAACGAAAAAGGAACTGCTTTTAATATTCAAGCAGATTAAAAGTTATTCAATAATTCATCTGAACTTTGAATTGTCGATCAAAAAAGTTCTAAGGCGGGTTTTATTATGGTCACGCTAGCAAATAAGAAGGGATAGAAACCTCTCATACTGTCTCACTCGGTTTCGGCCTTCCTCCATGTCATTTGCCATAGTAAATTAAACCTTATGCTACATGCACATGTCTTATTTCAGGATGACACTATTTTCTTCGTGCGCAATCCTGTTTTTATATTACATCCATGGTTCTCCCTCAACTTGTTCCATCTGTCTCTACTTTTTTAAGTTGACGTCCATACGCTACTTTCAAGACGTTCCAGGCTTTGTCTATTCAACGCTGGATTTCTCGGTCTTACCTGCTGTCGAAAGAGACTGTCTGGCCTAAATATTAATATTCGTCGACATACTGTATCCCGACTCTATTCACCCCATATTCAATAATTTATATAATCATAATATTTTTCTGGAGTAATAATTACTATCTGGGATTGTTTCACTCCTCATATTTTAGTTCTTAAATCTAATGTCCCTAATTGACATGTTTTCAAAATTTTAACATATTTTTTTTTACTTTTTAAAAAGTATTTTGAAATCTAAACGTCACGTATATTATGTTTTTATTTATTGTATGTCAAGTCGCCGAAAAATATTTTTGAAATCATTTTCAATCTGAAAACGCTTACGAGGCTGTATGAGTGGCTGCCTTCGACATTCAATTGTTTATTTTAGTCTGTGGTCAAAATATTGTTAAAAATTTTAACTTAATTTTAATTTTATTTTATTTTTTAACTTAAAATGACAATAGTCAAATATTCTATCAATTCCTCATTGTGATCCTAATTATGCTTCTAAGTCCTCATAATTCATTCCAGTTTCCACCCAAGTCGTTTCAACAGCCTTGCTCAGTTGTGTGTTTAGTTGTGCCACGTAACTGTATTGAACTGAGAAGTTGAAAATGAGTAAGAAAACTCGTAAACTAGATCCTCTAATCTCCTGCATGGTCCCCGTGTGCAAAAATAGCGTCATGAAGCATCCAAAGAAACATTTTTTTTAAGTACCCAAGTCGGTAAGAGTACAGTGGTGCGCGGCCGCGAATAAGAAAATTGTTCCCAAATCCGCCAGAATATACATAATATGTGAAAATTATTTGAATGTAAGTATGACGAAAATGCTTTAAAAAGTACTCAAGATGTTGATTACCTCAAGTTACTAAATTACGTGGTCTTTTTTTTGATAGCTTCCGTGGCGCAGATGGTTAGACTCTATCTGTGAAACGAGAAGCCACGGGTTCGATCTCCGCACTGGGAGAAATTTTTGTGCAACCCACATTTATTTCGGGTCTGGGTGTCGTTGAGACAGAAAAGCGTCTCGTTGTTCCTGATACCCACGACACAAGACTCAATCTTAGTGTGGGATCAGGACTATGTATATGACTGTGGGGTGTTATTTATTTATTTTTAATTTATAATAGTTAAAGACTATGACTGTAATGCAATTTGCTTGAGGTAAATCATTTAATATTGTTCAAAATAATTTCTGTTTTAGATAGAAGAAGATCTGCTTAATTACAAGGACTGTTTCAAGTTCAAGTTTTATTTACATACACCTTAACATATTACATTATTGACAATATAGTAGTAATAAATACAATATCTATCTTTTTTTTTTAATACACTTCTCTCAAATTGTTTCAGCTTCATTTATTAGCCTTTTAACTCAGAACAATAACTAAAGCATAAAATGAGTCTGAAACATACTCATATACTTATCCTGTTTTTTCCAATGAGCCAACATCATGGTAGAGAATGAGACAAATAATATGTGCTAAGGACGGCTCATGTTCACTAATGAAACATCAAACTGCTATGTTGGGTACGATTACGCGACCGAATTAAAAAGTGCAGTTACGTCAAATGTTACAAACGGCCAAAGTGACGACACAATTTCGTTACGACATATTCAAATAGGCGGACCCTGGCACCGGCCGGGATAACGCCAGGTAGAAGAAGAAGAAGATATTCAATAGTGATGTGCTGCACATTTTATCGATAATATAAATAGTGTATATTTTAGTTTACTAGCCATGTTACATAAATTGGCTTGTACTTTAAAATACCGATATTAATTATAAAATATGTGTTAATAAAGAAGGTTACTCTTCATAATTTTCGATGTCATCATGTTCATGGCAAAAATTTACACGTTAGAGGATTTGCGTACTAGCAGAATAACGCAATCACACATGTAATATTTTTTTTTACATTTACATGCGGAAGATTAAACTGCTAATTTAAAATGGGTTTTCATGGGAGTTATCTTATATTTTTGCTTGTTTTTTTTTTATCTTAGTAACAACTGATGACACCAGAGGATACCTATTCAAAAAAAGTAGATCATCGTATTATATTTTTTGGTTTGTAGCTACAAAGATAAGACACAAGTTTATGATAAATAAAAAAATGGCTATGGATTTGAAATAAATAATAATGATTCATGTATGAATATCTACCACTGTGTTTACGAATTTGCTATTAATAAAGTTTCCTTTATCTATATCGATAAACTATCAGAACAGATCACAGCACAATTATTTCTTGTTGTCAAAATTAGAGTGTACGTTGAAATGTCAATAGCACTCCTTCTATGCTATTCATTGTTCTGAGCCTTTTAACATACCGGGTATATCAAGACTGCTACCGAAAACGAAGCAGGTTGGTAGTTTTTCTTGTTTGTTATGTGTATTTTCCTCAATACAATTTATTACCTCTGTGGTAATTATTTCTTCTGTATACTTCTCCCACTCTTTAAACTCAACTTCTTCATTTTGAGGGAGACTGTTGCAATATGCTAAAGTCAATTTGAAAATGCTGTCATCATCTAGTGTTTGTTCATCACTATTGTAGTTGGTGAATAATGATTCAGATATATTCCTCTTTTTGCATTCATTTACAAATGAAGCAAGATTCAATTAGTCTGAAAGACAAGGGTTTGGTTATGCAATTCGTTTGCCCATCTCTTTTGCAGCGATACATCTGTTCTGTATAACAGCTGAAGACAGCTTAGGCTGCATTCACCTCGACTTGCTATACAGTCCAAACACTTGTCCGTAATCGTTTCTTCAATCTCGTTGATAACGGCAACAACTATGTACATTTTTGTACGAACTTTATGTTCAGGAATAAGTCTACCTTTTACTTAACAGGTACTCGCTTCTCGTTTTATTTCCACGTAGCACACTGAAATTTCCACTTAAGAATCCCTCGACGAAAGCATGACTTTGGCACCTCGAATCTCGGCAACATTAAATGTGTCGTTTTCACGTATGTATTGTAAAACATCATGTAGTCTATTTTGAGGAGATTGCGACTATCTGCCTTTGAATATTCTTCAGACATCTTCATATTTTAGATTTGTATTCTGTTGAAACTGATTAATTATTACATAATCACTATATAGTATCCATATCTTTTTCTTTAAATTTGCATCCAAACCGTTCGGCCAAGCTGGCTACAAGCTGGATTCCTGAGAATGGCCGGAGAAAACGCGGAAGACCAAAGATGCGGTGGAAAGACGAGTTGAATGCATTCGAGCCAAAATGGCAAGAGCTCGCCGAGGACAGGGTCAAGTGCAATGACAAAGGGGAGGCCTTTGCCCAGCAGTGGGACACAGTTTAGGCAACAAAAAAAAACTACATAGTATAAAACAATGTGTCTTTCTCTGTCCCTATGTCCCTTTGTATGCTTAAATCTTTAAAACTACGGAACGGATTTTGATGCGGTTTTTTAATAGATAGAGTGATTCAAGAGGAAATTTTATATGTATAATAAGTACATATTATTGTACAGAAATCTATTTGTACCCGGGCGAAGCTGGGCCGGGCCGCTAGTCAAGGAATAATGTTTATTTTTAATGTTTACTTTTCTGCAGGCACTATCAAACAATGACATGGCAATATGACATACCACCTGACGCCATTTTGCTTATATGTATTGTTTTTTTTTTACTTTCTAGGCAAACACGGTTAGCGTATTCAGCCTCACTCCGGTATTTTCATAGTAAACCATTTATAATTCGCAAAATATTGAATCAAAAATTAAATAAAAATATGTATTATGATGTAGACATGAAAACTCGAAATGGTTTACGATTTAAAGTATATTGCAAGAAATGAAAACTTGTCAATTGCTGAAGATAGTAATTTAATATAGGCTATTGCTTCAATTTACATTTACCCGGGTGCTATATTACATTTTTGTAATAACCTGTTAACGTTTTATGTTTTCATTCTACAAAGCATGTATCATCACAGAACATAAAGTAAATTGTTGTTACCATTGGTTCAACATTCATCTCACTCACAAAAGATTGTGCTGATCATTTTCATTTCTTTGTTTAAGATAACACGCTCGTCCAAATGGCGAAATTCGACTTCACCGCCCCGGTCAAGACTGTGATGCTCTTTGAAGATGACTCCGATGAAGAAAGTTGTCCATCTCCAAAAAAACAGAAACCTAATGATCCCACATCCAAGGAGAACATTCCAGAAGTAGAGCCTGTCGCCGACACAAACACCGATAGTGATCTTACAGAATTGCATAATATCGTCAATAACTGCATACTTTCATATCTTGCATTAGATGAAGCCAATGTTTTAAAAACGTCGAATTCAGAAGAAAATAAAGGGACTACTAACGAAGGCAATGTTGAAAACAATCGAATGGAGCAGCAATCGTCAGTGGACAAGTCATCGAATGATGCCATTATTACTGAAAACGCGACTTTAGAAACTCCTACTCAGCAAACATACAAAATAGTGAGCCCAAATAATAATACAGATTCGAACACATTGAAATCATTGTTCATAAAGTTAAAGGACACTACATCAAAGTCGAATAAATCAGCACGGAAGAAAGTCAAGAGGAAGAAAGACAAAGATGAAAACAACTGTAATAAACAACAACCGTCACTGGACAAATCATTAAAGGCTGCCACTGTCACAAAAACCGCGACCATAAACACCCCTGCTGAGCAATTATACAAAATAGTGAGCCTAAACAATAAAACTAAGTCGGACACATTGAAATCTTTGTACATAAAGTTAAAAGACACTAAATCGAAGTCGAATAAATCAGCACGGAAAAAAGACAGGAGAAAAAAAAACAAAGACGAAAACAATCGCATGGAGCAACAATCGTCACTGGATAAATCATTGAATACAGCCACTGTATCAGAAAACGTGATTACAGAAAATCCTTCAGAGCAAATACCTACAATAGCGAGCCCTAACAATAATACAGAATTGAACACATTGAGATCTTACTGCGAAAAGTTAAAATACGGCGTATCAGTATACTTGGTTATGATTGTAAGGGCATACCACCGTTATTTGAGCGCTGTAAAATCGGGGGAAAAATACGTGATCGAACATTCGAGAAAACATTTCCTCCATATAAAACAACACCTTTTCAGATTATCATATTCTACAGTTGAGACTATATTAATACCGCAAGAAAACGACGAGGCATTTGCACGGAGTTTTATTGAATCCACAGTTAAAATTGCTAGCAAATTCTCTGTAAAGTCTTCGTATGAAGAAATAGCGCCACTTTATACGGAATTAATGGCATGGGCTAAGATAGAAAATAAGTCATTGCAAACTTACATTTTTTCTCACGTGGCCGCACGGGGGCAACAAGCAAAAATAGTACCAATGCAAAGGATAGAGAAAAATCCGCATATTAATCATCAACTGATAGAGAAATTGCCTAGCAATTCAATTATAAATGGTCAAGCTGAGATTCAAACATCGACAGACATGGTGTGCAACCGAACAGGGCCCCCGAATGTTGTAGTGATGGCTGGCCATCCGCCAAAATTGCCAAGTTATCATGAAAGTATCACTTTGGTCAACAACATAAATTATCGTCAATCCAAGGATTATCCCGACACAAGGCAAGAAGCAAATGCGGTCTAACAGGTTGGACTACCAGAACTTCTATTTGCGATATTTGTACAGCTAAGCCAACCAATGAACCTGAACGTAAAATATATATTGTAGCTAAAACTAATGTTTATTTTATTTTATTATTGAAATAAATAATCTTAGTAATTAATTACCCATATAAGTACATGGTCACCTATTGCTAAAGGTATAGATGCGGCAGCTGTGAAGGTTTCACGGTATATTCAGAATCCTTAGTTAATTAATTACCATGCTATATAACGGTGATAAATATGTCATTCAAAAACATAGGAGAATAGCAATAGGAATCACACATAGCAAGTGAAGGCGATTATAAAATTTCACAAGTTATATAAAATATACAAGTTATATAATATCTCAATCGTACTCTCGATTGTATAGGAGGCCAGTGCACTGCAGTGGGACGTATATGGGCTGATACAGTATAAATAAAGCAAAATTTTGCGATTTGCGATTGTGATTCACAAAGCCGATCGACTAATACGATCTCGTGAAATGTATAAAGATGTGAGTATTTTTTTACGAACCCATTTAAAGATGAAACTGAACAGTCAATTTTGTGTGTGTACCATTAGATGTGAAAAATGGTTATAACATAATATACATGGTCAGTTTTTTGTATACAAATTCTGTTGAGGGAATTAGCAATAGCAGAAATATAGAGCTTGCTAAGGCTTCAGAAATAACAAGATGGTGATGTTAATTTGAAATAGCAATCAAGGCTCAGAATCGGTTTAAAGAGAGCGGTTAATTCTGATAAAATAACGGTAAATTATATCGCTCCTACGTTTACCGATTAAATAATTAACAATTTCAAACTAACCCAAACGATAAGGGTTCCCGGTTACTTACGTATGAACGGTTTAATACCTAAATTAACCGGTTAATTCCAAAATAAATAATAATATGCAACGTACGATGCAAGGTCAAAATTGTGCGGTTCGTGTAGATTAGTGTTGTGACGTGTTTATGTCGAGATACCGCGTGCGGGCTCGTTTCTCGTGTATAATTGTATTCGAATTATTCAATAGCGTAGTGATTTAAATTCTCTTTGTTCATTAGAACTGACGCGCAAATGCAACTACGTTTGGAGGCCCAAACAATGACAATTAAAATTTAAATTTGGTTTAATTTTTACGTATTTGACTTCCCGACGTTTCTATTACTGCAATAGGGAATATGCATGTCATTTTTTTATATTTTAAATCAATTCTGTATGTTATTACATTATCGGAAAAAAGATAAGTCTTTGAAAATATCAATAAAAAAAGTACAAAAAAAATAATTAAAACTGCTATCAGTTTCGAAGCATTTAAACGCCATGTTGGCGCGAACTCGCTGTGACGTCAGAGGTCACGATATGAACCACGTAGTATTTGGATTAAGTTTATTTCATGAATTGCTACAGAACTGTATTTCGTGACAAAATAATCCATTTTATTTAATAGTATAAAGAAAGCACAAAATAACTCATAAACAAACGTAAAACAATACACTCAACAAGCTAAAACTTCATAAGAACGTGACCATTGTCGTCACTTTCCTTTTCAAGCAATAGATCGTGTTTCGGAAAAAATTCGCGGCAAATTTGAAATGTCATTTTTTAAGTATTTATTTTACCGATTTAGAGTTGATAAATTTAAAAAATATCTTTAAGGTATATTTCTATATTAATAAAGATTACAAAAAAAATATTTTGACTTATTTTGAAGTCTGGTGCATATTCCCTATTAAAATTGTTTACTTTAAAGTTGTGAATTGGTTGTTGTTTACCTGTTGTGATGGGGAGAAAAAGAATAAATAGAATGTATTCGTTCCTTAGATATGACAAGGAAAGCCCGCTGGCTTTCCTTGATATTTTTCGAGGCGCCGGAACTTTATATTTTTCGAGACGGGGCAAAAACTGAAGAATTGACAAAATTGAAAGAAAATGACAAAAATATAGGCAGGCGGGGGCACCTGCCTATATTTTTGTCTCTATCTTCATCGTCATTTGTAGCAACCAGGCTCAGACCTTCGGGAGAGAACGCTATTTTACCACCATGTTAGGCATTTTTACACGCGTTATATTAGCTTCACTTGTATCTAGCTTCATTTTTGAGGGTTAAGGTCACTCGTGTCCGTAGGCTTTGACGCTAGTTTCACTAGGGTAGTGCCAAATGGGTGACAATTCCTGATGGTAGGAATTAAGTGTCCGTCCGGGTAGCGACCACCGTCCACGGGGCGAGGTGTAAAGACCGCCATTGTGATTTTCGTGATCCGGGATCAGCCTGTGTTATTCCGGATTTTCGAGACATGAGCCCAGACATGAGGTTGTACCGTCTGGGTATTTTCGGTCGCTGTCGAAGAGAGGAGTGGCCGTCCATGGTACAGTATAGGGGCCCAATCGTGGCTAACCACCTTGAAAGGCTGCCTCACCATGCCGTGCCTAATCTTGGGTGGCTCCATAGTGCCGGTTGGTGACTGGATGTGGGGTCGCGGCGGCCAACAAACCCATCCCTTCAACCTCATGACAGTGCAATGAAACAAAGCAGGACCTTCAGCGGTGCGTAACCCCACCACTGCGTTCACTATGGAGTTCACCAAAATCCGCAGACTCTATACGAACCTCAATGCCGTCCACCACCATCTCAAGACGGCCCGGCCTGTTTTGCTCTTCTTGACGGAGACGCGGATTCGTTGTCCGGCCCAAAAATTCCTACCTGCTGTACCCTGGTTATTCGCTTGAAGACAGCTTCAAGCCTAAAGCCGGGGTATGCTTGTGTGTTCGGTCGGAAATCTGCTGTCGCCGTTTGCGCCGTATGGAGGACCCCTCCTTCTCCGCTCTGTATGTACACGCGGATCTTGGTTCCCTGAGCCGCATCTACGTGTGCCTTTACAGGTCTCACAACAGGGACCATGAGACCGTTCGGCTATTCAGATATCTTAGCCAGGCGGCTCATGACGAGAGGGCGCAGTTCCGGTCGGCCAAAATGGTGGTTTTGGGAGATTTCAATGCACATCACGAACTATGGCTGGGCTCCTCCAAAACTGATCATGCTGGTTCCTCTGGCCTCTGGGCATTTCCGATCACTGCCTGGTTGAGCCGTCAGTACCGTTCGCTTCACCTCCACGTCCCGTGCAGTTTAAGTGGAGGGTCTGGCATTACTCAGCAGTCAGCAGATTGGCATTGTTTGCGAGATTATTTCTCATCCATTCCTTGGAGGCAGCTCGGCTTTGAGGGTAAAGATCCTTAGCGAGCGCCAACGCTATTGCTGACGAGATCAGGCTTGGAATGGAATACTACATTCCATCCTCTGAGATCGCTAGTAAGGGCCGTGGACGCTTCTGGTTCAATCGTGCCTGCGTCGATGCTATCGGTGACAATAAGGCGCTAAGTATCGCGCTTGGATCAGGGGTCGCGCCATGAAGAATCAATATCAGGTCCCTCAAAGAAGCCTACAACCGAGCCACCAAGGCGTGCAAGAAGGCCTACGTTAGAGCGGATGCCCAGCACGTTAGAGGGTTGGGTCTGCGTTGGCCAATCAGTCAACTAGCAGCCGTGCTTATTGGAACGGATTTTGATGCAGATTTTTTTTATAGATAGAGTGATTCAAGAGGAAGGTTTCATACATATTATGATACGTACATATTATTGTACATAAATCTATTTGTACCAGGGCGAAGCTGGGCCGGGCCGCTAGTTAAAAATATTTTAAATAAATCTGTACATTGACATTTGGACCGAGTTATGCCAAAATGTACCAACTGCATTCAACTATCTGTATGAATTTATTATTATTACCAATTTGTGCCTTTACTAAAGAGCTTGGGTACACATATAAGTAGATTGTGTATAAACTCATTCTGATTTATTTATTTGAAAATATATGCAGTTGGTACGTTTTGGCAAAAATGTATTTTTCAGGTAATCGGACATAAATTAGATATGCCAAAATGTACCACATTTATTTTGTTTACAAATTAATTATAAAAGAGCATTTTATTTCAATAAACTATAACACATATTTTATTACAGGAAGAGGATAACATATTTTTTAAGGCAGAGGATTTTTATTATTCCTATAATGAAAAATGAAACAATAATAATTTTAATCATTTAAGTGATTCAACTGTATTTGGTTCATGTTTTTTGACTCTGATAATTCAACTTAAAATTGCATACACGAACCATAATGGTTTGAGACATTTATACAAAATATATTTTATTTAAATTTTATTGACCCAGAGTCATTTGGTTTATATTTATATGATCAAGGGTGCACCACATGTTTTTGGATCATTATAGCAGAATTGTTTTAAACATAGTCCATATATGTGGCTTGGTTCATACATTTTTTTTCTGTCAAATATGAACACACTCGCAATTCGCTATATATTAAAAGTATGTAAAACACTACTATGTACTCACAGACAAACCAAGTAATTGGTTTTGTGAGACTAAGGCCCTATTCAGTGCAACGCGGACGGTCCGCGCGCGGATTAGTGCTTGCGTCCGTCGCGGATATGAAATGTATCGATAGTTCGATTTGCCAGTAAGTTCATGTGTTATGATCGCTTCTATAACTTAATTACCAACTTGTTAAATGTTTGATAATATTTTTTCACCGGCCTGTAGGGCGATTCACGTATTATAATAAGTTCAGTTGCAGTGCAGTTGCGGTTAAGTTTCGATCAAAACAGCCCTTATCGTATTCTCGTAATTTTGACAACCGCTGTCAAATACGCTCGCGTCAAGTTCGCGTCACGCAAATGTTTTAGCGTATTCTACTGCTGCGCGTATAAGTCTATCTCAAAAAAATTTCATACGTCTGACGTACAGTTGACGCGCAACTCACGCGCAGTTCACGCGCAGCTAAACACTTACAAGAATACCATTTTGTACTAAAGCGTATACTTAATTGTAACCGCACCGCAACTTGATCGGCGCGTCAAAAAGTTACGTGAATCGCACTACATATCTGATAAATTATACCAACCGGCAACAGCTAACTACGAATAAAATAGGATTAAGATTTATACTTTAGTATGTAACGGTTTTATTTCTATTATTCACTGTGTATTTTTGTATGCCATAATGGCGAAATACCCAAATTAAGTGTTGATATAAAAGATCAGATAAAAATATGAAATAGTAAATAACTAAACCTTACGCCCTAAAGGGCTACAATAACTTCCGTTTCTTGAATTCTGACGACGGCTGTAGTAAATGTAATATCGACAAGTGACGATGAAACCCACTTGACGAACTATGAATGTTTTTGAGACGATATATACAACGTATGTTAAAATTAGTGCAATAGCTTGTGCTACTGATTCTCAATAAACTTAGTATACTAAAACTTATGGTAAATACTCTCCCATTATATTTGAAAACGTATACAACCAGAGGGAAAAAAGGAAATTTAATTACGCCAAAGATAATTAAAAAAAATATTGTAAAAGTACCTTGTTAACAAATGTAACTATTTCACATTACATAAAATAACGTAATTATGGTAATTTGCAATTTTTATTTAAATCAATATACAGGGTATCTCAAGACTGCTACCGAAAACGAAGCCGGGTGGTAGTTTTAGTGGCTACAAACACAATGCAATTAAAAATTTCGCATAGAAACGCGACAATTATTTTTTATGATTTTTTAAATATCGTCAATTTTGGGTGGTAAATCCATAGTTTTTGCTAAAATAATAATTTAAACTCTTTTATACCTTAGAGTGTTTATAAATAAAAGGATATACACTATTATTTTAGGAAAATATGTATTTACCACCCAAATATAGGCCATAGAAAAAAAAATAACAAAAAAATTGTCGCTTTTTTTTGGAACTTTTTCTGTTGCATTGTGTCTGAAGTCGCTTAAACTATCACCCGGCTTCGTTTTCGGTAGCAGTCTTGATATACCCGGTATATATTTTGTGACATTTTCATTTAATAAAATTAATTTACATTATTGTTTTACAATATCGATATTTCTGGGAATTATATTATAAACATGAGTCAAACACTAGAAGAACGTGTGATTTCGCCAAAAAAAGATGGCTTATTACGGTTATTGCTATGCGAAAAAGAGAGGGCTGATTCTCCATCCGAACTCGACTGTTTGACATTGATACATTAACCAGTATAAATTGAGCTCGCTCGGGACCAAATTAATTTAAAGAATATTAGTTATCGATGATCGAACAAATCATTATTAACTGTAATATTATGTTTCCAAAATGTAATTTTCGCTAACGTGCGACGATATGTGCGGGTCCACTACTTGGACGACACTGATGACGCGACATTTGGCATCGGTTTATATCTATCTGATAGCTTATATGTGTTGGGCGCAACCGCTGCCTTGCATTTGGTATCTATTGGGAGTGATCTGTGGTACAAGTGCATTACCGTCCGCGCGCGGACGCCCGCGCCGCGGACGAGCGACGCGGAGTGATTTCGATCCGCGCGCGGACAGCTCTCCGCGGCGCGGGCGCTCCGCGTCGCTCTGAACGCGTTGTATGGGATTGATACATTTTACCGTCCGTCGTGGACATCGCGTAGGTCGTCCGCGTCGCACTGAAGAGGCCCGGACAGCTCTCCGCGGCGGCGCGGGCGATCCGCGTCGCTCTGAACACGTTGTATAGGATTGATACATTTTACCGTCCGTCGCGGACATCCGCGTAGGTCGTCCGCGTCGCACTGAAGAGGCCCTAATTGTATTTTTTTTGTTATTTTGTCTTAATATAATAAATAAAAGAAAAAAAAAGGATGGGCTGTTTTTGCTGAGTAGTAATATATCGCATTCTGATCAGTTCGGTATCAATAACTCATTTTTTGTCAATTTGTGGGTTAGTACATTTTGGCATAACTCGGTCCATTTATAAAGTAAAACTTTAAACTTTACTGGTGGTAGGTCTCTCATATGTGAGAACTGAGAGGCCATCTGGGTAGGTACCACCGCATTGTCTATTTCTCCCGTGAAACAGCAGTGTAAATGCACTGTTGTATTTCGGATTGAAGGACATTGTAGCCAGAGTACCAACTGGACATATTGAGACTTAACATCTTGTGTCTCAGGATAGCTAGCGCAGTGGAATTTTGCTACTGTTTACGAGCGTCGTATCGCTTACCATCAGGCGGACGGCTAGTTAGTTTCACCATTCATTGCGATAAAAAAAAAAAGTAAAAACAATTATTTTAGGCGTAAGCAATACCACATAAAATAATCCAGTTAAAAATATTTCGTTTATAAAGTTGTTACTTCGTTTAAAGTTCTGGGTCCGACCGCTTGCGCCCATTATTTTTTATTAAACTTTTGTGTGTTAGGTACTTGACAATGGAATTTGTCCCCGGAACGGTGGCAAAAAAGTTTATCGATATGTAAGTGGCAACATGCACCCTTTTGACAACTAAGCTTATTTAAGTAAATTGATTTACATATAAAAGTATTTTTCATTGCAACAAACGGCGATACAATCATGCTATTCGCTTGATGGTAAGCGATAAGACCGATCACGCTCAGTAGCAAAACTGAACACAATATGAATTACAAAGCTATACTTGGCATTCCACTGCGCTCGCTATCCTAATACATGAGATGTTAAGTGTCACTATGTCCAGTGGTTAGAAGTGCATTTACACTGCTGTTGGGCGAGATTTATGGGGGTATAAGGGCTACTTTGGGCCACCATTTTTTAAAGTCCGAGTTTAAAATATTTTAATAATTTGATTAACAAAGTTTTAAGAAATATGTTTTAGTTTAATTTCAAGTGTAGTATACAATAAACTGTTATATAATCGTACTTTTTTTAATTGACCTGACATATTCAGAATAGCATAATTAGCATTTATTGAATTACATTTATATTTGTAAATTATTTCATTTAAAAATGACTTAATTATATTTTGCAACGTAATTTTTCGTTTCGGAATGTAATATTTATTGTTGTTATTCTTATCATTGGTCTGTATTCGTGTGTAAAATAATTTTATTGACGAAGAATGGTACATAATTTTATAGAGAAGCTGTCAATTTAAGAATTCATTCCCCAGTAGCAGTGCATTAAAAATTAAAATTATTGATCATTAATGATAAATCTATGGATAAATCCACTAAGTCGGCAACATTCCATGACGTCATCATCAGTTCTAATTTTCTCCGCGCGCAGACTTATGAGGCGAGGACTCTAATTTAGGGCCAATAATATTTACGCAAAATAAAATCTGCGTGAAATATTGCGTATATGCGTAAAACCAAACGGTTTTTGCGCTCTCCGGTGTTAAGTTAGTCAAACCAATGATAATTCACTGTCATTTGGTTTAATGACTACCGTGGTTAGTTATAATCACAGAACAGATGAATATGGTTAGTCGTCTGTGCAGTACGTTATTATAGAGCCACAAAGTTATCTGGCCCGGTGGCCAAAAGTGGAAACAAATACGTCATTTGGAAGTGTCAATCTATCTGCCAGTCGCTGACATATCGGCCATTAGTTGTTTACTCAATGTATTTATTTTTCCTGCATTATTTAAAACTAGTGAAAATTGCCGAAAACTTTAAAAAGTGATTCTAGGAATGTTAAACTTCAGGTATTAAATTTTACGTAGGAAGAAAAGCGGCTTCAGATACCAATACAGTAAAAGCTCCTTATTCGCGCTTCCTTCATTCGCGTTTTCACTATTCGCTGATTAAAAAATTGTGACCCAATTCCTATATTCGCGGCTAGAGATTTCTTTATTCGCGGATCTAATCGGTACATAGTACATGTATATTAGTAAAAATATTACCAATATGTATCCAACTAAAAATCCTTTGTAAACATAAAAGAATAATTGGAAGAACTGAAGCCATACACTTTGAAATCATGCTATCGAACGAGTCTTATTTTTAAGAGGCAAATTGTTAATGCCACTGTTGAATATCAGTTTGAACTGAAAGAGCATTTAAAAACTGCCAAGCAAGAAAAAAATACAAAATTCTTTAAACGGTTGCCTATGCCTGAAGATAATAATCAATAAGTATGGTCAAAAACTTCAATTAAAAAGTTTTTTTTTTAATGTTGTTTTTTTTATTTTGTCACCTAGGAACGTATCCCCTATAATCCCATATAAAATACCATTCCATATACACGGTTTCTGTATTCGCGGCATAATTACGGAACACATACCCCGCGAATAAAGAGCTTTTACTGCAATACCCTTCGAAAAATTGTATCATCGCGTAGCTGCCGCCACAAGTTTGTGTTGTCAGCTTTTCAAAATAAATTCCACGAAAACAGAACTTTGTACGTACTAGTACAATCATAGATGTAGTATAGAACATAGATCGGCAATGTGTCATTTTGAGCGCGACCAAAACTGATTTACGATTGTGTGCGTGAAGTTTACATGTGTGCTTGACATATAGTGGTGTACCATGCACTTTCGATACGATCATATCGATATCGATATAGCTGTCGGCCTGTAGTTGTGAAATAAAATGTTATGGATATATGCGACATTTATTATATATTAACAGAAACTTATTGATGTGTTTATTTCAATACAGATTGATAAACTCACAAATAAATAAAGATAAATTGTCATATTATTTGAAAACATTTTGTTTGAGATGTTTTGTATGGGTCTTTATATTCCTGAACAAAATTATTTTTTTATTGTGATGTATACATAGTACATATACTAATTAAATTGAGAACAAAAAACACTTTTATAGAATAAAACTATAATTTACAAAGTTTTAGCGTTTTCGGTTTATTTTTTTCATTTTTAATTTCCCGTCGCGAAGTTTCGGTTATTTTACAGCTTTCGTAGTCACAGGGTGGACTCAGTCTGCAACAAAATCCGTGATTATTAGTTTTTTTCAATGAGTAACATTCGCGTAAGTCTTAGAAACACATTTTTACTATATGTATACTATGGATTTGATCCGTGGTGCTTTACAGCTGGCTTCTCCGGCTGTAAAAGTCTTTTTGCGAGGTTATTTACCTCTTTATTTCATTGCTTTGTCACCCGCTTTGCACGGAGGGAAGTGGACAATAATTTATTTCCAACTCCTCCTATTAATTTAACTTTCTGATTGATTTCGTTGCGGGTTAAAGACAAGTTAGACATTCCCGGAGACTCGCCGAGCTTCAATGCTCGGTGTCATTACATTGCGTGCCACTGTTGATCCTGGCTTACAGGAGTTGCAGTGGTGGGTGTGAGGGCGGGACAGTCTCCATATGTATACTAGAGTTAAAAAAATATGCTTTTTTAAGTCAATTAATTGACTTGTAACACATTGGAAAGTGTTGGACGCCTGCTAGGCCGCGTTAGAGGTGTACGGAGGAGCTTGTAGGAAGTCGTTGGATGCAGGCAGCTTACAACAAACTGATGTAGACATTCTTGTGGAAGGCCTATGTTCATTAGTCGCATTCCTGTTGCTGAAGAAAGAGACATTTTAATAAACTATGAAGCTTTTCTCGATCACTTCACTTAAACTAATGTTTTTCCTATGAGAATTATAAATTTTAAACCTATACCAAATGTTATCATAAATGAATAATGTTGCTTCAAGGTTTGGACGATCATGCTGTGCATAGAAGTATCGCATATTTTATAATAATATCGAATATGTTCTTGTTATTATAAATTGACAGCCTCTTGGCAGAGATTGAAACAGGTTCTTAAATCATTAATCACATACATGAAGTGTTATAATAACTATTCCACAAATATAAAAAAATGAGAAAAAGTAAAGTAATAAGTAATATTGTAGAATGAATACTATAATAATGGCCGGGGAAATATGGCCGGGATAACGCCAGGTAGAAGAAGAATACACACTATCACAACATACTATAGCTCCATAAAATGTAGGGAAACATGTGTTGTCATCGACTATTTTATCGACAACCTTTTATTGATCGAACCTGTCAGTCAATCCCTAGCAACTTTTGGTTGAAATTATTGTAAATTCACGTATT
This sequence comes from Hyles vespertilio, assembly GCA_009982885.2. NCBI lineage: Eukaryota > Metazoa > Arthropoda > Insecta > Lepidoptera > Sphingidae > Hyles > Hyles vespertilio. Next base: position 16,760,914 of record CM042811.1, read on the forward strand.
TGATATTATTTTTTATACGCAATGGATGCTTTCAGCGTATTTATATAATGAAATACTATATTCTTTTCTACCGATATGTATTTCTATTTAATTCTATAATATCGTCACAAAATAGTATTGTGCAAAAGTGGCCGGTACCTGTGAAAACTTTAATTATTTCGGATTTTTACGCCTGCATGAACCACACCTTAGCACTGCACAATGCAATATAATAAACTACGTTTAATAAATATAACCAAGTACTGTAAAATTAAATAAATTATGAAAATAAGCGAATTTTGTTGCTCGCTTAGTTTGACATATTTCGACTCTGGGTCACTGCAGGCTACTTCTGTGTAAACGTATGGTCGCATCATGCATCTCGCTTTAACATATGAGTTAAATCATTCTATCTCTTTCACATTGCCGATCTATGTTTTATACTAAATCTATGAGTACAATAGATGTATTTACGATTTATAAGAATTTCTATGGTACCTGTGTAAGTCCACCAACCCGCATTTGGCCAGCGCGGCGGACTATATGGCCTGTGATATGGCCTGACTACCCTCAATCGTACTCTCGATTGCAGAGGAGGCCCGTACCCTGCAGTGGGACGTGTATGGGCTGATACAGATACACTTCTTTAAGGGGGAGTGATTTGTTAGAAATCTTGTGAAGGAAAAAAACATGCAGATGAAACTGGTCCACTCATTTTCCCGACACTATTGATCGGATTGAAAAATCTTACTTTACCCACTTTATTGCTATATCTATTTTTAATGGCAACACCAAATTCGATTACAGCGAATCTCTAACCGGGTCAGTTATGCTGAAAACAAACTGTAGGTTTTTGTCTTACGCATAAGATAAAGAAGCGGCCATAAATACTAGAGCAACGCGTCTTACAGCGATCTGAACAATAGATTATTTTGTTGTGTGCACACTGTCGGTCGAAATTCGAGGGCATGACCTTCAAAAACAAAAAACGTCTGAGACATACAGCGCAACTAACATAAATTGACAAGTGGTGAAATTAGGAACTAGAAATGAAAGTAAAAAATATCTACAACGCTTTCATTAAAATATTCTTTCATAATTTATACAATGTACATTTATACTAGTAGTCCAATAGTAGTAATGATAATAATGTCCAATGTAATGAAATTTGAAGAGAGAAAAAAATAACAATCTCTCCGTGCACCACAGCGCTTTTGAGCGATTTGCGATTGTGGACAAACTTGAGTTTACACAAAAATAAGTTTTGTAAATATGGCTACCAGCTTTTTAAGCCAAACTAATATGACATTTCTTAAAACTTACAATTAAATTAGAATTTATAATACATACAAGGCATAATTTGCTTCATTCAATCTGCATACAATTTAAAAATGTTGAATACAATTTGGACATTTCTAATTATTTACATGAGGTGTTGCTGGTAATCTAACTTGACTTAACAGAAATAAACACCGCAGTTCTTTGACCAGTTGTTTGTAAATACTAGACTGGACGTAATTGACAGCCTCCGTGGCGCAGTTGGTTAGACGCCGCCTGTGAAACGAGAGGCCACGGGTTCGAGCCCCGCACCGAGACAAATGTTTGTGAGACCCAGTAGGTATTGGTCTCGGGTCTGGATGTTTGAGAGACCGAAAAGTCTCTCGTAGTTCCCGATACCCACGACACAACACTTAATTGATCTTAATGTGGGGTCAGGACTATGTATGTGACTGTTAAGTGTATTTATTTATTTAATTATCAGTAATTAGCCAAAAGTTCGTATGTGCGTTCATTTAAAAAATGGAAGAAAAACGATCAGAGTATGTGCGTAATAGAGAAATTATTTATAATGTTAAATGTAAAGAATACAAATATGCTCACTTAAAGTAAGAAGTATGGGAACAAATAGTCAGTACCTATTTGTACTAAAGATAATAAAGTATCATACTAAAGATAACGGAGTATTTTTTTATACAATCAAATATTATGTTATTGATGTTAAAATTTCAAAATACACGCGCTGTTTTAGGAATTATAATAGGAAAAAGTTAACCTTGTTATTTGTCTTCAGGTAGTCTCTTTTTTGTTTTCTTTTAAAATGACACTGGTAGTAGAAATATATAAAAAAAAAGACAACAAGAACAAGACGTGTGCTCGAAACACGATCTTGCCTACTTTGGAATTCACACATTTTATACATAAGTATTTCTAATATGTGTGCACGGCATTGTTGCTTAACATTTTTCCACAGTAAATTTATTCTCAATATGTAATCTATGTTTGTGTACAGAATTTAATCAATCACAGTATTATATAATTGATTGATGTGTGATTTAATGTTAATTGAATCATTGTTTTTGACAATAAAACAGTTGCAAACTCGAATGTGATAGTACCACAGGTTATCACAGATAAGAACTGTTTATAATAAGCGCCAACTAGGATTGATTTCATTTAATAAAATATATTATTTATTTGTTTATATAGAGATGAGATAAAGAGTACATAAAAATCGACTCTTCCATCCCTAAAAGCTTAGTCATTGGCAGACGAGAAAACCGTCCTTTGTCAAAAAATTAAAAAAATAAAAACGTACGTGGGCCCTCTGACGACCCGTACCAAGAAGCTTATACCCAAATGGAGATTGCATTCCGTATATAAAAGTGAAGCACAAAAATTTGACCTTGAAAGACGTTGCTACTGCTTGCTATCCTTTTCATTCGAGTGACAATGAATGAACAAAAAGTCATTTTCATTCATTGTCACTTTAAAGAAAAGGATAGCAGGCAGTAGCAACGTCATTCAAGGTAAAATTTTTGTGCTTCACTTTTATATACGGAATGCAATCTCCATTTGGGTATAAGCATCTTGACCCGTACGAACCATGTAAGATGTGCTCTTTACCATAGTTTTGTACTCTTTACTCTATGCGTAAGACAAAAACCTACAATGTGTTTTCAGCTCTCACACGTCCACGTCACTGTCACTTATTTTGACAGAAATCTTCCGGTTCCCGCGTTTTCAATATTCATAAACATAAAGCATTATATCCTAGTATATATTCTAGCTACAGGGAAATAAAAAATACCTTTAAGTATCTAAAACTATGCAGAATTATTAGGTGTGACAATTATTTTAAAATATATTTCAAATGTGTTGTAAACAAATATTAAAAATTCTATACAGATCGAATTTCAATGGTTTTTCATTTTCAAATCATGTTTTCACCCATTAAATCATATTACATACCAATAAAATCCATTTGTAAATAAAGTATATACTATAAGCTTTCTTTTGATATCCATATTTTAGTACTTAAACTTATTCTTATCTTATAAAAAACCAAAACAATATATCCATAATCACATAACCAATTTTTGTTACGTTTGCGTTTTGCCATTATTGCTTAGTGACTCCCGAGTTCCGGGTTACGATTTAATGTTGCCAAGTAAGAACGAGATGTGAGAAAATAACACCTGGATGATCGATGAACTTTGATCGGTATTTTTTTTTTGTTTAATTATGTGTTTTAGAAATCATATTTAAATACAAATTACATACTGGTGAAATGATGAAATATGATTTTATAGACTATGTATGTAAGGGGCGTGCGCTCCACACAGATATTTTAATAAAACATTCGTACGTTTTATATGACTTTAATCAATAGTAAATAAAAGAATAAACAAAATATCATAATATAAAAACGCCTAATATTTTATAAATAGCACGTATTTGCAAGCACACTAACATTATGATTGCCAGGAATTTAATGACAACGGCGCGGCGCTGCAAAATAATGTATCCACAGACCAAGTAGTACTACAGACGGCCGACTCGCTTAACCCCTAGACTAGGGATGAGATATACTTGCAAAATCAAGTACCAGGGCTTCTAAGTACGAGTACGTAAAAATACTAGGGTTCAAAACCAGGGTCTAAAATATTGTAAAAGTATTTTGTAAGTATGAGTCGGCAACCCTTCGCGTCCCAGCCGCGGCGCAGCGTCTATAAAATACTTGCATAGGAATTCAATTCGTATTTCATAACAAATAAGGAGCAAAAATGCATAAATAAAAAAAATACTTTGTAAGTATTTTCTATTCACGAATAAGATTGTGATTCTTATTTATACTAAGTTAAGGATAGTTTTTCTATGGAAGTATTTTTATGTATAGTGTTCCAAGTTCCTCCCGCACCGACGTATAGCGGCGCCTAAATTTGAAAATACTTAACTTATAACCCGTATTTGAAGGCACATAAAGAGCAAAATAGTATGATTAAAAAAATACTTTAAAGTTTAAAGTATGTGTTATTGATAGATACGATTGTGGTTCTTATTTATATTAAGTTATGAATCGTTTTCCTATGCAAGTATTTTCATGTGTAGTTTCCAGATCTCTCCGCGCATCGACGTACTTTCATACTTATAAGTATTTTCTGCTCGTACCAGGGCGCCGTAATTCGAAGTAAATACCTGGTTTTAAAACCTGGTATCGTAAATACGTCTCATCTTTACCCTAGACTGTCGTTTGTCATGACTGTAGACGGTTAGACAGTCGGAAACGCCAGGCGCGGCTTCAAGCAAAAAGTAACCTACTGTCATTGAAATAGGGTTCATTTTAGTGTGATATAAAAAAATTAGCAAAATAATGCAATTGATGTAACTTTTTTCAAATTCAGATATTAGTATTTGTGTAGATTAGAAATAAAACCCATCAAATGATATAAACAACTATTTATTTCATTTCATTTATACATTCAAAAGTATTCGTCGAAATATACAAATGTGTTTATTACAAATATGACATTTTAAGTTGAAATAAAGTACACTTTTGCCTTACGTAGCTACAATTTTACCAAGGTTCCCAACTGGGCGTACCTGAATGGGAGGTACCAAAGATACGAAAAAATATAAAGCCTCATCTTATATTGGATTATATTTACATATAATCCAATATAAGATTGCATGTGTACTATGTTATAAGTAATAGAAATCTTTCATCATAAATAAAATTAGATATTATTAAAATTCTGACATTTGGTACATTGATTTTACACATTATTCATTTAAATATTTATATGAAACTAATATGAAGGGGTAGTAAATAAACACAAAAAACGAAATCGAACAAATATGAATTTAGATAATAATAAACATTTTCAATTGAATTAATTAGGATGCAACAACAATACATGTATTTATAAAATTACGAAGTGTCTACTGTTTGTGATTGTTACATTCATAGAAATCAAACAAATATTTGGAGAGAATATTTACATTTTTGATTATTGAATTGATGAGTAATGATTTCTTATAAGTTACGAGCATTATTTTCCAAATATTCAATTGTTTCCTTGACGTCACTTATACTGCACGTTTAATACACGTATTCACTGCACATTAATCACTGCACAAAGCAATCCTTTCTGGTCATTACATTTGCAAATTCACTAAAAGAAAATACAAGTAAATCTATCGACGCATTTGTTGTAAACTCACAGATCACTTCCAATAGATACCGCATTACGATAGTTTTGTTTTGAACCGAAAACGCCAACGAAGGGAACTGCGCGGGGGGTGGGCGGGTTGCAGCGCTGTCACGTGGACTTCACTGGAGAGATGAGGCATAAGTCGATAAATAAAAAAATGTATCGATAGTTCGATTTGCCAGTAAGTTCATGTGTTATGATCGCTTCTATAACTTAATTACCAACTTGTTAAATGTTTGATAATATTTTTTCACCGGCCTGATCTGATAAATTATACCAACCGGCAACCGCTAACTACGAATAAAATAGGATTAAGATGTATACTTTAGTATGTAATGGTTTTATTTCTATTATTCACCGTGTATTTTTGTATAGGTACCATAATGGCGAAATACCCAAATTAAGTGTTGATATAAAAGATCAGATAAGAATATGAAATAGTAAATAACTAAACCTCACGCCCTAAAGGGCTACAATAACTTATTTCAATTCTTGAATTCTGACGGCGGCTGTAGTAAATGTAATATCGAAAAGTGACGATGAAACCCACTTGACGAACTATGAATGTTTTTGAGACGATATATACAACGTATGTTAAAATTAGTACAATAGCTTGTGCTACTGATTCTCAATAAAGTTAGTATACTAAAACTTATGATAAATACCGTCCCATTATATTTGAAAACGTATACAACTAGAGCGAAAAAAGGAAATTTAATTACGCCAAAGATAAATACAAAAATATTGTAAAAGTACCTTGTTAACAAATTTAACTATTTCAAATTACATAAAATAACGTAATTATGGTAATTTGCAATTTTTATTTAAATCAATATATATTTTGTGACATTGTCATTTAATAAAATTACTTCACATTATTGTTTTACAATATCGATATTTCTGGGAATTATATTATAAACATGCGTCAAACACTAGAAGAACGCGTGATTTCGCCAAAAAAAGATGGCTTATTACGGTTATTGCTATGCGGAAAAGAGACGGCTGATTCTCCATCCGAACTCGACTGTTTAACATTGATACATTAACCAGTATAAATTGAGCTCGCTCGGGACCAAATTAATTTAAAGAATATTAGTTATCGATGAAAACTTATTGCGTTTTTTTAGATACTTTATTTTTTTGAGTTTTTTGCACACTATTTTATTGAACAAATCATTATTAACTGTAATATTAAGTTCCCAAAATGTAATTTTCGCTAACGTGCGACGATATGTGCGGGTCCACTACTTGGACGACACTGATGACGCGACATTTGGCATCGGTTTATATCTATCTGATATCTTATATGTGTTGGGCGCAACCGCTGCCTTGCATTAGGTATCTATTGGGAGTGATCTGTGTTGTAAACTAAACAACATGGCGCGGCGGCCCGGGGCGCAGACAGCTGACAGGCGCTGTTACACAATTAACGCTGGGTACCTCTATATTTATCGGTAGATGGCGCTGTCACCCAATTAATGCTGGGCGTGCATAGAATGGCTTAACACATCATTATTCGCCAATAGATGTCAGGAAGTCATATTTTCAGTTTGTATTTCGGTTTTTTTTTGCAACATTTTTGAAACATTAATCCTAATTATTAATATTCCTATTTCCTAATTAATATCCTAATTAATATATTAACATAATATTGTTCGGGTTCGATTCCCGCACCGAAACAAATATCTGTGTGAAGTAGAGGTATTTGTTTCGGGTCTGGCTATTAGTGAGACCGAAAAGTCTGTTGTAGTTCCTGATACCCACACTGATACCCACGACACAAGACTAGTTCTTTGTGTGGGGTCGAGACTATAAATGTGACTGTTGGGTGTATTTATTTATTTATTTTATTACATTTTTGGATATTTAGGAGACTGTCCCGCCCTCACACCCGGCACTGCAACTCCTGTAAGCCAGGATCAACAGTGGCACGTTTCCTATTTATTATTATACTCTTTGGTAGCACGCAATGTACTGACACCAAGCATTGAAGCTCGGCGAGTCTCCGGGAATATCTAACTTGTCTTTAACCCGCAACGAAATGAATCAAAAAGTTAAATTAATAGGAGGAGTTGGAAATAAATAATGTCCACTTCCCTCCGTACAAAGCGGGTGACAAAACATTGAACTAAAGAGGTAAATGACCTCCCAAAAAGACTTTTACAGCCGGAGAAGCCAGCTGTAAAGCACCACGGAATTCATTATTACATTTAAATGGGACCTATTGTGTGAGCTGTTATACTTGATTCCAGTAATAGGTATGGCAAAAACGCCGGAAAGCACGGAAATTTGTCCTAGTATATTTTTGGATATTTGATTACAATATATGCCATCATATTTTCAATAAACAATGATGTGTCGGATTTGATAGTGGCAGCTTTTCAATAATTTTCGCCAGCCCCCAAACCATTTAAAATCCACTAAAAGCAATGTTTCCCAACCAGGACCAAACTACCAGATTTTGTGGAAAATCCACTAAGTTGGCAACACTGGTGAAAAAAAGCTTGAAAGATGGCCGCCCATGTAAGTTCTTGTCCAGACGATATTTGATACAGATGTTAACCGGTTTAAAACAGCGCGGGGGGCAATAAGTTACTATCTACGTGTAATAACATGAATGGAATATAAATGACTTAGTCCTATCAAATGTTAACATTGTTATACCTAGTTTTTTAATGTATTTATTGATTTTGATTAATGAAATTTTAGCGATCGAGACATGCAAAGCTGTTATCCTTTTTTATAGTGTTTGGTTTAGAAACCAAATTATAGTTTATGGTAGATTTTTAAGAAAATATCCTTAATTACGACGACATTTGTATAGGTAAAGGTACTGGTAGGTATAGCGTAATCCATTACAATCAAAAATTGTAATTGTATTTAAAAATTACGAATAAGGGTAGGTAAGTGGTGGTTGAAAATTAAAACAAAATAAAAATAAACAATTATTATTATTTCAATCAATGAATAAATATTTAGGAATAAATACTGACAATTTCAAATCTATAAACTAATAATTAAAGATTTGTACGATTTATTTAGTATTTTTTTTTATTTGGCCCGGCAGAGTAGCCTGGCACAGTGCCCCTGCCTCTGCCTCGGCTTCTGCCTCTGCCTCTGCCCGGGCCTCGGTCTCCCCCATTTCCGCACTGCCCGCTCAATGTAAAGTTCAAGTTAACTCTTAGCACTAGTGATGGTTTTTTATTTGTTTAATTGACACAAACTATGCATGCACTCTATCACTGAAATAAAAAAATAAAACACTCACGAGCATTCTTGCTTTTCCATTGATGACCTAAAATTGAAAATGTATTTTATAATTTTTCTTTTTTATTTCAATAAATTTGTCCAATTGTAATACTAGTTTTGTATCAGAATAACTACGTTAGTAAAGCCGGGTACAATTTATAAGATGCGGCTGATGAACGCAGCTGAAGATGTTTAGAAAATTGAAGATTCTGCCGCGCTGCGTCCAAGAGACCCTGAATATTGTACCACTCTTCAGCCGTGTCCGGCAGTCTTATAATTTGTTTTTGGCTTAATAGTAGATCATTTCAATGTTCGGATTATTCGCAGTCGCGCATCTATACTTTATCGTAATGTACGTAACGGTTTGCGGTCCCTGATGGCGGCTTCCATTCCGTATATATATATATTTTTAATAGCCTAGATTGTGTCCCACTGCTGGGCAAAGGCTTCCCCTTTATCATTCTATTTGACCCTGTCCTCGGCGAGCTCTTGTGATTTTGGCTCGAATGTATCCAACTCGTCTTTCCACGGTTTGGATGCATATTTGGAGAGGAAATATTGAAACTGAATTAATAAATTAATTCTTTGATATTGAAAATTTAAATCACCATATAATTGGCTTCATCATACTTAATTTATAACAATCACATCCAACATCAAACATACCACACATTCTAGTTTGAACAAAAACTTTGGAACGCAAACTCTGATCTTACAAAAAATGGCGCGCGACTTTCTACGGAATACTGAAAATCAATTAAAATATTGAATTGTTTTGATATATTTTCAATTATCAAATGGCACCTATTTATTCTTTATGATATGTTTTCTCTCTCTAACACTTAATTTATCATTTTTTCATAGAATTAACACAGAAATATTTAATGAAAACCGACAAACAACGACCGTGATTTACTTTCGTGTCTAAAAAACTTCGAATCACGCGTCGAATATGGCTTATTTTTAGATAATTGATAATTATTAATGTAAAGGTATCTTTTAATAAACTATATAACAACAATAAGAGAGTTAAAAATCAATATTTACATTTTTAAAAAATCCTGCGCACCACTCGTCGTTGTTCTTAAACAACACACGAGTTTGCCTGTTTTTTTTAAATATGCCTATTGCTAATGTCTTTTTGGCCAATGTTACATTAAAGGTACTTTATTCAAGCATTATATATATTTTTTTCATAACGCTTTTTATAATATATTTTGAATTTAGGACGCTTTTTCATTACTAGTGTATTTTCCTATAAAAATGACAGCTTACGTCAAAATTGGAGGTCGGGACGTTTGAGTGGTTAAATTAAACCGGCCTGACGTACTGTAAATAGTGATTTAAATTCTCTTTGGATAAATTAAAAATGACAATGGTCAAATAATTAATAATATAGCAAATCCTCGTTGTGATCCTAATTGTGCTCCTAAGTCCTCATAATTCATTACAATTTCTACCCCAATCGTTTCGACAGCCTTGCTCAGTTGTGTGTTTAGTTGTGCCACTTAACTGTATTGAACTGATAAGTTGAAAATGAGTAAGAAACCTCGTAAACTAGATCCTCTAATCGCCTGTATGGTCCCCGTGTGCAAAAATAGCGTTTTGAAGAATCCAAAGAAACATTTTTTTTTTATACCCAATTCGGTAAGAGTACAGTGGTGCGCCGCCGTAAATAAGAAATATGTTCCCAAAGCCGGCAGTCTATACATATGTGAAGATCATTTGAATGTAAGTATGACGAAATGCTTTAAAAAGTACTCAAGATGTTGATAACCTCAAGATACTAAATTACTTGGCCTTTTTTGTGATAGCTTCCGTGACGCAGGTGGTTAGACTTTGTCTGTGAAACGAGAAGCCACGGGTTCGATCCTCCGCACCGGGAGAAATGTTTGTGCAGCCCACATTTCTTTCGGGTCTGGGTGTTGTTGAGACAGAAAAGCGTCTCGTTGTTCCTGATACCCACAACACAAGACTCAATCTTAGTGTGGAATCAGGACTATGTATATGACTGTTGGGTGTTATTTATTTATTTTTAATCTATAATAGTTAATCTCGGCGTTTGCCAACGAGCAATAGAGCGCAGCATTTTCGGTATTAATTTCTCAGATCACATTAGGAATACCGAAATACGGTCCAGAACCAAATTAACCGACGTTGGTCAAAATCCGCCAGACTAAAGTGGGATTGGGCTGGACATGTGTGTTGCATGCCAGATGGGATGTGGGCGAAGATCACCACGGAATGGGTCCCGAACGGCCGTCGATCACATGGAAGAGCTAGCCGCAGGTGGCGAGACGAGTTGGATGCATATTTTAAGGATTGGTCATATAAAGCCGTTGACCGGGATGCATGGAAGGCGCAAAGAGAGGCCTTTGCCCTGCAGTGGGACTCTACAGGCTCATAATAATATAATAGTTAAAGACTATGACCGTAATGCATTTTGCTAGAGGTAAAAAATTTAATATTCAAAAAAATTTTTGTTTTAGATCGAAGAAGACCTGCTTAATTACAAGGACTGGATTGAGGACAAAGTTGCTCGTCCGAAGCTGAATCCTATGGTTCCACAATATTTGCGAAACATAGGTAATAACTCATAGGTAACAAAACATAGGTAATATTATCATGTGTGGAAAAGGAGAATATTTCTCCATTTCAAATAGACATAGCAGTCATGTGTATGCCGGACTACATGAATAAATTGGTGCAGGTAACACCAGAAATGAAAGACTGCTCAGTTTTGGCAATCATAAGGAAAAATGTCATCAGGAGTGTAAGGTTATTTAAAATATTAAAACCTCATTCTGTAGTAAATAATACATTTTTTAATGTGTTGGATGATATTGTGACAGTTGCATGTGGACTAATCAATTTACAGTCACAAATATTAAAACAGAAATAATACTACTTTGTACTTATTTATTATACTAGGCACTGTTTATATCAAATGTGTAAATCCATAAAAATCAAAGAATATAACTTGTTCATGTAATTTAGTTATTAAAACCATAGGTAAATCCATCACAATATTTATTATTTAGTAAATAAGTAAGATACATGGCATTTTAAGTAAGTCATGCTGTTTTATCCTTTTCATAGGTTTTATTTACATAGACCTTAACATATTACAATATTGACAATACTATATTAGTAGTAATAAATACAATATCTATCATTTTTTTTTAAATATACTTCTCCCAAAATGTTTCAGCTTAATTTATTAGCCTTTTAACATATTATAATTGGTCATAATATAGCCAATGCTGTTGATAGGATTTGTTGTGTTCAATAATTAGGGTCAGCTATACAAAAATATGATGCAATTTTACTCCTCACATAGTCCATCAGGCGATGCTCCTACAATAGGGGTAACAAGAGCTAATCCACAGCTCCTTATATTTATGTTCATTTTTTTCTATTTCTTTTACTACTTGATTTTCCAAGTATTTGCCTCTTTTTATGGCTCATCTCAGGGATTTTATACCCAACAAGAATTGACTTAATAAGTACACCATCTGTGTTGTACTTTGTACTTTCATGCACCTTTGAAGCAGTGATTCTTGCTTGTCTAAGTGTATGCCATAGCTGACAGTTTGCCTAGCTATGTGTATTTTCCTCAATACAAGTTTTTACCTCTGTGGTAATTATTTCTTCTGTATACTTCTTCCACTCTTTAAACTCAACTTCTTCATTTTGAGGGAGACTGTTGCAATATGCTAAAGTCAATTTGAAAATGCTGTCATCATCTAGTGTTTGTTCAGCACTATTGTAGTTGGTGAATAATGATTCAGATATCTTCATCTTTTTGCATTCATTTACAAATGAAGCAATATTCAATTAGTCTGAAAGACTGGGGTTTAGTTGCGCAATTCGTTTGCCCATCTCTTTTGCAGCGATACATCTGTTGTGTGTAACAGCTGAAGACAGCTTAGGCTGCATCCACCTCGACTTGCTATACAGTCCAAACACTTAATGTCCGTAATCGTTTCTTCAATCTCGTTGATAACGGCAAGAACTATGTACATTTTTGTACGAACTTTATGTTCAGGAATAAGTCTACCTCTTACTTAACCGGTACTCGCTTCTCGTTTTATTTCCACGTAACCCACTGATGTTTCCACGTAAGAATCCCTCGACGAAAGCATGATTTTGGCACCTCGAATCTCGGCAACATTAAATGTGTCGTTTTCACGCATGTATTGTAAAAACATCATGTAGTCTATTTTGGGAAGATTGCGACTATCTGCCATTGAATATTCTTCAGACACCTTCATATTTTCGATTTGTATTCTGTTGAAACTGATTAATTGTTACATAATCACTACATAGTATAAAACAAAGTATCTTTCTCTGTCCCTATGTCCCTTTGTATGCTTAAATCTTTAAAACTACGCAACGGATTTTGATGCGGTTTTTTTAATAGATAGAGTGATTCAAGAGGAAGGTTTATATGTATAATTGATTAATACATATTATTGTACAGAAACCTATTTGTACCCGGGCGAAGCTGGGTCGGGCCGCTAGTCAAGTAATAATGTTTATTTTCAATGTTCACTTTCCTGCAGGCACTGTCAAACAATGACATGTCAATATGACATAACACCTGACGCTATTTTGCTTATATGTATTGTTTTCTTTTTACTTTCTGGGCAAACACGGTTAGCGTATTCAGCCTCACTCCGGTATTTTCAGAGTAAACCATATATAATTCGCAAAATATTGAATTAAAAATTAAATAAAAAATATGTATTATGATGTAGACATGAAAATCTCGAAATGGTTTTCGATTTAAAGTATATTGCAAGAAATGAAAACTTGTCAATTGCTGACGATAATAATTGAATATAAGCTATTGCTTCAATTTATATTTACCCGGGTGCTATATTACATTTTTGTAATAACCTGTTAACGTTTTATGTTTTCATTCTACATAAAGTATATAAAGTAAATTGCTGTCACCATTGGTTCAACATTCATCTCACTCACAAAAGATTGTGCTGATCATTTTCATTTCTTTGTTTAAGATAACACGCTCCTCCAAATGGCCCCGGTAGATACCGGTCCATGGCTCTTTGAAGATGACTCCGATGAAGAAACTTGTCCATCTCCAAAAAGACAGAAACCTAATGATCCCACATCCAAGGAGAACATTCCAGAAGTGGAGCCTGTCGCCGACACAAACACCGATAGTGATCTTACAGAATTGCATAAAATCGTCAATAACTGCATACTTTCATATCTTGCATTAGAAGAAGCCAATGTTTTAAAATTAACGTCGAATTCAGAAGAAAATAACGGCACTACTAACGAAGGCAATGTTGAAAACAATCGTATGGAGCAGCAATCGTCAGTGGACAAGTCATCGAATGATGCCATTATTACTGCAAACGCGACTTTAGAAACTCCTACTCAGCAAACATACAAAATAGTGAGCCCAAATAATAATACAGATTCGAACACATTTAAATCATTGTTCATAAAGTTAAAAGACGCTACATGAAAGTCGAATAAATCAGCACGGAAGAAAGTCAAGAGGAAGAAAGACAAAGATGAAAACAACTGTAATAACCCACAACCGTCACTGGACAAATCATTAAAGGCAGTCACTGTCACAGAAAACGCGACCATAAACACCCCTGCTGAGCAAACTTACAAAATAGTGTGCTTGTTACGTATTGACCACCCCTAGATATCGCTGACTTGTAATTATGCTATTTGCCAATATTCAAGTTAGCAACGGATGGATCGCCGACGCAGGGGAACGGGTATCGACCAAGAGCCGCCGATTCAGCGCCTCGTGCCCCGCACCGACGTCATCGGAAGCGGACACCAAAGCCTTCGCCCCTCAGGCCACCGTCACTTCTAGGTCTCGCATCGACCAGTAGACATCTAGATTAATTAGTTATAATTTTGTAATTTTTATATTTTAAATAAATTAATTATATTTTAAAATTGCATTTTTTTTGCAACCTCGGGTCGCGCTCGACATAATTAGCTTAAACAATAAAACCGAGTCGGACACATTGAAATCTTTGTACATAAAGTTAAAAGACACTAAATCGAAGTCGAATAAATCAGCACGGAAAAAAGACAGGAGAAAAAAAAACAAAGATGAAAACAATCGCATGGTGCAACAATCGTCACTGGATAAATAATTGAATACAGCTACTGTCACAAAAAACTTGATTACAGAAAATCCTTCAGAGCAAATACCTACAATAGCGAGCCCTAACAATAATACAGAATTGAACACATTGAGATCTTACTGCGAAAAGTTAAAATACGGCGTATCAGTATACTTGGTTATGATTGTAAGGGCATACCACCGTTATTTGAGCGCTGTAAAATCGGGGGAAAAATACGTGATCGAACATTCGAGAAAACATTTCCTCCATATAAAACAACACCTTTTCAGATTATCATATTCTACAATTGAGACTATATTAATACCGCAAGAAAACGACGAGGCATTTGCACGGAGTTTTATTGAATCCACAGTTAAAATTGCTAGCAAATTCTCTGTAAAGTCTTCGTATGAAGAAATAGCGCTACTTTATACGGAATTCATGGCATGGGCTAAGATAGAAAATAAGTCATTGCAAACTTACATTTTCTCACGTGGCCGCACAGGGGCAACAAGCAAAAATAGTACCAATGCAAATGATAGAGAAAAATCCCCATATTAATCATCAATTACTGATAGGTAGAGAAATTGCCTAGCAATTCAATTATAAATGGTCAAGCTGAGATTCAAACATCGACAGACATGGTGTGCAACCGAACAGGGCCCCCAAATGTTGTAGTGATATTTATTATTTATTTATTTAAGGCAAGAAGCAAATGCGGTCTAACAGGTTGGACTACCAGAACTTCTATTTGCGATATTTGTACAGCTAAGCCAACCAATGAACCTGAACGTAAAATATATATCCTAGCGAAAATTAATGTGTATTTATTTTATTATTGAAATAAATAATCTTAGTAATGAATTAGGCATATAAGTGCATGGTCAGCTATTGCTAAAGGTATGGATGCGGCAGCCGTGAAGGTGTCACGGTAAATTCAGAATCCTTATCCTTACCATGCTATATATCATTCGAAAACATGTATACCAAAGCGTTGTATGCCTGTGTTGGGATAAATAGCAATAGGAATGACACATAGCAAGTGAAGGCGATTAAAAAATTTCACAAGTTATATAAATAAACCACTCTCAATCGTATTCTCGATTGTAGAAGAGGCCAGTGCCCTGCAGTGGGACGTATATGGGCTGATACAGTATAAATAAAGTAAAATTTTGCGGTTTGCGATTGTGATTCACAAAGCCGAACGACTAATACGATGTCGTGAAATGTATAAAGGTGTGAGTATTTTTTTACGAACCCATTTAAAGATGAAACTGAACAGTCAATTTTGTGTGTGTACTTTTAGATGTGAAAAATGGTTATAACATATAATTATACATGGTCAGTTTATTGTAGGTATACAAATTCTGTTGGGGGAAGGAGGAATAGCAGAAATATGCTCTATATTTTTGCTAAGGCTTCAGAAATAACGAGATGGTGAAGTTATATGTATTAATTTCAGGTGCGTGTTTACGTGATTACTATATCATAACAAAACACATTCTTCAGGTGCAACTGGCTGTTTTTGGGGTCTGTTCCCATAAAAGTAAAACAGCGCGAGCAACCCCATCTACGATTTTACTCGTACACTAGGAACATAGAAGGATAACGAAAACTGCGTTACATAACTAAGCCACAACTTAGTTTAGCAATATGCCAAGAGATGGCGTTAAATGTAGCTCAAAGTGTAATAACTACACATGAATGTTGGACATAACTCCTAATAGTTCAGTCAATATGTAAGGAATAATTAATTGCCCTCCGAATAAAGACCTACCCTTATTTAACATAATGAATCGTTATGGAGACATGTCAAGAGGTCACAGAAAAATTAAAAACGTTGCGCTGTTTGCTGATTTTGAGAAATTCAAAAATGATAAAAAAAATTGAAATGCTTTTTTCTTGGAAACTATTGGTTTTAGGAAAAAGTTATTTAAATAAAATATGTAGAGGGCATTGCGAACTACATTTTTTGTCATTGGAGTGACGTCATCCGACTTGAAATAATGTGATGCAAAACATAGATAAATTCACCTAACAATAAGTTCAAATATTTGCTGAACAAAAGTTCAAATTTTTTGATAACAAAATCAGAAAACAATTACTGCTATTTCATTTGAATTAAAAAAAAGATAAAAACTGAATGGCATGAGTACTGTGCAAGAGCACGGTACATAATGTACAATTTGTAGGTACACTTCGACAAGTTCCAGCTCGATAACGGTAAGTTTTATAAAAATTTAGTTTGAATAAAAGTTATAGCTAATTTTGTGACGAACTGCTTTCTAATTTACATTATTGTAAAAAAATCATTTTTTCCTACCGAAAATAGCGTTGGAACACTTTTTTGATCAATTAGCGCCCTCAATTTTTTGTATTTCCAGTCGGATGACGTCACTCCAATAACAAAAAATGTAGTTCGCAATGCCTTCTACATTTTTTATGAAAAATACTTTTTCCTAAAACCAATAGTTTCCAAGAAAAAAGCGTTTTTAAATATATTTTTTTTAATTTTTTTAATTTCTAAAAATCAGCAAACAGCGCGACGTTTTTAATATTTTCTGTGACCTCTTGACATGCCCTCCTAACGATTCATTATTTTTAATAACGGTAGGTCTTTATTCGGAGGCCAATTTACATATTGACTGAACTATAATACGACTTGACAATGGAATTTGTCCCCGGCACAGTGGCAAAAAAAGTTTATCGATATGTAAGTGGCAACTTGCACCCTTTTGACAATCAAGCTCATTTATGTAAATTGATATGTAAAAGTATTTTTTATTGCAACAAACGGCGAGACAAGCATGCTATTCGCTTGATGATAAGCGATAAGACCGATCACGCTCAGTAGCAAAACTGAACACAATATGAATTACAAAGCTATACTTGGCATTCCACTGCGCTCGCCATCCTAATACATGAGATGTTAAGTGTCATTATGTCCAGTGGTTAGAAGTGCATTTACACTGCTGTTGGGCGAGAGTAGGTAGACATTGCTATAAGCTATATGACTAAGGTCTGGTATTCACTGCGTAAATGGAAACATATAAAATCCGATTTACGAGCAATAAGATGGTATTGGAAACCACTCGGCAATAACGGCACAGCAATAATAATAAAGGCGGTGGTTGGCTTCATCAACCTCGTTAGCGTGAGTATGTGCTAACAAAATACACTTAATGGCAGAGCCTTATCACGGAGCTATGCCTATTAATACCAATATATTGTATTAAGGCGTTATTGATTAGGCACAAATTTATTTGGAACTTATTATTATTAATAATATTTTGTTGATTTTATAGGCAGACGAGCTAGCGGCCAGCCTGATGGTAAGGGCTACCGCTGCTCATGGACCTCTGGAGTGCCAGCGGACCAGCACAAAAAACGCTGCCTACCTTAAGGAGAGAACCTCAGAGTAAAGCCTCGTTTGAAGATATATAGCGCTCAGGAAATTATTTATTGCTAACAATTAATTAAGGATTAATTATTGCTAACAATGTTTGTCAATCGTCTCGATGAAAATCATTGGGGAAGGTTTAACCGTGAACTGCTTATGGCTGGAGAGAGATACATAAACCAAAGATAGATGTGAATTGCATTACAACTATTTTTCTTCAAGTGTTGTTTTAAATTGATTGGTGCGCGCTAACGAGCAAACTGTAGAGCGATTCACGTAACTTCTTGACATGCCGATCAAGTTGCGGCGCGGTTACAATTAAGTTTACGTTTTGGTACAAAGCGGTATTCTTGTAAATGTTTCGCTACGCGTGAGCTGCGCGTCAACTGTACGTCGCATCAGACGTATTACGTATAGCGTATTACGTAGAGCGTATTACGAGAATACCAAAAGGGCTGTTTTGATCGAAACGTAACTGCGCCACAACTGAACTTATTTAATTACGTGAATCGCCCTACTGGTCACCTGATGGCACCTCATGGTAAGTGATCACTGCCGTCCATGAACATCCACAACGCTTGCATCATGGATGTGTTAATGAAAATGAAATAAATTTTTTAATGGCTTATCAAATTAGGCATCAACGGCGAGTATATCACTCACCTTTGGTTTGCCGACGATATTGTAGTCTTGGCAGAATTGCTGGAAGACCTTAGCACTATGCTCGAAGACCTCAATCAAGTCCCCCAACAGGTGGGTCTTAAAATGAACATGGACAACACGAAGATCATGTCGAATGTCCATGTTGTGCCCACCCCATCGGTGTTGGGGGCTCGACTCTTGAAGTTGTTGACGAATATGTCTATTTAGGACAAGTGGTCCGGTTAGGCAGGTCCAACTTCGAGAGAGAGGTCAATCGTCGAATCCAACTCGGTTGGGCAGCGTTCGGGAAACTACGCGACGTCTTCTCGTCCAAAATACCTCAGTGCCTAAAATCGAAAGTCTTCGATAGTTGTGTGTTGTCAGTGATGACTTACGGCACCGAGACGTGGCCTCTCACTATGGGCCATATTAGGAAGCTCAAAGTCACTCAACGAGCTATGGAGAGGGCTATGCTCGGGGTTTCCCTACGAGATCGAATCAGAAATGAGGAGATCCGTAGGAGAACTAAAATAACCGACATAGCCCACCGGATTAGCAAGTTGAAGTGGCAATGGGCAAGGCACATAGCGTGGAGATTTGATGACCGATGGGGTCGGAAAGTGCTCGAATGGAGGCCACGTAGCGGAAAACGCAGCGTAGAACGTCCACCCACAAGATGGTCCGACGACCTGGTAAAGGTCGCGGGACGTCGCTGGATGCAGGCTGCCTCCAACAGGTCTCTGTGGAAATCATTGAGGGAGGCCTATGTTCAGCAGTGGACTTCCTTTGGCTGATGGATGGATGATGGATATCAAATTAGGAGGGAAGCGGGAAGAAAATTAGAGAAGAAGAACCAAATATCTCTTCATTTGGTAGTCCGGAAATATCATTAACCGAACGAACAAGAGCAAAGTTGTCACTTCACATCGATCTCTTGTGATACAGTGGTACCGACCCGGATAATATTGCCCATTTAGGCTAAATCAAAAATGATAACAGCGTGGCTCTATCACTCATCAATTAAGTACAGTAAAGTAAAATGCCCAATCATAGTATTTTATAGCCCAATTATATTATTTGTTATGTTTACCTGATATTAATTGTGCAATTAGTTAAGATTATTTTTGTTTTTTAAAAAGTGCGTGGTGGCATGCTGGTAAACGGACTAGACGCGACTGCCAACATGTTCACGGTGGTCGCGGGTTCGAATCCCAGGGCACACCTCTGACTTTTCGGAGTCATGTGTGTATTGATAGTCAATCACCACGCACTAAAACGGTGAAGGAAAACACCGTGAGGAAACCTGCATACCATAGGGATTCATAAGAATTTCTATGGTACGTAAGTCCGCCCACCCGGACTAGGCCAGCGTGGTGGACTATATGGCCTAACCACTCTCAATCGTATTCTCGATTGTAGAGTAGGCCCGTGCCCTGCAGTGGGACGTATATGGGCTGATACAGACAGATACAGATTTTTGTTTTATATATTTATAGCAAGAATCATTGTAACAATTGTAGATAGACTTTTCATAATAAATAAATAAATAGTACAGATAAAAAATATCTTAGATCCCGATACCGATACTGCTTGAAATAGAATATAGCATTTTTATGGTTTGTCCGTAATCATTTCCAAGTCTGGGTCGCAATTGTGTTTATATTAATTGAAAATATATATTTTTCCCTACACAAAACAGTAGGTTTCATAGAGGCACAAAAATCTTCACATCGATACTAAGTTTAATAGTAAAATAGGCGTTCTTTGTTTTGCCAATGAACAACAAAAAAAATAATGATTTAAGAAATGACGTAAAACATTTTAGGATTTTGGCGAATTGAGTACCTCCTCTACTTTTTGATGTTGGTTAAAAAATAATAATGGATATGGATCAACCAGCATCCCACAACTTCTAATGTATGTGGCATAAATTCTTGTGATTTCCCTTTATTTTTAATACTGCGAAATGTAAATAGTAGGTGTCATGAATATTTATATGCCTTGCTGCTTTATTATGTCATGACAATTGTAAAGCTATTTTGTATACACTAGGCCACAATTCTCGGAATTGGTGTAAAGAATTCTTTGCGATCCCAATAAACAAATGAAAATCGACATAATGCTACTCGAAGGCATAAAATTCGAGCCTATTTGAGTTTCACGGGTATAGGAATATACATATGCTATATAAAAAGTTTTTTTAAGAGAAAAGATTGGATATGATCGTATGAAGTGGAGATCCATAGACTCTGCCTGCCTCTATGGGATTTAGGCGTGACTATAGTTAATTAACATTATATAATATTATGTAGACTGTTCGGTGAAGTTGTACTACAATACTACAGTATGATTGTAAAGCTGAAGTCTCGTGTTCGAATGCAACGTGCCCGACCCGGCATTGATATTGGATCTTTTATTCCTTGTCTGCCCGGTATAAGAAAGAACATCGGTGAAAATGGACCATGAACGGGACCAGTTATGAATGGTACATCAAAAATTTTTATAATTTATTAGAGTCAAAATGCATATTTCAATTTATTTTTAAAAACCCGGATAAAAAAGAAAAACCAAAAGTGTTCTTAATAATATTGAACGCATACGAGTGCGTTCCGTCAGTCATACTTTCTTTTATAATAAGGTTTTAACTACAACGTTGAAGGTAGCACTAAATTATAGAGCCACAAAGTTATCTGGCCCGGTGGCCAAAACTGGAAACAAAGACGTCATTTGAAATTGTCAATCTAGCTGCCAGTCGTTGACATAAAGAAGCTTATACCCAAATGGAGTTTGCATTCCGTATATAAAAGTGAAGCACAAAAATTTGACCTTGAATGACGTTGCTACTGCCTGCTATCCTTTTCTTTCGAGTGACAATGAATGAACAAAAAGTCATTTTCATCACATATCATAAACTAAAATGTATCTTACTCGTCTCATTTTACGTTACGTGCGTGGTGGCCTGTTGGTAAATGGACCAGACGCGGCAGCCAACTTGTTCACGCTGGTTGCGGGTTGGAATCTCAGGTCACACTTCTGACTTTTCGGAGCCATGCTTGTATTAATAAAAACGCGCTATAACGGTGAAGGAAAACATCGTGAGGAAACCTGCATACCAAAGCGATTTATTAGAATTTCTATGGTATGTAAGTCCACCAACCCGCATGAGGCCAGCGTGGTCTATATGGCTTGTGATATGGCCTAACCCCCCGCAATCGTACTCTCGATTGTGGAGGAGAATACAAATACACTTTTTTAAGGGTTTTGGGGAGCGATTTGTTAGAAATCGTGTGAAGGAAAAATAATATGCAGATGAAACTGGTCATTTTCTTGACACTATTGATCGGATTGAAAAATCTTACTTTACTCCATTTATTGCAATATCTATTTTTAATGGCAACACCAAATTCGATTACAGCGACTCTCTCACCGGGTCAGATAACTTTGTGGCTCTATAAAAATAAAGTGTAGGCGAGTGTAGGCATTTTCTATGACACATGACTTTTCTTTGCGCTGTCATTTTGGTTTCTTGTGATTTCCGATTTACGACTACTGTTAATTCTCTGTTTATACTTGTGACTTTAATCACGGCCTCCGATATACCCTTGTATTTCTGACCACTTTATAAGATTAACCATTGTATAACGATAACGCTTTGTGATTTGGTTTAAAGTGTGAAGTATTACCATATTTCCAACATGAACTCGGAGCAACAGTGTGCTCCTCAACAATTTTTGCATTGTGTTCAATGCAATACTCGTCTTATTATACTCATTGCTGTAATCAGTGAGTGGGTCTATCCACAAATCGAAGTTTTTATTTAGCCATGAATCTACAAGGCATCCTATTTACCATTTAGTCAATATGGTTTAGTATCCTGGAGTTCCCACAGGAAGTGTGTGTATTTTGATGAAAAACAATGATGCAAAACTTCCAAATCAAGCAGAGACGGAATAATTAAGTATTGTTGTAATTGTGTTGTAGGACGTCGCACAGTAATGTTGATGTGCCCACGTCATGACTTTGATGTTGCTGCCCCTTCAGAATTGTAATAAGAGAAGATGAAAAATAATACATTTAAAAAATGTTTTTGTGTTTCATTTTATTTTGTGTTTTATTTTTGTGACCACTGCTTATTATATTCCTATATTAACATATAGGTGTGTGTGGATGGACAAATACGAAACTATGAAGAATAGCGAAAAATACTCAAAAAAGTCTAATAAATTCTGATAAAATTCTGCCGAAATAATGACAGCATAATACTACAATTTCTCTCATTACATTAAGGTAACACAGGTATGGTGTACACCATATTCAACAGCTAATTAGTTTTATGACAAGGGAAATTAAAGAGCATAGTAATTACTAAGCCATCATTATGATTTAGTACACTTTTCTTCCTAGGTACCTGATAACCATAAGACCACCCTACATTAGGTATATTTGACAATGACAATGACATTATAATGTGCTATTTTTTATTAGTTTAATCCATAGATTTAGTATAAAACATAGATCGGCAATGTGAAAGAGATAGAATAATTTAACTCATATGTTAAAGCGAGATGCATGATGCGACCATACATTTACACAGGAGTAGCCTGCAGTGACCCAGAATCAAAATATGTCAAACTAAGGGAGCAACAAAATTCGCTTATTTTCAGAATTTATTTAATTTTACAGTACTTGGTTATATTTATTAAACGTAGTTTATTATAGTGAATTGTGCAGTGCCAAGGTGTGGTTCATGCAGGCGTAAAAATCCGAAATAATCAAAGTTTTCACAGGTACCGGTCACTTTTGCACAGTACTATTTTGTGACGATATTATAGAATTAAATGGAAATCCGTGTATACATATCGGCAGAAAAGAATATAGTATTTCATTATATAAATGCGCTGAAAGCATCCATTGCATATAAAAAATAATATCAAATACGTGAATTTACAATAATTTCAACCAAAAGTTGCTAGAGATTGACTGACAGGTTCGATCAATAAAAGGTTGTCGATAAAATAGTCGATGACAACACATGTTTCCTTACATTTTTATGGAGCTATAGTATGTTGTGATAGTGTGCATTCTTCTTCTACCTGGTGTTATCCCGGCCATATTTATTATAGTATTCATTCTACAATATTAGTTATTTACTTTTTCTCATTTTTATATTTGTGGAATAATTATTATGACACTTCATGTGCGTGATTTTTGAATTTAGAGCCTCTTTCAATCTCTGCCAAGAGGCTGTCAATCTATAATAGTAAAACAAGAACATATTCGATATTATTATAAAATATGCGATACTTCTATGTACAATATAATTGTCCAAACCTTGAAGCAACATTATTCATTTATCATAACATTACGTATAGGCTTAAAATTTAAAATTCTCATAGGAAAAACATTAATTTAGGTGACGTGATCGGGAAAAATTCATAGTTTATTAAACTTTCTCTTTCTTCAGTCTCAGTTGTCTGCATCCAACGACTTCCTACAAGCTTAACCAGGTCCTCCGTCTAACTTCAACGCGGCCTAGCAGGCGTCCAACACTTCCTGATGTGTTAAATTCGATTCACTTAAATAAGCATATTTTTGTAACTCTAGTATACATATAGTAAAATGTGTTTACTCATTGAAAAATTAAATGTGTTTTTGTTCCCAGTTTAATTAGGTGTATGTATTATGTACACATCACAATGAAAAAAAATATTTTGATCAGGGGAACATAAAGACCCATACAAAACATCTCAAACAAAATGTTTTCAAATAATATGACCATTTATCTTTATTTATTTGTGTGTTTATGTATCTGTATTGAAATAAACGCATCAATAAGTTTTTGTTAATATATAATAAAATGTTGCATACAGGGTATATCAAGACTGCTACCGAAAACGAAGCTGGGTGGTAGTCTAAGCGACTTCAGACACAATGCAACAAAAAAAGTTGCAAAAAAAAGCGATAATTTTTTTTTGTTATTTTTTTCCTATGGCCATATTTGGGTGGTAAATACATTTTTTCCTAAAATAATAGTGTATACCCTTTTATTTATAAATACTCTAAGGTATAAAAGAGTTTAAATTATTATTTTAGCAAAAACTATGGATTTACCACCCAAAAATGACGATATTTAAAAAATCATAAAAAATAATTGTCGCGTTTCTATGCGAAATTTTTAATTGCATTGTGTTTGTAGCCACTAAAACTACCACCCGGCTTCGTTTTCGGTAGCAGTCTTGAGATACCCGGTATATCCATAAAATGTTATTCCAATACTACAGGCCAACAGCTATATCGATATCGATACGAAAGTATCGAAAGTGCATGGTGCACCACTATATGTCAAGCACACATGTAAACTTCACGCACACAATCGTAAATCAGTTTTGGTCGCGCTCGAAATGACACATTGCCGATCTATGTTCTATACTACATCTATGGTTTAATCGCACATTTAATCGTAACCTAAAGAGTTACAAATATATGAAATACTCTAAAATCTCCGGCTTTGTAGAAATCTTTTTGTAACTGGACATCACTCCTCATGCACTATACAACACAATAAACTATATCCCAGCTGTGTACAATATATTTCTTTGTCAGGTCCCAAAATGTTTGGACGTGACCGATGTTCTTTATGCCCGACATTAGACATAGCAATGGGCTCCTGTCACTTAGGTCGGAACACACACGGCGAAATTACTTCTTGCCAGGTGGCTTATTTATTTATTCTTTACTGCACACAAAAGGACAAAATAATACAATATTTAACAAATAAAATTAAAGAGTACAGTTGGCGGTCTTATCGCCCTAGGCGATTTCTTCCAGATAACCTTTGGATGGATATAAGAAAAGGACATGAAGAGAGGGCAGTATAGAATTTAAAGGTAAACATGCTCTGAAAAGAAATAGATAAACACATTATTTATAATTAATATATTATACACAATATTTGATACATATTTATATAATACTAGTGGTCGCCTAGTGGTCGAAATTCGACCAAATCAAGAAGATAAAAAGTTTTTACCTGTATAATGATGTTGTTATTCTGATAATTCGTGCACATTTAAATGTACGTATCTCTCAGAATCACTTATTTATCCTGAAGTATATGCAATTACTGAAATCGTAAACTACAATAATTGCTTTGAACCAGTAATAGCAAATTATATTTTTGTTGTACCTGATTGTTGTTATTGCAGATTGCTGCTACAGAACTTTCTTTATGCAAATAATGATAGTCCGTGTACATTTAAATGTATCTTACTGATACATTTGTATAAGCGCTCAGTATTTCACGTAGTATTCGTCAAATAAAACTTTTCTGTTTGAGATTGAACTATGTCTATAATAAACAAAAGAAACAATTTGACCAAAGAGTATGCATACGTGTACAAATGCGTGTGTCAAATGCATGCTGGCTTGTTTAATGTTTTATTTATTGAATTATTATTGAACAAAATGAAAAAGAAAAGAAACAATTTGACACCAGAGTATGAATGCGTGTACAAATACTTGTGTATGTATGTGTGTGTGAAACGCATGGTAGTGTGTGTAATGTTTTATTTTTTGATTTAATGTACTTTATAAGCATTATTATCGAAAAATATTAGCGTTCTGCACTTCTCCTACACATAAACTATAAGTGTGCCAAACTTTATGCTCCTGCGTCCACGCAATTTTTGTAAAAAGGGGTCGAAAGTTTCTGCATCACGTATTAATATATAGATATTTTATATACATACAAATATGAATACTTCTGTAGATAAACATACATACTGGGTATCTCAAGACTGCTACCGAAAACGAAGCTGGCTGGTAGTTTTAGTGACTACAAACACAATGCAACTAAAAATTTCGCAAAGAAACGCGACAATTATTTTTTATGAATTTTTAAATATCGTCATTTTTGGGTGGTAAATTCATAAATTTTGGTAAAATACTAATTTAAACTCTTTTATACCTGAGATTATTTATAAATAAAATAGTATATATCATTATTTTAGGAAAAAATGCATTTACCACCCAAATATGGTCATAAGAAAAAAATAACAAAAAAAAATTGTCGCTTTTTTTTTGCAACTTTTTCAGTTGCATTGTGTCTGAAGTCGCTTAAAATACCACCCGGCTACGTTTTCGGTAGCAGTCTTGATATACCCTGTATATACATACTATAAATTACCTATTGAGACAAAAGTAGGAAATAAAACTTCTTCATGCAGCTGCTTATAGAGAAAGGTAATAATCTTTAACCATCTTTTTGAAAGATGTCAGTGTTTTCGCCTGTCTTATGACAACTGGTAGTGCATACAGTCGAACGGCTTGGACTGTATACGACTTATCCATAAAAGTCGTGGTATGCACAGGCATTCTCAACTTCAAATTCTCCGATGACCTCAAGGACCTTGAATGAGAACCATGGAGAAATATAAAACGTTCTTTGAGATATGATGGAGTAAGGGGATTGAACAAAATATTGTAAAGAAGTTTAAGAATATGGCTTCTTCTGGGGTAGGCAGAAATGCTCTGCCTATCCCTTCTGGGAAGAAGGCGTAAATTTTTATATAATTTATTTAATTTAGTTGACCTTAATTTTTTGCACTAATAACCTTTTAATGTATATTAGAACCTAGAATAGGCCGACGCATACTTATTAGTCTATTATATGATATCTAGCTTCACAAACAACAAACACTAGAACTTAATTGTTAGGACACCTGTTTTTAAGTGGCTGATAGGATTTTATTGATAAATCGAGCTTATCGGATAAGCTAAAAACAGGCAGCCTTTGTAGCGTTATCAATGTTGACATAGCAATTTGCTCGTAAAAACAGATGTACAGGGCTGGCGTTCTTCCTTCATTAAACATTGTAAAAAAAAAGTATGTGTGTATGTACACAAACTCATGCTTTTTTAAGGCTAAGTTTGTAGGCTGAGGGGCTGGTAGCATCCAGTTTACCTATAATTTCGACTTTTGTTTCGTCCCACGATGCGATAGGAGGAGCCTATAGCCATACCGGGCACTTTCTGACTTCAAACTGATAATGAATTAAAAAATCACTTCGCCCGACCTGCCATTCGAAAATTAAGGCACCGCGGTAAAATGACAGAATATTTCTAATGTTAAAGTATCTTTCATACTGATACATTCAAAATTCTTATACTTTTGCCTCTCGCCAATCAGTGTTAGTGTTAATCAGTATTATTCTCTAAAGTTCAATAAAAACACAACTAAATATTCTGTGAGCGTTTGTAAGCGTCTACCTGTTACCGTCATTAATATTGAGCAAAAAATACACGTTTATTGTATGGGCCCCCCGGTAATATTTTAATTTTAGGAATGAAACCCTAAAAATCACCTGTTGGAGGCCTGCATCCAGCGACTTTCTGCAACCTTAACCAGGGTACACATTTTTTTGCATAAAATGACTATTTAGGATACAAAGTGGCACCCCTGGATATCGGAGTAAAATAAGGGGGCGTTTCGCTTATACAAGGCTAATGTACTGAGCCATGTAGATTAGACACTGATTGATTTCATATTTAGGCATACAACGCGAACAAATGGTAAATTACTGGTGGTAGGTCTCTCTTATGTGAGCTTCTGGGTAGGTACCACTGCAATGTCTATTTCTCAGCCAAACAACAGTGTACATGCATTGCTGGGTTTCGGATTGAAGGATATTATATCCAGAGTAACTACTGGTCATATTGAGATTCAACATCTTATGTCCATTGAATCTTATGTCTTAGTAATTTAAGTGTCAGTCTTTGTCATTCAAGCTGTCTTTTAGTTCTGTCATTGTACAGTCAGCAACATAAGTCTCTGCTATGTTGATGAATGCTTAATTGTGAATTTAAAATTTGTACGTACTACTCTGTAGTCGAAAATAGAACCAAGTAAAGTTATCTATGCCGAGGAATATAAAAAATGCAATATAAATTATTGAATAATAATTAATTTGAAAATAAATATTGTCAATGTATCCTACGGTTTTTAATTTCCAGAACCAATTAACTTTTCTGAAACAAATGACTTCTGCCGTCCTACCGAAACCGATTATAAAAAGAATAAACTAAATTCAAAACATTGTTTACCTCAGTCTAGTTTGGTCCATGTAGA
This sequence comes from Hyles vespertilio, assembly GCA_009982885.2. Classification (NCBI taxonomy): domain Eukaryota; kingdom Metazoa; phylum Arthropoda; class Insecta; order Lepidoptera; family Sphingidae; genus Hyles; species Hyles vespertilio. The sequence goes on from CM042811.1 coordinate 16,789,927, forward strand.
TATCAAATACATTTTAAACATTTTTGACAACATTTGGCAAGCAAATGGCTCGCCATATGGTCAAACACGACACGAAAAATTACCTACATAAAACTCCATTTATACGGGTCGAGTTTCTCGCCTCGAAGATTCGAGTATCGTAAGGACATAAAAATCATATGACCACGATTTTGACAATTGCGACAAATATTTACTTGTCAGAAATCGAATATTCGAAGGTCGTAAGTAAAACTATACAAATCCCAGATACCGATGAGCTTAAACAAAGCATAAAACGTGGGAGTATCGTCTACACAGGTGTATCGCGTTTTGGGATAAGTCTGCATCAGTTTCCGAGTACTGTATCGGCCTGTATCCTTCACAATTGCGAGTACAATTGAGAGTGTTAGGCCATAGAGTCCACCACGATGGCCTAGTGCCGGTTGGCGGACTTTACATACCATAGAAAATCGCTATGGTATGCAGGTTTCCATACGACGTTTTCCTTCACCGTTATACTGCATGGTGATTGACTATCAATACACACATGACTCCGAAAAGTCAGAGGTGTGCCCTGCGATTCCGGTGGTCGCGGACCACCATGAACTTTTCGGCAGTCGCGTCTGGTTAGGTTACCAACAGGCCATCACGCTCTTCAGTTTGTGAGTAGGCCGACATAATTCTTTCGACTATGACAGATTATGTATCTGTCTGTATCAGCCCATATACGTCCCACTGCAGGGCACGGGCCTCCTCTACAATCGAGAGTTCGATTGAGAGTGGTTAGGCCATATAGTCCACCACGCTGGCCTAGTGCGGGTTGGCGGACTTACATACCATAGAATTTTTTTATAAATCGCTATGGTATGCAGGTTTCCTCACGATGTTTTCCTTCACCGTTTTAGTGCGCGGTTATTGACTATCAATACACACATGACTCCGAAAAGTCAGAGGTGTGCCCTGGGATTCGAACCCGCGACCACCGTGAACATGTTGGCAGTCGCGTCTAGTCCGTTTACCAACAGGCCACCACGCACTTAATAGACAGACTATGACAGATTACCATCACTCAATGATACTCTTGATACTTAAAAACATGATTAACTCACACTATAGTGAAGTAGACTATACAGGGTATATCAAGACTGCTACCGAAAACGAAGCCGGGTGGTAGTCTAAGCGACTTCAGACACAATGCAACAGAAAAAGTTGCAAAAAAAAGCGACAATTTTTTTTTGTTATTTTTTCCTATGGCCATATTTGGGTGGTAAATACATTTTTTCCTAAAATAATAGTGTATACCCTTTTATTTATAAATACTCTAAGGTATAAAAGAGTTTAAATTATTATTTTAGCAAAAACTATGGATTTACCACCCAAAAATGACGATATTTAAAAAATCATAAAAAATAATTGTCGCGTTTCTATGCGAAATTTTTAATTGCATTGTGTTTGTAGCCACTAAAACTACCACCCGGCTTCGTTTTCGGTAGCAGTCTTGAGATACCCGGTATAAGGAATGGGCCGGTTCGACGACAACCACTATTTAATATAACTATTTAAAAAAAACACATAAAATGACTGATTTACTATCACATTTCGTTTGGTAAGTTACCGTGCATGTAATGTGCTTATATATTCTCCTTCATTTATTTTACCTTCCTGTTAATATTGTGTGGTTGTGGTCATTAAAATAAACTAATCCATGAATAATTAATGCGTATTTATTTAACAACATAACAAATCAGTGCGTGCACAAATGGCATTGAGAGTGGAAATGGAAGAAGAAGAAAGTTGCCAACACAACAAACACTAAATATCCAATTATTGCCAACATGACAAATATTGTTTGCGTTCCCAATTAATGTTAACACTTCCTTTTTGTCTCTCATTTTAAAAGGTCAGCAGACAGCAACACATTTGCAGTCATAACGACGTAGATATTCGGTGGTTTTTTAATTCACACACGATTATTGTCCAAACAGTGTTTAAAATTGCCATTTAGGAGAGCTATTTGCTCATTGCCGAAACTATTAAATAAACTAGAGAATAACAGTAACTAAAGAAACACACGGATTGTTTATTTTTGTGATATATTGTTATAATGATGGTATTTATATTATTATACAGGGTATATCAAGACTGCTACCGAAAACGAAGCCGGGTGGTAGTTTAAGCTACTTCAGACACAATGCAACAGAAAAAGTTGCAAAAAAAACGACAATTTTTTTTGTTATTTTTTTCCTTTGGCCATATTTGGGTGGTAAATACATTTTTTTCCTAAAATAATAGTGTATACCCGTTTATTTATAAATACTCTAGGGTATAAAATAGTTTAAATTATTATATTAGCAAAAACTATGGATTTACCACCCAAAAATGACGATATTTAAAAAATCATAAAAAATAACTGTCGCGTTTCTATGCGAAATTTTTAATTGCATTGTGTTTGTAGCCACTAAAACTACCACCCGGATTCGTTTTCGGTAGCAGTCTTGAGATACCCAGTATATAAATACGCTTTAAAGGCACTAAACCGGTGAAGGAAGAATCGTGAGGAAACTTTCATACCTAAGCGATTTACAAAAAAATCTACAGTATGTAAGTCCGGCAACCCGCACTAGGCCAGCGTGGTGGACAACTCGTATATGGCTTAACAACTCTCAATCGTACTGTCGACTGTAGAGGCCCATACCCTGCAGTGGGACGTATATGGGCAGATACATAATACTTAAATATCGAGCATAACCCCCTCCATATATTATGGGCTGTGTTCAGCAGTGGACTTCCTGTGGATGAGATGATGACAAAAATGATGAATACTTAAATAAGTAAATAAATCCTGTATTTACAAGCGGAGCGCATCTATTCACTATATTTCAATTTGCATCAATATGAAATTTAAAAAGAAAATACGAAGAAAATCAGTTAATCAGTTAATTTAGCCGTTACTGAACTAATAAGCTTCGGGTCAACGGAAAAACATTAAGGTCACCGTGTATTTGCATAACACGCCTGAAATCGGCCAAGTTCACTTAGCTAAACAATTTACTTTGCTAACACATTGTATGGACTGACATGCCCATTGGATTAAAAAAGAAACTTAAGGGTCTAATTAATAAAATCAGATGATTAACTATAGCCCAAAGCTTGAAAATTAATTATATTATTTGTTCATTCTTTTTACTCACTGGTGGTAGGTCTCGAATATGTGAAAGGCTGCTTGGATAGGTATTACCATAATGTCTATTTCTCCCACCAAACAGCAGTATAAAATGCACTGTTGTGTTTCGGCTTAAAGGATACTGTAGCCAGAGTAACTAGTGGAAATATTGAGACTTAACATCTTATGTCTCAGGATGGTGAGTGCAACAGTGTCAAGCATTGCTTTGTAAATCAAGTGGTTGTTTGGTTTGGCTACTATTCATGAGCTGTTGTATCGCTTACCATCAGGCGAACGGCGTGCTCGTCTCGTCATCCAGTACAATTTTTTAATCTTTGCGTTGCTATAACATTATTGTCATGTTAGGCCGAAGAACATCCTTGTTTATATGATTTTATTAAAAGTCATGAATACTTAGCTTTTCAAAATACTCGACTGAAGTCCTTGGGTTAAAGATAATATCTCTCTCATCCGAGTTTATTCAAAAGACTTAAATGGAAACTCCAAAGGAGCTCATTTTGTTATTGATTACCGTTTACGGTCTAATCAGTTTTTCATGTGAATTATTTATAATTTCACATGCATTTACAGTTTAGAAAAGTAAAGTTTCAAAATTTGTATAAAAAGGACTATGAACTTGACATTTCTTATTTATAGTATTTCTCTTTATGATATAATATTACGGAATTTAAATGAATGAATATTTCTTAATAGCTTTATGTTGCAGAGTTGCAGAGATTTTAAATTCACAAATTTTCAAATTGTCAAATTCACCCAACAGTCACATAAGTAGTATCTATGGGTGTGTAGTGTACATGTATGTGTAGAGAACGGCAATTGCGCGTGGAATGTTAAAATTTATTCCATTCGTGTCACGTTATTACAATTACAAGAAATGTTAATCAGCATCTAATTAACTTTAATTTGCATTTTATAGTAACATGTGTTTTATACCCATTTATACCATAGAAACAAGATCCTTAAGCTCTAACACGGAGAGTTTCACGACGAGAATTGTATGATATTATCGCATGACATAACCTTCGTAGAGTATTATGTTTTTACAAATGCTAACACGATGAAATATTTTTATATCCTTACGATAATCGTATCATCGAATCGAGAAGCTCTTTAAATAAATAGATAAATACACCCCAGTACAGTCACATGCATTGTCCTGACCTTTTTTTTTTTTTTTTTGACGTGACAACGTCTTAAATTAGGTTGCGGCTGGGAGTCACTTATGAAAAAGTGTAACGCCCGGTAACGTAACGGTGCGCGCGCAGCACTAGAGAATTATTTTTCAGTTTCACCCACTTTTTCCAAAATTGTCCCATAGCCCCCCCCCTGCCTTCCTCCACCCTTATTCCGAAATAGTGCCTATTAGCCTCCCCACGAAACCTACCCCCCCCTCCCCTACCCCCACCCCGAACATTTACCTCACCCCCCAATCCTATCTCGGCCAACATAGGTCGTAGACCCACCGAGTTTGGTATCCTCGGAACCGTCTTGGTGAGGGCTACAAATTGACCCCGCCAGAAATCCCAAATTACGCAAAAAATTACCCCCCCAAAAAAAAATATTTTACCTCCAAAAAATTAATTTAAGTTAGCCTCCCCACGAAACCTTCCTCCCCCCCCCTCCCTTACCCCCACCCCGAAAATTTACCTCACCCCCCCCCAATCCTATCTCGGCCAATATAGATCGTAGACCCACCGAGTTTGGTATCTTTGGAACCGGCTCGGTGAGCTCTACAGATTGGCCCCAACCAAATCCCCAAATTCCTCCCTCTCTCCCTTAAAATATTTGTCCAGGCATAACTCCGTCATTTCTTAAAGTAAACCCCCCGTGTTTGGAGTCAGAGGAATCGTCTTGACGAGCTCGACAATCGAGAGCAGGCAAAATACGATTTTTCTTATTGACGTGACAACGTCTTAAATTAGGTTGCGGCTGGGAGTCACTTATGAAAAAGTGTAACGCCCGGTAACGTAACGGTGCGCGCGCAGCACTAGAGAATTAGGCGCATTGAATCGGCGCATGCTTGTGTCTCTGTCTTTGTCTTTCTCGAACGTTCTTGGCGTTGGAAAAACAAGAAAGCGTCACAATACAAGTTCACACGTGTGGTTAAAGTATCGTCAGCTGTGTCTGTAGTGAAAATATGGAGTGCTTAGATTCGTCATTACATGTACAATGTTTTAGTAAACAAAATATATTTCTATAGTTAAAATTTGTGCAATTCTTATTTTCATTCAATTCCTTGTTCCTATTGTGCAATTTAATTATATTCATATCAATAAATATTCTACCGAGAAAAAGACGTTGTCACGTAAAATCTTCGCCCGTAAAACCGACTTTACAGGCAACCATTTTTTTTTTTTCTCGCGGGGATAATCCCTTTACGGACCATCCCACCCCCGAAGGGGCGAGGGTGTGTCGGACTCACCGGCGCCTTCCGAACCCAGCGAGATGTGCCGCCCGTGGATGTGGACGGGCGGCCACTGGGTCGGGTCCCTACCACAATACGCGCCGAAATACCGACTAAAAACCCCGCGTCGGCCACCATGGGTGCACTTCAGAGACGGCCCCGGGTTACCGTTGAGCGGACGCGCCAGGACCGCCTCATGTGCACCGCCGCTTAGCGACGCGGCACGAGACGCTTGAAGCGTCACGTCTCGGGGGCCGCCAAGGTAGGGACGGCGGCCTCGCGTGGCCTCTGCGGCGCCGGGTTAGTTGTTGTCCCGGCGCCTCCTGCGTCTCCTGTGGCGACGAGCGGGATCGGTCTGCTCCCGATCCCGCTCGGCGCTCTCCTTCTGCGACATGACACGTTCGCAGAAGGAGAGCATGGCCCGCCACGAACTCCGGCTGCCGACCATGGCGGCGACCACGGCCGGCAGCGAAAGGTCGCTTCCCACGACCGCGATGAGAGCGCTGCGCTCCTCGTCCCAGGCTGGGCACTCCTCCAGCGTGTGCTGGGCCGTGTCCTCACGGCAGTTGCCACAATGGTGGCACACGGCGGACTCCTCCGCTCCGGATATGCGACACAGGTACGCACCGAAGCAGCCGTGCCCGGTGAGCACCTGCGTCAGCCGGTATGTCGGCGCGCCGTGGCGCCTGTCCAGCCACTGCTCGAGGACAGGTCGCACTGCCGCGACGGTCCTCGTACCAGCACTAGGGTTCTCCAGCCTGGAACGCCACTCCTCCACAGCAGACCTGCGGAGGGAGGCCAACATGGCCTCGACCTCTTGTGGAACCAACCTCTGCCCACGCCCGGACGCCTCCTCTCGCCGGAAGAAAGCCGACGAGAGGGTCTTCGCGTCCAGCACCCAGGGCAGAGTTCCCGCCAATACGCAGGCCGCCTCGTGCGAGACCGTGCGGTAGCCCCTGATTATTCGCTGCGCCACCATGCGCTGCGGACGATGCAGCAGGCGGACGCAGCGATCGCCCAGGGACCCGGCCCAAACGGGACACCCGTAGAGGGCCATGGACCGCACGAGTCCTGACCTTACATTAAGATCAATTAAGTCTTGTGTCGTGGGTATTAGGAACTACGTGAGACTTGGATTTCACAAACATTCGGACCCTAGACAAATACTTGTGGGCCTCACAAACATTCGTCTTGGTAGGGCATCGAAGTCGCGGCCTGCCGTTTCACGGCCTGCATTACGGAGACCATGGAGACGGAGACTGTCTTTCCGTGTAAATAAGGCTTTATCATAGCATTTCATCACCGCCACCCATGAATATGCAAGATATTGTTACCATAGGTATTTAATCAGCTACTAGAACTACAATTAAAATGCATAGGATTACTTCATTAGCTAATTGTGTATTGAATAATTTTTATACTACAACGCCGGAGTGTTAGTACACAAACACAAACATTTATCTCGGTGTGAGGATCGAACCTGCGGCCACATGGTGCTCACCCAGTTTGACTTATTCATCATCATCATCATCATATTAGCCACAGGAAGTCCACTGCTGAACATAGGCCTCTCCCTAGGATCTCCACATCGACCTGTTGGAAGCGGTCTGCATCCTGCGACTTCCTGCAACCTTAGCCAGGGCACATAGTTCGTAGAACCGATGGCCGTTGGGGCCGAAAGGTTCTAGAGTGGAGGCCATGTATAGGCAAGCGAAATGTCGGACGCTCGCCTACAAGGTGGACGGACGACCTGACTTATTAATCTGTATCTGTATCAGCCCATATACGTCCCACTGCAGGGCACAGGCCTACTCTACAAGCGATAATACGATTGAGAGTGGTCAGGCCATATAGTCCACCACGCTGGCCTAGTGCGGGTTGGCGGACTTACATACCATAGAAATTCTTATAAATCGCTACGGTATGCAGGTTTCCTCACGATGTTTTCCTTCACCGTTTTAGTGCGTGGTGATTGATTATCAATACACACATGACTCCCGAAAAGTCAGAGGCGTGTCCTGGGATACGAACCCGCGACCACCGTGAACATGTAGGCAGCCGCGTCTAGTCCGTTTACCAACAGGCCACCACGCACTTCACACTTGACTTATTAATACTTATATATATTTGTTCAGCACCTAGAGAGAGATGCCTGCCAAATATCGTCAGTACTGAGATAAAACCGGTAGAATTTCCCGTATCTGCTATCTAAATCCATGCGAATATTTCTACCCTATCTCGAGTTCAGATCAGGCGAGCCATTTTACTCAATACTATTGACGTACAATAATACCAATCCAGCAATTGATATATTCAACGGCGGATCCAGGGGGGAGGTCATGGGGGTCAAGACTCCCCCATTTTTTATGACCTTGTTGAATTTATAAGTACAATAAATTCTACGTTTGTCTATAAATAATGTTAAACGGTGTCTGCAATAACTTTAAAAAATCATTCCTACGAATTCGAGTATTAACACCGCACCCAGTGTTCTGACAAGACATTAGTATGACCCCCCCTGGCTTGAAAGCTGGATCCGCCCTTGGTATATTAGCCTCTACCACAGGACCCTACTAACCTGGCGTTAGCAGATTATTTATCTTTATTATGGTCATTAAATAGTAATTTTGCATCGATATTGAATCAGTCGTGATTAATGGTGCTTTTAAGATGTAACTGGTAGTGATTAACTCTGAGAATCCTTCACGACCTCCATTATAAGGCCAACAGTCAATATGCAAGTGACGTAGGCTTAAACAAATATATTCAGTCAGATCCTGTAGTTTGAACAGTGTGTTTTTAAACATCAAAAATTAAAAAATAACATTATGTAGCAAAACGAAACAAACCAAACAACACCTTGAATCGCAAAGCAATGTTTGGTATTCCACTACGCTCGTAATCTTGAGACATAAGATGTTAACAGCCGTTCTCTATAATCTATCTATCTTTAACAAGAGATTTCATTAGATATTTCAATGCTATTTATGTTTCAATTAACAAAGATAGAGACGTATAGATATGGTGCATATATTTATAGATAGCTAGATTAGATATAAATATATATGTTTATTTTTGTTTAATGAAGCGTAAAAGTGTACCGACATAGTCATGGTAGCTATTTTAACCCCTTGTTAGAGATAGATAGGATATAGAGAACGGCTGTAAGTCTTAATATGTCCAGTAGTTACTCTGGCTACAATTTCCGTCAAACCGAAACATAACAGTGCATTTACACCGCTACTTGCTATATTTACCCAATACCCACGCGGCCTTTCAAATATGAGAGACCTCCCGGAAGGAAAACAAATAAATAAATATTACAATAAATATAATAATATTGTGACATCATAATTATGATTTATCAATTCTTACCGCTGCTTCCATGGCTATTCATAAAAATACCAAGTGTTATACATTTTCGATGTTTTCCAATGTACTTTCATAAATCTACACTCAGATTCAATTTAAATTCTGACTTTAAAATAGATTGGGGAGTGGTGATACGAGTTAAAAAATTAGATTTTTCATATAAAATTACTTTTATACATTCGTCTTGAGACATTATCGACGTCATTTCTGTCTGGGTTATTTCGGAACTAAATGTTTTTCATTCATAACATATACTTTAGAGGTTTACTGTATCAGTCCATAATTGCTTGTTGCTGAATACGGGACCCCTTAATGACCGACAGTTCGTTTTACTCGGATTGGGCCGTCTACCACGGGCTGCCTATTAGGACGTAATTAAGTCCGAAGAAAAGTAGATATCGCTAGTTGCTTCTCTCCAGAGACTACAGGCCTGAGGTCTACTCTGTAATCCAAAACGAAGTTGGAGTATTCGAACGGTCGACGTCCGAAGTAAGGTTTAAGTTTTTCACTTCTAAAAGTTAACATTATTCTTTAATTAAGACAGTAAACATAACAACATACATACAACACAACAACATAATAATTAGCTTTTCAAATTTAACACTATTCTTTAATTAAAGGTACTTAACACTCACTCCGAACTTAGTCTATGGTTACGACGTACGATATAGGATTCGAACAGCTTTCGGAGTCATCATAAGCCCGTTGCAGTCCACTGCTGAACATATGCTTCTCCCAAGGTAGGCCAAAGAGCCCAGTCTGCTGCTTTATGCATCCAGTCGCTGCATACCCTTTTATAGACTACCGAGGCACATTCACGAAAGAACCGATCCCGCTCGGAGAAGGAGACGCGACGGTGGTGGAAGAAAACGCCTTGTTTCTTCTGCGTTGTACCGCTGTGGAGTATCTTGTGGGTGAGATCTTTTAGCTCGAGCGCTGGGGAAACTTGGGCGTGTTCGTATTGGTTTTTAGCCGGTTAAAGTCATGCACGGTCTATCCAGATAGTCGGGTATCCAATGAGGATTTTACTCATTAGAAAAAAAGTCATATTCGTACGGTTTTATGTACGAAGTTCGAACGTTCGAACTTAGTTTTAGATTGAAGAGTTATCCCACTGAGTGTAACTAGGCTCAACAATGGCAAATTAAATAAAACAAAGAATACATTAGTACAAATTAAAACGAGTAGGAATGAAAGCACGCAATATAACACTATTTTTAGTTGATACTGGATACTATAAAATTCTCCATCATGGTCTAGATCGTAGAACTGTAGCAAAAGATCTTGGAATTTTATTTAACGACAAATTATCCTTCCGTGATCATTACGATTATATTATTATTAATAGAGGCTCACAGATTCTTGGATTCATTTCTCGGTTAACTAAACAATTTAAAAACCCGCGTAGTCTAATTACTTATTTGAAACATTAGTTCGTACTATATTAGAGTATGGCGCTGTGATTTGGTCTCCCTTTTACCAACTACATATTGACCGGATTGAGCGTGTCCAAAAAAATTGTTTAGGATTAATATGCTTTCGTCACAATCTTCACCGAAATCGCACAACGCTAGATTAACTTACTTCAATATATTATCATTAGAGTTCAGACTTATAAAAGTCGATTTCATTTACCTATACAAAATTTTACATTCAATTATTAATTCTCCCTCATTATTGTAATATAAATTTTAGATGCCGCAAACCTAACGTGTTCTATCTTCAAGTGTTTCGCAATAATACCTCATTCTATAATCCAAGCATATGAATGTGTAGACAATACAACGAATACAATAAGCTTACTCCATCTCTTGACGTATTCAACAATTATTTCAATTTATGTAAACAGGATATCCAAAATATCCTCAAAGACCAATGAGATTTATGCATCAAAATCAGGTAACCTTATATTATTGTAAAAAAAGTTATCTCAAAGAGCTTGTTCATTGAACGACTGAGAATAGAGTTACTACCTATTTTGTGTATATTTAATTGATTCTTCATTGTTTTTATATTAAAATATGAATGGATTAGGATTTAATAGTTAAGAAGATATCGCTATATAGAGTAATTTTTCTTTTATTCCTGGATATACCTTATACGTAGCTAAAAGACAAATATATTTTATGTTAGAACCATGTCTTTCTTAGACAATAGGTAAGTCTTTTGAATTGATATACATATACTAATGCACAATTGCACAAACTAATTTTGCCCGTAACTTTGACTTGGAAAATGTCAATCCTACACATCAGCAATGTCAAATACGTATCAAATGGCGATGACATTTTCAAAGTTATAGGCAAAGATAGGTTGCGCAACCGAGTCTTAAAGAAAGAAAAAAAAACAAAAATGTTTCCCTATCAAATGACTTTTAAATTCAATTTGAGCGAAGCAGACAAAAGTTTCATAGCTAAAAGAGGTTTTACTGTATATGGATGAGGCCGCTTGTTTAATTTAACTAAATAAATAAACTTTGTAATGCTTAACTTTTGTTTATGTATTGATAATAAACAAGTGCCGATATGATTTATCATTAGTTGTTATCATCAATAATGGAATAAAAACTCAATAAATCATAAATATTGGTTGTCTTTCGTGGTCATATTTTACAATAAGTAATCGGATCTTTCATACGAGGTCAGTGTTCTTCTTTTTTATCACAATTATTACTTTAAGTGACAAAGTATAAACATATTATTAAACTAATATACATTTTTTATTATAAACGAAATAATTAGTTAAATAGGTATATGTATTATTTGCACACCTTGTACAAATGTAAAATTTTATTTTCATCATTTTTTTTATATTTTTGTTGTTTAAAATGATCCCATTTCCATTATCTATACATTTTGGGTCTTTTTGAATACAAACAAATTTCAAAGTGATTAATAATTATTATACCGGGTATATCAAGACTGCTACCGAAAACGAAGCCGGGTGATAGTTTAAGCGACTTCAGACACAATGCAACAAAAAAAGTTGTAAAAAAAGCGACAATTTTTTTTTGTTATTTTTTTCCTATGTCCATATTTGGGTGGTAAATACATTTTTTCCTAAAATAATAGTGTATATCCTTTTATTTATAAACACTCTAAGGTATAAAAGAGTTTAAATTATTATTTTAGCAAAAACTATGAATTTACCACCCAAAATTGACGATATTTAAAAAATCATAAAAAAAATTGTCGCGTTTCTATGCGAAATTTTTAATTGCATTGTGTTTGTAGCCACTAAAACTACCACCCGGCTTCGTTTTCGGTAGCAGTCTTGAGATACCCTGTATAGGTACCTACCTATCTAATAAAAAATACCTAAAGAATTTTATACTCTTTAGAATTCTAACAAATAACATTATAACACGTATAGGTAAGTGTTGAGCCTATCCGATATTCAATAATAGGAGTACATATTATTATTATATTCTTTACACAAATAACTTATATGAATAGTTACTTCCTTAAGCTAGGTACCGACAATAGATTCTTAATTATTCTCAAAACATAGTTAATAAGGAATATGACATACCTCTTGAATATACACAGATCCGGTGTGCAAATACTTCTTCTGGCAAACAACTCCGTACAACACTTCGAATTCATCAGCAAAAATTACTTCTTTCGTCACATTCATATGCTTGTAAACGTAATTCTCACCCTCAAACAAATCTGTCTCATTAACCGGGTTTGTACACACAATCCTACCCTTCCTAGTCATAATCATCCCTTTGGGACAACATTTGCTAACACAAGAGCCACTTTTGCACATATTTTTGTCTCGCCTAGTTATATTTTGATAAAAATCAGCACTACACAAGTTTATGAGGCAAATAATGAATACGAGTCGAAACATTTTTTTGTTTTTAGATCGCGCGAATTGTGTTCGATATTTGAAATTGATTGCACGGCGGTACAGACGTTTGTCGCCTGTCAGAAGTACTCGGCAAATGACTAGACCAGCTAGTGGCTCTTTTTAAGTGCATTCAACCGGCGTTCAATTATTTTTTGTCAAAGGAATCGTTGGAGTTATTGTTTTGTTAAACTAAATTACAATTTTAGGCGATTGGTTACAATAGTTTTTGTTGTAAATATGAGATAAAAATTAGTGGCTCATGAATAAAAATGTTGAATTTGGTAAATGTTTACTATAAAATCAAAGTAGGTAAACGAAAGATTAGAATTTTCACACAATGATAATTTTGAATTGACCCAAAATATAGAGAAGTTATCTCGTGAACAAAACCGAATCTTGACCTTTTAGTACGTTTAACAATAAAAATTTTAACATCAAAATCAACATAGTAAATATTGTATACAATACTAAAATATCGAAGTTTTTAGCAGTAACATTTTCTCTACATAATTTTTGTCCTAGTCCCAAATGTATTGTATATGCAACAATGTCACAAATGCAATTTTTAATAATGGCACAGATGCGGTTCGAGGTGTGAATAATGGGGGTCACCGCCCAATGCCAAACAGATCAAGCTTTTAAAATTATGAAGGATATTTTTTTTTTCAATTTATGACATTTATATAGTTGGAATTCATCATAATAATTATATTCTTTGGTATCCTTTGTGGCGCAATTGGTTAGACGCTGGCTGGGGAACAAGGGACTGTGGGTTCGATCCCCGCTCAGAAACAAATGTTCTGGTGATTCGCATGTACATATTTGATTTAGTTTAAGGTGTTTATGAGACCGAAAAGTCTCTCGAGGTTTTTGATATACACAACATAAGACTCGATCTGAGTATGGGATCAGGACTATGTATGTGATTATTTAGTGTATTATTGATTTGATTTATACGATATGTAAGAAAAATAACATAGCATAAAGATCATTATAAGTTTCTGCCAGTAAGCAGGCAGATGATAGAGCTCCTACCTATGTATTACAACCCTGTACCTATGTATCACAAATGAAATAAATGATTTATGATTGGATAATTAAGGCTGGTTTTAGAGTCACGCTGACTGCGCGCTGACCGTCGGCGCTGACAACTCATCGCGTAGTCTACGATCGGGGGTCAGCGCTGACAACTACGCGTTGTTCTACAACGCTCCTTAGAAGCTCATATATTTCAACTGTCAGCGCTGACGGTCAACGCGCGGTCAGCGTAACTCTAAAATCACCCGTATAGCATAGCAAACTCATAATTGGTGAACTCTGGACTATGAAAAAAGCCCTCTAAACCATTATCAGGAAATTATGGGTAAATACTATCTGTATCTGTAACAGCCTACATAAGTCCCATTGCAAGGTGCGGGCCTTTGCAATTGATCATACGATTAGGTGCTAGGCCATACACTCCACCACGCTGGCATAGTGCGAACTGGCCGACATTACATATCATAGCAATCCTCACAAATGGTGGTTTCCAGATATTGACCTAGAAAATCCTTATTATTTGGAATATATTATACTGTTTATACCATTCCTATATACTAGGAATAGAGGAGATCTATATTAACCATTGGACTTTATGTGGCTAAACAAAAGAAAACTCTATGGGTTTTGGTTTTTTTCGCCCACATGGGTAGATCTTCCTCCGACACTGTGCTTGCATCTATATTAACATTTCTATATGACATTAGTCCCAAAAGAGAACGTTTAACATGTATCGACTAGCGTGTAAATAATACGGTCGAAGTATTAATATTACTAATTATGATGTGCAAAACATTAGTTTATTTAATATTATAATACTGCACAGGGTATGTCAAGGCTGCTACCGATAACGAAGCCGCGTGGTAGTATAAGTGACTTCAAATTCGGACACAATGTAGTGTTAAAAAATTTGCAAAAAAGGCGACACTATATTATAGTATATCATTTTGCAATTTTTTTCTACCGTCGTATTTGGGTGGTAAATACATAGTTTTTTTCTGGTAGAAAGAAAGAGAAGAAGAAGTAGAATGATATTATATATAAATTGTAAATGCTAATTTGTAATGTGTTTTAATTCTGTTATGTTTATCAATTGGAATATTCACTTAATTTAACTGTCCATGTTATATTGGTTTGTAAAAATGTTTTTGTAAATATTATTACATAATGTTGTATTATATATTAGATATAATACAACATTATGTAATAATTTGTTAATATATTATTAGATATTGTATTAGTTTCACATTTTACTGCATGTTATTTCATTGTTTTAACATACTACTTGCTCCTAGTCATAGTGGTAAATCAATTAGTATTGCCTGCGGCTTAGTCGGGGCGATAAAGTTTTTTAAGAAGGAAAGCTCGGCAATATATTTTCCAGCGAAAACATCCTCGATAAATGAACTATCCGATACTACATTTTTATTTTATTAGAGCCAGCAGTTCCTGTGCTTAGCGCGTTATAAAAACGAAGTCTTTAGTTTTGTGCGTGGTGGCCTGTTGGTAAACGGACTAGACGCGACTGCCAACATGTTCACGGTGGCCGCGGGTTCGAATCCTAGGGCAGACCTCTGACTTTTCGGAGTCATGTGTGTATTATGACGTATATGGGCTGATACAGATACAGTACAGTTTATTTTTGTATATTAGTATAACCTGGATTCATTGATAATCATAAACACTTTCTTACTTAGTCTCAAAATTTACTATAAACCTTAATTATATTAATACAAAGATCAGACATATGTAAATACGAATAATATTAAATACACTGGTCAACATGAAAATTGCCTTTTACTTGAAACTGCTATACATCTTTAGTATTCGACCCCCTTAATCTAAATATCGGAAAGTGCTCGAATGGAGGCCGCGTATCGGAAAGCGCAGCGTAGGACGTCCACCCACAAGATGGTCCGACGACCTGGTAAAGGTCGCGGGACGTCGCTGGATGCAGGCTGCCTCCAACAGGTCTCTGTGGAAATCATTGGGGGAGGCCTATGTTCAGCAGTGGACTTCCTTTGGCTGATGGATGGATGGATGGAATCTAAATATAGAACTTAAAATTAATAGTTAGCTCTTATTATTAATTTATGCTATATTTAAGATAATACCGGGTAACTTGGTGGATGTCACTTTATATTATGAGATTTCAAATAATTTTGTGAGAGTATCCGCGTTAATTTTATTATTATGCTTTCGTTTCATGTGTCTTATAGTATTAGCGTTTCATTTGTTTGTTAAAACGCGAAATTTTAAAAGTTATTTTAGTACAGGCAACGAAGCATTTTTTCCTGCATAATTTGCCAGGAGTTTTTTTTTTTCATGAAGAGGTGGCATATGACCCCACTAAGTTAAAAACCCAAAATACTTACAAAAATGGCGTCCGCTAGAGCCGCCATTTTGAAAAACGCGTTTGAAGCCATATCTCCGGAACCGTCCACTTTAGGTCCATCATGCTAAGGACCTTTCTTGTAGATAATTAAATTTCCCATCTTTTTTGTTCAATAATTTTTTTTTGTACCATTAACCGTTCGCGATTTACAATGTTATTAATATTCGTTTCATGCCTTTTTGCCGATATCTTTGTTTATTTATTTATTTAACACTTTATTGTACACCATATACACAAAAAGACAAAACTAAATGAAATAAAATATATGCACAAGTGGCGGTCTTATTGCTTGAAGCAATCTCTGCCAGACAACCATGGGATGCATAAACGAAAAGAACGAAAGTTGGGGCTTCGGGTGTACGAGTATTACAATTTATAATATTGTTAATTTTATAAATAAACATACATACATACATATATATGTTGAATAAACATACAAATACACAAAATACACATATAAATATATATATATATACAGGGTGGACAAGAAAACGGCGCACCTGCCAATATACATTATAGCATATGGTGAAGGCATCTTAATTAAGACGGATTTGCATGGCGCTAGCGAATATTAAGAAAGATGCCGAGAAAAAAAAAACTAACCTTACATATGCTAACCCTTAACACATTACGCTAAAGTGATTGAACCTTACAACTGAACGGAAGACACTCAACAATAAATAAGCAGAGCCCATTATTTACTTATAAGTCGTGCGATTGTGTACATAACGCTCAGGGTACATAAAAAGTATATTAAATTAATACTGTCAACAGTCACATACATGGGTACTAACCCCACACTAAGATACAAATCTTGTGTCGCGGGGATTAGAAAAATAATTATGGTTCATGGAAATTATTGGTCTCGGGGCAGAAACTGAACCCGCGGTCTCTCATTTCACAGGCAGTTCTTACCAACTGTGCCACGGAGGCCGTCGGTGACTCATATGGGCTGGTTAGTTGTCATTAATTACCACTAAAATAGTTAACTGACCTTGTAATGTAAAACGTAATGACCTTGATAGGTAAGGATGGAAGCGCAGGTTCCGCCAAAACCCGCACGAAAACACTGTCACAGTTTGGTAGCACAAATCACTTTTTCTTTTAAATTTCACATAACACAAATTACATCAAAAGCTATCAAATTGGGTAATGTTCAAAGCATAGTGAAATTAATAAAATTTACTCAAAATAACTGAAAACGAATTTACAATAATATGCACACGACTAATACATGCACACGCGATCGCAATCCGAATCCAACTAATAAAAAATAAATTATTATTTTGATTTTTGAAAGATAAAGGCCTGTTCACATTAGATACAAAGCTTTCCTATTTGAGTTCATAATAATTCATGTGAGCAATTAGTATTAGTACTGTATCAGCTCATATACGTGCCACTGCAGGTCTCCAGTGCAGTAAATTACTGGTTAGTGTTTATTGATTTCACTAATTTTATCTCACAGAAGTCTCATATGCAAATTCTATGCTGTAATGGTAGACGACATATCTCTAGGTATAAGAATTTAGATGAAATTTTATCACTTTAAAGTAACATTATTTTCAAAACACATTAAAGTAATGTTAAATACAATAATAAGCAAAATTAAATAGACAGTTTGTAACTGACTGGATCGGTTGATGACATATTTAAATAATATTATAACCTCTTGAGCAAGTAAGGACCATTCTATCAGTCCAATAAGATCTTTTTTTAACGTAACTTTTATATCGGAATAGGTACTTAATCAAATTAAGTTATATCAAGTGTGTAGTGTGAACACACCTCAAGATGTCGGTCTTCTTTTGCAAAATGCTAAAAGTTACCGACAAAGACATTGCCGCCTTTCGGCTCGCGCTCACAAAGGGCGGCGGCAACCTCAAAGGAAGAATAATCGAGCCGCGTTGGATCCGACGAAGTACACTATGACCGGCGGCTTCCTTTGACTAATAGGGCCGAATTGGGCCATCATTTTAAAAATATTATTTTTTATTAATCAGTGTCATCAGATTTTTTTTTCAATGAATATTAATAATTTAGATAATTTAAATGTTATGTAGGTATTACGAAAACTTTTCTAATTATAATTAAATTCGCAATCTTACATGATTTAAGCGATGACCAATGTGATTTCTTGGTGTCTTTCAGTTTGGATTTGTGACACTAAGGAAAATAATGACAAACAAATAATAGTCAATCCATACACGATGCAACTGCACCTAAAGTTATTATGTTGTTAATTTATTGACGCTTAAATCTGAGTACGTCCCTGTTTAACTGATTGATTTATTTGAAATGAAACAAAAAATATCCTTTTTTGAAGTTAGAGAAGGATAAATTATACAGCTAAGAGTTCATGACCTTACCCATGTGTAAACAACGGTTAAAGCGATGTCTAAGAAAGTTTTGATGCTGTTAAAAATGGTTTTCGTGGTATATTTCGTTAACCGTTCAATTAACGACGAAACGAAAAAATACGTATGTGTTTAAATCTTGTTCTTCATCCATTCCAACTGGTTTTATGCGAAAAAGTGGTGATTAAACTGAAAACTTTAAACGGTCATAACTTCAAAATGGATAGGTATTTTCCAAATATTATTTTTTTATTACGATATTAATATTATGCTATTGTACCCAACTGAGCAAGTGCGCCATTTTTTTGCGCTCCCTGTATATATATATATATATATATATATATCTAATATATAAAATCTGGGGGCGCGGCCGAGCCCCCTCCAAGTAGGACTGTTGATATTTTTTTAAATATCGGATTTTCGATATATCGATATTTTCAAATATATCAATATCGGAGTTTGATATATCGAAATTCGATATTTTCTTATTTTATTGGATGTTTTAAAAATATTATCGTATGTCGCCTCAAAAATAACTTACACAGTCAATTTATTACAATTTACCGATCAAATTGCAACGCGCTACAGTAGAATACACTAAAGCGCTCGCGTGACGCGAACTTGACGCGAGCGTATTACGAGAATACGAAAAGGGATGTTTTGATCGAAACGTAACTGCAACTGCGCCGCAACTGAACATATATAATTACGAATTGCTAATTGCAGACCATAGATTATACACATCATCATCATCATCATCATATCAGCCACAGGAAGTCCACTGCTGAACATAGGCCTCCCCCAAGGATCTCCACAATGACCTGTTGGAAGCGGCCTGCATCCAGCGACTTCCTGCTACCTTAGTCAGATCGTCCGTCCACCTTGTAGGCGGGCGTCCGACATTTCGCTTGCCTGTACGTGGCCTCCACTCGAGAACCTTTCGGCCCCAACGGCCATCGGTTCTACGAGCTATGTGCCCAGCCCACTGCCACTTCAACTTGCCAATCCTATGGGCTATGTCGGTAACCTTGTATACACATATTATCAACATATTATAAAGCAGAGATGCAAAGTAATTGACAACATTAGTGGGTAAATTAAATAAATTGGCCGAAAAAAAGTTATAAAAAAATATCGAGTGTCGATATTTACATTTCAATATCGAACTATCGATATATCGTCCAAAAAAGTATTAGTAATAAATATCGATATTTATTAATAATGATATCGATATTTTGATATATCGATATTTTATCAACAGTCCTACCTCCAAGTCGAGCTAAAAAGTGGCATGGCCGTAACATCCTTTTCTCGAAGCAATTCAGACCATTTTCAACCCCCTATAACTTCGTTGTGGCTAAAGCATGAAGCCAAAATTTTCAGTTGCTAAGCAGGCATTGTGTGAACACGGTATATTTAAAATTTCATTCAATTTGAACCAGTAGTTTAATAATGGTAACTATTCAAACTTTCTTAATTTTGTCACTCACTGACTGACTGACCGATCATCAAAAGTCTAAGGCACTTCTAGCAGACATAGAACCTTCAAATTTAGAATATAATTAGTGTTTAGTGTCTAAAATAAGGGAAAATTCAAACATTTCATAATTAGTGTCTAGTTTTCTAGATAGGCCAACTGCGTGAATAACTTTGTAATCCCATATAAATGTATAGGATTACATTTGCAGTTAATGAATCATTGTACCCGTATATAATGGAATAATAGTTGTAGATAGATATCTATATACATGAGGCATAACAGGAGGGGATATAGAGAGGCAAATGGTGTATTCAGCCCATGAAACTGTACAACATTCCTCTAGAAAATCATGACGAAGAAAAACTTGCAAATAAATAGACTAAATAGCTCGAAAATATCAATTACAATGAAAGAAAGAACATTAATAATCAAATCCGCTATATTTGTGATAAATTGATACCTACAAAAATAAGAAAAATCCATAAGACAGAGGCTTTAAGAAAAATCGTTAGTGATATTCTAGAAGTAAGAAGTACCGAAAAGGAAAAAAGTAGGACTCTACAAAAAGACGTGAGATCCCATCAAAAACATCCTGTAAAAAAAATCCAAGTCTCGTAGCTCAGGTTTTCTACCGCAAAAAGTTGTGAGATGCATGTAATACCAAGTCGATTAATTTATTTAGTCCTTAAGGGACCTTCTATATAAAGTTATTACGTTAGTTATTACCATATCAATATTAAAAATTCTTTACGTTTTAAATAAATAGATCGACTTGGCCAGCAGCATTATGTATAAATTGTACCATACATTATGTTTTCATGCGATGGCCAAGTCGATCCATTTATTTAAAACGTAAAGAATTTTTAATATTGATATGGTAATAACTAACGTAATAACTTTATATAGAAGGTCCCTTAAGGACTAAATAAATTAATCGACTTGGTATTACATGCATCTCACAACTTTTTGCGGTAGAAAACCTGAGCTGCGAGACTTGGATTTTTTTTACAGGATGTTTTTGATGGGATTCTTCTGTCACGGGGTGCGTAATCGAACTCCTCCGAAACGGCTTGACCGATTCTCATGAAATTTTGTGAGCATATTGAGTAGGTCTGAGAATCGGCCAACATCTATTTTTCATCCCCCTAAATGTTAGGGGTAGTCCACCCCTAAAATTTTTATTTTTGTTTTTTAGACAAAATTTTTAATTTCTATTTTTTTATGATACAACATACAAAAATACATACAATCCTCAATTTTCACCCTTCTACGATCAACCCTTATTTTTTAATAGCCAGTTTAGTAATTTAATCATTTTTCCTCTCCGGTCGAAAACTGATCAATCGTCATTTAATTAGTTATCCCCGCCAGATGTCTACAGGTGTCACTTCTGACCCAGTAAACAGCACGGAGTAGGGATGAGAACGAAGCCGGTCTCCTGTTTCTCTCACACAATACGATTATTGTTTATGCATCAAGTGTAGTAGTAACGTTGACAATTATTATTTTGCTATCTCAGTGTAACTCTCATATTAAATTTTAATAATTCCTATTTTATATATAAGATGTATATGGATGTTTATGGAGAGAAGGGACATAAAGTAAAATAGAATCGAAGGTACGGGAGAGGGCTGGGATAGATGACAGATTTGTTAGGACGAACTGTAAATGCACGTTATAAAACGGGATGGATAATAAAGAGAAGGGACGGGACGGATTGGGAAGAGACTGAACAGGCGGATGAGACGGGATTGAGCCGGACAGCAGGATAGCTACGTCAAGTTTAGGCATACAAGAGTTTATACGAAAAACAACATGTATTTGGTGTGGAGTGGAATCAAAAAATATATGCACCCAGGCGAAGCTGGGTCGGGCCGCTAGTATATATATATATATATATATATATATATATATATATATATATAACAACAAAGTAAAATGTGAACAACTCCAATATCCTCATAGAACTTGTAAGTAGTGTTCTTTAACCATATTTTTAATATTTTTTTAATAATTGTTTAAACTTCTTCTTTGTTAATAATTGTTTAAACAAAAAATTGTTAATGACTAAACTTTTAAATCAATAAATTCTTAACAACTTTTCACTCATACTTTTTTTCTCTAAAATCAATATTTTAGAAGTTATCGCGCGTTCAATGGTGTACTACCGAATCAAGGTCAATGGAAACGAAGGATGCATAGCGTAATTATGAAATCCAATGATTTCTCCATGATTATCACGTAATTAATTAAATACTGATGGCATAAGGGAACAAAGCAATGAGGAAATAGTAAATTTTGTTAAAAATCCATGTAAAATTTATTGTGAAAAAGGTATAAAATGAAAATTAATAACATTGTAAATCGCGAATGGTTAATGGTACAAAAAAAATTATTGAACAAAAAAGATGGGAAATTTAATTATCTACAAGAAAGGTCCTTAGCATGGGCCTAAAGTGAACGGTTCCGGAGATATGGCTTCAAACGCGTTTTCCAAAATGGCGGCTCTAGCGGACACCATTTTTGTAAGTATTTTGGGTTTTTAACTTCGTGGGGTCATGCCACATCTTCATGAAAAAAAAATTGCACTCCGGGAGTGCCGGCAGAAGTGAAAACTTGATTATTAACGTTGAGCATGTTTGATATTTTGGAATGGTTAGGGAATAATTTTGCACCAATTGCTTTATCAGTATAAAAGTACTATCATTTATGTGGTAGAATACAATATTCATTTATTGCGCTATCGTACACAAACATGACAATTTATATTACATTAAAAATTTAACACATTAAAACTATTACAATTATTTTACATTAAAAAGTTTATCTCTCCGAAAAATCAACTTTCATCCATAATTTCAACGACTTTTTCACCATCATCATTACCAGAACTATCATCGCCAATCTCTAAAACTGATACGATAGGTTTATGGTAGCTGAAGTAAGAAACGAACAGTTTTGATTCGAACCTATTTAAATGTCTAATAAAGACCGCATCAATAGTAGTTTTGTATTTCGTTTTGCTATGATTGCGATCATTCGACATAGTTAAACCAAATTCATTATTTAAAAATTCAATTAATAGTTGATTTTTATCGTCTGCGAAGTTTATGTTGAAATCTCCACTCAAAATCATTGGCAATTCATCAAAGCTTTATAAACTGACAGCTAATTGACAGCTGTCTACTCTCCATCCATCTTACGCTTTTCCGATCAGGTCACGTGTCCTGACGCGAGTTTAAGATTTTATACCCATAACAGAAAAAGTGCTCAACGCCGCTAAAGAAGTTTTCACTTCAAAAAAAACTCCTGGCAAATTATGCATTGCGGACAAGAGTAACCCGTTGCTTCGTTGCCTGTACTATTTCTCATTTTCGATAAATTTCTGTTGCAAAAACTACAATTTGCAAAAACTACGGTTTGTTGGGTCTGCAAATGGGCTACACCAAGTGCTGGTGCTTCTTGTGTGGGTGAGATAGTCGGGCTAGATCGTTACATTACTTTAAAAAAGATTGGACTTGAAGACAAAGTCTGTGCCCTGGAGAAAATAACGTTAAATATCCTGCCCTAGTCGATCCTCATAAAAAATTTCTCCCTCCATCGCATATGAAATTGGGATTAATGAAGACCTTGGTTAATCCTCTCAACAAAGGTTGACCAACCTTTGAAGGTTGGTCCACCTTTTTTCGCACCCACTTTGCAAGTAATTGATTACTTGCGAAGTGAATTTCGACATCTATGCGGCGCCAAAATAAAAGGGGGAGTTTTCGTCGGACCTCAAATATGAGAGATTCTTAAGGACCAAAACTTTGATCCGATTTCACAGGGCATCGAAAAAGAGGCATGGGAATCTTTTAGAGCAGTAGTAGTTCATGATTTTTTGGGCAATAGGAGATTTGAAAATTACCACGAGCTTGTGAACAATCTTCTGCAAAAGTATCAGCAAATGAGTCGCAATATGTCCCCAAAAATTCACTTTCTTCATTCTCACCTCGATTTTTTCCTCCTAACTGCGGTGATATGACTGACGAACATGGTGGACGATTTCACCAAGACTTATTGATAATGGAAAAGAAATACAACGGCTTGAGACCACATCCTCGGTCCAAAAGTACAAATTCTTTAATACAAGTCTAATTACAGGTAATCAGAGAAACTGTAATTTGCCATCAATATTTCTTTGAGACAATAATAACAAAACCAAAATATAAGCATACTGAAGAAAATATACATAATTTTACCTTTGGCTAACTGATATTGGAAATAATGTGTTTGTTTTTTGAGCATAGCTTTCAAATGGGGCTACTGTTGGGCTCACTCGACTCAGCCGCATACGACGGCGCGACACAAAGTTTGGGAAGCTGTAGTAAATGTACAACACTCACTCTTGTATAAAAATATCCTGCATATAAAGCAGCTTATAATAATATAAAGCAATAACTCTATTTATATTTGCACATTTGCATACAATCATGAAAGTAAGCTGATTACTACGTGTCTGTTTGTAACTCTATAGCCGACCGTAGATAATGCATTGTGTACCCGCGAAATACACAATGATTAATAACACCACACCGCACACATTCCATCATAATGTTATTTACTAAAGTGCAACTACAAATTGATACGTACTTGTTTACATAACAAAAGGGAGCACAGGGACTTTTAATGAATTGAAGTCTCATTTCACTCGAATCTTCATATTTTAATTAATAAAAAAAGAAATGATACAAAACTGTAAATTATAAGTTTTAATACTGTTAAAATTCAACAATGTAAAACATAAGAAATAGAAGCTATACACACAAGCAAAAGAACAGTAACGTATCGTACAACCTTAGGGTATACACAAATAATACAAAATTAATATCTCCCGTAAAGATATTAGTATAACTGGCCTTCCCAACGTATCAATAAACTATAGAAAAACATTTATTGTAAATATTCAATACAATAGAGTATAAAATCTTGTGGCAGTAACAGTTCCTCTATGCGTTTCTTTGTCCTAATTCCATGTGCATGTATTCGAAAAAATTTATTACAAGCAATTTTCAATAGCTATGCATCTATCTATGTTAAAAGTTTTCGTGACACCAGTCCCAAAAGAGGACCGCTGTCGTTTACCAACTAGCGTGAACAAGAATATGGCATAAACTACTAATAAATAAGTACCATAAGAAAAACTACCACTTATTATTTAAACTCGCGAATACTTTGGATCCAATTGAAATAAGTCTGGTGTCTCATTTTTAGGACCAAATTTTGAAGTGTTTCCATAAATTTTCGCGATTCTAAGACTAAACGGAGATCTAACTTGTCATTTCTGTATAGTCTCTTATAAACAAATCACTAAATTTCCACAGCATCGGGGAAAACATGGTCTAAGTACGCTTGATGTCCATAACTTTGCAACGGCTTCGGCCTTTCTCTCTTCAAATTTGATCCTCTTAGGTAGTCTCCACTATTCCTATCAAATTTTGAAGCGATTTCTCTCACTTTCCCAGGCCTCGGTTTGCAGTCATCTTCAATAACCTTTACATTGTTATTAGGTATTTGTACTTCATCAGATTCTTCATAAAATCTTTGCCTCGCATTGCCTTTATCTATTTCCAAGTTGCAGCCACGATACGAAGCTCTCTTTGTATCTTTAACAATATTCTCTTTACCTTTGTTTCTCCCAGAATTATTCCTATCATACATTCTTGTGCTATTTGCACCAGTGATTTCGTTGTGTCTAGTATTTTGTGCGTTATCTACAGTGCCTTCATTATTTCTCGTCATACCGAAATACGGGTCTTTAGAATATTGTATATCTTGATTACTTTTGCAAATGTAATTTTTGCGTTCGTAAGTTTTGATTTTTTTCTCATTACTCTTGGTGGATCTTCTGATGTTTGGAGCAGATTTGAAAGTGGTAAATTTGTTTTCGATATAGTTATTGTTAATTTCATTATTGGGTTTACGTTCGTAAGCGTGCTTTCTTTGGTGAGTTAAAGGCTTAGATAGTGACAAATATTTAGGCGGCTCCCCGTGTTTATTTATTGTAATATCGTATTGGATATGCGGGTCCAACACCGCATATACATTCTCTTTGGCTTCTCGTTCCAGCGATGACAAAGCAGCCTGTGTACAAAATATTACTATTAATATCATGTATTTTTTCATAAGCTTAAGTTTTTAATAAAAGGCATAGAAGATTGTGCATAATAAAACAGTGTCATGTAGCCATCACCGCAGTTAATAAAAATAATTTGAAGACGTTAATCATTCCTGTCATGATAAGGCTGTTGCTTGTAATATATGTTTTAGGTTTACTGTCTATCTGGCTAATTGTCTTGCATTCTTAGCCCGCTATATGTAATGGACAATACAAGACTTTGAAAATGTACAACAAATATATTTCATGCCACATGCAATACGAAAAATTTAGGGGCGTGTCATTATGATTTTATGGATTGTACCTAATATTGTCACCATACTATTGGATAATCTATTAATTTTATATTAATCTCCTTATCGGTTGATGTCTACTTAATATGACGCTCGCTCCATGTTATTTTAGGCTATTTGTGGGTCGCCATAGCACTTCAATATTCTTGTGTTTTTATAGTATGGTAGGTGAATTGCAATTTCACTGATGGGTTTCATTTGTTTTTAGATCGATCCATTTTCTGTTAGAATTACCAATAACCACGAACACCTACATAATATAGCCTACTCTAGGTATTGTATGAATAAGTTAGTGTACAAAATTCAACCATTTCAACTCTTTGTGATTATATTATTAAATAAATTTCTTTGCGGGTTAGGATAAGTCAGACATTCCCAAAGCCACTATTAGGTTCAATTCTCAGCGTCTGGCTTAGAATACAGGGACGGCTGGAAGGGCGGGTCTTTTAAATTTTAATTAGTCGTTAAAGCCATGCAGTGCGGTCCACACCTGTGCCGTTCACGCGCACACATCACACTGTTGTGGGGGGCTGCAGCACGACGGCGGCGCGTCGCACCTGCAGCGCGCCCGGCGAGTAGCGCGACGCGGCACCCCCCGCGCCCCCCGCGCCTCCCGCGCCGCCCGCGCCGCCGCCCGCGGGGCCCAGCACCCCCGCCACGCTGCCGCGCCCCGGCCCTGACACCGCCTGTATGGAGCCGCGGGGCTCGCGTGGCGTGTACACCGCGTCGGCGGGGAGGACTGTCTTCTCGCTAAAAACAGATTAAATATAAAGATTAAAGCCTATTATTGTTTTGTTATCTTCGCACAAATTTAATTCAAAAGTCGTTCGAAAGAGTGTAAACATTCGCTAACTAAAATAGGTTTAAAAGGTCCGTGAATACAACTGTTATTGTCTCGCTTAAGTAATGATCTATAAACTGATGATATGTGAATGATGATGATGATACTAGAAACTATCTCAGCTGAAACTATAATTTACTTCTTACCTGTCCAAATCTTCAGTCTTGTATTCAACGCTCTCTGAAACAACAAAAAGGACGACTTAAGAGTTTTTTTTTTTTTTTTTTTATTGCATTGAATGGCGAGACGAGCAATCCGTTCGCCTGATGGTAAGCGATACGACCGCTCATGAACAGTAGCAATATTCCACTGCGCTCGCCATCCTGAGACATAAGATGTTAAGTCTCAATATGTCCAGTAGTTGCTCTGGCTACAATGTCCTTCAATCCGAAACACAACAGTGCATTTAAGCAGTGTTGTTTCACGGGAGAAATAGACATTGCGGTGGTACCTACCCAGATGGCTTCTCACATATGAGAGACCTACCACCAGTATCAACAAATAACACAAACGCTTCAGGCAAAAACATTTCCTTCTTTTAATTCTATATACATAACAACACTACAATTAGTGTTAAATAATAATTAACATCAGGAAATAAAATGAAAACAGTAAATAATTCTACACAAAGAAAGTAAAGATAAGTAGCAAATACTCTCACGACAAGGATTAAAGTACCGAATTTATAAATAAATCATTTAAAACAAAAGAATAGCAAAAGTACATATATCAACTAACCTCTCCGTCGCTTACACCTGATGATGAGACAGAACACGACCACCAGCAGTGCGGCGATAACCAGAGCCGCCGCAATCAAGGGCGCCACGTGCGCAGTCTCTGTTAGCGAAAAATTATCTGCGTGAACAAAATCCATGGTTATACATGCAAATTAAAACAAAACTACAGGTGTAGATGAAGTAGACGATGATATTAAAACTATTACAGGTTTAAATGAATTAGCGGATGATATTAAAACTATTACAGGTCTACATGAAGTAGAAGATGATATTAAAACTATTAAAGGACTAGGTGAAGGAATCAATGAGATTGATATTAATAAAAGGATGAATAGGCCAGTCAATGACTAAAGATCTAAGGATAGTAATAATGTGGCAGTCAATCACGATGAAAAGATAGTAGTAATCAAAATATTAGATTACGTATTAGTTTTGGTGGAGAGCATTTATTCTACATCAGACAAAATATTGTAATGAATTAGCATATTACTACTCATTTCGACTAGTAGAGCGAGAGAGATAACGACATTCATTAAAAGCGTACAGATTTTCGAATCACCGTAACACTCTGCATAACTAAAGCCAATAATACATTCATTACACCATTGGTCCCACCGATCAAATAATAAGCATTAGGTGCCCAACACCTCTTTTCCTATTCCCATTCTTTTTCCTCCTCACTCCCCTCCCGAACTAATGGGTCGGCCACACATCCGTGATCGAAGCATTGGGAATGTTCATGAGCGGCAGTAATCACTTACCATCACGTCATCTGCTTGCTCCTTAGCCGGAGATAGGCTATAAAAAACGTAAATTTTATGTACGTTAATTTAATGAACCTATTGTTCGAGATGACAAATCTTCAGGTTATACAGCTAATGTACACGTACATTTAATTAACCTATTGTTTTAGATAACGAGTTTTAAGATGTATACAGCTGACTGACATACAGAATGAAGTAATAACTCAACTAACCATGCACGGTAAGAGACACGGCGTGGGAAGAGAACCCGCGCTCGTTCTCCACATGCAGCACATACACTCTAGCATCAGCGGTGCCAGTGCTGCTGATGAGGAGTGTGTAGCGATAGCAGCCGTTGTCTGCTGACGGTTCTACGGAACGGTATCGACCTAGAAACATAACAAATGTATAGAAGAAAAATATGGTAGGTATATGAAAGATAAGAAAAAGGAGAAAATTTTTAAGTGACACAAATAGAGTATACAGCATTATTCCAAGCCATTTAAAATGAAAGACAATATATTAATTAAAAAAAAAATCAAACGTTTTAAAAGAAGTGTTAGAAGTTTTTTAACGTTTTCAAGATTTCTATTTGTTTTCTTACTAAATAATTTTGGTATTGGTAAACCAGCTAATGTTAAAATCTCTTTGAGCTTTAAGAAGACTGTTTATCCTAGTTTACGTGATAGAAGATAATTGAAAGAAATAATCACGAGTAATTTGATGACGTTACCTATCTGCGAAGGTACTTCAAGCCTCAAGCTGCCCCACAGCCAAGCAGCTTTCCTGGGCGGAGGGTCAGCGCAGACCGTGGCGTGGAGTCTGGCCTCGCCGCCGCTCCACGCGTGGGCTGTGCCAGTCTCCGCGCCCACCGGTGGACCCAGCACGTTCAGCGTCACCGCTTCTGATTGATGGCTTCTGTTCAGAAGGTTTTTTATTAAATTGGATGAATCCACAAATACACAGCATCTGGTATTACATTGTGAACAATTTATAAAACAAGTCTGTAAGGTGTAGGACAGTTGAAGAGTAAGAATTTATAAAAGTAGTGGATACGGATGGACACAGGCATCGGCGATATAAGGGAACCCCTCCTCCTACACATCTTTTTATTATATATGTCCGGCAAACGAGCATACGAGTCACGTGATGGTAAGTGGTGACTACCGCCCAGAAATATTCACAACACTTGGATTATAGACGTGTTGCCTATCAGGTCGGGAAGAGAGCGGGAAGGAAAAATGTATCCGACAATCTGAGTCACCGAACGAATTAAATTAAAATCAATTGCTAGAGTAAACACGTACCGTTCTTCTAGTCCGATCTCGTTGATGGCGACGCAGGTGTAGCGGCCGTGCTGCGTGTATGACACGTTGTGCAGCTGTAGCTGTGGCGTCGACGATATCGGGTAGCCTTCTTGTTGCAGGTTGTTGATGCGAGCCGATGGCGATGGGCTAGAAATCGAAATAAAATCTATTTATAACCTAATTAAGTTGATTTTGGAGTACAACGTACGGAGGGGGTAAATATTTCCGGTAGATGTAGATCCTATCCTAATTCCCAATAATTGGATATATTATATTCATCGTCTGTTAGTCTTATCTTTAAAGTTAAATGAGAACATTGTATGATTTTTATACCTGAGTTCTCCATAAGAGATTCGATGGTATGTATGTATTTACGGTAAGTGACAACATTATAGAATCGTTTAAGCGCATTTCTTTTGCAGTATGATTGATCAGTTCGCACGTGTTATTGCCACTGACTAAAGCGTAACAAGTAATTTTTATAAAACATTTCAGACATTTAGGAGTTACAATTACTTTTTTGCTGTCTAGTCGCTTCTTTTAGTCGTAAGCTGTTTGCATCAGCTGCAACTTTAAAGAGGCTTCGTAATTCCTGGCCTGGCCACTAAAATTGCGCTCCCACAATCTCTTCTGCTGCCCGTGTTAGACTATGCCGACGTCTGCTATCTTGACTTAACCCAAGTTCAACTTGATAAACTTTGAGCGGCTTCAAAATTTTTGCATACGATTCATATTTGATTTGCGCAAATATGATCACATTTCTGAATTTCGCTTTAAGCTCAAGTGGCTCCCTATTCGCCTTCGCGGGAATACTCATATTCTCTGTATGCTTTACAATGTTTTATCCAGTCCCAAATGTCCAATCTATCTAAAGGAATGTTTTCAATACCTCCATAGTTCTAACTCCCACTCGTTGAGATCCTCTAGGTATCTGCACCTTAAAACTCCTTGCCATGACACTACTTTTTATGGTAGTTCTTTTACTGTTAATGCTGTTCGCCTTTGGAACGCATTACCGTCAACAATCCGACAAGCGCCATCACTTAATGTTTTTAAAGACAAAGTTAAAAAATTCTATCTTTCTACCCTATCGTGATAGTCAATGTTAATGTTTAATTGTAGTTTGGTTAAATTATATTATTATTATTACTTATTTATATATATTATATATTTTTTTCTCTTTTGTTCATTAAAACTTTATTGATTAGGATTCTGTATCAGCCCATATACGTCCCACTGCAGGGCACGGGCCTACTCTACAATCGAGAATACGATTGAGTGTGGTAAGGCCATATAGTCCACCACGCTGGCCTAGTGCGGGTTGGCGGACTTACATACCATAGAAATTCTTATGAATCGCTATGGTATGCAGGTTTCCTCACGATGTTTTCCTTCACCGTTTTAGTGCGTGGTGATTGACTATCAATACACACATGACTCCGAAAAGTCAGAGGTGTGCCCTGGGATTCGAACCCGCGACCACCATGAACATATTGGCAGCCGCGTCTAGTCCGTTTACCAACAGGCCACCACGCACTTTCATTGATTAGGTTTAGGTATATATATATTAGGATTATATATTGATTAGGATTAGGTATATATAATATTTGTTACCCTTGTATTTATAATGTATATACAGGGTATATCAAGACTGCTACCGAAAACGAAGCCGGGTGGTAGTTTAAGCGACTTCAGACACAATGCAACAGAAAAAGTTGCGAATAAAAAGCGACAATTTTTTTTTGTAACTTTTTTCCAATGACCATATTTGGGTGGTAAATGCATTTTTTCCTAAAATAATAGTGTATACCCTTTTATTTATAAATAATCCAAGGTATGAAAGAGTTTAAATTAGCAAAAACTATGGATTTACCACCCAAAAATGACGATATTTAAAAAACCATATAAAATAACTGTCGCGTTTCTTTGCGAAATTTTTAGTTGCATTGTGTTTGTAGTCACTAAAACTACCACCCGGCTTCGTTTTCGGTAGCAGTCTTGAGATACCCGGTATATTCTTATCTGTTAGGTTTTCAAACTCCCCCACATTACATATAATCTTATATAACGGATGATCCATCGTACGTTTGGTTGTCTGGAAGAGATCGCTAATAGTGATAAGACCGCCAGTTGTTACACTATTTCAAAAAATGTAAACTGTTTACTTGTATGTAATATGTGGTGAACAATAAAGTGTTATCTATCTATCTATCTTTAGTGCAAGTATAAAACAGCGTATCAACATCGCGAGGCCGCTCGCGAGGCTGCTATCAAATTTGCTCGGTCGAGCAAGGAGTAGAGAGGCCACGTTCAGATTGCCTCACGAGGCAAACGCGTCTCTACACCACGAGGCATGATTCGCGAGCCAGTCTCGGAATGTCAATACCCGACTTTAAGAATAAAATAAATACCCTACACTATACATACCTAACTATATTCTTAAAGACGTATCGCACAATAATTGCAGGAGTTAAGCTAAACTTATCAGAATATTATGATAATCTAATTGTACTTACTCATGATACCACTGGTATGAAGGTGGAGGATTGCCTTCAGCTCTACACTCCAATGTCACTTGAGAGAACAGATTTGCTTCCACGACGGTGTCTGGTCCAACCCACGTCACTCTTGGAGGATCTGACATTAGAA
Source organism: Hyles vespertilio (assembly GCA_009982885.2). Classification (NCBI taxonomy): domain Eukaryota; kingdom Metazoa; phylum Arthropoda; class Insecta; order Lepidoptera; family Sphingidae; genus Hyles; species Hyles vespertilio. The sequence goes on from CM042811.1 coordinate 16,822,718, forward strand.
TTGATTGATTAGGATAATATTATGATTCATTATAAATACTGCTGGTCATAGTCATAACTTAGAAATATAGGTCAGCATATTTCTTTTAACAGCAAAACGTCGATATATTTTTGCGTACTTACATTTGACATCAATTTCAATCTTCACTGAATCTGAAGTACCCACAGAATTTCGTGCTTGACATCCATAGATGCCTGCAATGAAAGAATACATTTTATTAATATTTGGTTCTGAACTACTATGTTGTGTTACTGGTTCATATAGTTTTAAAACAGACTCATGTTAATTAGCACTTAGATTACAGCAAAAACAGATCATATTGTGTTTATCTGATTTCATTTTTACATCCTTATGATTATACCTAAACAATTTTTGATCAAACTTTTTAGCATAATTATATTATTATCTTCAAACGACTTAAACCAACAAACAACATTTTCACTTATTTACAATATTCGTCAATGTTAAAACAAATGCTATAATATAAAATTTATCCTACATAAGAGTATGGAACATAAATTGGTTGGAAGAGTCCAACTCACCTGAATGATTTCTAGCGACAGGAGCGAGTATAAGCTTGGGTCCGTTTGTGGCGATGACCTGTCCGTTTCTGGTCCACCAGACGTAAGGGTTTGGGTTGCCGTCCGCCCGGCACTCAAGGGTCAAGGCGCTGGAGCCTTCCTCCAGGTTGGCGAGGGAGCTAGCATCCGCTCCGACTATGGACACTGCTGGAGCGTCTGTGAAGAATGAATTGATGGATTACCAATACGTATGACAAAATCATTTATCTTAACATTCTTTTATTCTATTCAAAATGTAGAGCTGAATTAATATTCTTTGAAATAAAACTATTTTTTACGGATTTTATCGCGGATTTGGTTTCATTTTTTCATTTTTTAATAATCCCGGTGATTCGATTACTTTACAGCTTACATAGTCACGGGGCGGATTCTAATATAATAATACAATAGAATAAAATAATCTTTTCTATTATTTTTGGCACTTTTCTAAAGTTAAATTTTCAAAGTACTGTGTAGAATGATTTCGTTTATAAGTTTACGACTAGTTTCCCGTTTGGTATAATTTTCTTTGCGAAATTGTAGGTAGGTATTATTATTTTTTATTTCAAAAACGATTTGAAATATCTATAATTAAAATCACGACACTATACTCGTTAAATAAACTCCACACTATGACTACCGTAAACAAAAATTTTTTATAAAGTATTACAGGCACTAAAAATCTTCCTTGTCCAGACGACAAATGTGTTAAGCACAAAATTATGTAGCTTAGACATTTTAATATAAAATATACTAGCATACCACTCCATTTGCATACGCCGGAGAGTTAATTTAATTACTACATGGATAATGGATCATCTACTAGTTACAAACAATAATTATTCATAAATATTTTGGCAACAAACCAAATTGTAAATTCTCTCATGAAATGTCACTTATATCAAGTACATTTATCTATAAGTGTTCCAAATATGACTAAAAACAGTTTTATGGAAATCAGCCAAGTGCTCTATATTTTATAATTGAAATAATTTCAAATGAACTCCTTCATTGAAATTGTTTCTATCGAAATAATTATGTTTAGGATATCATTCAGTAACTTATGTAACAAGAAGAGAATTTATTTCTACTAATTATTACTCTAAGCAACACACATGTCTCTCTCTATTAGGTTCAGAACGACAGTTTTAGTTTCAGTTCTCTGCGTTATGTGCCCCGCCCATTGCCACTTTAACTTACTAATCAGCTGAGCTATGTTGGTTACTTTAGTTTTGCTAAGGATCTCCTCTTTCCTGATACGATCTCGTAGGGAAACCCCGAGCATAGCCCTCTCCATAGCTCGTACAAACTACACAATTCGCACCTTAAGAATGACAGAGACCTAAGCAAAAAAACTTATTTTTTGGGAAACGTTCATGAAAGATTTCTAACATAAGAAATTTTGTACTTATGGAAGATACATCTAGAAGACCGATTTATACATCTTTCTGCCTTTCATGCGTCAATAGGTCCTCCTTTGATAAAGGGTTGACATGTCAGTATGAGCCCAAATATGATTAAAAGACAATTTTTTCTTTTAGTATGTCACTTAAATTCTAAAGGTGCGAATTAACAACAAATCCCACTTACAAGTAACATCGAGCATAGTATAAGAATCCCGGTAGTAAGGCGAGGGGTACGAGGGATGATGGGCCCGGCACGCCAACTGCCGTCCATGAGCTGATCTGGTAGCACCAAGTTCCAGCACCGACCGAGCTGCCCATACTCGAGGTCGTTCTACTTCCGAAGCGTTGGTCTGGCTCCACGCTGTTAGGCGTTCTTTTTCTGAAAGCAAAAGATAGGAATTATAGTAGGGTTTGGATGATCTGGTGAATTTAAAATTAGAAAAGGTATGGAAAGACACCTTTTACAGTTATTCAAGTATTTATGTATAGTTGTGTAGAATGCGAACAGAAAGACGTGAATTCAAAATTCACTGTATTGTTTTAATAAAAGCTCAGAGTATATTCAATGATACGAGTACATGTGTGCATATTTGGAGATAATTTGTCAATGTTGTAAATCAATCTTTGTTAAAGTAGTAAACTCAATACAACAATGTGGAAAAAAAATCACTTACCCAAATACCACTCAATATAAGCTGGCGGGTTGCCATATCTGGCTTCACAGACCACCGTGGCTCTCGATCCCGCTGGCACAGTGATGTTCTGTCCCGGCATCACGTGGGATCCGTTGAAGAGTATCCTGGGAGACTGTGGGGGGACTCGCACTGCTAGCGCCGCTGGTGGACTGGATAAGGCGTCCTGGAAGGTAAGTTGGGTAGGATTAAGGTCTCATTTTCTGTTTTGCTGGTGGTAGGTCTCTCATTTGTGAGATTCCTCCTGCGTCTTCTCATCCGCCAAACAGCAGTGTAAATGCACTGTTGTGTTCGGTTTTGAAGGAAATTTTAGCCAGCGTAACTACTGAATATATTTAGACTTAACATCTTAAATCTAAGGATGGCGAGTGCAGTGTTAATAGTGTTGTTTGGGTTTTATTCTTGTCCATGAACGGTCGTATCGTAAAACATCAGGCGAATACCAATACCTCTGGAATTATCTTCATGGCTATGAATTTCATAGTTTAGCAAACGGCGTTAAGTCTAGTGGACTTAAAGTATTCAAATGATTGAGAAGCTTCAATGATTTTAAGACGACGAGAAGTTCTACGATGAGACTTTGGTCTAGTATAGCGGTCTTCGCAAGTATATCAAATTTGAAATTCAGATGGTGTGTATTAGTATCATAATTTCGACTCAATCGTGTCGAAAGATGTTCATCTCTATGGTAGACACTCTATTAGAATAGCTTTGTTTTACCATCTAGTGCTTTGTCAACGTAAAAAATGAGGTCAATAGGAAGTGTGATTGTGGCTTCTGGGCTGCTAATACTATTATGTTTCGCATTGCACGACGCAAGTTTAGCATTTAATCTAAGTTTGTAATTGATATGTTAAACTTTAGCTAGCCGTATTATTTTACGTCGTTTTTAGTGCAGTGTTAGGTGTGAGTTATAAGATGATTATTTATCAACTGCTATTTTCATGGCAAATAATGGCGAGATGAGCATTCCATTCGCTTGATTCGCTCGATGGTAAGCGATACGACCGCTCATGGACAGTAGCAAAACCAAACAACTCCATGAATTAAAAAGTGATACTTGGCATTCCACTGCGCTAGCCATGCAGAGACATAAGATGTTAAGTTTGGATATGTGTAGTAGTTATTTTGGCGAAAATGTCCTTAAAACCCAAACACAACAGTGCATTTACACTGCTCTTTGGCGGGAGAAATAGACTTTGCGTAGATATGTACACCCAGTAAATTCCTTCCATACTGTATTATCATATCTGAAATACCGCCTAATTGAATTTCATGGTGTTTTATCCATAAAATTATTAAAAAGAAATATATTAAATTTAATAAAAAATAATGATAAAGGTCTTAGTTATCAGTAACGTTTGAATAAAGGTAACTAATTACCGTAACGTGAACAAAAACATACAAATAAATGTATTCATATACATTTTTCTGATCTATTTGGTAAATGAGCTAACGATCCCTTCGTATCTTTTTCTGCCGTGAATAATTCTCGTGCCAATTATTATTTTAACTCAAAAGATAGCTGGCTTGTTGATGAATAAAAGTAACAGAGAATTTAATATATTTACAAACTTCATTCATAGCCTGGGTTCAGATAGACTGTTTAGAAAAAAAGTCTATTAATGAAAGAATTTATCAAATATGACCAGTAGTATCAGGCCAACTTGCAATTTGCCAGCGTGGTGGACTGTATGGTCTAATCACTCTCAATTGTACTCTCGATTGTAGAGAAGGCCTATGCTATGAAGTAGGACATACCGGGTATCTCAAGACTGCTACCGAAAACAAAGCCGGGTGGTAGTTTTAGTGGCTACAAACACAATGCAATTAAAAATTTCGCCTAGAAACGCGACAATTTTTTTTTATGATTTTTTAAATATCGTCATTTTTGGGTGGTAAATCCATAGTTTTTGCTAAAATAATAATTTAAACTCTTTTATACCTTAGAGTATTTATAAATAAAAGGGTATATACTATTATTTTAGGAAAAAATGTATTTACCACCCAAATATGGCCATAGGAAAAAAAAAAACAAAAAAAAATTGTCGCTTTTTTTTGCAAGTTTTTCTGTTGCATTGTGTCTGAAGTCGCTTAAACTACCACCCGGTTTCGTTTTCGGTAGCAGTCTTGATATACCCTGTATAATATGGTCTGATACAAATTAATAATATGTTGTATGTACTACCGTTGTGAAAATAGAAACTGGACAAGTTACCACCTTGGTAACACAATATTAATAGATGAAATCTCTGTAATTTAACTCAAGACCTACCAAGGTAATCAGAAATTCTATAAATACACTTTTATGACATAGGATTTACGCATTCCGTAAACTAACTAGCTAATAACTATTCATGTGAAGACATTAATTGCATTGCCAATGTCCATTAGCATTGAACGTTTGCAATCACGCATGTCATAGCGCTCTTCGTATTATATCAGCAATCTAAATCAAAATAATCTTTATTCAAATAGTCTTTCACGAGAGTTTTTGCATCGTTAGGTAAGGGTCGACTCATACTAGAGTAGATAGAAATATGTGCACTAGTCTGCAGGGATAAAGTTGAATTTTCGATGTTAACTTTTGGATTGACGCTTGACTGCGCTTCTGCGCTACTGGAGTTGACCCTTAAACTATTGCCGATTATACATAGAAAAATCAACTATATTCTTGTTTTCTATTCTCTTATGCACAATAAAAATGGTAGTAGCATCTATGTACATAAAGGCTGCCCAAGGAAAGACGGCGAAATCCAAATAAGCGTTATCTTTTGTGGCGTAAATATAATTTAAAAAAAGTGTCTACATATCGATGTCTGAAATGAATGACTTGAATTGTTTTTAAAATAATTTGTAATTCTTTATACACCTTCAACTTTTAAGAACTATCAAAAGTCTACAAAAATAGCCTTTATCTACTTTCGCTGCACTAGCGCCACAATGGTCAATTTTTGAACTAAAACCTATTATAACCATTTTAATTTAGACTCATCCACATATTTACTAGTAACTTCTGCAAGTTTTATAAATAGAAGGTAGTAACTAGGTACGCAGGGAGGTCCCCTATCTTACACGGTACTATTTACCTCTTCCAGATTTTTAACGTAAAAAGTAGTAAGTAGTAAGTAGTAAGTAGGAAGGTATGAAGGTACTATACCTGCACATCATAATTACTGGCAGTAACTTGGCACTGCCACTGTCCGTCGTCCAGTTGCAGCGTGGCGGCGCGGACCCAGAGCGAGCAGTCCCCTCCCACTGGACTGTTCTCATTCGCCCACTCGTATTTACCGTGGTATATCCCCACGGGCTGAAAAGAAAAATACATTGAAATAAATCGGTACAGACTACATGGCCTGTTGGTAAATGGACCAGACGCGGCTGTCAATATGTTCATGGTAGTCGCGGTTTTAAATCCCAGGGCACAACCTCGGATTATAACTGTGAAGGAAAATATCGTGAGGGAACCTGCATACCATAGCGATTTATGACAATTTCTATGGTATAGAAAGTCCGCCAACTCGCACTAGACCAGCGTGGTGGATTAAATGGTATAAAAATTCTAAATCCTACTTTCAATTGTAGAGGAGGCTTGTGTCTTACTGTGGCACGTATATGGGCTAATACAGTAAAGACTACAAAGAAAAAAATAGGTTTGAATTTTGTGGAGCTTGAACCAATTCGACATGACAGCAATAAATATGAGTCTAGAAATCCTAAATGTAATATATCTTAGATATTACTTTATACGTCTCCGTAAGAGTTATTGGGTGAATATTAAAAGGTTACTTTGTTCTTAGATGAAAGAATACGTTTTTTTTTTTTTTTATTGCCTAGTAGGCAGACGAGCAAGCGGCCCGCCTGATGGTAAGCGGCTACCGCTGCTCATGGACCTCCGTAGTGCCAGGGGACCAGCACAACAAAGTCGCTGCCTACCTCAAGGATAGTACTCTCCTTAAACCTCGTTTGAAGAAGGACAGGTCATAGCGCTGAGGAAACACCGATGCAGGGAGTTCATTCCAGAGCTTGCACGTACGTGGTAGAAAAGAACGCTGGAAACGTACCGTTCGGGAGCGGTACGCCTCCAGGTGGTGGGAATGAACTCTACTGCGGAAACGTGTGGTGCGATGGTACATAGGCGACGGTGGTACCATCTCAAACAACTCTTCGGAGCACTCCCCATGGAACAAACGATAGAACACACAGAGAGATCCGAAGTCTCTCCGCAGTCCTAACGGTTCCAATTTGTCCGTGAGATCGGGATCATTGACAATTCGACAAGCTCGTCGCTGCAAGGAGTCAAGTGGGTCGAGCTGGTATTTTGGGGCACCTGCCCAGAGGTGGGAGCAGTACTCCACGTGGGGCCGGATTTGCGCTTTGTAAAGTGTCAATCTATGACCCGACGCAAAGTACCGCTTGGCTCTGTTCAGGATTCCCAACTTCTTGCTCGCCAGTTTGGCTTTGTCCTCCAAATGACTCCTAAACTCGACCTTGCTTGATATTTCGATGCCAAGGATTCCAATACTCTCGGATCCTTGGAGAGTAACTCCTTGGAATTGCGGCGCCATGACAAAGGGGTCCTTCTTCGCAGTGAACACGCAAACTTGTGTCTTCGAAGGGTTAAATTGAACTAGGTTCAATTCACCCCATTCGGAGGCCCGCCCCAGAGAGCTCTCGACTTCAGACACAAGTTGAAACCGTCTTTCCATAATGGAATCCCGAGAGTGGCTCCGTTGGCCGATGTACCTCGCGTCACTCGTACTATCATCTGCATAACAATGCATGCCATCAATAGACAACATGTCATTGATATGCAGGATAAAGAGTGTCGGCGATAGCACCGAGCCTTGTGGAACACCAGCATTAATGGTCTTGGTCTCGGAGCAACAGCCGTCCACTACGACTTTTATGCTCCGACCATCCAAAAAGCTGGCGATCCATTTGCAGAGCCCCTCAGGAATTCCATACGCAGGTAGCTTCGCCAGAAGGGCGCGATGCCACACTCGGTCGAACGCCTTCGCAATGTCAAGGCCGACCGCAATCGCCTCACCCCCACTCTCCAAAGCTTCCGCCCAACGGTGCGTGAGGTACACAAGAAGGTCACCAGCCGAGCGACCATGACGGAAACCGTACTGGCGGTCACTAATCAACTGGCGATCCTCAAGATACCTCAGGAGCTGAGTGTTGATAACTCGCTCCAAAACCTTGGAGAGTAGGGATGTGACAGCAATCGGCCTGTAACTCGAAGGGTCCGAACGGTCACCCTTTTTGGGGACAGGGTGTACATTGGCGACCTTCCACGAAGCCGGAACCCGGTTGGCTTTATAGGAAAGACGGTAAAGGCGCGTGAGCACGGGTGTCAACTCAGGGGCGCACGTTTTAAGAACCACTGCGGGGATACCGTCTGGCCCACTCGACTTATGGACGTCTAGAAGCTTGAGCTCCCGTCTGACAGCACGCTGGGTGATTTTTATGTCAGATAGGAGGCTCTCACAACGCGGGATGTTCGGCGGTGTGGCGCCCCCGTCATCCAAAGTCGAGTTCGAGGCAAAGAATTGGGCCAAGAGATCGGCCTTCTCCTTTGCACTGTGGGCCAAACTGTTATCGGACTTGCGCAGTGGTGGGAGACTGGACAGGCAGAAATTACCCTCCACAGCCTTAGCGAGCGACCAAAAAGCACGACTCCCAGAGGGATAGCTCTGGAGTCGCTCGCCAATTCTGCGGATGTGCTCCGCCTTGGCCTTAGCTAAGGCTCTCTTGTTGGATCTAGAGGCGGCGTTGAATTTCCGTTTCTCCTCCTTTGAATTTGGATCCCGACGCCTCCTTGCGTCTTGCCACACCGTGTATGCAGACTGCTTTAGGCGCGCAGCAACAGCACAGGCACTATTGTACCAAGGCCGGCTGCGACGCCCTGCGGGTATTTTCGAGCTGGGTATGAAAGTTTCCATACCCAAGCTAATCGTATCCGCGACGCAGTCCGCACAGGCGTCAGGATCATCGGAGGAGAAACAAAGCCGCCCCCAAGGGTAGGACGCAAAGAATTCTCGCAGTCCATCCCAATCTGCTGACATGTACCGCCAAACTGTGCGAGTTCCAGTCGTCGAAGAGCGGCTGGGACCCACTCCAGGAGCCCATGAACGGACCAGGCAGTGGTCAGATGATCCCAGGGGAGCATCAACCGCTATCCTGTATCCGTCCGGGTGGGTCGTCAGCAGAAGATCCAACAAAGAGGGCTCATGGCTCTCAACGTCTGGAACACGGGTGGGCTGTGTTACCAGCTGCGAGAGACCATAAGCCAAGGCCATCTCATAGACAGCCCGACCGGGGAGATCAGTGGTCTTGGATCCCAACCACTCTTTGTGATGAGCGTTGAAATCACCGAGGACCACCACCTCCGCGGAAGGGAACTGCTCGAGAATCTGGTCAGTCCCCACTTGGACGCTCTCAAATAATTGAGTAGATCCCGTATCACTGGCGTGGGACCTGTACAGGCATGCGTAGACTCGGGTCCTACCCCTGAATTCTACTCGTAGCCACAATAAAGACAGGTCCTGACGCTCGAGGCCCCGAAGGCGGTGACAACAGATATCACCCCTGACGAAGACGCACACCCCGGCTTTACGTAGGAATCGATGTTCCAAAACGTAACCGGGGTAATTTAAGTACGATACATCGTCAGGGGCGGATATTTGCGTCTCCGTTAAAAAGAGCAGGGCAGGCCGCGCCGTCTCTAGATGGTGGTGGACGGCGTCGAGGTTGCTATGTAGACCCCTGACATTACAGAAGTCCACAGAAAATGTGGATAAATTTCCCGCCGTGGAGAGCCTGCTTCGATTGTGCCTTCGCATATTTTAAAGAGAGTGGGATAGGGTAAGGACAAGCGTGGTTGAACCAAGACGATACTCGAGAAGGGAGGATATAGTGTGAAGCGGGCACGCGGCATTAGGAGGAGCCAGCGTGAAGCACGGAAGGGCCCCCGATGCCCCCCCGCGTGCAGTCGCCGGGATCCACTCCAGTCTCCCACTCTGGCACGACGACTGCGCAACGGGATTTTCGCCGGTTGGCGGGACAGCTTCCCGGGGAGGGAGTTAGACAGTTGTGTATCCCCGGGTTCAGGTCCCCTACTAACCGGCAGGCGGCCGGCGGTGACCGTTCCCACCGGGTCTCCCTGTACTCCACACCAGCACCCCCACCCGAGCGCCCACTCCGACACCCAACCACATCAACGAGCATCGCTTGCAACAACCAACACCTATTATCGAAGAGGAAGGAACGGATGAGGGAACGGCTGTCCAGCCCTTCTACCGGAACGCATTTCTACTTAGCGGTAGAAATAGACCAGACGGTGGTACCAACCCGCTCGGATTCAGCATTGAGTGAAAAATATGACTCAATACAAAAATCCTGCCACCAGTAGTGGGGAGGAAGGGGGACGCCAAAGTCGCGGATTGGGAAGTGGAGTGCGACAATGGTGGCTCGAGGGGCCGGGAGCGCGTGCCCGTGCCATTCTGTAAGACAGCCGGACAGGTTGCCAAAAGAATGACCCTCTGACGTCGAGAATTCGGCGTAGTTTTCATGGTCCACTCAAGAATATAAAGAGACTTGAATGTAATATATGTGATTTAAGACTTCGAGAGTAAGAATATTCGAAATAAATCAACAATCAATTGATGGTTAATATTCTCTCCATTAAAATACAAAGAAAGAAATTAGGAAATGCTTTTATTCGCAATATAAATTCCGCAATATATAACCGTTTGCATTGACCCCGCTCAAAAATAATATAACATATACACTTAAATCGCATCTCACAAAATACGTACACATATAAACTTTAAATTATACCACAGCAATATACATCGCAGGCACTTTGAAGTAAATTCGATTGAAGCTAGGCCAGTTAGTTTATTAAATTACCTATCTGACTAGCTCACTGATTGGAACTCCCCAGTGATTTTCACCGACGAGGTAAATGCGATATTAATTGCAACTGTGAATTCATCAATTTGCACTCCAAGAGATGACTTTTTGGTAAGCGATGGTTGTGTAATTTTCCATCGTTTAAACTGTTAAAAATCGCTAATAAAACATCTATATATGTATCTATATTATTAAGTACTAATATATGGTAATTTAGTAATTAATATTTCTGGACTTAAATATAAATCAAGAAGAAATATGTAATATAAAACTACTTTGTATTTTTTGTTCATATCTGATATAATATGATCAATTTAATTTTGATGCCGCTTCATTTTTTTTTATCTCACTGAGTTCAATGTACCTATTTCGGACTTCAATTTTTATTTTTCAATTCCCTATTACCAAAAAAGTCCCTAACATACTCATCACATATTTAAAACCTATTTGTAAACATACGTTACACAAAACATTACGTCTCAATACGCGGCAAATCCGACAAAAAATGTTATATGAAACCATTGGAACAAAACCAATTGGATTAACCGGCAACGGTGGAACCCCTAAAATCTATTATTGCATACAAAAAGCAGAACAAATCTGTCGCCGACATTCTAATCATTGAAAGGAAAGTGCATATGAATAGATTTCCAGGGCAGGGGATGGACAAAGGGCAGGAAGTCGGCAACTAGGCGCTGAGCGTATGCGGGGGTCTTTAATTGACATCGATATCTTGGAGTTATCGTACATCTAAATATGGACATCAAAGAAATTTCCCATGAAATGAGATAAATGTCCCCTTAGAAAGGACACATAGTTGATTCATACTTTGATAAAATCATTTTCTTTTAGGGGTAGCTAAAACGTTTTGATGTTATAATTATTTTGACTTATTGGCTTTGTGCCTATCAATGTGACTGACATTAATCATCTTAAGGATAAATCGACTATTTATGGTAAAAGATAGGTAATGAACAAGAGCTGTTTACTCCTAAAATAGATGCGGGAAATAAAACACAAGATTTCAAAATATACGAACAGGAACAACTAAAAACAGTTGATAGTTACGTCAAACTTGGTCATATCATAAACACAGTAAGATTATTACAAAAATATTTGAAAATATAATTTATCACAACTAGCAGACAAAAAGACCTGAACTGAAGACTATAATTTAGAAGGTTCACATAACTTCTAAACACATGCAAAATAACAAACTCCAATATGACCCCAAGAAAAGGCTTCAAACTATATTCAAACACAAATTCACCCAATTATTACCATATAACTCAACACAGTTAAATTACCTCACTTCGTTCCATTTCGCTAACAAAATATCATGTATTACATTCCACATTTTGCAAAAGCAACGTAATGCGGACACGGTTCAGCGATTTCTTTTATCTGTGCCAACGGTATATAAAACATAAGGCAATTTAAGAAATTACCTTACGACCGAGCGAACACTGAAATCCATCAGGGTCTACTATTATACGCATTGAATGAGCGATTAAGCAGGGTACTTATACCCTTGTACCCTTTATGATTTTGTAGAACGCCGGTAGTAAACCCTTTGCATATGGATTAACAATTTTATTGTCATTCGATACCATTTACTGGTCTTTTGGTTTCAATTGTCCCATTGTTGAGAAGGGCTGTTCAGATCTCATACATTTTGTAGCTTAGCTACGTGATGTTGTTATTTGATAAATTATTTATTCATGGGTAACCTTCAAAGCGACAAATCGGACTGGAAAAATTCGGTCGTGTAGTTTGTAAATATTTTTGACGAGCGACTTGAGGTTATGTGTTCAGGGGTTGCATATAAGTGTTAGGTATGTATCTATGGCATGATACAAGAAGCTATTAACCCTATGATCGTTGAAGCAAGGAGGTTCTTAAGTGGCGACCACGCACCGGAAGGCGCAGTGCGGAACGGTCAGTCGTTAGTCGGACAGACGACCTTACAAAGGTCAGCCATTTTATGTCAACTACAAAAGTTAAAAGCTGGAAGTGTGATACATATCTATGTTGAGAAAGTCTTTGATGAAAATAAAATGAAGAAAATGTTATAGAAAATAGAGCTAAATAAATTGTAGCTGTGTTGTCTCTATGAAAACGCCGGTAGCGATAACACAGCCAATTCTGACGTACACTTTTATTTTTGTTGTTTTAGTTTCGTTGGTATTTCTATTTGTGTGATGAACGACAAAATATAAAGCAGATTTTGTTATCACGTTATGTATTTTACCGAAGTAAATATTGTTTATTTCTACACTGAGAAAACTATAATATGTCAAATTAAAAAAACATAAGATGTAATTAATGATGTCTGAAAACACTTAACCTATAATTTAACCGATAGTTAAATACATTTGAAAATGTGAAATTTTATATTTTCAAATGTATAAAATTTTAAGAAGATTCATGCTAAAAACATTATTAATTCTTCCAATGAAGAAACTTTAAGAAAATGTGCATATTACGCGAGACTACAGACAAAACTTCGGAGATCATAAATCTCAACCCTTCCGAACCAAAGCTATTCTTTCTTTTTTAAACGTTTTGATCTAACTAGGAAAACACAAGAATTAAAAGAATTATAGCTTAAAATACAAATTGTATATTGAAATAAACTTATTTACACGATTGTTTATTTTATTTAAACTGAGATGTTTCGAAGGCATCAAATGTATCATAATACAGCCAGGTGGTAGATAGACAGACAGACAGCGCAGGCTTAGTAACAGGAACCCTTTTTACTTTTTAGATACGGTGCCCTAAAAAGAATAAAAGTAATAAAAAACCGACCGTGTAATGCGAAACTTAACCTTTCAACACGAAACAGAAAGAAATCTTGCAAAACATGTAGATCAATCATACGAGTGTAAACAGTAGACAATTTACGCGGCCGAGTTTCGTCTCAAAGAACCGTGACGCTGTTTTCGGCAACAGGGACACTTCTTTGATAAATAACTAGAGAACAATAAGGAGCAACTCTGAGGGCGTGCCTATACGTCCGGCTTTAAGTTTATGAGCCGATGAATTCGATAAACATCGGACGTTGGTTTTGCTAATGTCTGTTTTGGTGTGTGTTGATTCCGCAATTATTAGGCTATTGTGTTTTGACGGGTTTTATTGATTTGTTATTATGCTGAGGGATATATATTGTAATATCTGTAATCTATATTGTTGATTTTTAAAATATATTTTCTGTGCGTATGAAATATAACGGCTTCTGTGTCGCAGGCAGTAAGACGCCGCTTGTGAAACGAGAGGCCGCGGGTTCGCTGCTCCGAGAGAAGTGTTTATGCGGCCTACAAATATTTCTTCCGGGTCTGGGTATTTGTGAGACCGAAAAGTCTCTCGTAGCTCCTGATACCCATGATATAAGACTCAATCATTTATCTTAGTATGGGGTAAGGTAATGTATGTGATTGTTGGGTGTTATTTATTTATTTATATTTTTAATCAAAAAGTTTTAGAAGTATGAAAAATGGACTTTAATGTTGAATAAAATTATTGTTAAATACGTCAATTTGGATATCATTATTTTGCCCTATAGTGAAAAAAGTAAGTGTTGTAAAATTAACGCTTTCATACAACCTGTAGTAAACTATAGGGATGCTATATTACACGATTTTGATGTACATATTTTTATAATCAAATGTAATTGATATACCGATTTTATTTAGTTGCTCAAATACAAAACACAAAATATAAACTGCATAATTTTTCCATTTGAATGCTGTGTTACAGGGTCGGACATCATACATCTTGCTTTTCAAGTCAATATTGATATTGCGACCGAGTCATATTTCAATTGAAATCGTTATTATTTATTTCCCATTAGTCCTTCGACAAGCTATGTTGACCAATATATTCAAGTATTTCTATTTTTTTCCGCCGTCATTTTGATATAAAATAAAAATAATACTCCTTTATTTGAAAACTAATTTTATCACTCTTCATAATATTAGTTTAACTATTAAAATTGTACCGCTTTAAAAGAATTACATGCGCTAAAAAAACGTTACCATCGTCAGACATTGTAGTTCTACTGGATATATTGAGACTTAACATCTTATGTTTCGGGATTGCTAGCGCTAGTGGAATATCAAGCATTGCTTTGTAATTCATGGTGTTTTTTGGTTTTTCTACTGTCCATAAGCAATCGTATCGCTTACGATCAGGCGAATGGTATACTCGTCTCGCTATTCATAGCATTAATATGAAATAAATAAACAAATAGATGATCTGGTCAAAAGAATTGCCTGCCTACAAGTCACAAAGAGTGTCAATTCACATCATATATCCTAATTCCAGTCTTTCCTTCAAGGCTGTTACTAGCACAGAAGCACTAAATAAAAACCTCGATATAAATATCAACCCAAACGCAGATTTATAGTCGTCCATTAATAAAAGCGAAAAGCTATAAAATTAATAAAACCCCTACAAAAGCCACCTTGGATGTATAGCGTGGATTCCCTTGGAGCAACCCACATAAATTCTTTAGCTTAAAGAGGCAGTGGCTTGGTAAGTGAACCAGACATTGCGGTCGCATATTCGTGACTACCAATTGGTGGAAAGTGATTATGTTATATTATTTTCGAATGGTTATTGTTGTATTATTTCAGAGCTACGGTGGTGGTTGTAATACGGTTCGACAACAATTCTGAGGTCACGGGTTCGAATCCCAGGCCGGGCAAAAGTGGTATTGATTTTTTCTATTAGATAATTAATAGAATAGAAGTCCGGAGTCAGGAATTTGTGCCCAGTATTTCGTGGGTGTCCTGGTGGCTTCTTTCTTCTCGCTTGTAAGTATCTCTATTTTTATTTCGAATTATATTATATTTTGTGGATCGAATTTATGCTTGCAATAACAATTGGCTCGACGCTACTCGAGTCTTGTGGCATTAAAATGTTCGGCGAACTGTAAGCGGGAATAACTATACTTCTGTCTACCTCTTCGGGGATACAGGCGTGAATTTATTCATTTGCATATATAAATTACATACTTTAAAAAGTGTTTTACCGTTTAGTGCTAAATTAGTTACCCTTACAGCTATATTCAGTATGAAAAGTGTTTGGTAAACAATTCCCGTCAAGTTAATGAATTTTAATTGTACACCGGAGTTTTTGCGTTGACTCACTTTTTCAGACCTTTTTGCAAAGCGTAGTTCTTATAAGGCTTGAGAGACATTTTATTAACAAAATAACTGTTTTAATTTGATTGATAATTTTTTGATGAAATTAAATATAAATTAATCATACAGGGTATATCAAGACTGCTACCGAAAACGAAGCCAGGTGGTAGTTAAAGCGACTTCAGGCACAATGCAACCGAAAAAGTTGCAAAAAACAGCGACAATTTTTTTGTTATTTTTTTCCTATGACTATATTTGGGTGGTAAATACATTTTTTCCTAAAATAATAGTGTATACCCTTTTATTTATAAATAATCTAAGGTATAAAAGTGTTTAAATTATTATTTTAGCAAAAACTATGGATTTACCACCCAAAAATGACGATATTTAAAAAAACAAAAAAATCGTTGTCGCGTTTCTTTGCGAAATTTTTAGTTGCATTGTGTTTGTAGTCACAAAAACTACCACCCGGTTCGTTTTCGGTAGCAGTCTTGAGATACCCGGTATGTACTCATATCAATGTTTCTTTATTTGAATCAACATTCATTTAAGAAATCATATGTTGGATGATGCTTTTTAATTCATTAATATATTATTATTTATTTAAGACCATTAAATGGAGAATACAATTAAGAAGGTACGGTATCTCTTATAATAGACAAGTACAACATGAGTTCTTTTAAGAAGTAGCGAAGCAGAAAAGCAATTAAATAATATTACAATAAAACATACAAACATAAATATTGAAACAAAATTATTGAAACATATTAAGTATTGCGAAATCATATGACGTTATTTTATTTTATGTATCTTTACCTAAACATTTTATCAAGGTATTTAATGTATATAGGTATATTTTTTGCCTTACATTGATAAGACTGGATGAAATTAATGAAAATAAAAGTTTAGTCAGAACGTCAATCCGCACTAGCCCAGCGTGGCCATAGCCACCTTTTAATCGTACTCTCGATTGTAGAGGAGGCCCGTGCCCTTCACTGGAAAGTGTATGGGTTGAAATATATAGTTTAGTCAGGATCAAATGCTCTTCCAATGGAAAACTATTGACTGACACCTATCTGGAAATATCTTTAAAAGGTAAGTACATTTAAACCTATGAACTCAAAAGTCCATTCATTCAAATTAGGCTAACGGCCGATGCCAATAATCAATCGAAAAAATTAGATTGAAGTCAATCTGGATTGTTTTCTACTTTTCGATTTGTCATTTACCATGTTGCCATAGTTTTTTCACTACTGAGATTGATATTATTGGCAATGTGCTGTCAATGAGCTGTCAATCTCAAACGGCAAATTTTGGATTGGGATTGTTTATTCAATTCGACTCGACTCGGCAGCAGCTGTAAGTGTACCACTTTTTATCCTCCATTTCGTAACAACTAGTATGCAGATGCATTCACATAGGGACCATTACAATTTTCTGATCTAGTTGCTTCTCTAATAATCTCTTACATTTGTTGATGGTTAATGTACCGTCTCGAAATAATTACGAAGCCACATATTTACAGTGTTTTTAAAATCTTCTACCCTGTATAACTTGAAATCAAAACTATTATAAATACTAAGATATATTATTTTACATTGTAAGAAACATTACATACCTTTTTAGTATTTGTCGTTTTATTTTGTAATGTCCTCAATTATTTTAACTGAACGCTAAAAATCATCTTAAAACGTATGCTAAAAATCCCCGAAATTCGTTTTAAAATACATTATTTTCTTTTCAATACAGGCATTAATCCTGTGGAATATAATTTTAATAAAGTTGCCCGACGTTGTAACAGGTAAATTAAAAGACGACTGAATCATTAAACAAGTCACTCATCACACCAAAAGATTAAACAAAGTACCAATCACAAAAGATTCTAAATTAACCGAACATTAATGTCCATCCCCATTCAAACTACAACTATCTGACGAAAACTCAATAAGCACAAGATTTATATCAACATCCCCTCTCAAATAACAATGAATACTTGCAATAAATATCCCTGTTTATCAGCCATTGTCCGAACTACAGTGTCCGATGGAATCTTTTTATTTTATGAGACAGCCGTAGCAGTAAGCTGTGAAGACGTTATCCGAATCTTCGTGACAACTACTGGTTCCCTGCCAACTCTCCTATTTGACTAATGTACCTGCCTTACCCCATTCGGATAAAGAAGCATGTCTTATTTTCGTAGAAGTAAATTATAGTACTTAATTTTTTTGAGTGCTCGATAAATTGCTAAAACGTTTTTGTGATGTTTTGTGAGAGGCCAAAAACAAATCGAAGTTGGTGCAGTAGATTCTAAATAGTTTTCAATGAACTTATATTTTTTACATTTAAATCGAAAATTTCAATACATATTCAGAGTATAAAAACGTACACTGGCTCGTAAATAAATTCTCCACAGTTAAGATATAGAAAGTGCCGTTCGGTGTGGCCATAATGAAAATGGATGGCCACAATTCGCAAATATATCGGGGCCTTCCGGGTATTAAAAAAACGGTAATCGTTAAACCTTAAAAGTAAATCTAAAATTATTCGTCTTGACTTTTTACGTTTTTATGACTTCTTAGGTTCCAATAACGTTTTGCCCTACAAAAACAAATTAACTGTGCAGTGTCTCAGTGTAGAAAGACAGTCGAAGGTTCGAGAAAAGAAGACACGTTAAATCAGATTAGGTTGCACATAATATTTTTGTGTGACAAAAGCATAAAATATAACAATTACGCAATACATATAAATACTGTCAAAGACCTATGGTGGTAGGTATCTCATATTATTTGAGAGACTGCCTGGCTAGATACCACCACATATTCGCGTTATTTTTCCCGCCAAACAGCTCTGTACATGCATTGTTCTGTATCGCTTTGCTTTGTAATTTAAGATGTTGTTAGGTACTTTTCATGAGTGGTCACATGTCTTACCATCAAGCGAACGGCATGCTCGTATCGTCATTCAGTGCAATAAAATAAGAATAAAAACTTATTAAAAAGTTATTATTCCAGTAGCTGCTTGGGATAGGCAGAGACCATTAAAATCTAAAATCTATGATCCTGACATACTTTGAAAGAAAGAAAGAAAAATCATTTTTGTCGCAAGGAAAACACATAAAAACAAAAACAATAATATAAACATACATGGATTTTAACTATTTGGCTCCAGAATCGAATTTGCAACTAGTATGTACGTTCAAAGCCAGCTTTAAATCCACAAAGCCAGGATGTGTTTGATGTACATTCGCCAGGTAATATCTCAATGGCTCGAATTATGCATGAACATTCTCATTGGAGCGTGTAAGCTTTCATTAATGCTCACTAAAATCATAATGTGTGACGCGTGACGCATTGAACCAAGACGATGGGTTGACAATGATTCGCTATACAATTAAGGATTTCCGATGTAACTGTCAGAAACATATGTTGTGTTCTAAATTCGGAGACAATTTGACAATAGCTATTGGTATACGAATAAAAGACTTACGATGTAGGTCAAGATCATATAATAAAACCATGCACGATTTTTTAAAAAATATTTCGAAATTTGATAGGGATTTCAATATAACTCGAATGAGAATAGATTACAAGTATGTCGCCAACTTAGCGAGACTGCCTTTGGATTTCAAAGACTTTGAGTACCTACAACATGAATAGTTTCATGAGGCTTTTAAATGTGGTTATATCAATAAGTATATTTAATATTATTAATTATCAATTCAAACAATGTTGTTACAACTTCAGCTAGTAATACTGCGTTATACCGCCATAACATTCCAAAATTAAATGTACCCATTACCAAAGTAAATGTGTAATTGTTTATTGTGCGCTGGATATAAAACCTTCGTTTACTGAAACACAAAATTATCACACTTACAATTTACAACGTATGTCAAAAGCGGCCCGCAACTGCAATGTGTGCATAAAATCCATTTTTTTACTGAATTTCAGCGGCGTTCCGTCAATACCGGCTGCCTTACGCAAACATTTATATAACGCGAGGATGACGTTCGGAAAAAATCCCGATAAAACCTTTTCAAATAGAGTTCGCAGTTCAGCTCGGTATTTTGAAGGCTGCGCTCCATGTCAGTGCGGAGTAAGACCTAAATTCGATGTGCAAGAGAAATGCGAAGTCCTCTGACAGAAAAACATTGGAAAATGGAAAAAATGTTTAGTTCAAAAACTTTTACGTACACCTATTTTTTAATAACGAAAAATACTGTGAAGTATTTTGCCATTTGTTTGTTACCTGGTAGGATTTCTCAATGAACTGAATTTCTTTACTTATGGTAACTGGTGAGTCTTAAAGAGTGTATTTGGATTTTTCGTGTGTTTATTTATTTATTTATTTATACTTAACACACATTAAATAAACTGCATAATTTTAATAATAACAACTTTCCATCTTAAATTACAGAAAAACATCTTGCACAAATTGTGGGAAATACAATCAAATAAAAATAAAATTACAAACGAACTAAGAAAGTATTGGAACTTACATGGGGATAGACCCATCCTCTTTTTCATCTTTGGACCGAAATGAGTTCAGTGAAATAATCATAGGCAGGATGGGTCAAACGTCTGCCTTTCCCTAAGGACTATAAAAGTGTGAAGTAATGCTTATCAATAAGAAAAGTAAATTTTCAAGGTAAAAGATAATTTCAAACCACGTTGCCACAATCCTTAGTTCGCTTCTGCTTACGTTCCAATCGGCAGGAGCACCCAATCATAATGGTTATACTCTTTGGTTTTAAACTCTTTAGATCGGGCTTGCATTTTGTCAATTCAGCTTTCATTCCACAGTAATTGATCTACCAACGACTTTCTTGTAAAAGCCAGAATGTATGACATTACGATTTCTTTAAAAGGTTTAGTAACCCATCTTTGACTTTCTACAGTATTCTACATGTATATATTTATTAAATGTTTTAGCTTTAGTTAGGTTAACATTTATTTTTATTATTGACGATATCCTAAATATATATATCACCTTCTCTTTAAGTCCGGTTGTACCACGGAACCAAAAAATTATAGACCCATCACATGCCTTCCCACTATTTATAAAGTTTTGACCTCCATAATTAGATAATATGGCGATGTTATAGATATTAGAGAGGGCATGGAGAATTCCAAAGTCACTGTGTTGGCTTTGATAGATTTCTCCAATGCCTTTAATACCGTCAGTCATGATATCCTTCTCGCTATCCTCTCTCACCTAATGTTCTCATCAGCGGCTCTGGATTGGTTCTCTAGTTATCTTCAGGGACGTCAGCAGTCAGTACGTGTTGACGAATCATCGTCCAATTGGTGTAGCGTGGACTCTGGCGTTCCTCAAGGCGGCATACTATCTCCTATGTTATTTTCTATCTTTATTAATCTACTAACCCAAAAACTTCAGTGTGCGTATCATCTGTATGCCGATGACTTGCAAATTTACTACCAGGCAAATGTCAACTGTTTATCTTCAGCAATCGACTCGGTGAACAGGGATTTGACCCACATAAAGAACTGGTCAGATAGTTTTGGGTTGACAGTTAATGCGTCCAAGTGTCAAGCCATATTAGTTGGTAGCTCTAGGATGCTCAACAGACTGGATCCAACAACTCTCCCCTCTATTATATTCAATAATTCAGTAATTGTCTGGAGTCCAGTCGTTAAGGATCTTGGGTTACTGATTGACTCGACCCTGAACTGGAGAGCTCAGGTAATCTCTGTCTGCCAGAAGGTCACCGGAACTCTTCGTGCGCTCTATCGCCTCAAGAATTTCCTTCCTGTCAAAACCAAAATAATGCTTGTGCAATCCTTGATTTTCCCTTTAATTGACTATGGTGATGTGTGCTATTTTGATCTGAATGCAGAACACCTCAACAAACTTGACCGGCTTCTCAATAACTGCATTCGATTCATTTTTAATCTTCGTAAGTATGACCATGTTTCTTCGTTCCGATTTCAATTAAAATGGTTACCTATTCGCCAGCGTCGCTCGCTACACGCTCTCTCCAGGCTTTTCTCTATTCTTACGTCCTCTTCCCCACCTTCTTATTTAACTCCAAATTTCCAGTACTTAGGTAGTAACCATGATAGGAACCTTCGATCAGCTAACAACCTTCTCCTTAAGTGCCCCTCTCATAATTCAGACTTTGTTCACTCTTCCTTCTTTATTCAATCTATCCTACTTTGGAATTCGCTCCCTCTCGAGATTAGGACATCTACGACACGTTTAGGTTTCAAAAGGAGAGTTCGAAAACTGTTCCTAGACAGATTGGCAGAACTATCATAACATTTTGTTTTTTTTTTTTTTTTTTTTTTAATTTATATATATAAATACATTATTCTTAGTACTTATGTATATTATATAATTTATTTATGTATATAATATCTTGTATTTATGTATATCATATTTTATATTTGTGTAGGTACTAGTATAAGTATTGAGTATATATCCTCGATTTACGTCTCAACCAATTTTTATGCACCTTCTGAATTTATCTCTGCACCACCTGAAGGTTGGCTGTTAGAAAATGCCTTTGGCATTAAGCCCCGCCTGTATACTATTTGTATATGAAGTATCAAATAAATAAATAAATAAAAATTACAGATACTAAAATTACAGACCATATAAATTCTAACCAAATTCTTTTTTCCGGTCAAACAGGTTGCATGAATGGGTCCCGTGGTACTAAGGAGCTCCTTCTCATTAACATGACCATTTGCCAACAGGCTCGTCACAACCGAAGGAATTTATCGGCTGCCTGGATAGATTATAAAAAGGCCTATGATTCGGTGCCTCATACATGGCTCATGAGGGTGTTAAATTTGTATAAAATTAATACAAATTTATGCAACTTCCTTGGGTCTTGTATGGGGCAGTGGACCACTGTCCTAAGATATCCAGGTGGTACGGTTCCTCCTGATTGTGGCGAGCCGATTAGAATCAAGCGGGGTATATTCCAGGGCGACAGTCTGAGTCCACTGTGGTTTTGCATGGCCCTGAATCCCCTCAGCACTCTGTTGTTGGATTCAGGGTTAGGCTACCGTCTACGGAGAGGCTCTGAGCCTATTTCTCACTTGCTCTATATGGATGACCTCAAGTTATTTGCATCGAAACAAACCGAATTGATTGAGTTGTTAAAAATAACGGATATATTTAGCAAATCAATCAATATGGATTTTGGTGTAGATAAATGTGCGGTTATCCATGTGAAGCGAGGGGAGGTTGCGGTCTCTGATGACATACTAGTCTCAGAGACTGTAAGGCTCAGATCCCTCTCCGTGACGGAAACCTACAAATATTTGGGTATGCCTGAGGCTCTAGGTATCATGGGTGCAGATGTAAAACGATCGTTGAAAGAGCGTTTTTTTAGCCGCCTGACAAAAGTACTTAACAGTTTTTTATTCAGGTGGAAACAAGATTCGCGCTTTTAACGGTTGGGTTATGCCTGTACTCATGTACTCTTTTGGCATACTCAAATGGACTCAGACCGAATTGGACGCCCTGAATCGTAAAGTCCGAACTCTCCTGACTGCACGTCGTATGCATCATTCACGATCATCAGTGATGAGATTGTACATCCCGCGGAGATGTGGTGGCCGAGGCATTCTTAATGCTAAGGACTTGCATAATCGCGAGGTGTGCAATCTTAGGGATTATTTCCTTCACAGTGATGTGGATATGCATAGGGTTGTAGTTATGGTAGATAAAGGATTTACCCCGCTCTCTTTGGCGATTGAGAACTGGCGGAAACCTCTGGTGGTAGGCATTAAGGATCGCGAGGACATATGGAAGAGCAAAGAGCTGCACAGTCGGTTCTATCGAGCCCTTCATGGGCCTGATGTGGACCGACTAGCGTCTGTGTCTTGGCTACGCTTTGGTAACCTCTTTGGGGAAACCGAGGGTTTTGTCTTTGCAATTATGGACGAAGTTATTAAGACGAACAACTATAGGAAATACATCCTGAAGGACGGTACGGTCGACATCTGTCGGGCATGCCACCGTCCTGGCGAGTCTATCAGGCATGTTATCTCCGGTTGTTCGTATCTTGCTAACGGCGAGTATTTGCATAGACATAACCTAGGAGCCAAGATCATACACCAGCAAATTGCCCTTCGATATGGACTTGTGACACCTGAAGTGCCATATTACCAGTATGTGCCCCAACCAGTTATCGAAAATGGTCATGCAACGCTGTATTGGGATCGATCTATTATCACAGACAGGACTATTCCAGCCAATAAGCCTGACATTGTGATAATAGATCGATTGGCGCGCCGGGCTATACTTGTTGACGTCACCATCCCGCATGACGATAACCTTGTCAAAGCTGAAAAAGACAAAATGTCTAAATATTTAGATTTGGCACACGAGGTTGCCGACATGTGGGAATGTCGACTCAACAATTATTGTCCCGATTGTCGTTTCTGCACATGGGTTGATACCAAAGAGCCTCGACCAACATCTACAGAGGCTCTCAATCGGCTGTTGGGTCAGGAGTCAGATTCAGAAGGCAGTATTGCTTGACACGGCACGTATTGTGAGGCGGTTCCTCACTTTGGGCTCCTAACCACCGGTGGCTTGGGTCTCGAGCCTCGCCATCGTTGGATAACTTTTTATATTTTTATATGTATTTTGTTTTTTAATATATATATATATATAAAAATGTAAAAAAAAGACTTAAAATAAAGAGAAATAATAATCCGTATTATTATAAAATTTACGAATAGTTGATGGAGCATGGGTTGTTAATCTTGTACAAATATTAGGTTAGGACTATGACATGGAGGGAAATTAAAGAGAAAGTTGAAGCTGATAATCAATCTGATAACAAGTAGAGAACACGCGTGACGTCATAAAAAATATTAAAACTAAAGCAATGATCTCTTCCGAAATAAAACGACATTCTTAAGTTATAACGAGAAGTAACAATCGAAAAAAATATATATACAATGAAAGAATTCATAATTATTCATCATTTCCTGCAACACATAGTCCACTCTCATAAAAAGGTCACAGAGACTTGTTCGAAGTAGCCTGCGTCTATCAACACCATAAGATTCACATAATCTGATTATGGAAGTAATGAATGCCTATTAACATAAATTATCCACTGGAACTAAAGCTATGGCCAGCGCCAAACTAAAACTTATCAAAGTATTCACTCGGAAAGTAAATCTACTTGAAGTGTACTCGTGTTCAGTGTACTATAAGTTCTTCGAGATGACTTTACTTTTAATCAAACACAAACGCCTGGCGCGAACTTATCTCATAGCTGTCTGGTATAGTTTCTATAAAGTGTAATGGAAGTATTTAAATAACATACTTTTAGAAATAAATTGTATTATAAGATTGTATGTCTGTATCAGCCCATATAGGTCCCACTGCAGGGCACGGGCCTCCTCTACAATCGACAGTACGATTGAGAGTGGTTAGGCCATATGGTCCACCACGCTGGCCTAGTGCGGGTTGGCGGACTTACATACCATAGAAATTCTTATAAATCGCTATGGTATGCAGGTTTCCTCACGATGTTTTCCTTCGCCGTTTTAGTGCGTGGTGATTGACTATCAATACACACATGACTCCGAAAAGTCAGAGGTGTGCCCTGGGATTCGAAGCCGCGACCACCGTGAACATGTTGGCAGTCGCGTCTAGTCCGTTTCCAACAGGCCACCACGCGCATTATAAGATTATTTAATTTAATAGATCCTTATTATTCATCGTCTTCCTGGTCTTATCCGACCTTTAAAATGGCTGCTGTAATATGGTTTCAGAAATTTTTGAATATTTTCTTCGGTTTGCTTGAGAATAAGTCTATTAGTCACTTTCTCTCTTTAGCCTATGCTGAATATAGGCCTCCCCAATGGATTGCTAATCAGCACATAGACCTGTTCAAAGCGGCCTACATCCTATTAGTTTATCATCTTTCATTCCTCTTATGTAGGTTCATGGACTGTACACTCCTTTAAAAGAATTGTGCTGAATTATCAAAAACAATTAATGGTGGATTTCTTCACCGTACCTTATTTCTGTAAAATAATTAAACAATTGACCTCAAGTTGACATCGCAATAACAAATTGGATTTGGATAATTATAACTAACATCTGAAACTTGGAGTTAACTACACTAAGAAAGTTCAACTAATTAGAACCTCGTCGCAGTTCGTTTGGACTGCAGTGTGAATGGACAGATTCAACCGAGGAAGTAGCACTATATTTTGTGAGACGGGAAGTAAGTTTTACCGTCGTGTTTCGTTTTATGATTTAAAATACCGAAGAACTAATTCTTACGTCCCTACCTACTTTAATCCTTACTTTCTTCATCTTTTTCTTTTCAAATGTGATGCCCATCTGATCTAGCGTCAGTTGGGCATATTTCATCATCATCATGAATTTAAGACACAGGAAATCTAATTGAGAGTTGGATGTCCATTGCAATTTGTTAAATTCTGTTTTGGTTTTCTATGTTTGCGTTATGTGCCTGTCTGTATTTTAACTGGCTTCCAGTAGGCTATATCAGCAACTTTTAAATATAAATAACAACTATATAGCTTTTGCCCATAGGCCCGTTTATTGGAACGTATGTGTGCTGATTTATAAAGAAATTTCGTAAAGTTCATAATTCTGAAGGCTTTTTGAACAATAGCCAGACTAGGATCTAACAAACACGAAACAATTTCCGTGGAGCATAGTTCATAGCAATCAATACCCAAACTGCGTTTACCATGGTAGCCCTACACGCATTAACAATAGTGGGATCGGCTTTATACTTCAAACAGCTCATGAATTCACAACGGCCCATTGAATGTGGAATATCGTCGGATCCAAGGCCGCCTGAGAATGCCACGAAACCCTTAGTAATGCGATCGAGATTATTTTTCTGAACGTATCAAATCTCATCGTGTATTATTATGGATGATTATTTGCGAGTAATGTACACGATATTTATTCAATATTATTTGTGCGGAAAATACATTATTCGATATACATTGAATTTTAGAGATAGCTTGCTTGTCAGATTGTGAAATCGATAAGTTGAAGACGAGTTAAATTAAATTGTTTTTTTTTATGTGCACATCCATAAGTATAAGTAAATATATTTTTACTTTTTTGTTTACTCTTTCAATTTGTGATACTAAAATCGTAGTTTTAACTCCAAGGCACACTTGTGACTTTTCAGAGTAACGTTTGAATGAAATTATCGCTCATTAAAGCAATGCATGAAAGCAACTTGAGGAAACCTGGATAACAGGGAAATCCTCAAAAGAATTTCGATGACATGTAAACTGCGCCAACAGACCCTAGGTAAGAGTAGTGGCCTATTCCCAAAAGTTTTGCTACCAGTCTAGTCGTTGTAAAGTTATAAGGCAAACTTTCTGAGACGGAAATCTCTAGTGATTATTGATACAAGAATTGCGGATACAAATCCTGTGTGAATAGGTTGACGAATAACGGCTGCTCTCTATATTCTATCTATCTTTTATAAGGGGTTGCTACCATGACTATGTCGGTACAATTCTACACTTAAACAAAAATAGAAAAATATATTTATCTAATATAGCTATTTATATGCACCATTCTTGTTAACTGAACCATAAAGTGCATTGAATATGTAATGAAATCTCTTGTTAAAGATAGATTATGGAGAACGGCTGTTAGTGAGTGAAAATTTTATCTTTGAAATATAACATACATACATAAACTCACGCCCTTCCTCAGAAGGGATACGCAGAAATTTAACCTATCGCCATATCGGGCACAAATTCTTGACTCCGGGCTGACAATATATCAAACATCACTTTGTCCGACCCGGGATTCTAACCCGAGACCACAACTTTGTAATCGTTCCGTAATACAATTGCGCAACAGAGGCAGTCATTGAAAAACTAGGTTTATTTAAATAATTTACTCAATTTATGTTCAAAATATCGCATACCTAATAAAAATTCACAAAAAAAGCAATGCATAGCAAAAACGAAAAAATAAATCGCACAAATGGTAATACAAACGATGTTATGCCATTGTCAATCGAACTATTCAATAACAAAGATCGCTTTGTCTTCGCCAATATAATAGTAGTGTTCCATATTTTTTAGTTTTATCCTATGTTGTGGAGCAAATATGACAATGGGTATATTTTTCCCTAAAATATAATGTTTTTGCACATTATATATATTTGTTTATATACGAAATAGTATTTGACAATGTGTATTTTGTAATGCCATAAATGGCGAAACGAGCAGACCAATCGCCTGATGGTAATCGAGGCGATAGCTCACGGACTCATGATTGACAAAGCAATGCTTTACATTCTAATGCGCTCGCCATCCTGACTTATCGAACATGACTACGGATGAGAGTAATCAGAAAGAGAAGGATGCAGTATGTAATTACTCCCATAAATACCCTTTGATGTTTAGCCATATAATAAAAAGGTAGGTAACCAAACATATTAAATTTTAATCCGGTCGAAATGAACAGGGATTCCGCCCTGTGCTCATCACAAGTAGTACAAAATCAAATTGAAAATATTTCCCTCGCAAGATCTTTTGAATAGTCAAATACGTTTCAGTTCGTGTTACACATGTTGTCACAAATGTTATTTGTACATTTAGATGTTGAATAATAAGTATGATGTCTTCTTAACCGATATTGACCGATGCTGTGCGATTTGGTTTTTGGTATGTACCTGGAATTTCTTAATCGATTTTCGCTTGCCCTAAAAGTAGAAATCTGCATAATCTAATACACCTCTATAAGAATTTAACAACGATGTATTATGACAGCCTGATAAACTAAAAGGCAGACTCCCATAAATTTTGACCCAAAATATCAAAAAATTGTATTGCCAATCTGATGCTTTAGAACTAAGATTATAAGCCAAGAAAAAAGTAATGGATCGTCTAAAATATCATTTACTTTGATAAAATGTTCAAAACAAGTGAATGAACTTATATTAAGATATGCCGTACCGAAATATTCCAACAAACATTAATTTTCATTTTCCTTGTTTATTTGAGTTTTACCAAAAAATAGACTTAATAGATTCTGTATACAATGGTACAAACAATTCAGAACATTATTGGGAAAAGTTGTACCTTTTAAACATTCCGCAACATTACATCCGATAGTTGAGTCACAAAAACTTTTGCTTACGATGTTTTTCACAAAGACACAAGGAAACAATCGCGCAGAGCCTAGATTAATTTCACGCTGCGATTTTCGACCCTACTGCCTTAAAATAAGATCGTTTCGTCCAAAAGGGCAAAGGCTTTCGACATGTGGTGTATTTTTATTTTTCTAAACTCTCAATTTGTCCGTATGGTACGGGCAGCAGGATAAATATTTTTTTATGGAGCGCAATTTTTTGCCCCGTTCTCATTCATGTATAGCACTCGAAACATTCTGAAAGGTATTCCGTTTAGAGAACAAATCGCTTGATTTGATCTAGGGTTTGTAGTAGTTTACCTTTATAAATATTT
This sequence comes from Hyles vespertilio, assembly GCA_009982885.2. NCBI lineage: Eukaryota > Metazoa > Arthropoda > Insecta > Lepidoptera > Sphingidae > Hyles > Hyles vespertilio. The sequence goes on from CM042811.1 coordinate 16,851,918, forward strand.
TAAATAACGTACAGCTGAATACGGGACGTATTTAGTGTCAAGACTGACTAGAACAAAAAGGAAAATAAGACCTAACACTTAATTGAATAGAACGGATTAAACAACTTCGCATTTATTTGGCTAAATGACACAAGATATTTCCGTTAATTGATTCTGTGTCTCCATATATAGAATGTATACAGTGATTCTCTGTGAGAAAAGATTTACGAATGAATGAATATTACAATGGCGTTAAAAACGAATTATAATATATTCAATTATTTTATAAAACATATTTAATTTAAAATGGTGAGTGATTGTTATTCACAAAGCCAACGTTTTACATTCACAATCTCTATTTCCAACAATTATTCCATCAACAAAATATCAATACACGATAATCAAAATAATGCTGTGTTCACAGAGTTCCACACATACACACACATCCAAAATAAGCCCAAACACTCAACATCCAAAACATGAATTGAATCACTTCGTTACGTGCCCATATTGAAATACATCATAACGTCGACGGTGCAAAAAGACAAAGATCCCTTCGAATGAAATGGTTCGCAAAACCCATTCCCGTAGCCCGCATGTTTTCAACCCATTTGAATATGCTTAATCCGAGTAATGACATGCGAATGAGCTTACATCGTTCAAGCCATTCAGAAGGAGAATCGATTGTTGATACTACATATAGTTAGGGCCCTTCCTAAAGCAAGGCGCGACATGTTTTTTTAGTTTTTAGAGGCTGTCTAATCATTATTAAAAGGATGATGTTATTATTATTATACAATCCATTATCTTTATACGATTAAAAGTCGTATAAGCATTTTTATGCATATCAGTTGTTATAACAATGGAGAAAATAACAATTTCAAATGTTTTGCTCGGTACAGAATGTTTTCATTTGATACTATCACCAGCAAAGCAATGTGACGAATGAAAAATAAATAAAATAAATGACATCCAACAGTCACATACATAGTCCTGACCCCACACTAAGATCGAGTCTTGTGTCGTGGGTATCAGGAACTACGAGAGACTTTTCGGTCTCACAAACACCTAGACCCGAAAAAAATATTTGTGGACCGCACAAACATTTCTCTCGGTGCGGGGATCAAACCCGCGGCCTCTCGTTTCACAGGCGGCGTCTAACCAACTACCAACCAATCAACGCCACGGAGGCTGTCATGGGTCCTTTGTAGGTAAGACAAAAATGACGAATATTTTTTCTTACCTACAAAGGAGAATGCCCATTCATAGTATCAGTAAAAATATAGTAGATCGCGACACCGATATTAAAAATTATAGCATTTTTATAGTTTGACCTTAAACGTCTTCCTGTTTTATCCCGGGCGACAGATTTTTATAAAATAACTAGCGGCCCGGCCCACCTTCGCCCGGGTGTATACAGATTTCTCTACAATAATATGTACGTATTATACACATAAATTTTCCTCTTGAATCATTCTATCTATTAAAAAAAACCGCATCAAAATCCGTTGCGTAGTTTTAAAGATTTAAGCATACAAAGGGACATAGGGACAGAGAAAGCGACTTTGTTTTATACTATGTAGTGAAGCAAATATCATCGCATTTTACATTTTGTTTACAAATCCGAAGAAAAAAAAAAATTTATTGCACTTCAAGTAAATTTCGCGAATAACTCCGGGCCTTGGTCGCAATTATGTTTATTTTTATTGAACATAGATATTTTTCCCTACCCAAAAAAGTAAGTTTCATGGAGGGACAAAAATATTCGCACCGATACTAAGTCTATTAGTAAAATGGCCATTCTCCTTTTCCAATACTGTATCTACCCATATACTCCAACTTTAGAATATGGGACTCTTTTACAATCGAGAGTACTATTGGCCACGCTGGCCTAGTGCGGTTTGGCAGACTGTACATAGGTACCATAGAATTTCTTACAAATCGCTATGGTATGCAGGTTTCTTCACAATATTTTCCTTCACCGTAACAGTGCGTGGTGATTGACTATCAATTTTCAACTATTTTCCAAAACACTAAAATCATTTTGAATCTATGGATAATCACAACAGTTTATCTACCATCGAAATCATTAATAAGAGAAGATAAAACCCCCAAGGTTATTTGCTCGGAGGATCTTAACATCGGTAATGTAGTTGAGATCCGGTGCACAATGCCCTTATTCATAAAAGGCGGGGGAGAGATGAAAGGCAATATACAGCTTAAAATAAAGGCGACGACACATAAGGGGCGATTTCGATTGAATACATGTCACGGCAGACGTTATTGCAGTTTCGGCCCTTTGAGTTGCCTGTATAAAATATATTAAACCTTTTTTGCATTCTTTCGGTGTTTTGTACCACGGTTCAGTGGGATAATATTGAATTGAAGACACTGCCATTACAACTGGAATATTAATGATTCGGTTTTAAGCTGAATAAAAGACAGACACATATTGAAGTAAGGCTTAAAACTTAAAAGCATATCCAATGTGCTAGGTTGAATCCTTGAGCCAAGATATTTTTTTGTGTGATTCACATGCGTTTGTTACGAGTCTTATATATTATCTAGAGTATTCTCTAGAGTCTAGTATCTAATTATGACTGTTGGATGCTTTTAATATAAATATTTACCTTAAGAATAGTTTAATCGTGATTTATTAAATATATTTTTTTATATTATAGTTGATATTCGTACATAGCTTAGTTTTTTCAAATGCTACACCCGCTCCCTAATAGTTCTTTCGCATTGCCAAAACTCAGGTTGAAATCTCCCATGGGTCCCATTACTTATAATATAAACATATTTCTATGGATCATTTCACCTTTTATTGATAGTCGTTTGATAAAATTGGATGTAAAAATTCAGCCCATATACAGGGTATATCAAGACTGCTACCGAAAACATAGCCGGATGGTAGTTTAAGCGACTTCAAACACAATGCAACAGAAAATGTTGGAAAAAAAGCGACAATATTTTTTTTGTTATTTTTTTTAACTGGTCGTATTTGGGTGATAAATACATTTATTCGTAAAATAATAGTTTATACCCTTTTATTTATAAAGACTCTAAGGTATAGTAGAGTTTAAATTATTATTTTACCAAAAACTATGGATTTACCATCCAAAAATGACGATATTTAAATTATGATAAAAAAAATTGGCGCATTTCTTAGCAAAATTTTTAGTTGCATTGTGTTTGTAGTCACTAAAACTACCACCCGGCTTCGTTTTCGGTAGCAGTCTTGAGATACCCGGTATGTACGTAATATTGCACACAGCAAGGCGTTTACAATAGCAGATTAGTTAGGCCAGAGTCCACCGCGTTGGCGGGCTGAGGATTTTAAGAAAGACTTTTATTATAAAAGACTAAGAGCGTCCATTTTAATTATAAGACTTGCCAGCTAATAGTTTAGTAGCTAATAAGTTCTATGCATTAAAGTGTTGTATTTTCATAGCTAACCAGCGAATAGCACTTACCTTAAAAATATTAAAGAAATAAAACATGCAACACTATGTATGGAATTTAAATTATTTCCTAACCCAAGAATCATCATTCCAACAAAAAAAACCTTTATCCAAACCCATTAAGACCCATTTAAACCATTTCACTAGCAAAACAAACAAAAAATGAAACAAGAAAATAAAAATGTGATTTTGACGTTGATGTAATTCCGATATGTTTTTCAGCGACGGGAACAAACAGGTTTATGCCATGATTGGCAGATGTCCCACTGCGGCATTCAGTATGCCCCCACGTTACACGGGGTAGGGGTAGGAAGGGAGGTAAGCTGTTATTTGCGCCAAAACGCATTCTAACGTATGTTTTCAATCAATTTATATTACGTTATGAATATAGTTTTCTATAGGTACTTATAAAACATATGAAATATTTAATATACGTATGATTTTCATTAACTTTAGTATTTGTTGCAAATGAATGATGGAGACATAATGCATAGACTATCATTTGAACTCTATTCTATAAATACAAAAATTATAATATTGAAAATAGATAAAATATATAGAATAAAGGGTATAAATACAAATAGATCAGCCAGAAATAACAACCCATTTCTAACATAAAGAACTACGTTATCTGCCCTTGAGTTCACAAAGACCCGGTAGAAACGTAGCGTATCCCATCTTTTAACATCGTTTGTACCCTTTAGTTACCGTATCGATGTATCAAAGCATAGCAACGCGTCTCCACGACGACTTATGAATATAAATATGTACAGTCACGAACATAATCGCCAATGACAGTAAAGTCTGTCCAATTTATAAAGGCACGTGGCGAAGTTTGGAACTACAAATAATTTGAAATAAAAATATATCAATTTAACGCATTTTTTGAGATATGTTTTAATAATATAAACAACTTCATAAAGTGCGTGGTGGCCTGTTGGTAAACGGGCCAGAGGGGTTACTCTATAAAAACGATACGAACTTCAAATGTTCGGACGCTGTACGTAAAACTTCACTAATGTGCCCGGATACTCCACAAAATGTCGGATTCTTCTATCAAACGTGGTAATATAGACTAAGTTCGGAGAAAATGATTTGGAAGAATTTCTATGGCATGTAAAGTCCGCCAACAAGCACTAGGCCAGGTTGATGGACTACATTGCCTAACCACTCTCAATCGTACTCTCGATTGGAGAGGAGGTCGGTGCCCTGCAGTGGGACGGATATGGGTTGATACAGTACAATATTAAATTATTATACTCGTAATCTAATAGTATTAACATCTACACTAATATTATAAAGAGGAAAGATTTGTATTTTTGTATGTAACAAATAAACACAAAAAGTACTGGACCGATTTTAATAATTCTTTTTTCATTAGAAAGCTACATTATCACTGAGTAACATAGGCTATATTTATTACTAGATTACTATAGAAATCTTTAGAAATTCCTATTAAAACCAACCGAAGGTGTAAATTTTTTTGCCATAAAATATCTTTCATCGCATACGCTGCGAAGAGTATTAATGATAATATTATAAGTATGAATGATTCAAGAGGAAGGTTTATGTGTATAATACGTACATATTATTGTAGAGAAATCTACATGCCACCGGGCGAAGCTGAGCCGGGCCGCTAAGTCTAATATAACACAATGTGAAGAAAAAAACTATTCAAAATATTTTGAAAACAGAATAACAACGCATTCGAATGCGAAAAGATTGTAGACGATCTATACTCTACACTTTATAGTCTATTATGATACGTGTCACACTTGTGTGGTCTGCCGTACCTGTAATTTGAACAATTTGTGATATTGCGGCTTTTGCTATGTGATTGATGAGCGATTTAGGAAAGCCAATTTGGGTTAGGTCAAACCTTTAATATTAGTTATGATTTTGTTGGATATTATTTATTTTTATCATACTGTCATGTTTAAAAGCAGTAAGTATTCTAACCCAGGACTGACAAAGATAGTGCAGGAGCGTGGAACTACATCTACCATCATCGGTTGTTGATGCTGAAAAATTCTAACTCGTCTCGCAAATAGATCAGAAATAGGTTGGTCTTTTTCTACTTCGCGCTCCCCTTAAAGAGCCCAGGGCTATAAAAGATAAATAACCTCATGAGTTTTGTTTTACAAATCGACAGTACAGCAATGATACGAATAGGCGAACTTTTAGTTTAGTTTAGTGTCCATGATTCAATTACTGATAAAATAAAATACATCCCATGGTTAATTATAAAACATGGCATTAAGTGATAAGGCCGCCACATGTACCGTTTAATTTTTTTATTTTTGGTTCAGTACATTGTATTTTTTATGTGTTCAATAAATATTTAAATAAATAAATAAAATGGGACAGGTTATTCGCAGTTCAAGAGGATAGAGACAGAGCACACTTACCGAGGCGATATCCCTCAGGAACTGTGGCTCCAAGTTCTTGATAACATCTGCATCATTCACAATGTGGTCGCGAGACAGGAGTTGGCGAAAGTTTTCGGGCCTAGGTTGTATTGAACACGAACAGATGACGGGGAAATAAGTCTGCTTTGATTTGACTTGAAATGGTGGTTGTAAGTTGGCATTTTTGCCAAGTTCCGAATAATTTCGCTTTTTAAAACATGGTGAATCTTGGATAGTATAATATATTTTTAAATACTTTTTTTTACGCAGTGCAACATTAAAACTGAGTCACCTATTGTATTACAGCGATGCGGCGTGCATTCTCGTTCTTTTCTTTATTTGGTAATTCGTATACGGGTAATTTTATGTTAAGTGACTGTTGTGTAAGTGCGTTGTCTTGTGTGATAAATAAATGTCTTCATTTCTTATTTCTTGCATATTTTTTTGTACAAGTGACAACATTGTACAAAATTTAAAAAAGACGGGGTTTTTTCCTTTATAATCGTGATTTGTTGTTACGATTTTTGGATATCCATTATTTTATTTTACTTATCTTAACTACGGTTCTGTTCGGAAATTCCATTGGGCCGTAAAAAGACTTGATGAATACGATGAATACGGGCTGATCAAAATCCTCGAAATTTAAAATCGCGATATGTGCCAAACTACCAGGCACTTTTCAAACTTCAATCAATCAAACAACGTTATCTAGGATGGTAAGGAACATATTACATGTGGTTTAAATTAAATACCATATGCTAATATCACTCTGTATATAAGATAGGTATACGTACAAAAGGTAAGGGTTTGAATACAAATCCTATAAGCCAGACATAAGTCACCCTTCCCACCGTGATATAACTTCACAAATAATTAGACTTTTCGTCACGTTAAGCCATCGATGACACGTGTCCCCAACTAATTCCAACTCTGTAAATATATCAATAAGTTTTGACAAGAACTTTAATAGGAAAAGTTTGAGAGGAAACTAGGCTTTGGCACTGCGTTAAATGAAATAACGCTGAGCATGACAATCTTTGTGGGCTGAATATATTCTGTATTGTCTTGGGATAGTTTTGCTTTGTGAAGTTATTGTAACGTCTTTGTGAAGTTTATTTTAACAGAGAGAACAGTATTGTGTTACAACAATGTACTGTCGATAAAGGACAATTAATTGGTACGGTAACAATTCCTATTTTTCTTTTACTTGTATTATTCAACCACTCAAAATACAAACACAACTAGACCATGAATTGCAAATAAACTTTTAGAAAACATGTGTTCGAGAACCCAGTCAAAATTGCATAAAACGTCTCTACCAACAGTGTAAAATTATTAAAAAAATATGAAACCCTTTCAGCGTTACTGTTCCGCGTTCCATAGAATATAATATCCACAAAAATAACATAAATCCGAGTTGAAACGTGGTGGAAACTCCGTCGGGGTCAGTTAGACCGTTTACGCCCGTGAAAAGGCAAAATCGTAACCCTTAAAAGCTTGTGTGAATCACGCAGAGCAATCAATGCAGTACGCAAAAGAGAAAAAAAACATCCTTTATGACAGGCACTGGCGTAAAATACTTTATGTGCCTCGTGTCAGCAATTTGCTCGACCAGTGCTTCCTAGTATGGACAGCTAAATGTCTAGTCTTTGTAGAGGTTGTGGGTTAATTTTGTCAAAAGTCTGGTAACGTGGATGAAAAGCAAGGAGTGAATGCAATAAATATACTTAATGGCTTTTACTAGACAATCATCATCATCTCAGCCACAGGAAGTCCACTGCTGAACACAGGCCTCCCCCAAGGATCTCCTCCTCATCGACCTGTTGGAAGCGACCTACATCCAGCGACTTCCTACTACTTTATCCAGACAATAGTGTAACATAATTGATCCAACTTCTCAATCGCCAACGCAGTACTAAAAATTATAATAGGCTAAAAGTCGGTTAGGTATCTATAATACTCGTATTATATTAAATTATCAAACAATAATTCAAAAATTGCGACGATTTTTTGTTTTTTTTTTCTAACTTATTGAGTTGCAAATACATTTTTTTTTCAAAAGTAAAAGTTTAAACCTTTTGTATTTTTCAATACGCTATAGTTCGCAAGGTTTTTAATTATTACTTAAGAAAAAACTATGGATTACCATGGATACCAAACACGACGACATTTAAAGAATAAAAAAATATTACGCGTGTGTTTGCGAAATTTCTAGTTGTTTCTGTATCAGCCCATATACGTCCCACTGCAGGGCACGGGCCTCCTCTACAATCGAGAGTACGATTGAGAGGGGTTAGACCATATAGTCCACCACGCTGGCCTAGTGCGGGTTGGCGGACTTACATACCATAGAAATTCTTATAAATCGCTACGGTATGCAGGTTTCCTCACGATGTTTTCCTTCACCGTTTTAGTGTTTGTTATTGTTGTTATTGTTCTAATTGTTTGTTATTGTATATTTTGGAGTCCCTAAAACTACCACCCAGGTTCGTTTTCGGTAGGAGTTTTAATATACCCTGTATATAAAACCTATGGTATAACGCGAGGACCTGCCGCCCATACATAACATTAGCCAAGTAACTATCTCTTAAAAATAATTAAAAAAAAAATATTAATGTATTGTACATTCTGAATGTCTTAAAGCACTGACTGATCGTGTGTTCCTTTCCAAATGAAAAAAAGCAATAATTATTACCAATGTGGTCTATTAAATGCCACACTTAACTCAACAGCCATCATAAAGGTAGAATGAATATGCCATTATCCAACAGTGGTCTGATATCTCGTGTCTTTTATTTTCCTCGGATTCTTAGTATGCGGAAGGGTGAATGAGTAAGCAATAATGCTTAATAGTTATGACTAATGAAGGTTATGATAACAAACTGGCCCGTATTTGGGGTATTGCAGCTTTTATCTAAATCGTTTCCATAAATAATGCAACATTGAAAGAGATTTAAATTAATTTAGATGTAGTAAAAACGCTTCATGGAAAATTGTAATCACAAGAATAATTATGATCAAACAGTTAAATTCCACAGATCAAGAATAAACCGTTTTTACGTACATAAGAGTTAATGAATGTACATTAACTCACGCTTTTTTTTAGAATTGGTAGGTAGTGGTTTACCGGGCAGCAACCAAGATGATGATAGGGGGCGAGCTTATCGCCATATCGGGCATAAATTCCTGACTCCAAACTGAAAATACCGTAGATTATTTAATTAACATTTGTCTCAATCCAGGAATTAAGCCTGAGTATCGTCAGGTTAAATGCTAAAACCTACCGGTTGCGACGGTGTCCATATTATCATACATATATATATATACATCAGTGTCGTCATGTAAGCTTGAAGCTCAATAAAGATGGACTGAAACTACAAACTCGATCAAAAAGAGCGGATTCAACATCGTTGATGAAGAAGTGAGAACTAATATTACAATAAAATAAGCTATGACGAATTCATTCTCTTGTACAGTAGTCTAGTAGTTAGGTACTAGGGCATCATGACTCACCAATGCTACTAGATAATAGGTCTGAAGCTATTCAAACTTAATTATATTTTTCATGGAAATACCTTCTTGCGGACGTTTCGATCGGCTTTACGTTAAGTGTAAGCGATGGAACGAGTTCATAACTTTCAACAATTCACTCAATTTATTATGAAGAATGGAAATATTAGTTTGGAAATTAAGTTTTCAAGAGCATTGTTAGAGCTACAGAAAATTGGTATTGGAAAGTAGCTTTAATAGCTTTGGTAGACCTACTTGGTACACTAGGAATTGTAATTAATGATGATAATGTGAAATTAAGTATTGACATAGATCATTGGTCTAATTGCGTATGGAGGGTAAATCGTCAGGTCTTAGATTCAGAAAACAGGTTATAACGTAGAGTGGTCGTTTTAAGGTATTTACAAAAGTGTCATAATTTATACACAAAGTTATAATTCTAGTTACACCAAAATAACTTACAATTGTAATATGTAACACAAAAAATAGCCCAGCCTCATATTTCACGACAATTATCTCTAACAGAACATGAGCCTCATCCAACCTAACCGAATTAGAGGATTTTTAGTAGACAAACGACTAATCCCACAGTACGCATCTGTGAAAAATTAGCACGCAATTCTCCTAATTGCCAAAGAAACCAAACACCAGACCCTTCGATAGATCAAGATAACAGGGCAAAAACAGCATTGTACGATCACAAAAAGAAATCATGACAAACGCTTGACAAAGCAACTCTCATGCTCCATAAACTCGAATACCAAAGGAATTGTTACGAACAAACTCTATTGTAAAATTTTGAATAGAGAATATTTGTAAAATGCATGTTTGCTTATCCTTGAACGTTGGCAAAAACACTTCGATAGGGTAGCAAGTATGGAATCTTTTGCCAGACTATTGTAAGTGCATTTTATTTACTCTGTTTAGTATTCGTTATTTTTCTTGACTACTTTTATTGTGATACTGTAATTCTGCGTTTAATTATATGCCATACGAATAATTTTATAATGTTTTCTAAAAGATAGCTATTACGGCCTTCCGAGTCTCCTTGTTTCTTAAAGTTTGGTTAAAGTATGGGTTAGTCTTGTTATTAATTTTGATAGCAAGAAAGACAGAAAAATGCTTTTATTTTCGCGCAAATTAGTTGCATACAATACAGTACATATTATTATAATAATGAAACAATACAATAATAAAACAAAAAAATACAATTATAAAAAAATAGGCAAAATCAGTAAGATAGTCAGTAAGGTAGGTATGTATGTTACGATAGTCTTACGCAATGACAAATAAGTTAAAGAAGGCTTTGGACGCTTTGGAAAGTATATCCTTATCCTGTTTCTTCCATCCTTAAAGCCAACAAGGTGTTAATTTCTCAGTGGTTATAAGTGTTCACCGGCACTGGCCATCACTTTATATTAAATGGTAATAATATAATTCTATCCATTAACACCCTACTACTGAGAACGCGCCATTTTAACGAGTTTTGTTAGGTAAGCTTACTTTTAAATGGGACCTAGATGTCATAAAGCACGTTGACCCGAATTTGATAGAATTACGAAACTACGAATTTTTTTGACATTTTTTCCTATAGTCTTATTTGGATGGCAAATTAATAGTTTTTTCTAAAATAATAGCGTACACCCTTTTATTCTTAAAGATGCTATGGTATGCTAGGGATTAAATTATTAGTTTAGCAAAAACTATAGATTTAGCACCCAACGACGATGATATTTAAAATATCACCAAAAATAGTCGCGTTTCATTGCGAAATGTTTAGTTGCATTGTGTTTTTAATCACTAAAACTACCACCTTGCTTCATTTTCGGTAGCAGTCCAAATATTCTCTATATTTCAACGGAATCGTATATTGTATTTCAAAAATCACAGAATCTAAGGTCTGCTCTTGTAAAAGTACCTTGAAGTAATTGTGTGCAGTGAGGCATAGGCAAAAGTATTGTGAGTTCGTGAGGAGCAAACCTTTTGTAAAACCTACTTATTTATTGGTGTGTGTTAAACGAATATTTATTGTGTAGTAAAAGGCAATTTTGGTTGTTCATGTTTGTACATTATATTTATCGAATAAATCTGGCAAAAACCTGAGAAGTTGCTCGGAAGTTTTGCCCATTAGTCTAATAAAATTCTTCCGTATTTCGGTAGAAAACACTTTAAGATCCCTTACTTAATGAAACAGAAAACACAGTTGTATGTCTTCTTATGGACAGTCATTGTATACACAACAACAGCTTATAGGCATTAGTTAAAATTAGCACACAACCTTTAAACTAATAAAAAAATAAACTCCAAAAGTGATCTGTTTTATATAATAAATGACCTGTTGTGACCTTTACCAACTCTTCCTCATAATAGGAGTTAAATGCTGGGTTTCTTGTTACTGCATGAACTCTCCTGCCCTTTATATGAATCATACATAACGCAAACATTACAGTAAACCAATTTAAATCCCGAATGAAGGAAACCATTGATCACACGTGGTACAAGCGCTAATACCGGGAATTATATCGCTAATTACTCGCTTTCGACTGCTCCGTGCTCTATAAACGTATAGCCAATTAAAACTTATCACAACTTCAATTCTGAATCATGGAATAGTTGAAAGATTCTTTAATAAATCGCTACTTTTAATGAAACGTGGCAGAAGTTGAAATTAATTGTGGAATTCGGAAGAGGGATGTTGACTGAAGTTACCAATTCGTGTAAAGTTATTTTGTTCATATTAAATATGGTATTTTGAAACCTTATGTAATATAGCAGACCGGCCCTTCCCCCGCCGGATGCATGCAGATACACTTTGTAAAATGGCGGCTAAAATTTTAAATTCCAACTATCAATTTAGAATAGAACCAATCGGATCACGAAAAGCAAATAAAATTTCTTCATATTTACTAGATTTCTCTCTACTGCTTCGATTCTATAAATCGTAGCGTGATGATATAAAGCCTATTGTATTACTCGATAAATGACCTATTAAAAACAAATAATAGTTTTCAATTCGAACAAGTAGTTCCTGAGATAAAGGGTAACAAACAAACTCATCAGTTTTATGTATAAGCATAGAATTTAAAAACCATACATACCAGTTCAACATAAATTCAATTAAAATATTTTAAATTGATCCATTAACCATTATCACGTGACTGAAAACAGCGAGCGGACTACGCAGCACGCTGACATCATAGCGAGTTCAAAATATCACGAGTAGAATATTTCTCTTAATAATTTACAACGATAATATTTTACGATTTTTATCATAATGGAGACTAGATTAATTACAGGAAGCAGAAATGAAGAAAGAACTGGGTTAAAAACAGTTTTTGATAGAACGCAAGATTCGGTCATCGGGCTGTGACGTAGATCATAGTTATTTGACAGTTTGGAGCATTTTAGGGGAAAGATTGCAAACTATTATAATTTACGATTTTTTTTAATTTAAACTATTGTATTTCTTATGCCCCCGTGGCGCAGTCGGTTAAACGTCACCTGTGAAACGAGAGGCCGCGGGTTCGTTCACCGCACTGAGCTAAATGTTTGTGCGGCCCACATATATATATTTTGGGTCTGGATGTTTAGGAGACAGAAAAGCCTCTCGTAGTTCCTGATACCCACGACACAAGACTAGATCTTAGTGTGGGGTCAGGACTATGTGTGTGACTGTTGGGTGTTGTGTGCAGACACATGCTGAGTCATGACTGACAACAGCATGGCTCTACCAATTCCAATATACCTTTCTATTCAAATAGATCCGATGTTTATTATGAAAAGTGACAACTCCAGATCTAACGCTGACAAAATTTGAAAAATCTTAGGTTGCATATTTTGCGACTAGCCTACATGAGAAACTACGGTACATGATCTAAAATATGTAAATTTTAACTTATTTAAAATCTAACAAACCCTACGGTATCCTTAAAACTTATTATATTTTACGTAGAAAACGACTTAATGAGAACGAAATCATAATACCTCCCCTACACCCTTAGTTATAAAGTTAAAGTCGAAAATTTCATAATGAATTATCACTTTAATTCGCAGAGTGTTTGTTACACAAAGGAAATGTAATAAATTTACATAAAATTCATACGTGCATATTTATAAAGTTGTATCGCGAGTTTCACAACGTGTTCGTTACTGCAAACAATACGAGACAGCAATACAATTTTCAAGGAAAATGTGACCAAACTAAAGTATTGTGGAATTTTATTTTTTACCTAAACTATTTTTATACAATTCAGTACACTACATGGAAAACGCAATCAAAGTGGATCCAGCGGTGAGTAATGGTTTTCCCTCAACAGTCAATATTTTGGTCGATTTGTATTATTTACAAATAAATAAATAACACCCAACAGTCACATACATAGTCCTGATCCACACTATAATCGATTATATACTTTATTATTACTTATATATTATATATTATACTTTATTATTACTAGACTTTATTATTAGATTCATATTTGGATTACGCAAATATTACCATGTTTCTGAGTTTCGTACTAAGCTCAAGTGTTTTACTTTGTCTCTGAATGTATTAAGTGTTAAATTATAAAATATACTATTGTTAGTTCCTGGAAAAAAAAATGTGGCCCATACGGCTTCGTCGGAATGCTCACATTCTTTCTTTTCTGTATAATATATTGTTTAATCCTGTCACCCCATCTTATCTTAAAGATCGTTTTGTATTTCTCGATGACTCCCATACAAGATCCCTAAGGTCGTCAGAAAGACTGGAGTTGAGAATGCCTGTGCACTCCAAAACTTTTATGGATGGGTCGTTCACCGTCAGATCTGTCCGATTGTGGAACGCCCTACCGGTTGTGGTAAGACGGGCACAATCACTGCCGTCGTTCAAAAAAATGGTTAAGGATCACTACCTTTCTCTTACATTTACAAATTGACGTGGATAACTTTCCTATGTGTATATATGTACTGATGCTCTTATATATTATATATATATATATTTATGTATATTTGTTATATAGATGTATTGATGTATGTATATTTTTATTATTAATTAGTAATTATTTGTATTTCTTATATTTTTCCTTCTTAACTCCTATTCTTTACACTTTAAGACTGCCCTCCATTTATCCGTTTATAAAATCCACCCCATGGTTGTCTGGAAGACATTGCCTTTGAGCGATAAGACCGCCAATTGTACTTTTATGATTGTGATTTTCGTTTTATTTGTATTTTTTTTTTGTGTGCAATAAAGTGTATAGATAAATAAATAATAAATAAATAAATAAGATCGAGTCTTGTGTCGTGGGTATCAGGAACTACGAGAGACCAAATAAATACCATGAAATAAAACATTTATGTCAAAAAAGTATTAAAGTAGCTTGTAACATGTGGCTAATATAACTGTATTAAAGAGTGGGAATGTACTGGGGACATCTTGCCGTCTCTTTCACATGCATACACTGTCATTCATGTTAAGCCCAGTGACGTCACTAGTTTTGTTTTGCATCCCTTTTCTGTTATTCCCCATACAAGATCAAAACCATTTCTAACTTGTTAAAATCTGAATGGATTTACAAAATTTTTTGTTTGTTAGAATTTGGATATGTATGAATTTTGATAAATATAATTTAAAAAATGGAGTCAAAGGCTCTATTATTGCCCGCTTGAATAGAATTTGGATTTGGATACCATTTGATAAATACAATAAAAAAATTGAGTTCGAGGTGCAACCAGGACCTACGTTTCACCTTGTATTTTCCGTCCCAAGGTGTGATAGAGGACAAGCCTATCACCATATCGGACACAAATTCCTGACTTCGGACTGATAATGACTAGAAAAATCCAATATACCTTTGCCCGATCCGGGATTCAATCCCGAGACCTTAGCTTTGTACCCCTACCGTGCTACAACTACGCCACCGATATCATTTAATATAAGATATGCCAAAAACAAGAGTTAAATAAATGCATAATTCCGATTTTTTTCGATGATCACATAGATTTATCCAATACAGCGAACGTTTTCGGACGGAAACCTCAATTGTGAATTGCCGACTTGGGAATTGAACCCAATACTTCACGGCTCAAAGCTCACCAGACCAATGAGGCGTTAACATCAAACCATATTTCACGTAAATACGATAAAATCATGTGGAATTTAAAATGATGTCTACAAACTTTTTCATTCTTAATTGGCTACGAGTGAACATTAATATTACTTTAAACTAGTGTTTCGATCTGACTTCGCCTGGATGCATATATATTTTTATACCGCTCTATCACCTCTCACTACACTCTTATTGGTTCATAAATTAATAATACCCAACTTAATCATATTGATCCAGTTAAATAATAAAAGTATACATACTTTACCTTAACTCGACCTGAAGACTTTATCATAAAACATATCATTATGTAATTTATCTTAAACATGCCATAATATAACAATGAAAATCGCATCTTCTTTTCTGTAGTAGTTTATGATGTGTATACGAAAATATAGACAGACAAATAAAAAATCAGATAAAAAATATATTTTGTTTTTTGGTCATAAAAATACATCTCTATATTATGAAGATTTATAAATATCTGCTACGTACCTACACACATCAGTAATTTTAATACAATAATATAAATTTAATCCGAATATATTTTATTCATGATTTTAAGTTGAATTTATTTTATGGCTCAGGTTTTTAAATTACCTCTCCCTCGAAAATTAAAAATAATTGGATGTGGTTCACGAAATGAAATTTCCACGCATATATTTCCAACCATTTTCCAACAGACTACATTGCATATAATGTAGATTCGGTTAACAGTCAGTTTAGTGACATAAGTGCTCTCAACAAGGAAAAAGGTTACATGAAAAAGGACTCGTCAATATCAAAATTTCTTAATATCCCACTTCCGTTTTCTCTGCACCAACCATGATAGGAATCTTCGTTCTTCTACTAATCTTTTGCTTTCATGTCCCTCTCACAGTTCTGATTTTCTCCATTCTTCATTTCACATTCAAGCTATACTTCTTGTAATATATTAATAAAAGTGCAAGTAAAAGAAAGACATTATTCACCATGACAATGTATTGACGACAGACTTGTCTAAAGGTACACGTTCGATATTCAGTATATGCGAGTGGCCAGATACATAATATTACAAGTGGCCAGATACACTACAACCCTCCACCTTAAAAAACACTTATCCAAATATAACTAAAAATCTACGTTTAACAATATCCAAAATATTACTACAAAGCTCCGACTAACAATATCCAAAATATTACTATAATCTACGTTTAACATTAGTTATTTTGATTGTTTCCCTTTAAACGGCATGCTCGGATGGGACGAGATCGGACTACTTCCGGTACAGAAACCTGAGCTCGAGGGAGTACAACAGACTTCCTAGGCTCTGTACCCTTGATAAGGGGCTCTGACCCAGAAGTAGACGTAGACGGCATTGGATCAACAGTCGCGATTTGATGTGGGCTGGACTCTCGCACGCTCTGAGAGTTCCGAGGCTCAGTAGTGTCTGTCGCTATCGCCGGCCCCAAGTCAGACATTAAGGTACGCTCTGCTTCATGCGGACTCCGGTTAGATATATTAGTCGGATAAATTAATACACTACGCGGTCGTCGTTGTCTTAACTGGTCGATATGCCTATGCATTTCCTTTCCCGACTCATCCAGAACTTTATAATCAGTGGTACCCATTTTAGCACCTATCTGACCCGGAACCCACTTCTCCTTTCCCTTATGTAGTCTCATCCATACATCCTCTCCTAACTGTAGAGAACGCTTAACTTCTGTTCCCGCTCTCTT
The DNA here is from genome assembly GCA_009982885.2 of Hyles vespertilio. NCBI lineage: Eukaryota > Metazoa > Arthropoda > Insecta > Lepidoptera > Sphingidae > Hyles > Hyles vespertilio. The sequence goes on from CM042811.1 coordinate 16,869,086, forward strand.
TTGCCGTTCCTGAGCACGCTTAACCTTATTTTCTCTATCCGGCTTTAACGAGTCTAATTTAGTACGTATACTCCTACCTAGCATTAGTTTTGCAGGACTCTCACCTGTAGAACAGTGTTCTGTATTACGATAGTGTAAAAGAAAAGTATTCAAAAATAAATTAATATTCTCTTTTTGCCTAACTGCTTTCTTAATAACCTTTTTAACAGTTCGCACTGCATTTTCTGCAGTCCCATTCGATGCCGGGTGATATGGGGCAGAGAAAACGTGTTCTACACCATTACTAGTTAAAAAGTCTGAAAATTCTTTACTAGTAAACGGGGGCCCGTTATCAGAAACAATTTGTTTAGGTAAGCCCCACCTAGCAAAAACTTCCGCGAGTTTCTCGATGGTAGAATTAGCTGCTGTACTAGGAACGGGAAATGCTTCAAGCCATTTAGTTCTTGCATCCACTATGACTAAATAAATTTTGCCGAAAATCGGGCCTAAAAAATCCATATGTACCCTGGCCCAGGGTCGAGAAGGCCATGGCCACGGTGTGATCGCGTGTCGCTCAGGCGCGTCCGCCTCCTCCGCGCACACGGTGCACTCACGACATGTTGCCTCCACAGCCTCATCGATACCAGGCCACCACACATAACTCCTAGCAGAAGCCTTCGTCTTAACGATGCCCATATGCGGTTCATGTAATTCCCGTAACACCCTAGCTCGACAACTTAGCGGAATAATGACTCTGTGTCCCCACATGACACAGCCCAGCTCTTCGTATAATTCCTTACGACGATTAAAGTATGGTTGTAATTCCCGGATGTCATTATTTAACGGCCACATATCACGAATATAACCTAAAACTCTTCCTAATATTGGATCCCTCATAGTCTGTTGTTTAATTGTATTATAATCTAATAGCAATTCATTTTGGGCAAAATGTAAATACGTTTGTTCGGGAACACGTAGTGACCCATCGCTACTACAAGGAACCGGTAATCTCGAAAGCCCGTCTGCCCCATTTTGTTTAGTATTGACATACTCTATATCATAAGTATATGCGGATAGAATTATCGCCCATCGCTGTAATCGACTGGCCGCCATGGCCGGCACACCATGTTTCGGTCCAAATATGCTTACTAACGGTTTATGATCGGTTCGTAAAAGAAAACGTCGCCCATAAACGTACTGATGGAACTTTTGTAAACAAAATACTATTGCTAAAGCTTCTCGGTCTATCTGAGAATAATGTTTCTCGGCATTATTCAGCGCGCGTGACACGTACACCACCGGTCGCTCGCGGCCGTCAGCATCTGGCTGTGTGAGCACGCCGCCTATTCCCCGCGCGCTAGCATCACAAGTCAGCACTAACTCTTTATCCGGATCATAATGCGCTAAAACTTCGGCACTTGTCAGTATTTTTTTACCTTTATAAAAGCTTTTTCGCAATGAATACTCCAGTTCCAATTTACATTTTTCTTTAAAAGTTCATATAGTGGCGCCAATATATGACTCATTTTTTTGACAAATTTAGCATAAAAGTTAACTAAACCCAAGAAAGAACGCAAATCAGTAATATTCTTTGGCCTGGGAATTTTAATAATTGCGTTTACCTTATCTTCATCTACTTTAACACCATCCTTAGATATAACATATCCTAAGTATTTGACTTCATCGACCATAAAAGTACATTTACTTTTTTTTAGTTTCATGCCGTGATTCCGTAATCTGTCAAACACCCTTTCTAACGTTTCTAAATGATTTTTTTGTGATCCTGATGTTCCAATTATCACGTCATCAAGGAAAACCTCTACTCCTGAAGATCACTAAGGAGGCTCGACATAATCCGCTGGAAAATACCCGGGCTGGAAGACAAACCAAACACGAGTCTATTATATTTAAATAGGCCTCTATGTGTGTTAATCACTGTCAATTCTTTAGAATCATCCAACTCGATCTGATTATAAGCTAAGGATAAGTCAATCTTAGAAAATATCGTGGCACCATTCAGACTAACTAACAAATCACTAATCTTTGGTAATGGATACCTGTCGACCATTAAGAAAGGATTCAACGTTATTTTATAATCCGCACATATCCGGAGTCCACCGTCAGCTTTACGTACCGGTACCAAAGGTGTTGCCCAATCTGAGCTCTCAACGGGCTCGATAATGCCCGCGCGCAGCATGGCATCCAGCTCCGCATCAACCTGACTTTTCAAAGCGTACGGCATCGGCCGCGCTCGACAGAACACAGGAGTAGCGTCGTCGCGCAATCGAAGCGTTGCCTTGCCGCCTGTGTAACGTCCCAATCCGCCGCTGAACAATTCCTCATACCTATTTAACAAACATTTAAGACTATCAGAATTCCTATTTACAACTTGGTTATAATTAGTAGCTTGTTTGAATGCAGGTATTTTAATCCCCAGTTCCGATAACCATTGTCTACCCAGCAAAGAGGTTGTGCCTCCTTCAATCACGAATAGCTCTAAATACTTAATTCGGTCTTTGTATTGAACCTTCGGTCTTATAAACCCTAAAGGCCTAACATTGCTACCATCATAAAATCTAAGCACCAAGTTATGCTGTTCAATAGCTCTAGCGTAAAAATATTTTTCATAAGTTTTCCTACTAATGCATGAAATTGCTGAACCTGTATCTATTTCCATTTTGATATTACAATTATCAATGAGCAATGATAAGCTAACCGGGGTGTAACCATTTACACTCAATTGGTGTAACTCCTCTTCTAACTCCTCTGCGCTGGAGTCTTCATACTGCTCGCTCTGGATGGCTTTGGAGTGATGAACCCCATGCCTCTTCCTGCCTGTATTGGAAGTTGCCAGTGGGCATACACGTCTCAAATGACCACTCTGCTGGCATTTATTGCAGACGAAACGCTTATAGCGACATTGGTCACTAGTATGTCCGCGCCGACCGCATACCGGGCACCTCGCTGCGCCCTTCACTTCATCCCGCACAGCTCGCTCGCGGCTCGCACGCTTCTCGCGCCCGTGTTTAATTTGCCACGCATGTAAAGTTGTATCATTTGCCGACATAATTGCACTTTTTTTTTGTTCCACTACAGCCGCATCCCGTTCTGCTGCTTCCAGACTACAAGCTAATTTAACTGCTCCCGAAAATGTCAAATTCTCCTCTGCAAATAATCTTTGTCTGATGATGTCACTCTTGACTCCACATACAAATTGGTCCCGAAGATTCTCTTCTAAGTTCCCAACAAAATCACAAGTTTTCGCTAACTTTTAATTTCCGCTATGTATTGCATTATATTTTCATCATCATTCTGGCTCCTTTGACGGAACCGATAGCGTTCAGCCATAACGGCTGATTTCGGTTCGAGGTGACTTTTCAAAACATTGACAGCCTTTTCGTATGACATCTCCGACGGCTTATCGGGGCTGCACAACGTGCTTAGCAGCTCGTAAGCCCCGTCACCCATGGTGGTAATTAGCGTCGGCAACCACATGCTCTTGTCTACTTTGTTGACCTTGAAATACATTTCCAGTCGTTCTACATACAAGGTCCAACTCCCAGATTTTATATCAAAATCACTTAATTTACCAATAGACATTTTAAAATAATATACTTTTTATCGTACCCGTTAAAATTATCCTCGTCGCCACTGTAATATATTAATAAAAGTGCAAGTAAAAGAAAGACATTATTCACCATGACAATGTATTGACGACAGACTTGTCTAAAGGTACACGTTCGATATTCAGTATATGCGAGTGGCCAGATACATAATATTACAAGTGGCCAGATACACTACACTTCTATGGAATGCTCCTTGAAATCAGGACGTCAACTACCCGTCTCAAATTTAAAATGAAGATCCGTGAAATGCTGCTCAAAGAAGTTGCAGAATCCTCTCTATAGTCTCTTGTATATATATATATACCGGGTATTTCAAGACTGCTACCGAAAACGAAGCCGGGTGGTAGTTTTAGTGACTACAAACACAATGCAACTAAAATTTTCGCAAAGAAAGGCGACAATAATTTATTATGATTTTTTAAATATCGTCATTTTTGGGTGGTAAATCCATAGTTTTTGCTAAAATAATAATTTAAACTCTTTTATACCTAAGATTATTTATAAATAAAAGGGTATACACTATTATTTTAGGCAAAAATGTATTTAACACCCAAATATGGTCATAGGAAAAAAATAACAAAAAAAATGGTCGCTTTTTTTTTGCAAGTTTTTCTGTTGCATTGTGTCTGAAGTCGCTCAAACTACCACCCGGCTTCGTTTTCGGTAGCAGTCTTGATATACCCTGTATATATATAGTATTTTATTTTACATAGTTTATATGTGTATGTGTATATTAATATGTATATATATATATATTTTTTTGTAAATCGATTAATAATATACCGGGTATCTCAAGACTGCTACCGAAAACGAAGCCGGGTGGTAGTTATAGTGGCTACAAACACAATGCAATTAAAAATTTCGCCTAGAAACGCGACAATTATTTTTTATGATTTTTTAAATATCGTCATTTTTGGGTGGTAAATCCATAGTTTTTGCTAAAATAATAATTTAAACTCTTTTATACCTTAGAGTATTTATAAATAAAAGGGTATATACTATTATTTTAGGAAAAAATGTATTTACCACCCAAATATGGCCATAGGAAAAAAATAACAAAAAAAAATTGTCGCTTTTTTTTGCAACTTTTTCTGTTGCATTGTGTCTGAAGTCGCTTAAACTACCACCCGGCTTCGTTTTCGGTAGCAGTCTTGATATACCCTGTATGTAATATAATTTTTAATTACTTGTATTTTTTCTCTTTATCTTTTAATTAAGTATTCGTACACCTACTACAGCTCATCTCTGCATCACCTAAAGGTCGACTGGAAGAAAATGCCACAGGCATTAAGTCCGCCTTGTATATGAAGATTAATAAAAAATAAAAAAAAATATTTCAAATGATTTTCCAAAGTCAGACAATTTCAATTGAGTAGGTATTCGGAAATTATTTTAGGGAAAATAGTTATAGACATTAGCGTAGCTGTTTAGGCAAATAAACTAATAGTTTAGCGGTTGTTTTCCGAGTCAACTAAAGGCATATTTACTGGTGGTATGTCTCTCATATGTGAGAGGTCGACTGGGTAGGTATCACCGCAATGTCTATTTCTCCCGCTAAACAGCAGTGTAAATGCCCTGTTGTTTTTCGGATTGAAGGAAATTGTAGCCAGAGTAACTACTGGACATATTGAGACTTAACATCTTATGACTCAGGATGGCGAGCGCAGTGGAATGCCAAACATTGCTTTTTTATTCAAGTTGTTTGGTTTTGCTACTGCTTATTAACGGTTTTACCGCTTACTTTTAGGCGAACGGCATGCCCGTCTCGCTATTCAGTGTAATAAAAAAAAAACCTCAACAGTTGCGGGTTCGATATTCTGACAAATGTTTACAATAACATATACATGGTTATTTTAATAGAAGTATCTGTTTGTAATTCTCCATTTATACTATATTAAATTAATCTAGTCCATTCGAAGGTTGCCTGGAAGAAATCGCATACAACAATAAGGCCGCCAATGTAATAATGTTTTTAGTGCAATGTATTTTTTATCTGTTTTACTGTTTTTTTGTATAAAGGTTTTTGTAGAATAAAGTATACAAATAAATGATTCACAATTATTCCATTTTCTCATATGCATGCGTTAGACATTAATATTTACCATACAGTACAATTCTATTTTACATAAACTATAACGCAAGCCCCCTATTCATGATGTTATTTCCATACAAATATAAGAATGACGTGACGACTGCAGTAAAATATTTCGTGATAGAACATAACTTGGGATAAAAAAAACAATGATATTGATACAATTCGGTACCTGTATCAGCCCATAACCGTCCCACTGCGGGGCACGGACCTCCTCTACAATCAAAAGTACGATTGAGAGGGGTTCGGTTGTACAGTCCACCACGCTGGGCTAGTGTGGGTTGGCGGACTTTTACATACCATAATCTATATTATAAATTCCATTTCTTTTGAATAATATAATTCCACCTTAGATTGCAACTCCTGTCAGTCAGGATCACCAGCATGCAAAGAATTGACACTGAGCACTGAAGCTCGGCGAGTTTCTTTGGGTCACAATTTGTCTTTATAAAAAAATAAATATACAAAGCATGTGTTCCTGAATCGTACTCTCGCTTGTAGAGGAGGCTCGTGCCCTGGGTGTGGGACGTGTATGGGCTGATACAGAATTCCTGAATGAGTAGAGGTAGGTACAACCAATAGTTGGTGAAGTTGCGGTCTAAGATTCAGTAGAGACGGAAAAATTGCTGAAAAAAATGTCAACACAAGAACTTCTGAAATGTACAACCTGAGATTCGAACTTGGGACAGCACGGTTCACAATCCACGCCGCCACTATACCACTGAATAAAAATATAACCAAACAATAAACCCCGTCGACGACACAAATGAATTGTTGACTTCACATAATCCGACATAAAGGGACATGCACACGTCAAATAATGGTCTTAAACAATGAACGCGTAGGGATGTACCATTAAAAATATATCGATAATCGATGTAATAAGTTGGTCGATAAACGGCGCTCTTCAATGTGTATTGACGTTAATGAGTTTTGTTTTATATACTTGTATGTAAATTTTATTTTAGTGGTAAAAGGACATTTGTTTGCGCTCTAAAAAGCGACCAGCGTACACAAAAACCCATCATTGCAATCCAGGTAAGTGTGTGTATATTCCAATATTAGGTCAGCATAACTGTTGCAACTGGCAAGAGATAACCATCTCACGACGCTGGACGCACGATACTCTACTAAGACTCCACTGTACATACCACAAGTGCATTATCATCTCTTTGTATAAGCAATAATCGATTAATCGTTATAATAAGTCCGATTATAATCGATATATCGCTGACATATCGCAGCCCTAACGCGTGGACACCGGATATAGTTACAATGGACGCGCGAAATACGTAAAAACTAAAAAGGTATATGTGTTTTTCAACACCGTCACACGCGGACGTGTGAGGCCCGAAATGTCAGCGTACTGGCAATGCTTTCTGTTGTGGTGTAAATCACACGCGATCGCGAACTACAACTCGGATTTATTACTTTTGTTAGGTGAAATGTATTGGTTTGTTTTTGTTCAGTTCTAATAAAGCTGTGGTTGGCTGAAACAATTAGTTTCGATTTGTAAGTTATAGAGGTAAAGAAAATTAAAACATTTGCGTTTATTGAAATGTTTAGTTCATACAATGTTTGTTGGTTTAATAATAAGGTGTCTAGGTTTTAATTTCAAAGACTGATGTAAAACCGAATTCCTTACATATTATACTCGACGGGGTAGGAAGACATATACTTTTGTGTAGTGATTTTAAGAAATCGTTTTCTGATCAAGAGGGCCGGCAGCGAACGGAGGCATGAAGCAGCAGACTGCGCTCTGTGGCGTACCTTAGAAGAGGCCTATGTGTTTATGATGATGAAAACATTTGTGAAAACATAAAGAGAAGAAGAAATATTATATTATTAATTACTACCAAATTAAACTCAAATACTCTTCATGCATTATTTAAATTTTAACATCCATAGCAATTAACAAATTCAATTCAATAAAAGTACATCTCATTAAACCCGCAATCGGGCGCACATGAATAATTTTCGTGACGTCACAAAATACCGCTGCCCGTTCGAACTCCGACCACACCACACAGCCGTAGAACAATGCGGTGCATTTCACGGCGTGACCACGAGGCGTGACTGTGACTGTGCCGTACCGTACCACCTACCATCGTCTACCATTGCCCTGTTGTTTATCTGCAATGTACTCATAGTACACATACTGAAGTGTCAGCGGAGTGAGAATTCTGTTTTTGTGCAGCGTTCGATTTTTGAATTTTTGAAAAATGTTTTTAGTTGAATGCTTTTTGAAAGGGCTTTCATCCACATTTTTTGTGGTGTTTTATATTATCTAATATAATTGGTACTTTGAGATATCTGAGACATATAGGGATGTAGTGTACAGTCAAAAACTGTTTTACGGTTGATGATACCATAATACAATTAGTATATCTTACCAGAGATTATTTTGCGTAGTCTGAGTTGTTTCAAAAAAATGTTATCGTTCATTGTTAGGGTACACGACGCGGCATTGGCATGTATATAGGTATAGACGGCAAATTAATTAGACAAATTATTTAGACAGCCTCCGTGGCGCAGGTGGTTAGACGCCGCCTGTGAAACGAGAGGCCGCGGGTTCGATCCCCGCACCGAGAGAAATATTTGTGCGGCCCACAAATATTTCTTCCGGGTCTGGGTGTTTGTGAGACCGAAAAGTCTCTCGTAGTTCCTGATACCCACGACACAAGACTCGATCTTAGTGTGGGATCAGGACTATGTATGTGACTGTTAGGTGTATTTATTATTTATTAATTTATTTATAATTTTGTTATAAAGTTCTAACGTATGACTCAATTTACAAAGATAGTCACACTATAAAACACATTACATACATAATCAACAAAATACTGAATGCATAAACTAATGATCAGAATTATAAATAAAAGAACAGTCACACAAAAAATTAACTGGACGTATTATGTCTTGTATTTTGACGTGCTGAACACGAATCTGAGACCAAAGTCATATTATGTCCATATAAATGTACAGCTGAAATTCCACCTATTATTTTATAATTCTACGTTATTTCTTCAGTCACAATAACAAAATTTATTAAAATAGCAAACAAAAGTAAATATATTTACTTCCAGACATAAGTTCGCACCTCTGTCCCCGATGCGGTAGGTAGAGACGCAGCTGGGCCATACCCAGTTCGCCGAGGTTATTTCCGACCCAAGATATATTGTTGCTGAATCTATCACCACGTTAGTGATGCATTCTAACTTCAAGCAACATAAATGACATTTTACGTGCCGAAAATCTCTTGTAAAATACACTTTTTAACGTGAATCGACTATAAGACACTTCAAAACTCTAGCGTAATTAAAATTGATCTTAAAAATAATACATATTACATACTACCCAGCTTACAAAACATAAGCACGTTAAAAATCTCTCAACAATATTAAAACTATTACTGCTCTTGGAGTCTTGTTCGGTATAAAATGAACTTCTAATTAAAATGTCGGATAATAAACGTCTACTTCAATACTTAAAGTCATGGTTTTAAAATGTGTAATTACTCTTTTAAGCGGGGCTTATTCATTAGACTAGATTCTCTGTGGCCAATACAGCTGGCTAAATATGCTACTCTGGCATGTATGACTTGAGTACGATTAACTAAATGGCTTTTTATTTATTTTTTGTTGTATTATAATGGTTTAATGGCTGTTGTATACTTTTGTCAAGTTTTTTTTTAATTACGCTTTCTATAGTGTTTTTAAAAGTTAGGTTAGTCTATGGTAATTATGTATGTTGTGTCTATGAATCATGATTTTATTTGGTATCTTTTACTTTTTTTAGTTACATGTTAAAGCAATGGGTTATATTGGAAGAATCTTTATGAAGTGCCTAATTATGTTTTTAATCTATTGATTTTATCAAATTCATTGACCCTACAACCAGGTCCAAAACATATGCTAGTGGATCATACATTTGTGCTATTGTATGGACCACCTAAGACCTCTGCCTTTTCTTCGCAAGTACTTTAAATGAAGAAGTAAATGCACTAAAAGATATTAAACAAACGTCCAGGTCGTTCGCCCGAGTAACCTGGAAACTTTTACCCGACGTAGAATTTTAAAATCCGTAATAAAATGTTCATGCAAGTAGATATTACACTTACTCTGTGTTTATGGGTCATCTTATAAATTGTGTGAAATTTTAAACGTTTATTAGTCCTTTTCTCTCTCTCTCGCCCTTTATTGCAATCTCTCTCTTCCGCCACAAGAAGTTCACTGGTGAATTTTGGGTTTTTGCCTGATTTTTCCCTACATTTATGGTGTCTGTGCAAAATAACTTATGAGTCCTGCATAAAAAAATTTCGACCTTCTGAGTTCACATTAATCGTTGCAAAATAGGCTTTTTATACCACATTGGCCTCATATGGTTAGTAAACTAATTGAGAAGATTTCTCAAGCACGCAAACCACCTCAAGATAATTTACTTTGTTGAAGCAAGCGAAATTAACTGGGAATACACAGCGTTTGCAGGTATAATAAGTAAGTATATATCAGAGGTGCAATACTGCTCAGACAGTATTGTAGTGTTTACCTGAATGAAAGGAACCTTTTCTGGTGCAGTAGTTGTCTCTACCTACTTTCTTTTGTTTATTAATAAAGAAGAGGATTTTTATCACATACTTATGATAATGCCACCTTCATAGTTAACAAGCAGCTTTTATTTTTAATATGTGTCTTTCAACCAAATGAGATCAAAATATGCTTTCTTCAAATATTTTAGAATACCTTTGGATTTGTCAATAAATGCAACCACCGCTACCCAAGAAATGGCATAAGAACATTGAGATATTATACTAGAGGGGACACTGCAAACAATATGTTTGTAACAAAGGGAATAATATACCCTATATTCTATTTCTGTCTCTGTCACGCCTACGAAGTAACGTATCTTCCCTCTCGCTTTAATGTGTACCCTTGTGCACGCACCATACGCAGAGATTTTGTTCCCGATGTCCGCTCTAGTATAATACCTCAATGCATAAGAAGCTTCTTCAGCAACAATGTTTTTAATAATTTAAAAATCACATGATCAGGCATCGAACCATGCCTCTTTAAGCAGTGTCCACCCAGCTATACTAAACCGTTTAAAAACCCGCGCTAGAAATGTTCAAACAAATAACAACACTTACTCCCAACGTGGCGGTTATATTTGGTCTCGTGTGAAATATTAGAACGTTTATGAAACTCCTAAACGCAATTACCACGTACAAGCAATTGTGGCTTGCACTGGCGGAATACAGACGGAAAAATTAACCTCCATTTAATTACCACATCGTTCATGTTACTGCCTTATGGTTATGTGCTAAGTCGTGTCTATTGCCACTAAATTTTGAGAGAGTTTTTATATATTGGATTGGAGGTTTAAAGAAGCTCGTGAAAACGTATTGTGGCTGAGAAAGATGATGTCACACCTTAAGTATGGTCTACTCAGGAATAAGCTGAAGTGATGAAAATGTTTGAAAGTATTGAAGAACATAGGTGAAGTGAAAGTGATGACAGGACGAATCAAAGTGGACTAGTTTTACTAATTAACAGTAGTGAACTCACTTATTTAAGCCAAAGATAAGTACAAACAAGCATACAGGTTTTATACGAAAATACATAAAATAGTTTTGCATACAGAGTGTTTACCTAATGTCTGATCTAAATATGGGTTGGGATATCCTTACCTTCTAAAATATGATCCTTTCATACAAACTTGAACGCTCATTTAACCTACTTACGCGAGAGTGTTACTATATATTTTCTTAGTAAATGCGTACTTATTACAAGGATTTATCTACAATATTAATCATCTTCTGGATTTCATAGTGATATTATGAACAAACAAGTGACAGCCACTAAATCCATTTAGGTTAGTAAACAAAAGACAAAACTTCAGTTTGTCTACAATGTTACATGAGACATTTACATTATTATTGTACAAATACAGAAAATAATGGCCGTAAAGCTTCATTTTATATCCGAGAAAGATTGCACGAAAAAACTATTTGACAAATCAAAGCACTGCAAATATTTCCCTTGCACGCCAACAGAGAGTTAAAACCGCGACGGAAATACTGGACCCATTGAAGTTCACGTGAAATGTTTACACAAGCGAAAATAGTTTTAGCAAATACCGATACTGATCAAAAATAGAATTCAAATGCAACGGACATTGTGAGCATGATCGGTTGACGGTCTCCGGATGGAATTATAAAATGCTTTCAGCTATCACGCACATGTTTAATGGACAACATTTCAGCACATTCAGCGCGGGCGTTTCGCAAAAAATATTTTAAAATGCGCATGCGCAAACTGGCCGGTATGGCGTGTGGAAGCGAGACGAAGGCACTGAGTCTTTATTGTTTTACATACATTTTATATACATTTAATTTATTACTGTAATTATTATTTTTCTCACTTTTGTTTTATTTTTAACTTTGATTCGTTTTTTTTTTTGTGTTTGTAAATGTTAGTTTTACAGGTTCCATTTTGATTTCGTATTTTTTTATTTGAGTTCCAGCTCAATATTTATTACGATTTATTGTATGTTGGCCAGCGTTCAGATGTCACTCTAGGTGACCACTGAAAATCAGCGTTGCGCTGTGGCTCACGCCGCAGGGCGATATTAAGCTGAGTGGTCACCTAAGTGTCACAACAATGCGACGCGCAGTCTTACATTACCTATGTGTTACTTATATACTTATTGTTTTCATTTTTTCTGTGTTAATGTATGTAGTGTCAGTGTGTGTGTGTGTTGTATTGTGGTGACAAATAAATCTGTTTTCTTTCTTCTTCTTCTTGTTTTCTTCACATAAAATGTTCGCATTCAATAAATTTGGGACGTATCCCAGCCAAAATATCCTGAACTTGTGAAGCAGATATTCCATTGGCTTATTCATAGAACGATGAATTAATAATATTTAATATCGACAGGAATACATTAGTACTCGAAGACAAATTCAATTCTGAAATACCATCTGTTTGTCCTGGAAATAGCTCCAATTACATATCAAAGTTTGCATCGGAAATTCATCTTGCTGAGACTGCAGTAATTTCCTCGGTTTATACAAGTTGCCTTGAGCCACACGCTCGATAGCTGTTTGTAACTGGCGTCAAATCCGCCTCGTCAACCAGATTAAACACAGCAATGGATTAAAATAACAGTGGAAACATAAAATGCTCGAAACATTTGAAATTCCAATGACTATGCATAATATTATGTCAAAATTCATCAGTGAAACCGCTGCATCACGCAAAAACTTTTAACACACATCACGACGCAATGAATACGTAAACCCCGCGTTATTGAAGTGACTGTAATAACCCAATGGCCGTTCTAACATTCTCCTATAATTTTCGTTCCTGGAGCTATTACATTGTCAATATAACATGATATCTGTCTATTATTTTCCCACAATCCTGCAACGCCTTGAGGGCTATCCAGGCGATATGCCAAGTTTCCCAGGACATTCGCATGAATCACGAATGCTAGGCTCGTGACTAGCTTGGTAATTATGGTTGAGTCGGCTTAACGCCTTTGTCTTCGATCCGCGAAGCGCCATAATGGTGAACTACAACCACCGACTATTAGCGATGAATAAAAAATATTTTGACACGTAATACCGAACACGATTCTTGCCAACGGCATGTTGAATAAAATAACAATTGTAATTGTACGATGATAGTTCTGACTGCTATTATTAAACCAGATGTAGGAATGGAAAGGTCTGAATATTTAACTGTTGGCAATGAGTATCAAAATAGGATGAACATAATTAATAATTATTATATTCGCGTCTACTGTCCGCCTGGATATCGATCACCGTAGACGAGATACAAATTCCGCCGCAGTGACCAACGTAAATGTATCCTATAGAGGGATTTTGAGTATACATACATATATTTGATTTTAAGCAGACCGAGATAATTGTTCGGACCGTCGACAGATAATCATCTTTCAAGTCAGAACTATGTTTCAACAGAACTGGACTTATCATGAGACAGTATAAAATGAGTAGAATTTTTAACATTATATTCATTTTGCAAAGACATTGTACACTGTCCTACATTCTTTATTCCATAATAAAGTAATATTAGAGAACCGTCTTTGTTTTTAATTTCATATTTCGCAGTTCTTTTATTTACATCAGGCAGTTTTCCGCTATATTTACATTATAAAAGGATTTAAATATGCTCTCAAACAATATATTCCTGAATTGAATCCTTGAGGCAAATAAAACCTTTATATTCTCTATTTAATTACAAACAGATTGTATGTTAGCGAGGAAAATACATTGTAACTCATTGATGTAGGCACTATAGATTCCATTGTGTCATCGCATTCACAAACACAATAGTCTGTTTCTATCGCTTCAATACGTGTCTAAAGGCATTAGCATGAAATCGTATCAATTATTTCATGAACGTAATTCCCAAAAGCGGTTAAAAAGATTTAAAACTCCTTCATTACGTGGCTACTTTTAACCTCCGGACGGACACTACGTAGATTAATTCCTGCTGCATTGCCTATTCGTGTTAAATTTAAGTAGCAAAGTTGTATTCGCTTTACCGTAAACAAAGAAAATGACCAGCAAAAAGTTTGGAGAGTTAAGCGAAAATAGCAACGAACCAGATAAACATTACTATTCAAGCATTACATTGCAGAATGTATTCCGGAATTATGTTGGTGCGTTTAGCTTTTATTCCACGTGTGTTGAAGATTTAAACAAGGTGAAAGCCTTTTGAATAACATTTATATGGAAATCGGAGGCGTTGAAATTATTATCTCTGGTACAGATGTGACTTGAATGATATCTGCTAGTTGTGGAACAAAACAGACGCGGAAATCACAGCTCATAAGAATGTCCTCATATTTTGAATTATCAATTTTAACCATATGTTTATTAAAGAATATTTTGGACGGTAAAAAAAATATATCTATACAACGACGCTAGCTTAAGTACTCCATTCTCGTGATCCTATAAAAAGTTTACTACGTCGAAGGTCCTCTAAATCTACGAATCCGGGACCAAAGAAGGATATTTTCTATAAGATAAAAATCACATCATAAAACGTAATATGCTAGTGATAGGAGCACGTAGTAACAATGGAGCAGGCTCTAAACAAATGAATAACCAAATAAGGACGTTCATTACCATAAATTAAAGATACCAGCGCCTTAACGTTAGGCGTCGAACAATGGCTTTAATTTGAGTCTTCATGTGTGGAACTGAATAATAATTCGAGCAAGACATGAATCATATTAAAATTAATTATGAATCTGATGAAGATGCTTTCTTTGTTTATGTTTGTTGCGACTTAGCTTTAAACTTAATTAAGAATCGTTGTTATTATTATTTCTGTTTAGCTATGTTGTTGTTAAGTTTGTGTACAATAAAGATTTAAATAAATAAGAAGTGATAACTTATATTAAGGAGTAAATGTGATTGGTTTTAGGAATGAATTTGGTGCTATAACATATTATTTTTCAGTTACCAAATCTATGGAAACGAAAGTGCCTATCTTGGAGTGTTTTAGATAACATTAGAAAACTAAATAATTCTTCTGAACATAATGTGGTCAAAATCTATGACAAATCTGAATGACAATTGCAAAATTATTACAACCGGATCTGATACAAGATCTTTATCACTTACTAGATCTCCGTTATGTGAATCCGTCACTGCAAACAGTATAATAACAATAAAATTCTACCAAACGAAATAAAATATTCCAGTTTAGTTTTCACATTCTGAAGACTCTGCATCTACAGACGAATCGATGAAAATAATACCCTATAGAAGTGTAATTTCAATGTCTTGAAGCAAGAAACATTTGACTAAATTATTCCGTTGTATAAATTCCGCTAAAGATCTAACTAATTGCATTCAACGTGTGAGATCTGAAGCTTAATTGGCATCAGGTGTTACTCTCATTTGTGTAGACAACGTCTTCTAGTGTTTACACTGTAGGACATGCGTGAAATTCGATGATGCGCAGAGGTTGAGAAAACTGTCTTTTTAAGCTTAAGGTTGCCGGTTCAATCAATATATATATATTTTTTTGTTGTTGCATTGAATGGCGAGACGAGCATGCCGTTCGCCTGATGGTAAGCAATGTGACCACTCATGAACAGTAGCAAAACCAAACAACACCTTGATTTACAAAGCAATGCTTGGCATTCCACTGCGCTCGCCATCCTAAGACACAAGATGTTAAGTCTCAATATGTCCAGTAGTTACTCTGGCTACAATGTCCTTCAATCCGAAACACAACAGTTTAAACTGCTGTTTGACGGGAGAAATAGACATTGCGGTGGTACCCACCCAGGCAGCCTCTCACATATGAGAGACCTACCACCAGTATATTTTTTAAGGTCTACAGAAATGTTTACAGGTCTAGATGTTAGTGGATGTGATACAGGAACATGTGGAGTTTTAGTGTTAATAGATAGTAAATTATTTGCAAACTCAGTCACGACATAAAATTAATTGTTATATGGGATAATTGTATACAGTAAAAATATTAAAAGTATTTTTACATGTATAACACTATTTTTAGTTTATGGCTCAGTATGTGCGACGTGAACTATGAAACGATGACTTATTCCGTTTCTGCATTCTAAAATAATGTTTAGGTAATAAAAATATAATACTTTTCAATTTATCGGTAGTGTTCTAAAAGTCTCAGAATTTTCAATGCGCTAACACACTTTGTATGACCGCTAGAAATATTATTTTAAGCTAGGGATTTGAATGACTACATTCAATACGTAGAATCTCTTTGATACTGAGAGCTTCGTGGTAAGATATATGAAAAACCAACTAGAATTGGAAACAAAGGACCTCATTGTAGATCTTTTGGATAGTAGAAATCATGGCAGAAAGCAGGCGGTGTCAATCGGGACCGACTTCCGCTCCTATCCCGCGGGAGCGAACCGTATGAATACATGCATTTTATAAATATGAATGATTCTAGAATGCTCCATTTTATGCATTTTATTTTATTGCTCCGTATATATTGGAACTCTTAAAATTTCAATGTGGTTAATATTTACAATGGAATTTGTTTTGGGTAGCTCAACTTTGAATAGGGAATGAATTTGGATGTTGTTTTCTCATAAATAACTTTAAAAGAGATGCAACGTCGATAAAATCGATAATATTCATAATAGGAAAAATACTGTTAAATGTATGATGGAGCTCGATTTCGGAGAACAAATACATAACATAATGAGTAATGGTTTCTTAGATTTACGCGAATGTGAATAATAGTTTTATTTCAAAGACATAATGAGACTAAGCATTGTTTTGCAATTAATTGTTTTGTTTGGTCTTGCTACCTTTTGCATCTATAAGCAGTCGTTTCGCTTATTATCAGGATTCAGGCGAATTACATAATAAAAACAAATGTTGTAAAAAAGGATAACCCGTAAAAATTATGGCGTAAATAATTGATCATCATCATCATCATCATCATCATCATATCAGCCACAGGAAGTCCACTGCTGAACATAGGCCTCCCCCAATGATCTCCACAATGACCTGTTGGAAGCGGCCTGCATCCAGCGACTTCCTGCGACCTTAGTCAGATCGTCCGTCCACCTTGTAGGCGGGCGTCCAACACTTCGCTTGCCTGTACGTGGCCTCCACTCGAGAACCTTTCGGCCCCAACGGCCATCGTTTCTACGAGCTATGTGCCCGGCCCACTGCCACTTCAACTTGCCAATCCTATGGGCTATGTCGGTAACCTTGGTTCTCCTATGGATCTCCTCATTTCTGATTCGATCTCGTAGGGAAACACCGAGCATAGCCCGCTCCATGGCTCGTTGAGTGACTTTGAGCCTTTTAATGAGGCCCACAGTGAGAGGCCACGTCTCGGTGCCGTATGTCATCACTGGTAACACACAACTATCGAAGACTTTCGATTTTAGGCACTGTGGTATTTTGGACGAGAAGACGTCGCGAAGTTTCCCGAACGCTGCCCAACCGAGTTGAATTCGCCGATTGACCTCTCTCTCGAAGTTGGACCTGCCTAACCGGACCACTTGTCCTAAATAGACATATTCGTCTACAACTTCGAGAGTCGAGCCCCCAACTCCAATGGAAGTGGGCACAACATGGATATTCGACATGATCTTCGTTTTATCCATGTTCATTTTAAGACCCACCTGTTGGGAAACTCGATTAAGGTCTTCGAGCATAGTGCTAAGGTCTTCCAGCCAAGCCATTCTGCCAAGACTACAATATCGTCGGCAAATCGAAGGTGAGTAATATACTCGCCGTTGATGATGATGCCGAATCCTTTCCACTGCAAGAGCTTGAAGGCATTTTCCAGCGCGGCAGTGAACAGTTTCGGAGATATGACATCTCCCTATCTCACGCCTCTCTGTAGTGGAATAGCCTTCGTGCTCTGATCCTGTACTCGGACCGACATGGTGGCGTTGTTGTATATACACCTCAACACTTCGATGTACCGATAGTCTATGTGGCACCGCTGAAGAGACTGTAGCACAGCCCAGGTCTCGATCGAATCAAAGGCTTTCTCATAGTCCACAAACGCTAAACAAAGCGGCAAGTTATACTCCTCGGTTTTTTGTATTTTTGTAAAACTATTAAGCATCTTTCTACCATTAAGACTCCTGAATGTTCTGCTTTCGTTCTTAAACAATTTGCTGCTTGTGATGTTGAGAAAACCATTACGCTTATTTCATCAAATGCCATGGGAAGCGACTGTGTCAGCCGTAATATGATTCTTCCTATCCTAGACGAAATCCTTCCTGTTATTTGTCACATCCTCAACCATTCCGATTCCACCAGGATATTTCCTACTGCATGGAAAGAAGCCCATATCATCCCCATTCCAAAAAACCTAAGGCCTCAGTTCTGTCTGAATTCCGTCCTATTTCTATTTTACCATTCCTTTCTAAAGTCCTCGAACGCCTGATCTATATCCAACTGAATACTTTCCTTTCCAGTAATAACCTCCTGAATCTTCTCCAGTCTGGATTTCGTCCTGGGCATAGTACCACTACCACCCTGACTCATATTACGGATGGCATCAGATCGGGCATGGAGCATGGCGAGCTGACAGTCTTAGCACTGCTAGACTTCAGCAACGCCTTCAACACTGTCGATTTTGATGTGTTACTCAGCGTACTTGGTTCTCTTAACATATCTCCAATGGCAATTGATTGGTTTCGTAGTTACCTGTTTGGACGCCGGCAACGCATCTGTGTTGAGAATAGTTTCTCCTCTTGGTGCCCCGTATCTGCTGGCGTTCCACAGGGCGGCGTGCTATCTCCTTTACTTTTCGCAGTTTTTATAAATTCCATCACTGACCACATTTGCTCCTCCTACCACCTCTACGCAGATGATCTCCAAATTTACTCCCGGGCGCCCTTGAACAACTTGGCTGACGCTATTTCTATTATAAACACTGATATTAAACATATTTGTGATATGGAGTCGGACCCATGGATTGATGGTTAATCCATCCAAAACCCAGTTGATTGTGGTCGGTAGCCCTAAATTGGTTTCCAAAATTAATTGGGATCTACTACCATCCATCACCTGTAATGGCACTATCATCCCATATAGTGAAACCGTCAAGAATTTAGGTTTATTTATTGATAGGGGAATTTAGGTTTATTTATTATTACTCTCACTTGGGGTCCGCAGCTTCGTGAGGTTAGTCGAAAGCTGTTTGCCTCGGCAAGGTCCTTGCGAAGGTTGAGCAATCTTCTACCCATTACCACGAAGATTTCACTTGCGCAAACTCTCCTTCTCCCTATCCTTGATTATGCTGATGTCAGCTATCTAGATCTCACCGAGGACCAACTTAATAAGCTTGACCGTCTCCAAAATCTCTCTATCAGATTCATATTTGGGCTTCGCAAATATGACCATGTTTCAGAATTTCGTACTAGGCTCAAGTGGTTACCCATCCGGTTTCGTCGGAATACTCATATTCTTTCACTTCTATACAAAATTTTGTTTAATCCTCTAACGCCTTCGTATCTTAAAGATCGTTTCGTCTTTCTCCATGATCCGTTTTCAAGATCCTTGAGGTCGTCGGAGAACTTGAAACTAAGAATGCCCTTGCACTCCACAGTATTCATGGACAAATCATTTACTGTCCAAGCTGTCCGACTGTGGAACTCTCTACCAGCTGAGTTGCGACGGACTGAAACACTGTCGTCATTTAAAAGAAAGGTCAAAGAACATTTCCTCTCCCAACAAGAGTGTAGCTGAAATAATTTGTCCATTCTCTTCCTGGTATATTTTAGGATAGGTATATAATATGTTTATGTATATGTATGTATTATAGGTATGTTTGTATATGTGTATGTATATGGATATTTATATATATTTTGTGTGTTTATGTTATATTTTTAGTTATTAATTGTAGATTATTATTATTTCTTTTACGCCTTAGACTGCCCTTTCTATCTCCTGCTAGTATATCCATCCCATGGTTGCCTGTAAGAGATTACCTAGTGTGATAAGGCCGCCACTTGTACTATTATTCTTATTGTATAATATCTTCATAGTATTTATGTATAGTGCAAAAAAGAATTAAATAAATAAATAAACCTGCCGTAGCGTATGAATATGGTCTATGGTCTAAAGCCTTTTCGGAAACCGGCTTGTTCGGGAGGCTGGAAGTCATCAAACCTGCCTTCGAGACGATTTGTGATGACCCTTGAAAACAGTTTATAGACATGGCTCAGGAGCGAGATGGGCCTGTAGTTCTTCAGCAAAGTGTTATCACCTTTTTTGAAGAACAGTACCACCAAGCTCCTGCTCCATGCCTCCGGTGTTGAGCCTTCGAGGAGAACGGAATTGAAGAGCCTCTGAAGGACTTTCAGTACCGGCGTTCCGCTCGCTTTCAGAAGCTCTGAAGTGATTCCGTCCTCACCCGGCGCCTTGTTGTTTTTAAGTTGTTTGAGGGCCATCTCAATCTCAAACAGGCTGATGTCCGGGATATCATCGCTAAAGTGTTGGATTAACTCGGCTCTCGGGTCTTCGGCCGAGCTAACAGTAGGTTTGGCAACCGAGGTGTAAAGCTGTCCGTAGAACCTCTCGATCTCCCTTAATACCTCTGCCCTCGTCGATACCACGCGGCCGTCTTCCGTCTTCAGCCTAGACAACTGGCTTTGCCCAATAGACAAGTCTCTTGCAAACACTTTGGAGCCTCCGTTCCGCTCAATTGTCTCCTTAATGCTCACAGTATTGTGAGCACGGACATCGTGTCGCAAGGACTTCCAGATCCGTCTATTGAGCCGCCGATATGCTTCGGCGTCAACGGAAGACTGCAGCGTCAAAGATCGACGTTCGGCCATGAGGTCAAGAGTGTGGATCGAGAGTTTTTGTGGTCTATCTCTACGGCGAGGTCTAAAATACTTAAAAATAATTGATAGACAATAAAAAAGATGATATATAGAATAAACAGTCTTCCATAAATTCTAAGAAAACAGAAATCAAGTGAACGAAATCCGATTACACCGACTTGGTATCTTGACTGCAACAAAAGATTCAAGAACTGTGTAATGGTATAAAGATTCTATGACGATCCCGCCTTGAGGGATACACTATATTACAATATTTCCAGTCACGATTATCAAAGATGGTTCGTGTATGGTTTATTAATGAGAGATACAGCAAAGAGAGCTCTAGGAATTGTAATTTTTAAAGCCACCAATGGCATGCAATATATCAATTGATTAAATTAAATTTATTATAATTAATTAACATGAATGCACAATTAAGCTCTGCGGAGATAATCATGCTCATTAGTGGTAACTTGGTGGTGGCGGTTATATCTTCGAGAATTATATAATCTTGTGTATGTATGGAAACGTAGCGATTTTTTTTATTGGTCATGTACTTAATCCTTTTTTACGAAACATTAGATAAAATATATTTATAGAGGAATCAGAAAATCAAATACCTTTGTCAGCTTAATATTATTTTACTTTTGACTTTGAAACCTCATTCACCCGCTGGATGTTCTCGTCCCATCTCTCCCCCCAACCGTCATCTCTCAACTTTTTTTTGGCAATGCTCTATTCAACTTAACATTAATTATTTATGTTAACGAAGGAATCAATATTATACCACCTAAATTTATATTAAATTGATGTGTTTTTATTGTAGCCCTCTTATAAATAATTTAACGATTGTATGGTTAAAAAAATATTTAAAGAAATACGTTAATTACGTTGATCGAACTCAACTAAACATTTGATCACGTAATCTTCAAGCAGCTTTAGAATAACAAACATATCAAGTCTCACAGCAGAACACCCCAAACAGCCGAAACGTGCTTCATTAAAAATTCATACAAAACCACAGTCTATCCAGATCCAACGCCAAATTAATTCAAAGAAACATAAGTCACAGCTGAGTAGTGACAAACCAGGATACAACCTTATTTCCCGGTCGAAACTTAGAATCGTGACGGAGCCTAATTAAGATTCAGATCTCGTGTCCCGACAGAACTCGATTGCTCATATTAAATACACCCTCCTTTGATGGTTTGTACTCTCATTTCTAAGAAAGCGGTTTGGATAAGACAGTGTGTCATTGGAATTGAGGTGTATAGTATTTTTAAGGTATGGCTAAGTGGCTAAATACAATAACGTAAGTGCTAAACCGTTCAAATATCCATTAGAGATGATAAATTATTCCTTTGTCACAGATAAAGATTTCTGTGCATAATTCTTTGTTAATATTTCGCGGAAGTATCTAAGGTTGTAAAAGATAGGGAAAATGTGATTCATGTGAATGTGTATTAATATAAAAAAAATGAGTGGCAAAATTAAGAAAGTAGGTAATCGAAACCGACCATAAAAATTATTTATTTACTTATTTTATGTTTAAATAGTATTATTTGTTTGAGATTTTAGTCTCTTTATTATACACTGCCCTTTCTGTCTTGCTTTTTCTCAGATCTATTTTATTGCCCCTATGTAGTTTTATGCTTATTTTGTACAATAAAGAATTAAGATAAAAAAGTACTAATTTCTGCCTAAAAATCTTTCTATATTTATTGGGATTGCAGAAACCCTACCTAGTTTGTATACCAACGAGACGCGCAATGCACTTATTTCCTCCTGTAAATGTGTGTAAATACCATCAGGTGAACAGCTCATTTGTCAGAGCCAAGTATAAAAAGGCGTATAATATTTGGTTCTAAAGTAATATATTGCAGTGACAGTTCAATTTGTAACAACCTGGTGACGGCGTCTGCGCTCAACGGATGTTAAAACTTCGCTGAGAACGCTTTTAGTGGTTAAAATTTCCAGCCCGGAGTCATGAAGTATTAGCGCGAAGATTCCGACATTATGCAGGGCTCTAGGTATTTTATTATATCGTATAATGTTTTCATACATACTGTATGGAGGTCTATGAATCATTGGATCGGAGGTTCATCCGATGCAGTTTTTAGGCTTTAATTAAAAAATTGTTTCGTATTGGATTGAAAAGTGGCTCGTTTTTTTCTGAAACTTAGTGATTGCGATTGTAATTAAGATAATCGTCACTTGATAAATATTTATTTAACTTTATATAGAGACATAGTACTCGTATAATATGCCATAGGCAATCTCTGCCAGTCTACCCTGATATGGTGTTGAGGTAGCAGAGGTAGGAAATATATGCTCACGAGTATTTGATAAGAGATTTACCTATGAATAGATATGAATAAAAATAATTATTAGTTTTAGTTATTGATATGTATTGAAATTGATTACGATGTCATATTTAAAATATAGTTATAACATGTTTAAATGTGGACACAATGTAATATTTACATAAACTCAAATTATGAGCGCTCCATTAAGTACTTCATAATTATAGCTAATAATATTTTAAATTTGTTTTTAAAAACAAATACTGCTATTACATGGGCATTGACTCAAACCATATAAATAAAAGAAATGTAACTTTGAAAATTGGGATTACGTCTAATATTTTCCAACAATGTTAAAAATTCGTCGATATCACCCCATCGATTTGTCAGAAATTTTCAATATCATCTCACATATTTCCATTATTACAAAGCCGTAAAAAAGTCTATAACTCAACGTTTCCCCTATCTGTAAAGTCGAGTATTCACCAAATACCTCTGTTACTCTTTTATAAAGAAGTGAGGCGCGCGAATGATTTAAATTCGGAGGGAAACAGTCCCCCAGCTCAAGTAGGATCCTCTCAAATTGAAACCGTCGTTTGTCTAACATTAGCGTTTAAGATCCGTATTCAGTGAGCGTGCGACGTTTATTGGGTTTGTGAACAGAAATCGCAGTACTCTTACTTAGAAAGTCGTTTATTTATTTTTACTAACTAGTTGGTTCTGTTTGGAATGTCGATCGAAGACGTGCATGCACCGTAATGCACGGAGACTTAAATCTGGTAGACGCTCAAAGACGTGAACTTTAATGTGCCGAAGCCAAAATCTGGTTATCTCTCAGAAAAACGCTTGGTTAATTACTATTGGGTTTGGGTAGTATTTCAATTAAACTCGTAGGAAATCGTATACCTGTTAAAATATATTCTTGCTTATATGACGTTACAATTACATGACCAAGACAAGATAGAACAGAAAAAAATATGGACGCCTCTATCGACAGAAATCAGAAACTTATTTTTTTTTTATGAATATAGTATGCAACAAAACGTTAACAAAGATAATCGAAGTACTTTATTTTGAATAAGAAAAGTAGACCTAATGATCTCCTATAAAGCATCCGTGGTCCAGCTGGTTAAACGCCGACTATGAAACGAGAGGCCGTGGGTTCAATCCTGCACCAAGACACATGTTTGTAACGCCCACGAACATGTCTCTCAGGTCTGGGTGTTTGTGAGACCGAAAAGTCTCTTCTAGTTTCTGATACCCACGACACAAGACTTAATTGATCTTTATGTGGGGTCAGGACTATGTATGTGACTATTAGGTGTATTTATTTATTTATCTTGCAATCAAGATCGGCAAAGAAAATCAAAGTAGAAAGACGTAATTCTTAAAGATCGTCCCGTAGTGTGATGGCTTTTATAAGAACGGTGAGGTCCTGATTTGGATTTCTGTATCAGCCCATATACGTCCCACTGCAGGGCACGGGCCTCCTCCACAATCGACAGTGCGATTGAGAGTGGTTAGGCCATATAGTCCACCACGCTGGCCTAGTGCGGGTTGGCGGACTTACATACCATAGAAATTCTTATAAATCGCTATGGTATGCAGGTTTCCCCACGATGTTTTCCTTCACCGTTTTAGGTGATTGACTATCAATACACACATGACTCCGAAAAGTCAGAGGTGTGCCCTGGGATTCGAGCCCGCGAGCACCGTGAACATGTGGGCAGCCGCGTCTAGTCCGTTTACCAACAGGCCACCACGCACTTTTATTTGATTTGGATTTACTGGTCGGAAAATCCGCTTTGTGTAAGTTTAACATTTTGAACACGATGCTTTATGAGAAACTTGAGAGTGTCTCGGCAGGGTGAGTACTAAGCGTGCGTATATAAGCCAAAATATTTTGCAACATGAATAAAATGCTCGGAGCCAAAAAGATTCTTCTAGGAACTGTAACAGCATTTTTCATTGCAATGAATGGCGAGACGAGCATGCCGTTCGCCTGGTAAGCGATACGACCGCTCATAAACAATAGCAAAACCAAACACCTTGAATTACAAAGCAATGCTTGGCATGCCACTGCGCTCGCCATCTTGCGCCATAAAATTTGAAGTCTCAATATATTCAGTAGTTACTCGGCTACAATACCCTTCAATCCAAAACAAAACAGTGCATTTACACTGCTGGTTTTCGGGGGAAATAGACATTGCGGTGGTACCTAACGAGGCGGCCTCTTACCTGTGAGAGACCTACCAGTAAGCATAACGCAATATTATTTTTTTTACTTCTGTTATATTTGATACCATATTATCTTTATTATAAACACCAGTGAATATCCAGCTGATCATAACACAAATACTGCTGTAATTACTTCCCACACGCTGCACTTTAAATTCTCTGGCCAGTTTGGCTACTTTATCTGCGACGGACGCTAACTCACTTTAGCGTTTGTGATATTCAGGTTATTAGGGGAGTGTGGTTGAAGCTTTGGGCACTTATTTAGCAGTCTCAAACCGCGTGTAATTCTATCCATTAACCACAGCAGATTATCGTGCTTATGTCCATGATTTAAATTCGAAAGTAATTTTGCCTTTGTATGACGCAGTTTTACAACTAAACGTATGGACGGATTGCAGAGGAGTTAGAGTAGGATATTGTCTGACATTAAACGAGGGTAATAAAGTGTTATGTATGTCATAATATTTATATCCTATTGAGATCAAAATACAAGTTTTGAACAAGTTCCGGGTTTGTGGGTGCTTCTGTGTGTATACGGGATCGAGAAGGAAATTGTTTCGGCGAGATATTATAATCAATGTTCGTTAATCGGTGATCTTGGGCTGGAGTCTATCCCAATTACACTACACTTACTTTGGTTAGGTGTGTGTTAGTCATTTTATCGTGGATTTATTTATGTAATTAAAATAGATATATCCAACAGTCATATACATAGTCTTGAAGTCTTGAATCAGAAACTACGAGAGGCTTTTCGGTCACAAGCAACCGAAACAAATATCTGTAGATTCCACATAATTATATTTGTCTAGGTCAGAGATCGAACCCACTGCCTCTATTTCACAACCAGCCTTTAACCAACTACGCCACGGAGGTTATCTAAAGTATTAGTTACGAAGTGGAATAAACACAAGTTAACCCGGATTAGATCGATAGTTCACTATAATCCTGTAATTTACGGAGATAACTAGTTATTTCGATCTATATTCTGTGAGCCAAACTAAAACTAGGTGGATTAATGACGCCGGTGCAGTGCCGTGACAAAGGGTTATTTCACTGAGCAATATGATTGCAAATTCGCGGAAATGTAATAAGCACCGCGATACATTCGATAATCATATTTGAACGAATAAATTTTGTTCTAGCTCGTCACAAAAACAAACAATGACAATTAAAATTAATTGTAATCGGTATTCGAAAAACATTTCAATCATAAATTGTTTTAATTTTACAGCAACCGATATTTATGATTTTTAAACCATCGTTTGTTTATTTTATGTAAAACCCGCCATTGTGAATTCAGTTCGTAACGACCCGGAAACATGGGGATTACTCTATACGCCGACATGACGGCGAATGTTCGAATATCGTGCGTAAAACTGTACAAATATAGGCATATTAAGGTATTTAGGCAAATACCTTACAAAAAGTTCAAATTGAAGTTACTTTATGTTGACATTCAACGTCCGAATATTCGAACTTCGTGTCAGAGTATAGAGTGACCCCCCAGACAGTTCATTATCATGTCGACTCTCAAAAGTAGATCACCTCTTTCTGAATGCTCTACATATTATGCCATCAATTAGAGTCACTTCTCCTACCCCAGTACCAATAACATCGACTATAAAAGTCTTAAACCACGATAAGTTACGTTAGACGAAATCTATTAAATTAATTTAATATTAAAAAATATATACTGAAGGGCGTATCCTTAGTTTTTAATGGATGCATCACTAACGGCCGTTCTCTATGTCCTATCTAGAACCTATCTTTAACTACTTGCACGTCCCGACCTCCGATTTTGACAGTTGACGTTTGTCAAATTCAATTTGTCAGCCTAATGTAAATAGAAATAGGGTATATTTAAAAAAATTGAAATTTGACATTGGCAGTGGACGTGCAGGTAGCTAGGGGTTAAAATAGCTACCATGACTATAGCCTATAAATCTATCCTTTATTAAACAGAAATAGACATATTATATCTAATCTAGCTACATATCTATAAATATATGCACCATATATCTCTCTATCTTAGTTTACTGAAGTATAAATTGCATAGAAATATCTAACGAAATCTCTTGTTAAAGATAGATAGATTATAGAGAACGGTTGTAAAACAATTTCACTTCATTTCCAAAATCCTTAGCATTTTATCGTCACGTATCTCTTTATTTTCCTAAGCCCTTACGGATCTTTTCACATGTCGAGTACCTTTGCCATGCTCTCAATGAGTCCTCGAATTCACATCTTTGTAAACAGCGCGCGTACTTCCTTCAACCCATCTGTCGTCTCTGGTATAATATTTGTGTTTGAAATTTTTTTGGAGGCTTTCTGTTTCAGGGATTTAGGAGTTTTACAACTCAATATTTGGATTTCAGAAAATCACTTTAATAATGATAAATTAAATTAATTAGATTATGAATCGTTATTAATGTTTTTTTGTAGACCATTTCATTATTTTTTTACAACGGACACGTGCAAAGTCTTGACTCCACATTAAGATCAATTAAGTGGTGTATCTTGGATATCAGAAACTGCGAGAGGCTTTTCCGTCTCACAAACACCCATAATCTTAATAAACTGGGTAGGTACCACCGCAATGTGTATTTCTCCCGTGAAACAACACCGCGGAAATGCACTGTTGTGTTTCGGATTGAAGGACATTGTAGCCAGAGTAACTACTGGACATATTGAGACTTAACATCTTATGTCTCAGGATGACGAGCGCAGTGGAATGTTGCTACTGTTTATGAGCGGTCGTATCGCTTACCATCAGGCGAACGGCTTGCTCGTCTCGTCATTCATTGCAATAAAAAAAAAACTTTGATACATCAAACTTAGGCATGTATTTTGTTTGAATAATAAAGTATCATCATTTCTAGCCACATTAATTACGATTAAACATACACCTGTTAGTAAAACCCTACTTTCCGCAGCTACTTTTCTAAATAATAATATGAATAAAAAGGTTATCTGTATCAGACCATATAAGTCCCACTGCCACTGAGGCCCGGGCCTCCTCTACAATCGAGAGTAGGTTTGAGAGTGGTTAGGCCATATAGTCCACCACGCTGACCTAATGCGGGTTGGTAAAAAAGGTTATACATATATATAAATAAATAAATCGGTAAAAATAAAATTACGTCTACAAGTAACGCATACAAATTCACAAAACCAAAACAACTTATAAAGAAACTACTATAAAATAATAAATTATACATCGCATGAAATAACTGAAAACCAAACAAAATGAATTAATATACTGTCTAAACCATAACATTTTTTGCAATCTTTATTAGGTCATCTGAGTGAACGGTCCACGCCTGACGCCATGTTTGTGGGTACGTGGCGTCCCCATGTATGCTGGAATAACGTTCAGTATCAAATGTTATGGTGTCTCGGATTTGGGATACGAACGTCCTTTGTGGTTACTGTTACGCCACAACATACATATAGGATATGTGTTGTGGCCAGGAAGATCATGTAGTTACATAGACCCATTGGGCATTAATGATAAAATAATTTGCTACAGAATTCCTGTTTTAGCAAATTGAAAACCATCAATGACAGCCTCCATGGCGCCGTTGGTTAGACGCCGTTTGTCAAACTCGAGGCGATTCGATCCCCCCACCGAGACAATTTTTTGTGATCCACAGGTCTGCTTCAGGCCTCGGTGTTTGTGAGACCGAAAAGTCTCTCGTAGTTCCTGATACATGTATAGAGGGTATATCAAGACTGCTACCGAAAACGAAGCCGGATGGTAGCTTTAGTGACTTCAGACACAATGCAATTAAATTTTGTGCAAAAAATTGTGACGAATTTTTTTGTTATTTTTTTTTCTATCGTCTTATTAGGGTGGTAAATACATAGTTTTTTCTTAAATAATAGTGTACACCCTTTTATTTTTAAAGACGCTATGATACGTAAGGCTTAAAATTATTATTTTAGCAATAACTATGGATTTACCACCCAAACTCGACGATATTTAAAAAATAATTTAAAAAATTGTCGCGTTTCTTTGCGAAATTTTTAGTTACACTGTGTTTGTAATCACTAAAACTACCACCCGGCTTCATTTTCGGTAGCAGTCTTGAGATACCCGGTATATGACTTGATCTTAGTGTGGGATCAGGACTATGTGTTGGGTGTATTTATTTCTATCTTTATATTTAATAGGTATCTTTTATACAAGGCCTCAAACAAACCAAAAAGTTTTTAACACACACCTTACCTATGTCTCTAGATGGCGAGCAGAGTGGAATGCTAAGCATTGTAATTAATTGTGCTGTTTGGTTTTGCTACTTTCCATGAGCGGGTAGATCTCTATGCAAAAAACACATATTTTTCCACACAATCATTAAGAACTTTAAATCATGAGCATGAAACTCAGATAACACCTGCCGTGAAACGAATGAGGTCACTTTGCATGTACTGATAAGAACTTCTAAGAAAAATGCGACACCTAATGTAATGAGCCGGGCGAAATGGAATGCAATCGTAAATATCAATCGTACTGAGAATGAAACTAATAATGCCGGGTGAAATTGAATAGGTTACGCTTTAGTATGGTGATTCAGTGTGTATTTGTTTTGTATAAGTCGTATAAAGTATAAGCTAACACGATTTTTTATTGCAATTAATGGTGAGACGAGCATGCCTTTCGTCTGACAGTAAGTGATACGACCGCTTATAGATATATGCAAAACCAAACAACACTTTAAATTTTAAAGCAATACTTTCCACTGCACTCGCCATACTGAGGCATAAGTTGTAAAGAGTCATTATGTCCAGTATTTGTCCGTGTTATACATACATAGTTATATGTTATATTTGGGTAGTATAAATTGCAAGGATAAATAATAAAATTCTATAAGCGCACATGGTACAGTAAAATATGTGGTCTCGCAGCGCCAAAGGTTCGTTCCAAAACAAATATTAGAACTACAAGCTGTCTACAGATATTGGTTTCAGATTTAGATGTTGTATGTGAATGTTGTATTAGAATAAGCAAAATACAAGTTGCAGTAATCCGTGTAGGTATAAACAAGCAAAATACAGGAGTATATTATCAATATAGAAACATTTTAAGTTTACATACATATATAACTCACGTCTTTTTCCCAGAAGGGGTAGGTAGAGGTGCTATCAGGACACCTACGTTTTGCCTTGTGTATTTCCCACGATGTGGAAGGGCCTAGCATATCGCCATATCAGGCACAAATTCCTGACTCCAAGCAGAATGAAAAAATCGACCGATTCGAACACGCGGCCCGCGCTTTGCGTACACCATAGTACAACTGCGCCACCGAGGCGCTTTTATTTTGAATAAGGAATTTATACCGTAGAAAATTTCATGACCGAATTTATCCCAAAGGTAGTGAGTTTTTATAAAGGAGAATATACAATAAAAGCTTTATCCAAACATGCAAAAGGAGTAACACAAAAGAACATTACTGCACGCATCAGTTCGTCGCGAAGCGTGTCTACCGGTCAATACATAAATCGGTTTTTGATGCGCCAAACTTTACATGATGAATTAACAGTGCCTTTGTGCACTTGATATTTTGCCAAAACCAACAACAGCTGCCGGGATACATGTATCGGGATAGCAACTGCACATAATGGTAGAAAACATAGGAACATGCAAATATAAGACAAAATATTTGCAAGAAAGTTGAAAAGAAAGAAATTATTCTTTTATTGACACGATTGAAAAAAAAAACACATAAAAGTAGACGAGAAGAGTAAAAACAAAAAGGAAAAAATAAAAAGAAAAACGACGTAGGTATAAAAATATATGAAGTACATAGTTTCGCAAACGTGCCCAAGGGCTGCCATCTCAGCATTAATACTGAATTGTCATCAGAATGATAACACAGCGTTAGTTTTAAAACCTAAAACTAATTCAATTTGCTTGTTACGTCTTTAGTTTAGGTATACCTTGTTCGGAGAAGCCGTTTTAAACGTGTTGATCAGTAAAAGAAGCATATCAAAATCCTCTATTTAGTCTATATTTCATTTGCTATCATATAAGGTTCCAGTATTGAAAAAAGACATGAAAAATCATTGAATATTTAATTGCATTACCTTTTTATAGTACAAGTTTAAAGGCATCATCGTAACAACTTACTATGTAGAGTTATAACTTATTTTATGACATTAATATAATCTAAGGTAATATTACTATATATTCTATTTATAAAATCTGGTATATAAGTCATAATAAACTAATCAAAATTAAAGTCACCATAGCCGAAAGTCTAGAAGACATTGTTACCAAACTCCCTCCAGCTAGATTTTACCTTTAAAATTTTCTTAGAACTGTACCCGAATTTACAGTACGTGAATGAGACGAGTTGTAAAATCGTACGAATCACGAGATCCAACGCAAGCGGAATCACAGGAAACGGGCATCAGCAGAGAATACAAATAAGATTAGCTATTGCTGCAGCAAATATTTATCTTTAGTCTTAGTCAAAGAGTGATTCACTTGAGCAACTTAGATTTAAAATAGCGGGGTATGACTGCGCATTTAGATTTTGAAGCTCAAAGAGACTAGCTTGATAATGAATAATAATGATATGTATTCAACTATTCACTTTTCCTTCGGGTCTGGGTTTTGTAAGACCGAAAATCTGTGTAGTTTCTGATACCCATGACAAAATATTTGTGTTTTAGGTTTAGAACTAGATATGTGAATATTGGGTATATTTTATTTTAATTACAAAACCCAGTCTTACGGCAAGATATTATGTAATATAAGAGCTGTGATATTTTTTTATATCTCTGTTAATAAGGGCCGTAGTGAAAAATTTTAAATTAAGGATATATGTTTACTGCAAGGAACATACCATAACCACGCTGTGTAAGTATCACACATTTTTTATGTTAGAATTAGTAGAACTCTGATGATGAATTCCTAGCCGTTTTCGGCTTCGGCGACTGTGATATTGGACACAAGAATCTTTAAATTAGACGTAGTTCTTCCGCCTCTGATGAGCTCTAGTGTGGCTTATGTATCCAAGTGTGTTGGTAAAAGTTCAAGAACATTTTGGTCACATCAACACCCCGCTAGCATAGTTGTAATTAATGGCCACAGGTGGTCGGGCATTTAGCACGTTACATTTTTTGTCGAGAACTTCGCGTTCAGCTTTAAAGACGTCTACCTGGACCTGAACCAGGCGTCTCCATTCAAGACGTTGTTCTGCTTTGACCTCCCATTCATATGGCAAATTCAGATATTGCATCTCTTCATGTGCCTCTTCAGAACATCCTTATATCTTAGGTACTGGCCATCTTTGACAGCCTCCGTGGCGCAAACGGGTAGACGCCGCCTGTGAAACGAGAGGCCGCGTGTTCGATCCCCGCACCCAGAGAAATGTTTGTGCGCATCGCAAATATTTCTTTCGGGTCTCAGTGTTTGTGTGACCGAAAAATCGTCGTCGTCGTCAAAAGACTGTATCTTAGTGTGGGGTCAGGACTATGTATGTGACTGTTGGGTGTTATTTATTATTGATTTATTTATCTCTGTAAAGAATTAGAAGAATAGAGTTCTTCACAGTAGACCGCTCTGCCACTGGCCGGATTTGTTCTATAGTAATTCATAATATACACAAAGAATACTAATTGTTATTCACAGTATGCTACGCTATCGTGGGTAGAAACCATAAGAGGCATTTTTCGAGCTCGCAATAGGTACATCCGCAATAAATATAAATTTATTAATAACGCAAATAATTGCTACTGCACAATCAAACCAGCGGAGAGTTTTATTATAAAATAAAATAATTTAATTAAAAATTAAAAGACCGACTTCAATGTGTACTACAAAGTAATAAATAATATATTTCATTGTGCTAGTACACATTGATTAATTTTCTTATTGACTAGACTAGCCAATAAATCTTAAATACGTAAAATTTTGAAGGCGGGTCGCCAAGTGCCAAACGAGAACAAATTTAAGTAATGTAACGCAGTTGAATATTATCTACTTGTACATGTATCGTTGGTGCTCAGTTAGGTCCATAATATGTAAACTAGAAACAAATTAATTTAACATATTGATCCTACGTGTACATTTGTTGGAATTTTAATAGAATTAATATGTGTCATATGTGTGGTCTAATTTTAATGTATTGCATACGACCAAACATACAGTGGTCAAGGGTTTCAACTCCAGGGTACACCATTGACTTATTGGAGTCACTTGCATATTTATATACAATTACTTTAACAGTGATAGGAATCATAGTGAGGAAAGTATAAGAAAGGGAAGGGTTTTTAAGTTTGTATGTTTCCCCCAATTGTAGACGAAGTCCGATGCTCAACAATGTTGATTAAGAGCTGATATATTAAGGACGGGCGATTTTTCTATTAGTTATCAGGACAGGGACTGGAATTTGCACCCGATATGACTACAGACTCTTGCCCCCAATCACACCGAGGGACAAAACACGCAAGGCGTAACGTGGGTGTCCTAGTTGATACCAGGAGAATCTCTGCATACCCCTTCTGGGAAAATGGCGTGAGTTTATATAGATTAAGACAAATTAATATTGCGTGTAAAATTGCGTGTTTTTCGCTAGTATGTTTTACACAAATTAAATTTAAGGTCGTCGTGTTCGTCACTTGGCGACCCGCCTTCAAAATATTACGTATTTAAGATTTATTGGCTAGTCTACTCAATAAGAAAATTAATCAATGTGTACTAGCACAGTGAAATATATATTATTTATTACTTTGTAGTACACATTGAAATCGGTCTTTTAATTTTTAATTAAATTATTTTATTTATTACTTTTTAGTTTTCATAAGCATTGTAATGATGCCAAAGGTAATCATATTATGAAAACTGGAATCAATGTATCTAAAAATGAACTATTGTGATCCTTTATAATTTCAAAAACGAAAATTAATATTTTATGATTTTTAAGGAAGCTACACTCTCATTTCGTTTTTATGATAAAGAAAATACTAAAATCGGCTCAACCTGCTAGAGATATTGAGTACACTTTTGTGTGGTAATCATTGACCTCACCACGCCCCTTTCTATTTTCCCCCTTTTCATCCCCCCCTTGTAGTAATAAACTTATACTGAACCTAATGTAAAAAGAATTATTGCTGTACTGTTCAATTTTGAGGAGTTCTGCCCTTCAGGTCCAAAGATATTCATCAGGTCTTCACAATACTTTTTTTGGTCTAACTTATCATATAATACTCTTTGACAAAAAAGTTATTTTTAAGTCGGTTAAGAACTACCGGAGATATTGAGTATTAACAATTGTACCTATTTTCTACACCCTCACCCCCCCACCCCCACCCTCTTCCAATTTTCACCCACCCTTTGTAATAATATACTCATACTTAATCTAACGCAAAAAGAATTAATGCTGGATCGTTTAATTTTGAGGAGTTCTAGTCGGCAGATCCTAAGATATTCATCAGGTCTTCACCAATTTCATATGGGACCAACCCTGTATATCATGCTTTCCGACAAAAAAGAAATTTTCAAAATCAGTTCACAATTGCCGGCGTAATCGCGTAACAAACATACAAAAAAAAAACAGTCGAATTGATTACCTCCTCTTTTGAAGTCGGTCAATAAATAAATAGATATCCCCAAAAGTCACATACATAATATGTAGTCCTGACCCCACACTAAGATCGAGTCTTGTGTCGTGGGTATCAGAAACTACAAGATTTTTCGCTCTCATAAGCATACAGACCTGAAACAAATACCTGTGGTTGACACGAACATTTGTCTCGGAGCGGAGATCGAACCCGCGTCCTCTCGTTTCACAGTCGGCGGTTAACCAACTACGCCATGGAGACTGTACGAGAAATATATCATAAATAATATCTCGCGCATCGCTCCACGTACGCAAGGAAACCTAAACATTTCACATTATGCCAACCTCGCGCGTTTATTAGAAAAATGTAGTGAAAAGGAGGATGCATAGGAACATATTTTAATATATAACTGCCACTAGTGATCCACAATTCATCCAGTTTATTTCCTTCCTATGACTTGATTGAGGGCAAGCTCTTTTTTATTTTATTGCATTGAATGGCGAAACGAGCATGCCGTTCGCCTGATGGTAAGTGCTACGATCGCTTATGGACAGTAGCAAAACCTAACAACACCATAAATTACAAGGCAAAGCTTGGCATTCCACTGCTCTCGCCATCCTGAGACATATGATGTTAAGTCTCAATATGATCAGTAGTTACTCTGGGTACATTGTCCTTCATTCCCGAATACAACAATGCGTTTACTCTACTGTTTGGCGGGAGAAATAGACATTGCGGTGGTACCTACCCAGGCGGCATCTCACAATCCCACTTACCACCAGTCTCCATACCTCACATTGAATAAGAATACCTCGCAAAAAGAAGTAGGCATAAAAATATAAGCTCGGTACACACGAAATTAATTCAATTGACAATAGTATACATTTTGGAACAAAGCCTAATTTTTAATGATGAAATGAAATTTCACGGAATAAAATACAATACGAGCAATTTGAAAATGATAGTTGTATTAAAAAAGCTGTCCAATTGTATCACACTTTTATTTCACGGATAACTTTTGCCCCAAAATGTACAGAATTTTCACACACAATTTTGACAGTATTACAGTATCTGCAAATATTAAATCATTCATATCGTGTTAATTAGCCATGCGATAAGAGCACAAATTAACCACTACGATATTGTGTGAACAATTAGAAATTATCACTAGCATGACCTAAATATACCTAGGCTATTCGGCCTATCGGAATGATATAATCCTCTGGGAATATGTGGCTATTGTTCTACAACTTTTGGCCATATAATAAAAAAATGTATGTTGTTTCACTAGATGGCGTTGTTAAATGACAGGTAAGGGATAAGCGTCATCAGGTGTCTCTTTACTTTGCACTTATAAAAACTCAGAAGCAAAGGAAACTGCAATAAAATTATTTAATTAAAGAAAAATTTTCAATAATCATGCAAGATAGTAAATTTAATGTCGGAATATTGCAATAAAACACCCATGATTTTTGATTTGTCCGTATTTATCTTTTACCTGACGAATATTTTTTATTTGGCTATTAATAAATCTGCTTGAAAGGTTTGTACAGCAGCAATAATATTTAATTAAAGCTATACACAACAGGAATCAATTTCGCATTCGTTAACCATAGCAAAATATTAGTTCAAAACAAAGAGAATATAATAATTGGATTTCATTTCCAGTTGCTACGACAAATTCGCAAAATCTGGATATGCATCGAGAAAGGTTTTAGAGTAGTTTTTATTTTATTGAAAATGAAAAATATTTAGTTAGCGCGTTTACACGAACGAATGTTCTGCTATAGTATTGGGTTTGAATCATTCGTCCAGCTATGAAAGCTGCTTTTTACGAGTATAATGGGTTATTTTTTACTAAGCATTCAAATTTTCATAGAAAGCATGAATATAGTCTATCAGAACCTAAACATGATTATTTTTAATTCTTCCAACATTTTAATCCTCACAAAACATAATACTTAGGCAATACACACGGCCATAATAAGTCCATTCCTAAACTACACACATAAACACGCGCGCGCGCCCATATGTGTATAAAAATGAGAGTTGACCGCGCTTGTAGTAGATATTGAATATAATTTGATGATTTATTGGGATATATTGAAATGGAAATAATTAATGTAGTATGTTTCAACTTGATTATTATTAAACATCCGTTAGTGTATATTAAAATTCGGAAGGGATATTTAAAAAAAATGGCAATTAAAAGTAAAGTCCTGATTCAAACACAACGTTCAGGTAAAGTGTCTACAGACAAGGGACGATTCCCCCACAACAGAGAACACACTATCCATAATTCAAATATAAATAGGTAAATTCGAAATTAACACTTGCACTTTACTGTAACACCCCATATAAGTCCTACTGCATGGCACGGACCGCCTCTACCATCGAGTGTACGATTGAGAGTAGTCAACCGTCAATGGGACACTTACTTAGTTTTTTTGATGGATTTATAATGCAATCAAAAGGAGGTTAGTCGCTTTTAAAGCGCAGATTAATATCCTAACTAATTCTGATATTAGGCCAGACGAAAGAAGAAATAAAGTTTTTATTATAGAACATAGATCTACATCATACAATATATAATGATGTATTAGAGCCGCCAAAAAGTATACCAATAAAAAGAATCAAACTAAATGGCCCATTCCAAAAATGTGAAGCACCACTGATCTAAGACACGGAACATCGGCCTAACATTTGTACCGGAGAGAACTCTCAAAATGTACCGGCTGTACGTGCCTGGAG
The DNA here is from genome assembly GCA_009982885.2 of Hyles vespertilio. Taxonomy (NCBI): domain Eukaryota; kingdom Metazoa; phylum Arthropoda; class Insecta; order Lepidoptera; family Sphingidae; genus Hyles; species Hyles vespertilio. The sequence continues at coordinate 16,906,975 of CM042811.1, forward strand.
TGTTAATAGCAAGATATATTAAAATACAACATAGAGGCTACGGTGCATGTTCCGCAAGTTTGTGAATTTAAAAATGTATATCAAGTCGTGTAAAAGAATGAAACATAGCGCCGCGCGTGACGTTTATGCGAGATTATACCGTGACTGGCTAGTTTCAAACTCTCCAGCCATTTGTAATTCGGACTAGTTAACTAGCCCGGTTTTATATGGGTAACATTTTATGTAGATTAATATCTTGTGTCAACGAGTTTATTTAGTAAAAGTTATATTGTGAAAACAATTACTGGTGGTAGGTCTCTCATATGTGAGAGGCCATCTGGGTAGGTACCACCGCAATGTCTATTTCTCCCGTGAAACAACACTGCTTAAATGCACTGTTGTGTTTCGGATTGAAGGACATTGTAGCCAGAGCAACTACTGGACATATTGAGACTTAACATCTTATGTCTCAGGATGGCGAGCGCAGTGGAATATTGCTACTGTTCATGAGCGGTCGTATCGCTTACCATCAGGCGAACGGCTTGCTCGTCTAGCCATTCAATGCAATAAAAAAAAAAAAAAAAAAAAAAAAAACAATGAAGCAGCACTCTTACCCGTGTTTTACTTCCAATTTATTATTTATTTTATACCAACAGTGTTATTCATAAACACATTTGAAACCTATTGTATTTATCGAATGTTTTGCCTTCATAATTATCATCATCAGCCCATTGCACTGTCCACTGTGTCCACTGCTGGACACAAGTCTCTCCCAAGGTAAGCCACAGAGTCCGGTCTGCTGCTTTATGCATGCAGTCGCTGCCAGCCCTCAGGTTTCACCAGAACCCGCCTACTCCAACGATTATATGTTGTCTTCTTCGCTCAAATTGAATTCAAAACTTCTTCGAAAGGGACAGAACATTCGATAACTATACCGGGTATATCAAGACTGCTACCGAAAACGAAGCCGGCTGATAGTTTAAGCGACTTCAGACACAATGCAACAGAAAAAGTTGCAAAAAAAAGCGACAATTTTTTTTTGTAATTTTTTTTTCTATGGCCATATTTGGGTGGTAAATACATTTTTTCGTAAAATAATAGTGTATATCCTTTTATTTATAAATACTCTAAGGTATAAAAGAGTTTAAATTATTATTTTAGCAAAAACTATGGATTTACCACCCAAAATTGACGATATTTAAAAAATCATAAAAAATAATTGTCGTGTTTCTATGCGAAATTTTTAATTGCATTGTGTTTGTAGCCACTAAAACTACCACCCGGCTTCGTTTTCGGTAGCAGTCTTGAGATACCCTGTATATTTTAAAACCGTTTTTGCATAAAGTCACTTATCGTCACTAACGGTCTTCTCTATAACCTATTTATCTTCAACGAGAGGTTAAAATGGTTACCATTAGTATGTTGGTACAATTCTACGGTTCATTAAACAGAGATGGACACATGCTTATCTTACCTAGCTATCTATCAATATTTGCACAATATTTATACCTCTCTATCTTTGTTGACTAAAACATAAAATGCATTGAAACATCTTAAGAATTCTCTGGTTAAAGATAGATAGATCATAGAGAACGGTTGTAAATATACCCCAAAATTTCGTAAATGTAACATTATTTTTTATTTACCGTTCCAGTGAATTTTACCGTACCAAATCGCTCCAATACACATAGTATTACTCACTACAAGTTTAACATCTAAAAGCCCGGCCACAGAAGCACTTTATACATATCACAGCATACGAGAAATCCTAGAATTTATGCAAAACAGTCTGTACGATGCTCTCTGGCACTCTTCAGAGCTATCCTAGGTAATAGACGAGATTTTACTCCTACAAATGTCGGTTGAATTTAGATTTTAGACATGTGTTAGGAATAGTATGTTCAGAAATTACAACTGTCGAAGCTGTAAGGGGTAAAAATTAGCCAACAATATAAGGAAAATGCATTTGATTTGATGTTTATTTTAGTAATTATATAAAGCACTACTTATGCCGCAATGTAAAGCGTACTACTTATAATTTTCTAACTTAAGAAGCTTTTAAGAATGTTACATTGCGTTATTTAAAATAAAAGAAAAATGTCCCAGGATACGGCATATAGATATTTCTTCTAGATTTTTAGTAGTAGTGTCGGTTTATGGAATGGTGTACTATGCATTGAAAACTGAAGCAATATAAAGGTAAGTGAAGACGCGAAAAGAAACAGGGTGAAAAACATATAACACGTAGGTTTAACTTCAACTGCCTTTTCCATTTAATCGTTTTTACTACCATTGATTAAGTCTAGCATTCTAAACATTCCTCCACCTGCAATTATTTTCAAAACAAACATCTGCCTCTGGGTTTGATTCTACGGTCTAGTACAATCGGTCTCTACCCCACCGCCACACCGGCTGTCGAAGGCATATTCCAGACATTAACACAAGAATAGCAAAATGCTAAATTATTCATCCTATGTTTCTACAGGAACGGGTATGGTATTATCTTATTGATTTTACTGTTGCATGCCTGATAAACTGAAAATTATTGGCATCTCTTGATATTTCGAATATTATTTTACTGTTCAAATCAATTCAGACGATTTTACGTACTTGTCCCAGATAAAAAATAACTATACTATTGTTGTATAGGCTTTTCAACATTTTCTTTTTCTAATTTTAACGCATGATGTGATTGAAGGAACACGCAGCATAGATTAATTTGTATTATGTTTTTTCTTTATGTATATTTTTATGTGTATTCTTCGTTGGAAATCCTAAAATAAAAAAATATATAATATTGTAAAACGACACAATTTACCAACTTGTAATGAAACAAAGAAAAAAAAACAAAAAGAAAATCTATTTACAAATTTCTTTTCCCATTTTAACCAAATTAAAAGTGTTTTCCATGTTAGATTCTTAATTGTTTGGGTTCCCAACACTGAAAATTTTCCTCATTGTGAGGTTTAAAGCCACGACCTCTTATTTATCAGCCTGTTTTCATTCAATACGCCAAGTAGGCTTACGGTCAAATTCAGTTAAAATTAACTTGATGGCACGCAAACAAAACATTGCACCACGCTAAACACTATCACCACATCGACTGTATTGAGTAACTTGGCAATTTCACGCTTTAAGTATTGCCAAATTGTTCGAAGGATAAGAATTATCACTACACAGAATAGAACAGTCGCTTTCCGCTCTCTGTCTGTGCCTATGAATGCTTAGATATTTAAAATTACGCAACGGATTTTGATGCAGTTTGTTTTAATATATAGAGTTATTCAAGGGGAAGGTTTATATGCTTAATATAGTAGACAAATCTATTTGCACCCGGGCGAAGTAGAGCCGAGACGCCAATTTATACAACAAAACATCGATTAATAATATCAATTTACTTATACTGAATGCAAGAGGCTTAAAACAGGAAGATATGAAGATCCTTCGGGAGGCCTATATTCAGTAGTGAACTTTCTGTGGCACTCTTCAAGTGACAGAGAGTGAGAGAGTATGTTCGTATGAACACATGAAACTGGCGGTTTTTTAAATTAATGCAAGGCATATTGACTGCTTTGCACTGGATGGAAAGCACAATGCTATCAGGTGTGTAGGAAGTCATCAGATGCGAGTCCTATGCCAATCGATGCAATTATGCCAACTTGTAGATATTTTTAACAAGACAAACCTACTACCTTCTGAGATGCCTCTTCACACTACACTGTCGGTGCAACCTATATACCTCCATTCCGTTTTTAATAGGCAGACATTTATGTTGAAGATGTAAATGAAAAAGGTATTTTTTTTATTGCAATGAATGGCGAGACGACCATGCGGTTTACATGATAGTAAGTAATACATGGAAGATGATGATTATGGACAGTAGTAAACTATATCACAATATCCTTCAAACCGAAATCCAACAGTGTTGCTAAAAATCTATTTGAATTTAACTGTAATTATTTAATAAACTTTTGCCACTTCGTCGGCCCAGTTTGGTTGAATCTTTCTGCATGTTACACCAGAAGGTTCCAGAATTATAGAAAGAAGTTAAAACGTAGCCGCTAAACTATGCCACAGCAAATTGACGCGTCACAAATTTGAGTTAGAGATTCTCTTGGTTCGGGCTCTTAGTTACCAGTTGGGAGATCTAGTTAGAGAGCTAACTATAATGATGAAGTTTATGAATATCGATTTCAGTATACAGGGTATATCAAGACTGCTGCCGAAAACGAAGCCGGGTGGTAGTTTAAGCGGCTTCAGACACAATGCAATAGAAAAAGTTGTAAAAAAAAAGCGACAATTTTTTTTTGTTATATTTTTCCTATGACCATATTTGGGTGGTAAATCCATTTTGTCCTAAAATAATAGTGTATATCCTTTTATTTATAAATAATCTAAGGTATAAAAGTGTTTAAATTATTATTTTAGCAAAAACTACGGATTTACCACCCAAAACTGACGATATTTAAAAAATCATAAAAAATAATTGTCGCGTTTCTTTGCGAATTTTTTAGTTGCATCGTGTTTGTACTCACTAAAACTACCACCCGGTTTCGTTTTCGGTAGCATTCTTGAGATACCCGGTATAGCTGAATGGGGATCGCTGTCTAGCCTAAATATTATTAGCAATACATGATCACCTTGTAATGTATGTTTAATGTTATAGATGTTAAGAAATTGCCTGTTTTTTTCAAATAGGAGAGAGAATGGACGGGAATAAGGATAGTGTGCCACCAGATTTTTGAACGTGTCAAGGTGTCAAGTTGATCTATTTGTGTGGCGACCGAAATAGTAGATTCACCGCCATACAAAGTTACTACAAAGTTTGGTCCCGTACAAATCACTTTGACGTTGAGCAGTCCACTCTGACTAGTTTATTTTGGTTCCGTATTCATTCATAATTTTATATTCCTTAACATCATGACGGTTCACAAATTCCGCCGTAGTGTGAACAAGCATCATATGCAGGCCGGCATAATTTTATTGAATGGCATGGGACTGCCTGATGCCATTCAATACTCTGTCTGTACGGCATTTGCACTTCCTTTTCGTAGGTGCAGTGTAGTCATTTGCCGACCCAGAATAAAAAAATCTACATATACATTATTATGTACAACACCTGTATTTCCAAAGGGATAGGCAGATGCGGCACGGTACCATGCTGTGATAGGAAACGACTTTATCGCTCGAAAACATCACATTAGGTGGATTACCCGACTTGGGAATGAATGATATTTTATTCTATGTCATCCTGATCATAGTGATTCTAAAATCAAATTTACGGTGTGAGGATTCATAAAAAGCAAGAAAATTTTCAGAAGAGGCCGCAGGAAGGTATATAAATACGAAATAACAATAAAAATCATATTGCGAACTCCACGCAAATACAGGTTAATTAAATTTATTACCGTTTGATCTAAATTAAGCTAATTCCAGGTTTGCGGATTATTGTATGAATATGTAACATTGTATCAAAATTCAGAATTTCATCATAAAGCCAAATTCATTACATTGGATATTTTAATAATCAATGCTGCAATTAAAGTCTATAATGTATGTGCTCTATAGAATACAAAATCAATTTTGTACTACATAATAACTATGTTTTAAAATCATTAGTTATTATAATTTTGTGGTTCACCTAAATCTAAATTGTCAGTTTTGAAGCTAAAATGATCTACCCCGCTTATACACCCACCACTAAAACACCTGTCAGCCTGGTTTAACAGTGGCAACTTTTTTTTCGTATACTTAGAACTAACGTACCGTAAGCAGCATTAAATAGACTATTTACTGTATACATTGTTGTTGTTATAATTCTTTCTTTTTAAATATACTAACTTGTCTTCAGCCAGCAAAAAGACATTTATTAGATTTTTTTTATTGCAATGAATGGCGGGACCAGCAAGCCGTTCGCCTGATGGTAAGCGATACGACCGCTCATAAACAGCAGCAACATTCCGCTGCGCTCGCCATCCTGAGACATAAGATGTTAAGTCTCAATATGTCCAGTAGTTACTCTGGAAATGGAGCTGTATCAAGCCCATATTTATCCAAACAACAATTGGAGTAACATTTATGTAATCCCTAGAAGCTTGACTTTCATTCCAACCAGGGACCGAAACCCATTCGACATAACGGTAATAACCGGTATCGACGAATTTCGGTTACCTTTAAGATTTCGGTAACCGCTATGACGCAATATAAAGGTTACCCTTATATACGGGAACCGTTTTAATACCGGTAACCTAAAAAGACCTTGAATGCAAAAGAAAATGCGTTGTTGTTGCATAACAAATAAAAATCATACTTGTCGTGTTGTTTACACAATATCGCTGGATACGGTTCATTTCAATTTTGGTGGGTAATTCTGTTGAAAAATTCATGAAATGAGTAAAGATAATTGTGTGGTATAGTGCCATAATGTTTAGTAAAGACAAACGGCGGTATAACCACGCACAGGCACTGCCCCCGCTTTGACTTATAAGGAACTTCGCATGAAACATAAAGGTAACCCTTATTTCGGTTACCGGTATGATACCGGTTAAATTCTAGGAATCGAATAAAATTGGCGGATACCGGTTACCATTAAAAATACCGGTATTATTTTTTTCGGTTGATACCAAAAAATACCGGTATTTTCGATACCGGTTTCGGTCCCTGATTCCAACTTAACTAAATAATATTTATAACCAGGTAAAATCTAATAAAACGAGTTTCATTTACATTGTTAATCAAATCTTTGGTTTAGTAGCCATTTATGAACTTAAGTGGCATTAATACAATTAATTCAAAAATTGCAGCCGCCATTTTGAACTTTATTCGTCATTGATCGAATTGCTGTTATATAGATTATTGATTGTCATTTTCTAGGCCAGCGTGGCGGACTATATGATCTAACCCCTCTCAATCGTACTCCCGATTGTAGACTAGGCTCGTGCCCTACAGTGGGATGTATATGGGCTAATGCAGTAACAGTACAGTACAGAAGACAATCATTTTTTAATGAACCACAGTCGATCATCATAGATATAGCAAAAATGCCTCAAGCGGATAAGATCTAGGGATCCCATACACATAATCCGCTTACATTATAGAAGCGATATTCTGCCAACACGCTTCAGGTATGTACAAGAACTGCCACACGTATTCCCAAAGGATAGTCGTGCATACATACAGTTTCGACGGAGCTGTCTCGGTATGACAGGCTGAGATGTGGCTTATCTCAATTCACATGGTAATTATTAAGTCTTCAGTTAATACTTGATATTCATGTTGTGGTAGAAAAATTATGACAATGATTTTTCCTTTTCGCGTTTAAAAGTTTTAAAGTTAGTTGACATTAATTAGTTGTGATATTCCTTTGAAGTGCGTGGTGGCCTGTTGGTAAACTAGACGCGGCTGCCCACATGTTCACGGTGGTCGCATACATACATAACATAGCGATTTATAAGAATTTCTGGTATGTAAGTCCGCCAACCCGCACTAGGCCAGCGTGGTGGACTATATGGCCTAACCACTCTCAATCATATTTTCGATTGTAGAGGAGGCCCGTGCCCTGCAGTGGGACGTATATAGGCTGATGCAGATGCAAATGCAGATATTCCTTTAACGGTATTTCTATATTCTATACATGTTCATTGAAATCAAATACAGGGTTGTGATTTAGTGCCACACTAAAAAACATTGAATTATTTTTAACGGAATAGCCTCGATATTATTTATTTTACAATACAAGTTGACTTATTTTTAGTGTTCATTTCGTGGTAACTGTCATATCTCACAACACTGTGTTTAACCTATCTCCTATCCTACCTATATTGGTTGTCTGGCAAAGATCATCATGAGTAATAAGACCGCCAATTGTTATTTGTTCTTGTTATTGTTTACTTTATTTCATTGTCTTTGGTTTAAAATGAATAAATAAATATTTTTATTCCCAAAACAATTATCTGCGTCTGTGTGTTATCTTTGGTAGTTTCCTACCGACTTGTTCGCGGGAAACGTTCCGAACTTGGCCGAACTTGAAGTTTCAATCAAACGCCAGAGTTGGCTCAAAGTAGCCTACTTATATGTGTTTGGAATAGAATAAATTCAGAGCAATACACTCACTCTTATTTATTCTGCTAAAGGAAGTCTACACGCTAATGCAGCTTTGAATAGGTTGCTGCGGATATTTTTGAGGAAAACCCATTTTGCAGTGGAAAGACTGAGGTTGATAAATTAAATATGGTAAAACCTTTTTTTTAGAGTTCCATATATTTTTAGCAATAATATAGTCTAGTTTGGATTGATAAAGTTAAAGTCAATTCTATATTGTTTTTGCAGATAATATTTTAGCTTTTATACTTAGTTCTTGCATCTGCAAATTCTTGTGATTTTGGGCTGTATATTCTGACATTGCATTTGAAAATCATACTACACACAGTCCATACAGCTTGTCAATAAAAACTAAATATAAATCAGAAGCGAACATTCAGTTATGTCAATATCGCATCCCTTTGTTCAACAGTTTCTGTTATAAACTTCGTTGCAAAATATGTAATGCCGACAATACAACATGTGAAAAAAGACAAATAGCATTTTAAAAAACATACGTATTTTTAATTTGAACATGAAATTTTTAAAGTTTCTCCGTGCAATATTTATTGTTTGCAACACGGTGATTTAAAATGTAAAACATTTTTATTATTATAAACGCGAGAGTCCGTTTGTTTGTGCCTTTTTGCTGGAACTATTTACTCTTTAAAAGTTACAGAGATTAGAGATAGCTTCATTCATAGACAGTAATTTAAAACCTATTTTAATCGTAGAATGTTTTCCTTCTTCGCATAAACTGAATTCCAAAGATTTTGTGTGTGTGTTCATTAAAGATTTGTAAAATAAGAAATTTTTTAATTATAGAAGATATATCGAGAAGACCGAAGTATACATCTTTCTTGCTACTACTTTGCGTCAGTAGGTTCTTCTTTAATAACGTGTCTATGGGTCATTTTGAGCCAATATATGATTTAGAGTCAAAATCATTTTTTTTGTATCAGGTCACTTTAATTGTAAAGGTGCGATTTGTATTTATATTTTTGTATTCTAGATTGTAAACATTACTATTACGTGTTAAATTTTAAAGTAAAAAGTAGAGTCGTGAGCAACAACTAGTCTCTTATTTCAATCTATTTATTCAATGTAAATCTAATATGCGGCGGAAAACAAACATTTATGTTGTGAATATATGAATATTTTAAGACCAACGCATACAAAAGCGGTGCAGCGAACTCCGCTGATTATTGCGTTTAGGCGCGATACAAAATGTACCATAATCACATGAGACCATGATTTCTAAAATGGACTTTGCTTGGCTTAGTTTTGTCTATCTGCCAATATACCTAAATTACGAGCTCTATAACTTTTATGTGATCGGAAAGCCCAACGCAGCGTCATAATAGATATTGGGAACTTTATTGGTCTAAGTTTAGTCTAAGTCTTAGACCAATAAGGTCTAAGTTTAGCTATATTATTTCTCTTTATTTTGTTTAGACTTTGTACTGTTTGTTTCCTTTACTTGAATAAAATAAAAATAAATAAAATATACCTCCTAACGACGCATAATGCGACGATATAGAATACTATTCTTGACGTTTTATGCAAAATCGTGTCCGACACTGGGGGGTAACTCTATTTTCCCAAACAAAGTTAGAATGTTCGATCGTTGTACGTAAAGCTACGAATGCGTTAAGAATGTTCCAATCCTATATCGTACGATTGTAACCAAAGACTTATTTCTGAAAAAAATATAAGTATCATAGAGAATAGTAATGATCGTTAAAAGTGAAAAACTTATAATTTACTTCGGACGTTGAAATTTCATTCCGGTCAGAGTAGCCCCCTGAATACCGCGTACCAGTTAAAACGTAGACAAGAAACGGAGGCTCCAACACTGCGTTATTTCATCTAATTTATGCATTTCCATAATATTCATCGTAAAAGCCGCAAACATATTTACATTTATAAAAAATAATTATTTGTAGTCCTCTCGATTGAGAGACGAAAGCTTTAACCCTGCACCGAATTCGTGTGTGTCAACCAAAATTTCGCAGTAAAAAGCCTCAAAGTACACAATTAATAATTTAATTTATAACAGACCTTTTTATTACACTGCGTGCAAATAAACAATTACTTGAATAACGTTAGTATTCTGAAAACAAGGAAGATATAATTCATTACCCGAACCTTTATTCCCGGAGAAGTTAGTTTCAAAGTTTCCTACCTTATTATCCTTCTGCCAGGAACACACGCCTTTTTTGTCGGATATTCTACACTTGAGCAGCGCGTCTTCACCCGGATTCACCTCTGTGTACGTCGGCATTTCGATAAATCGTTGCACCGCCGCTGAAATAGAAGACAGACTTTAGACTCTATTCATATATATAGGATTTGAATGTTATGAAGAAAATGAAGAATGAAACGTTAGAGTAACGACTGACATAGGACGTAATTTGTGTGAAAGAGATGACGCATGAAAGTATATATGATGGAAAGAGTTAGGGGATTTATGATTAAAGGCAGGCGTCCACATCTCCGCATCGTAAGTATCAGACGCATCGTATCAAACGGATCGTAGTATTCTTTGTATAGGAATTCATACAAGTGCGTCCACTGATCCTTATAGCACGGATCGCATGAATCGATGTATTCCTATACAAAAAATACTATGCGATGCGTCCGATACTTACGATGCGAATATGTGGACGTCTTACTTAAGATGTTGAGGAACGGAAGGACGGAATAGCGAAGAACGGAAAGTTGGAATGGAATGGAAAACGATAGAAGACTGAAGCTGAACGACCTAAAGAAGATAAAAAATGATTAAACATATACTAAAGAATATCAAAGAGATCTTCTTTTATTTGACCCCTAGCGAAACTATCCCCATATATTTTTGGGAACTTGTCCGGGTTAGTTCTATATTTCCGGAAAAAAATAGAAAATGACGTTATTAAAGACGCTATGACATTGAAGATTATCAAACCTATCATTGTTTAATTTAAACTATTCCTATTTATATATAAGTGCGTGGTGGCCTGTTGGTAAACGGACTAGACGCGACTGCCAACATGTTCACGGTGGGCGCGGGTTCGAATCCCAGGGCACACCTCTGACTTTTCGGTGTCATGTGTGTATTGATAGTCAATCACCACGCACTAAAACGGTGAAGGAAAACATCGTGAGGAAACCTGCATACCATAGCGATTTATAAAAAATGTCTATGGTATGTAAGTCCGCCAACCCGCACTAGGCCAGCGTGGTGGACTATATGGCCTACCCACTCTCAATCATACTGTCGATTGTAGAGGAGACCCGTGCCCTGCAGTGGGACGTATATGGGCTGATACAGACTATTTATATATCGGCATCTCAGTCGTTATCAATCTTGGCAAAGTGGTCGTGGTCATCTCTTAATGTGGTGGCTCGCTTTACAATCCGTCGCCATTCCTCTCGCACTGATTTAATTTACTGCAAGGTCTTTCAAAGTGTTTGTGAATGAATTGCACAGTACATTTATACAAAGTCACTCCCACCTGTCCGTATGTAAGCTTAAATCTTTAAACCACGCTACGGATTTTGATGCTGTTTTAACAATGAAGAAAGTTCATACGTATTGTTCTTTTTCAATTGATATATGGTTTGGAGTGGAGTATGAGAATGTTTACAGCCGGGCAAAGCTAGGCTCACACATTAGTTATTCATAAATCAAAGAATTTGACACGACATATGCAGTTTATTCATTTAATCGTATACTGCAAAACGTGCAGACCAAAAAGCCGTGTGATCGCTGTCTCAGCTATTTAAAGTTTTGAATGTTAAATTTCCGGTGAGTTTGAAGCATATTGAATGCACATGAATTCTTATGCTACAAAGCAAATATTCCCGCATTTAGAGACGTTGCATGTCATAACGCATGGCTCGGTAATCCAACGTGATTGTAGGGAATTTAATTCACAGTTTCACAAAGGACGGATTCTGTGGCATGTATTAAGATAGCATGTCAGGAGTTGAAACAGATGACTTTAAAAGTTCTTTAAAAGCAGTCAGAAGACGTTTTTTTAGTTGAAAAATATTTGCCTGATATGCAATTCTAGATATTTTAAGATCTAACCAAGGCTTTAAGAAACTAAAGTCTCTTTTTAATATCCTCCTTTTTGGTAAGACATATTTTACAGGAAAAATAATTTAAAACTATATATTCTTCACTAGACTTTAAAGGAGAAATTATATCATTAACTGAGGAAGCATATTTCCAAGAAGTGGAATTACTATACTACATATAATATTATAATATAATAACACAAAACTATAATTCTTAGAGGGTTATTATCAAAGATTATTTAGATACTTATTTATTTACTTATCGCTCAAAGGCAATGTTTACAGAGATGAGAGGACTACGAGATGGATTTAATAAAAGGATAAATTTCATACGCTACAAATTCTATTAAGTGCGTGGTGCCAACATGTTCATGGTGATCACAGATTCGAATCCTAGGGCACACCTCTGACTTTTCGGAGTCATGTTTGTATTGATAGACGATCGCAACGCAATAAAATGGTGAAGGAAAATATCGTGAGGAAACCTGCATACCTTAGTGATTTATAATAATTTCTATGATATGTAAGTCCGTCAACCTGCTCAGGCCAGCGTGGTGGACTATATGGCCTAACCACTCTCAATCATACTCTTGATTGTAGAGGAGGATAATTGTGATTTTACATGTTCTGTAAGAATTGGTAGCTAGGTATAATTCCATAAGGGATCAAATGTGACCCCAGATTATTGTTTGTGTAAATACCACACCATCTTACATTTAAATTGCAACTTGCAATTCTACTCCGTCATTCCCGTTAGCTCAGTGTCGTCTTCAAAACGATGGTTGGCCACACGAGCTCCCCAAATGAAAGCCGAAGCTGGGGGCTACTCTATAAAAACAATACGAACTTCGAATGTTCGGATCTTGGACGTCCGGAGTAAGATATAAGATTTCCACTTTTAAAAATCAATACTATTTGTTCTCTATAATCATTGTCTCACACTCAACAGTCACATACATAGTCCTGACCCCACACTAAGTTCAAATTTTGTGTCGTGGGTATCAGAAACTACGAGACACTTTTCAGTCTCATAAACACCCAGGTTTTGCTACTATTCATGAGCGGTCTTATCGCTTACCATCAAGGGAACGGCTTGCTTATCTCACCATTCATTGCAATAAAAAAATCAGACCCGAAACAAATACATGTAGAACACACAAATATTTGTCTCGGTGCGGGCATTGAATGCGGCCTCACGTTTTTCATCCGGCGTCTAACCAACTGCGTCACAAAGGCTGTCACATGTCTCAATTATATATTACTAGTTCAAATACAAAGTCGAATCTACACATGAATAAGTACAGGCAGTAGGCATTTATTGACACGGCATCAAAACCGATGAGCTCACACATTCATACAGACAAAAACACTCGTCCCACCGATTGTCTCTGTGACAAAGACTTATTTACAAAACAGTTACTAATGCAGAGATGCATTTAATGCGAAGCCATTAGCATACTCCATCGGAAATTGGACGATCCTAATCGAAATATATTTCTGGCAATCCAATACAGGTGATTTGAAACATTAATGTCGATATTACAGCTTGTATTTGGTTTAGGTGTGTTGAAATTGGTTATGATAGGATGATAAGGGTAGACACACATATTCTAAAGCCTATAAAATCTGATAAATCTTAGCCCCCTACAGAGGCCTAATGCAACCTGCACTTCAGACTTGGTGGACTTCAAACACCCATAAAATTCTCGCAGGAATTTAAGGCACAAATTGCTTATCTCGCGATGTTTTCACTGTTGAAGAGTTTTTAATATTAATAGCTATAAAAGTTGTGTATTGCGCTGGACAAAGAGTTAATTCACTTTACTTACATTTACGCTATTTATGTGACGCAATTTAGTAAACACTGCCTGCCGGCACGCACTTAAACACTTGCACTGAGATTGGACTTGCACTTAAATCTATCAGACGTTACTATGGCTACACTAGCGGATATCCAGAGCACCCAGAGCAAACTAGAGGAGAGTTTTTCGACGCGCATGGCTCAACTGGAAGCACAACTGCAGACAGGGGGTGCAGCCAAGGACACCGTCGCTCGAGTGGCAGAAGAGTTCAGGACCTTTCGGGAACTCATGCTGAACATGCTCCGGCTACTGCGGCAACAAATTACGGAGTGCACCAACATGGTGGATGCACTGGAGACCAGGCATAGGCGTAAAGCCCTTCTGTTTCTAGGGGTGCCGGAAGCTGAGACAGAAAATTGTGCCAATACCGTCCTGGCTATCGTCAATGGCACCATGGCACTAAAAGAAATTTCATCGTCCTGTATAACAGTATGCCATCGAATTGGCACTCCGAATAAAGAGCACCACAGGCCGATCCTTGTTAGGTTCTCCAGTTTGATTCACAGGTCCTCTGTGTGGGCTGCAAAGACTAAGTTGAGAGGCTCGCCAACTTCAATCAAAGAGTTCCTGACGAGGTCACGACAAAACATCTTTAGCAAGGCACGTCAGCACTTCGGTATGCGAGCTTGTTGGACTCAGGACGGCGTAATCATTGTTAAAGCTCCAGACGGAAGTCGTAATAAATTCTCCACAATAGAAGGACTCAATTCCTTAACAGGGAAGTATCCGAATGTGACTGAATCGTTTTCGTCGACAGCACGAAGGAGCCCCGGAACATCATCTACGTCGCGCTCGAATGTGAAGTCGCGTAAGCCATAGTGTTTTTCAATGCTTCAATGATCTGAGTTACGATTGCCAGATGTTTTGGATCGTTTTATCTTTACTATATTATTTTATACCTTTTTCAATGACCACACACTGTGTTGTTGTTTAATTTTATAAGTGTCACTATTTTTGCTGTACTGTATATTAGCCTACCCTCTTTATTTTTTTTTTTTTTTTTTTTTTTTTTATGTCAATACTCGGTTAAAATGTTGCGTTCCAAAACTAAACATTTTCCATTCTATTTTGTATTTATGTTTCTAAATTTCTTTTTTTTCTAATTTTATTTATATTTTTGTAACTCATTTTCCTTATTGTTTTTTTTTTTCTCATGTTTTAATTATTACTGTGTTTGAGTGTGTTAGCTGGCGGGTGGTGCAGTTATGACTGGCTTTTGATATATTTCATAAAGTAGTATTAAAATTAGTATATAATATATATCATATGTATGGTGTGTATTTTTTTTTCTTTTGCATAGTTGTACGTATATATGAATTCAGATAGCTCATATTATTCTGTCAATGAATCCAATTCCACATGTAGTGATGATAGTTTCTGTTCAACTACTGATGAACCTGGACATCTGGTACGTGAAATATTCAACTGTCAAGGTCGTCTCCACTTGAACGTTTGCCATATCAATGCGCAAAGTATACCGAGTCATTATAATGACTTGATGACAACTTTCAGCGACACTAACGTTCATGCCGTTCTAGTATCCGAGACTTGGCTCAAACCTCACCTTCCTTCGGCCATTTATCCTCTTCCCGGCTTCATTTTGATCAGAAATGATCGGATTGATCGAAGGGGGGGTGGAGTGGCGATTTATCTCCGTAGCGATTTTCCATATAAAATTTTAACTTCCTCCTCTTCCCGTTGTGATACTTCTGCTGAGTATCTGTTTCTAGAGGTTTGGGTCAGGGGAGTGAAGTCCATACTTGGAGTGGTTTATTGTCCTCCTGCAATAGATTACTTCTCCAGTCTTGAACTAGTTCTGGAATCTTTAGGGTCGGATTACGTACACCACATCATCATGGGAGATTTCAACACCAACCTCCTTGTTCCATGTTCCACACGTTCCCGTAAACTCCTTGACATTCTCGAGTCTGCCAGTTTGCATGTCCTGCCTCTACAAGCCACTCATCACAACATTGATGCAGATGACACCTGGCTCGACTTAATCATTATTTCTGCCCCTGGCAGTGTTTTTTGTCACGGTCAGTTTCCCGCTCCTGGTTTTTCCCACCATGACCTCATCTACGTTTCATACACCCTTAAACCCCCTAAATCCCATCCTAAGGTATTGTTCTTGCGTTGCTTTGGTCGCATGGATCCAAAGAAGTTGTCTGCGGATGCTGCACAACTTTGCTGGGATGAACTGACAGCAGCTACCAACATTGATAATAAAGTGGACATGTTTAACACCCGTGTTCAGGCGCTGTTTGACATCCATGCTCCCGTCAGGAAAGTCAAATTAAAACGAACTCCAGCTCCTTGGATGACGGATGAGGTTCGAGCGATGATGAGGCGCAGAGATCGGGCATTTCGAAAATTTAAGCGAAGCCGTTCGGACGACAGCTGGACTCTTTATAAGGCCGTAAGAAATCGCTGTAATCAGGTGATACGAAACACTAAACGCCGACACATTCTCGATAACATCACCTCCTCTTCATCTGCTAATATCTGGAAGTTCCTTAGGACTCTAGGTATTGGCAAGCAGAAAGACACTAACTTCCAACAAACCATTGGCTTAGATGATATTAATCGTCACTTCAGCACATCTTCTCCGATGGTTCATCAAGCCAAATGTCGTTCTTTGAAGTTTATTGCTAACCTCCCCAAGCCTGACATAGATTCTTTTAGTTTTTCTCCAACTACACCGGATGAGATTAAGAAGATAATCATGTCCATAAAGTCTAATGCTGTGGGCTGCGATAGCATAAGCCGTCGCATGATTACTACAGTATTAGAACATCTCCTCTCCCCTCTTTCCCACATTATTAATTTCTCTTTTAGCAGTGGTGTTTTTCCGTCCTTGTGGCGGAAAGCCTATGTTATTCCTCTCCCTAAAATTTCAAACCCTACTCTCCCTACCCACTTCCGACCTATATCCATCCTTCCCTTCCTATCCAAAGTGCTAGAAGCCTGTGCCCACAAACAACTGTCCAAATTTGTGTACTCCAATAATTTATTGAGCTCGCTGCAGTCTGGATTTAGGCCTGGCCATAGCACCACTACCGCTCTCCTCAAAGTAATTGGTGACATTAGAGCAGGCATGGAGGACACCAGAATCACCGTGCTGGTGCTGGTTGACTTCTCGAATGCCTTTAATAACGTCAACCATGACATCCTCTTGTCCATCCTTTCCCATCTCAAGATCTCACCAGTTGCGTTGGAATGGTTCACATCCTATCTTCGAGGGCGCCGGCAGTTGGTGCGCATCAATGACTCTTCGTCGGATTGGTGTGACCAAGAATCTGGTGTGCCTCAAGGCGGTATTCTTTCTCCTCTTCTATTTTCAATTTTTATTAATCTCGTAACCCAGAATCTTCAATGTTCGTATCACCTCTACGCCGATGACTTACAGCTTTATGCTCAATCTGGTGTGGACTGCTTGTATACAGCCATTGCCAAAGTTAATAGGGATCTGGGGTATATTAAAAACTGGTCGGATGATTTCGGCATATCCGTAAACCCGCTCAAATGTCAGGCTATCTTGGTTGGTAGCCAACGTATGATGAACAGAGTCGATTTATCAACTATACCACCGGTTACCTATGATGGGTCACCTATTGCATGGTGCTCTGTCGTGAAGGATCTTGGGCTACTAGTAGACTCTACACTAAGCTGGCGACCCCAAGTTATTTCTATAAGTCAGAGAGTCACTAGTGTTCTCCGAATGCTTTATCGTTTGAAGAACTTTCTCCCTGTGAAGACCAAAGTAATGCTCGTTCAAACCTTAATCTTCCCTATAATTGACTATGGTGATGTATGCTACTACGACCTGAATGCAGATCTTCTCAACAAACTCGACCGCCTTCTCAATAACTGCATTCGATTTATTTACAATCTTCGCAAATACGATCATGTATCTTCTTATCGTTCCCAACTTCAGTGGTTACCCATTCGTCAACGCCGCAGCCTGCGCGCTCTCACTACGCTCTTTTCTATATTAACATCTCCTACTGCACCATCTTACCTAACACATCACTTTCAATACCTAGGGTCTAACCACGATAGAAATCTCCGCTCGTCTCATAGTCTCCTTCTTCAATGTCCAACCCACAGTTCTGATTTTATACACTCCTCCTTCACGGTGCAATCCATTCTTTTATGGAATTCCCTCCCACTCGAAGTTAGAGCGGCCACTAACCGTTATGTGTTTAAGGTAAGAGTTCGGGAACTGTTTCATCAAAGAAAAGTCGCTAAATTGACAGATTAAGTAAGTTGTATATATTGTTGTATGTATGTATGTGTATATATTTATATATATGTAGATATATATTATGTTGTATGTATAATGTATGTTCATTTTAATCTTAGTACAGTGTACACTTATTTAAATATTTTACCAATTTTTTTTATTTCTCCCCTATCTAAATGTAAATAAAACCTGCTGTACTCCATTTCTGCTTCACCCAAAGGTAGACTGTTAGAGAATGCCCCTGGCATTAAGTCCGCCTGTATACTGTTTGGTATATAAAGTTAATAAATAAGAAAGGAATATTTTACTATGAGTCTATAATCCTCAGTCACATGAAGATCTATGCTAATCACAGGTAACATAAAAATCAAAGATAATTAACTTCAAATGAGTAAGTTAAGCAATTACAACACTTTTCTTGCTCCCCCACCTATTTGACTGACCGGCAATACATCTAAGATCCAAACTTTGTTGCTATTGGCTAGAGATCACTCACTATCAGGTGACCTGTTTGCTCGTTTACTGGATCTATTATATTGCAAAGATCTTGGAAATAATTTCTACTCCCTTTCCTCCTTAAAAATATACCAACATTTTAATCCGATTTAACCAAGCATGAAAGACTGCACAAATCCAATCCGAGCCATTTATAACAAACGATATTTTTTGTTCAGTACCAAGTGTATTGAATAAAGCTAGGAAATATAAGCCAAACATAGTCGTTCGGATGGTAAAGGCGAAACATTTCCCGCTAGTCTAAAGCACAGTGATCCGTTTAAATCACTATGCTTTGAGTGTCAAACGCGAGGCGGATTCAAAGAAAATGTTAAACAACTGCTGTCTCGACGGAACGTGCAACAATCAAACGCTTGATGTGTGCTTCATTTTAATTAGCGTAGGTGATTTTATCATTAAGTTTTGTAAGAATATCAATATTTTGTGCCTTAATAGTGAATAGGAATATCAAGATGCCTAAGTGATTGTTTGCTACAGTAAATGTCTAAACTCCCAACCGAGTATCAGGAGATATCAATGTCATAAAACCAAACGCAACAGCAGAGCTATTAAATACGTCGATTTCTATGAGTTTGATCCAACTTCGGTAGAAGTGGCCCATTTTCACTGCAGCTTCAACGACGCTTCAGGCTCTACCAATTAGATTTGGTCCGGTCTGATAGCCTAAATTGGACATTTAAAAATCAAGGACACTTACATGCTCTTCGAAAATCTAAAATAATGGTGTATAAATTAAATCCAACGAAGCACAAGCGTCGAATTAAATCCAAAACGGCAATTGGGAAACATTAACAAAATCAAAGCGACCAAGTCTTTAGCGTAAAATAAACAAATTAACCGGTTCCGATGGCTCGATTTTTTCTGTTTAAACGGCCAAATAGCATTTTTATTAGGCAAGCGGTTGGCAGAACGAATTTAAGTCTCGGCTGAGGTTAGTTCAAAGCTTTTAATTGCCTGCATCCGAGGACCTCAAAGGATGTGAGCGTTGCATGTCTGCGACAATGCGCCGCAGCTTCGCAAGACACTCACGGTGCGTTTTTGATGTTTGCTATAAGTGGATACTCTATAGATACACTGAAACGCATCACAAGCCATGCAGGAGTGCATGCGACTGTTCATGCCTCCGAGTCTTTTGTACAGGCTAGACAAAGTGACAACTGGGCTGTAAACGTTAATGAAACGAAAATTATTAATTTGACTTATTCGTACATTGATACATTAAAATTAAAAGATAACACTTAAATATAAACATAAGTATAAAATATATTTATAATTTTTAAAAACATGCACAATTATATATTATACACACACAAACACACATGTGCGCTCGTCTGTGTATAAAAATTAACCAGTCGTCGTACTTATAGTACAAGTATACCTTTAGTTTCTATGATTTGACCATTGATTAGAATATTATACAATGCCTCCAAAGGTAATGAGAAACATATGAATTACATTAAATACCATATGTTGATATCACCCTGTATACGAGTATATTACGGAATAGCAAAACAACCATATGTTATGTCCAACAACAACAATCGTTGACGATCACTCCACCACACTTTATTTCCGAACAATTCGAGTGAATAACATTGTTTGGTGAACGTGTGATACAATGTATTAAATCGATTAATAAAACCCTTTATTACTGTATATTCGGTAGTTACTTCATTTCATTGCATTTTAATTGTTTTAAAATAATAAAATTTGCAATAATTAAATTTCAATTGTGGAATAATTTTAATTTAATTTTGATTAAACGTTTGACTGTAATTGTTGAGTGTACATGTAGGTATTTGACATTAATAATATATTATGATAAATGTAATTATATTTTTTAATGATTTGTGTTGATATATATTACTCTATGGTACAACTTAATTGTTGGCTAATTACATTGTAAATTTTTCTCAATTCAATTTTTTTTGTTTTAATTTTTTTAAATTTACTTCACATGACTATTTAAGAAATTATTCATGATTATATTTTTTAAATACCTATGTAATTTTATCTTTTTTATTGCTTAGCAAAAAGTACATAAAATAAATTGAAATCTTTTTAACAACCTATCAAAAGAAATTAAATACGATTCGAAAACGAAAGCATGAACTTTTCCAAACTATTATGACGGTACCGTTCGAGATTCCCGCACGCAAGCACAGACTACTTTCAGTAGTTTTATAAAGAATTCTCTTCAGATATCTAAAACAAAGAGAAATTGAAATCGCATTTTCGTACGCCACGTTTTGTATACGTATTTACAAAATCCGACGTGGATTTGAAACTGTTGCCGCTCCGTACGAACTTCCATTCGTTATTTGAAGTAACAAAATTTGTTTTTTTCAACTGCCATCCATTTGAACGGTGACAAAAGCGACTGAACTTATTTAGTACATCGATGGTTGATTGCGCCAATAGGTGGACTGTTATTTTGTGTTCAAACCAGTAACAAATACGTGAAAGCATGTCGCCAAATTGAAAAACAGTTTAGAAAAATAAAATCGTCATACTTTCTATATCCGAAAATCAATCAGAAATACAACAGTGCATTTACACTGCTGTTTGGTGCACATTGCGGTGGTACCTACCCAGGCGGCCTCTCATATATGAGAGACCTAGTTCTCAGAATGTGCTCCTTATTGGTAATATTATCGAATGGTGTTATAACACAACATGTATTTTATTTTCAAAATCATTAGGTTTACCTAATCTATTCCGCGGCACAAATAATAATAATTTATTCAAAGAATTTTCTTTGAAGTATGAAATAAATTTTCCAGGTGATTTTTTTCTATCAAGGCAACTAGCGCATTCATTCTTTCGCAAAGTTCTGTACCCCAACGAATGGTACGGTATTTACGGACCTCTTGGATAGACCACAATATAAGTACTATCGTCCAGACCAGTTGCCACAAAGCGGGGCCACTGTAATCTCAGAGGACCTGTGTTAATGATGACCTGACGGACATTACAACAACGAGCAGTTACGTGGTTAATTCCATTCAATAATTTGTACGGGAGACTAAATTATACACACAAACACACACACATCAAGCCTTTTTCCGAGAAGGGGTAGGCATAAGTGCTCCCGGGTCACTCACGTTTCGCCTTGTGTTCCATCCCACGATATAATAAGGGTGAGCCTATCGAAATATCGAGCACAATAGAATAATGAATAGTAAAATTCAATATTCACTTTGGCGTACGCTTGATTCGAACCCGAGACCTCTACGTTGTAATCGTACAGTGCTATAGTAGCAAAAATATATTACATAAACCCTTAAGACCAAATAAAGCACGGGCGACGTTTAGTAGAGAAAAGTTTACGAAGAGAAATTCGGCTACAAGGCGGGATAAGAAACACTATAGAGTACATTACACCTCGGCTAATTAGCAACACGTCTCAACCGAATAGCGTGAAGATCGTGCGATATGCATGCAGACAGAAACCAGGGAGAGTTGCATCGCTTCATACAAATATTTATGCAATAATAATAAGTATCAAGCATGTAAATATCGGAATGAAACTATTTTTCCTGGTTTTCTGCGCAAAATTCAAAACTATGTGTAATTTAAGAAAAAAAAAACCATTATGTATGTCTCTCTTCAGCCAAATGAAGAGATGCTGCTAAAGGTATATTTATGGAGCCTTCAGCCTACCTGTAGTTCGTTAAAACTTTAAGCTACCTCCAATATG
The DNA here is from genome assembly GCA_009982885.2 of Hyles vespertilio. Classification (NCBI taxonomy): domain Eukaryota; kingdom Metazoa; phylum Arthropoda; class Insecta; order Lepidoptera; family Sphingidae; genus Hyles; species Hyles vespertilio. Next base: position 16,929,422 of record CM042811.1, read on the forward strand.
ATTGGACCTCTACCAGGATGGTACCACATTGTCGGAGAAAGCCATCGTAAATAATAGATGCTTGATTTCATCATTTCATTCCGTTGCAGGATTCCCGGAAATTCAAACACTCTCTATTTCTCTCTCTTCAGCCAAAAGTAGTCCACTGCTAAAATTTAAAGGAGCCCCCCCCCCCCTTCCACTCTAAACACTGTTGGTAGAATATTCGTCTTTACCTATGTACGAACCACCTTCGATGTTTGAAACCTGTCATAGTGATTCACACTAGTTTAGGCCAGTTTTTTGTATTGTAGTGAATGGCGAAACGAGCATGTTCGCATGATGGTAAGCGATACGACCGCTCATGAGCAGTAGTAAAACCAAACAGCACCTTGAATTACAAAGAAATAACATTCCACTGCGAGCGCATCCTGAGACATAAGATGTTAAGTCTCAATATGTCCAGAAGCTACTCTGGTGACAATGTCCTTCACACCGAAACACAACAGTGCATTTACACTGCTGTTTGACGGGAGAAATAAACAATGCGATGGTACCTATCCAGGAAGCCTCTCACATATGACAGACCTACCACCACTTGAATAGTCTTCGACAGTACGCTCAATGATAACATTGTATGTTTAGGTTATAGCATCATTACGCATATATCAAAGTAAACACTCGTATATACAGAGCACAAAGCACAATAGCATAAACACGGATTGCTCGTGTGCGAAAGCAAATTCCAACCGAATTTACCTGTTTGGTGAAATTGAACGGAGACATAAATCTGTGAGCCTACACGCCCAGAAACTAATTCAGCACGATTGCTTTTTGCATTCAAACCTACTGTCATTTTATGTGGACTGTTCGAGGACGGAGTATAGGGAATATTGTTGTTTTTGTTTCTTTCGTTTTGTAGTGTTTGTGGAATTGTAGCCAAGAAGTGTGACACGACAAATTGAGATTTTAAATCTCAAATAAAGATTGAAGTAAAACTATTATTTACGGATTTTATCGCGGATTTTCGTTTAATTTTACATGCATGGAGAGGAGTCCGCCCCGTGACCACGAAATCTGTGAAGTAATCGTGACGTCGGAATGTTAAAAAATGCAAAAATCAAACCAAATCCGCGATAAAATCCGTAAATAATAATTTTATTTTAATGTGTAACATTCGCGTAAATCTAAGAATCCTTTCTCAAATAAAGGTTTTCGTGCGATCAACTTTTTTATTTCGGCAAGTCAATAACTACAATGGGCGAGGTGGAAAGAACATTACAATCTAAATACAATATCACCAGCAATAGTTGCTTTAAGTCTCTCGCCAGTCATCACGATCATGGTCTGTTCAAACTCTTACCTCTTTTTTTATAGGTCCAGCAAACGAGCATGCATGGCACCTGAAGGTCACAATTGTGAAAGGATGTTAAATATGCCTTACCTTTACTTTAAGGATACCTTTATAAATACAATAAGAAAATTGAACAATTCAAGTCCCTATTGAAAGATTTCTCGTAGATTCTAATACTGACTAACATAATAAGCATTGTTTTTACCGCAATATGTGTAAGCTTGAATTTCAACACGCAAATATCACTGCCAATTCTAACAGGATAATATATTATCCATTAATTGGTAATGTATTAAACACGGAACCGAACGGATGACACGAATACGAGTATACTCGACACGGTAATCAAACTGGTGACCTTTAGTTCCTTAGCATTGTTTGTTACGGCAAAGAGTAAAGACTGTTTATAATTTATTCACTTTTTAAAACCTTATATCTTCTAACTGTCTTCGATTTTTATTTGCTTAATTTTTGATTGTTGATGTTACGTTGTTTAAACGCTCTATGGCATAATTTTTAAATGGCCAATAAAAAGCTGTGGATAAATACATTTTCATGGCTGGCAATTATGGGTGAATGAGATTCATTAACTATTTGATAGATACAACGCTCGAGGCCTTAATTACTGCTGCAAATAATTTTCTATAAAATACAAAACAAACTTTTATCCATGAATTATTCGAAAATTATGTATACAAAAATATCGCTCTGAATATTAAATTATAGTTGGAAAACACCAAACATCTTCGGATATTAGTTAGCGTTGAAAACTTTTCCTTTAAAGAAGAGTAATATTACTTCGTCAAAGGCAAACTAGAACCATTTTACTGATAGTTACTTTAACAAGTTTCAAGTATCCATTACTTTATTAACAACAGCTAATACTGTATGAATATTTTCAAAGAATATTTTGATGTAACTTATCTTGAACAATATAACAAGTAACTTGATAAATTCGACTGGAATTCTGGAGAAAAGTGTTCTAAAAATATCCTCAAAATAAATATAATTAATGTAATGACAATCGAAGCGTCAAAAAGCGTTAGTCCAATTTACAGACCACTTAAATCAAAGATGGCGCTGTGAAAAAGAGCAAACAGCCAAAGCGCAATCAAATAAACGCAAACATTGTTCATTTTTCAAAAACCGAACGCGACAATGACTACCTCATCAATCACCTGCAACAAAAGGTGAACCATAGACAACTGGCCAGAGGCAGTGCTTTACTCGGACCAACTTATATTTACCGTTGAACAAACAAACTCGCTCGTAAATGTCAGGATAAAATTGACCGTTCCATTCCACGCAGCACGCACATACATATTTGTCATAATGAATGTTGATAATAGACGCCGTGGGAAGTGTACCGTGTGTATTGAATGATTATTTTGGCAGGCCATTAATGGATTTTCATTAATTCTCGGTCGCGCTAATCACGTTTTGTTATTATACGATCGCATCATTCTGTATTTTACATTGTTTGGTGATTACTTGTTATTGGTGGGAATAATTCAATGCTATCTGGTGAGAATTATTATCTCAATTGCGCTGCGGGTGCAGTGGTCTTTACAATGCGTGGTAGTTAGTTTGATTCTCGCGATTTGGTAATTTTTTTTTTTTCATAAAGTTTATGACGTAGGTGAACGAATGCTGTAACAACATTACTAATTATAACTGAGATATAAATAATTTATTAAAGACTGCAATATAGTAAATATTCCTATGCATTTATTTTTGTATACAAAGTAAACCTTTCGGTCTAATTAGTATGCAGTAGCTCACTAAAGCCATCTATTCATTAAATATGCAAACACAACACTACGCTATTGGTTCGGACGTCTGAATATTCCAATTTCTAGGTAAATCAAATGCCCTACGGTACAAAGAGATTCCTACTGGAGCAATAAATTAATATTACACTATTGAGTGTAGTTACATTTAATATAGATGTCTGTGTAATTACTTGGAGTGCTCTTGAAGTTGTGATTTATTAGTTATTCATGTATTTTAAACTTCCAACTGTGACTCTGATAGCCCGGACCTTATTTCTGAGTGAAATATTTTTCGCGACTTGTATAATATTTAAACAACTTGTGTTGAGACTTGGTGGGTTCCGGGCTCGAATCCCAGATCGTGAAATTCACAACGTGTGTGTTTTTCAGTCGCAAAAATCACATATGCACATTTCCCGATATCAATAATACATCTTTCTACTCCATCGACGTTACAGTTTTCCTCTAGTTTTTTACCGACAACATGCAAACTCAAAATATTTCTACTGTCCGTAAAGATATCTTGCCCCAAAGGTTACGTTTCGTTTCACTAATTATTTTTGTAGTTCACTCTCGCTCATTCTGAAAACTCGAATGCTTCTGCTAAGTGTCAAAATATTTTTAGTATTTTTCAAGAGCGTCCTTAGACGTGGTACAGTAGCCCGATTATTGTGAAGGGGCAATGTTCGTAAAACCATGTCAAGCGGGTGCATAATGACTTAAAAATTAGCCTTAGTCTTGTAAATCTCTCATGCTAAGACTTAGCTTATAGGCCATCGTGATTGCCTATGCCTGAAAATTTAAAGCATTTTTACGTGAGCTAAATTATTTTTTTACATGTCCATATTTATGTCGCCGTGTTCCCGGTTCTCACAGGCTTCCCCTTTAATTTATTTGCAACAAGCACTTTAAGGCGGCTTTGTTTAGAAGCATTTATGATACATGCACGATATAAGTTAATATTAGGGCTTATATTTAGCATGAACACAAAAGTCCTTTATAAATAATATAGAATAGTGTAAATGCCTTGTAGTGTTTTGAATTGAAGGACATTGTAGCCTGAGTAACTACTGGACATATTGACTTTACATCTCATGTTGTATGCTAAATTCCAAGATGTTTTTTGGTTTTGCTATTGTTCATGAGCGGTCGTATCGCTAACTATCAGGTGAACGACGTGCTCGTCTTGCCATTCTTGCAATAAAAAAAAGAAACAAAAATCCCACGATCCACATCCCATCCACGCAAACAGCCCGACGCTTAATTTCTGGAATTTAGACAAGTGACATGCGAAATTAAAATTTTATTGATCAAGTGCAATCATAAAAATATCTTATACAAAAAACAATTGGAATACCTATATTTTATCTCAAATCATATCTACATACATGGCTAAACTCAGGCCTTTTCCCCGCAATAAGTAGATGTGCCAGAACACCCAAATTTCGCCTTGTTAGTTCCGTCCCACTATGTGATAGGGTGAGCCTATCGCCATATCGGGTACAAATTCTTGACTGCTGGCTGATAATGAATAGAATATCCAATACCACTTTCCCCGACCCGGGATTCGAAGCCGGGACCTTAGCTTTGTAACCGTACCGTGGCATTGTACAAGTACGCCACCGAGGATATGAAAATAATATACCACCGTATAACATTTCTATATCAACCGTAACAAACTCTTAAGAAAGACAAAGAATGCATTTTGCGTCAACATTTCTTTTAATTTTTAAACCACAGATGCATTTTCTTTTCGTACTATCTTTTTTTTCTTTTCGGCTTTGTAGAGTTTCCTTTACACATTCACGTGTGTTCTAGAAGAGAATCATATATTTATGACTCAAACAATTGAACCGCGAGTGGATATTCTGCTAATGGTAGTACGTGCTTGGTGCTGAAAACTGCTGAACTCGTAACCAGACAGTGGCTGAAAATTTTAAAAGCAGTCGGGATATCCCGTAGTCTTCGTTTTTATCAAACTCGTAAAATTTAATTGTTCGATGCGCTTTGTCGCTGGAAAGGCATTATTTCAGTTGCAATCTGAGATTTCTAGTTGAATAGGACTTCGTATTTTCAGGAAAGTACGGTTTAGAAAATATTTAATTTAAAATATATGTTTTTTATATTTCTGGGTTCAATTTAATTTCTATAAATATAGTTCCTACTGTTTTTTTATTAATGTAATTAATGGGTATTAGACATCGTGGTATTTAAAAAAAACTATAGAAGGCTGTAAACTTAATAACACGTATTTTTTTGACGGCTATGTCTCGGTCGTCTAATGAGGCTTAAATTAATATAAGTTATAATAATTACGCCCAACAGATATTAAGTCATGTGTCGTGGGTATTAGAAACTTTTCGGTCTACCCAGACCCGAGACAAGGACTTGTGGGCTTAACAAACATTTGTCTCGGTGCGGGGGTCGAACCTGCGATCACACAAATCCGGCGTCAAAACAACTACGCCACGGAGGCTATTTAGTGTTATTAATATGGTAGATATTGTTCATTAAATTAAATAAAATACACAAAAAATGCTCATTGATACGAAAGATATTCCAGACAATCCGTAATAAAATATTCTAATCTAATTAATTTAAAATAGCACTCAACACGACCCGGAGACCTACTTTTCAATCCCCAGCCACTAATACGCTTAAGATATCAAAAATATACCACAATCTAATAACATTGGAATTTTATCCAGCGAAATAAAGTTGTGGGCTATAAAAATGTAGATGCATCGACTCCGCTCTATTGGGTTTTTGATAAAAAATATGCACCGATCGTCCCAAACATACAATAAAAATATAATGTTTTATTCAGCAGAGCATGTTCGGAAACAATATAGCAGACCTGTGGGTATTGGATGTATGTATTAAATGAAATATGTTAATTGGATCATGGACATTTCCCGTTCAGCTCCTGTTGTTTGGAGACTTTTATTTTTGTCTACAAATACTGTAATTGGAGCCGGCTGTAGTTTTAGTTGTTTTTGAAAATATTGTTTAGTTTTTAACAATTGTATTGATACAGTTGAGAATGATAGGTGAATTTACAAGTGTAATATATCACCCCGGATGGGACGGCATAGTAGTGTAAGTGCGTTTTGTGAGTAATGGCTGCAAAATGATGGGTTTTAAAAAGGTCTGATATAAAAAAATTGGAGGACTGTGACAATGGTTTGCATTAAAAAGGTAAATTAATATGTGGAATACTTCATAGTTACAATAACAGGTGCCCAAGCTTCGCAGGGTGGGAGAAATTTATAATACATAGATACTATGCATCAAATGATTACAGAAATTAATGGTATGTCATCAATTGCAGAAATGAATAGTAGGTAATAATATTTTTTTAAGATAGATATTGATTTTTTTATTATTTTATTTTACCTAAAAACTTATTGTACAGCAGTAAACGAAAAGAAAAATTTTTTTTTTTAAATTATGTTAACAAAGATTACAAAGGCGGCCTTATCGCTCGTGAAGGTCTCTTCCAGGTAACCTACCATAGGATGGTTATTACAGAACGATAATTTGGGGGTATCGTGAGGTGCACGAACAAAATAAGGAAATATTAATAAAATTAATTTTATTGATTACAACAAATTAAAATGTCCCAAAATTCAGAAGAAAAACTGTCCCTACAAAATGTATCAAAACAATTACTCGAACTTAGTACCTATAGCTAATAACAGAAGTCAAAAACCCTAATCCCATCCCTAATATAAGCAAATAGACAATCAGAAATGTAAATGTACATAATCCGTTCATACGCCAAATAATCTATTCCATTAATTTGCATAAATCACTTATTCCACAAACATTCCGATCCTGTACAAACACAAGCAATATCTTCCTCAAAACATTCAGTTGGCAATACAAAGGAACAACAAAGCATTATGTATCTAATGTCTTTTTAATAGCGGGCGAACACAATCAATTGTACAGTGCAAAAGTAAACTTCCATTTTCCCCGAAAACCAAGTATCGAGTGACATATATTCAAAAGAAATGTCATAAATGCGAAACAAATTGACGTGACGAAATAACAATGCAGTAATAAAACGCAAATACGGGACCTTTCAATGTACACGGGTACGACTAGATCACGTGTCGCCAATAGTGGAAAAAAAGTTTTTTTTTCTCTGTGCGTATAATGAACATGTGTGCGCAGCGTTTAGTATTTTTGTTCTTTTGGAAATTAATATTACAAATTCATTAAATAAAATACATTGCAAAAAAATAACAATGAAGTTGAAATTGAAAATACAATTGTTTGCTTTATATTCTTTTAAATGATTGTTAAAAGTTATTAGTTGTAAAACAGTAACATAAAAAATAGTTGTAACTGGAAAAAGTCAAAGATAGGGTTTTAAACGCTCAGTGGTGTGCAATTAAAAAGACTTCAGTCTAGCAGTGAGTAGTTATAGACTAATGATGATGACAATGTAACTATAATTACACATGTATCCTTTGATGAAATAATGTCATTTTTATAAGAATTTGCTATGATAGTTTACCCGAGATTATTATTCTTTGGTAAAAAAATCTTACTATTTTTATTGTTTCGTTGCATGTATGACATCACTTTAAACAATTCCAGAACTGCATTGTCATAGTCACGTCGGAACCGAACTTCATTACCGATACTAAAAAAAAAAGAGTCCAATGTCACGCCCATACAGCCAGAGAGGTTCTCACGCGATCCCGTGCTGCTATCAAACAAACCATTGCATTATCGACCTTAAGTTTAACTTTCTTAGCTTTGACATACATTACTCCTCAAGTACGGAGAAAACAACCTTGATAGTTTAAATTACTTAGATAAACAGCAATGGATGCATGTTGTGGTAAGGATGCTTGCTATGGCTTCATAACGACAGTGACCGCAGATACCTTACAGCGAACCTAATCTACTGTTTATAGTATGGTTGTCCGTTTGTGAGTTAGTTCCGCTTGACAGACTTTGATATTATTACTTTGTTAGGCTTGCGATATAAACGAGCTAAGGTATGAAATTTTAGGTTATAACTCCGTATTTTTTAAACTTTATTTTCTAAATCTCTTTCGAAATCTTTTATTTTGTAATTCCAAGTGTTCTAAGGCTCTATGGTGTAACTTCCAAAACCATTTTTTTATTTCCTTTGCCTATATTAATTATTATAAATGAAATGAAAAAAAAAATGCAGCACGAGAGCCGCGCACGCTCCTAAAGGTACAGCCGCGAGGTCCTCACGTTTGTATGTAATTTTAAAATTTCATCCCGTGGGAACATGACCTGCGGCGATGTGATAATTACCTAGTTTGCCTAAACCACCGGGCATACCCTCGCGATCGGGCAAAGCGAAAATAAACGGTAATAACAGGGCAAAGTAACCCGGAATGGCCGAAAGACCAATAAGCATCGTGTTATTGACATATTTATAGGGTAATGATACGGGTGAGGGATTGGGATTAATATTTGGGATTTGTAATTTTTGTTAATGTTGGTATGATAGATTAGCACAGCTGTTTAATTACCGTTTTGCTTTGAAGACGAATGGTTCGATCTCCATAAATGTTTTTTTTTACATATTATAAAGATCATTCAGCGAGGTATGTGTTCAGCAGTGGAATGCCTGCGGCTGCAGTAAATTATTATATTTTTTCCAAGTTATTGGATTTTTTCTTCGTAAAACGCACCCATATTTAAGTTATACAAATGGATGGAATGTTAATAAAAGTAAAAAGTGTGTTCAAAACAGTAATTACACGGTGCAACAAAATTAATGTTTAACGCTAACTATATTTTTTATACCGAAAGGAATTTACGCAAGCTAAAAGTAGGCTATTTTATTTCTCCATTTTTGATTCAATTATGATTTCGAGCATACAATTTGCGATGACAAATTGACAGTTGCGAGAACGACAAACCTTCGTAATCATTAAATCCGTGGGCCGCGGATTTATTTTTCTTTATTTATTTTTTGACTTTACAGCCTTGTGGCATACAAATTGTTCAGTTTGCAGTCTAGCTCAGAAATACGACTAGTATCATTATTTTATAAAATTTTATTTGACCCTTGACAAGGCTTTATGGGTAAGTGTGCTATAAGCCAACTGCGATATGAAAAGCTTCAAGCCCGCATAATCAATTACTAAAACGTTTATTGCGATTTACCTAAACAGGAAATCGAACTCACGTACTCACGATTCGCAGTCATGATATGTCCCTATATAAAAGGTGACGTTAATCTTACACCTTTCAATTAACAACTAAGTTTTTGTTTGTATTATAAATAATCAATGTTTACTCAAATATAGAACCATAAAAATCTGAAGTAGATAAAAAAGCAAAAATACTAGATAAAAAGTAAATAACGCAAAAAAAATCAGGAAGCAAAACGGAGACAAATCACCAAACACAAAATGCTCGTTGTTTCCTGCGCAGACGACGCGACGATGCGAGACGAAAGCACGTACCAATCTAGTTGAACTGAACAAATATTTGTCTATAGTAGACCAGCTCAGCGTTTTTACCCTTTACAGCAGTCGGCAGCCGATAATGACGTTGGCATTTGTAATTATAACCCAAACGGAGGCGTGTGAAGGTATTTTCAACGGATAATACACTTTTTTTGACATTACTTTTGGAGGTTATTATTTTTTTCTTAATTCTGTAGCGCAGCGGGGTTGAGGAAAGAGGTTGATTGACAATATTTTTTGTGTCGTATAGTTGTTTGTTCGCTTGACGCCTTTCACGTAAACAATTTTAGTGCTACATTCAGGATATGAGTTTTTGCATAGTTAATTTTGGATAAAGAAAATTTGGTAAAAAAACGATACATAATATAACATAAAAGTAAAAATATTTGCAAATTTAAATCCATTCCCTTAAAATCGAACACCTTATCCCAAAATTCTAAACAAATCAAAGATTTAAGATACTCTATCAAATGTTCTAATCAAATCGGATCAAAGAGTTCCTTCCAAGTTCCATATAATTACACACCCCCTACTTATCAGGCATATGGCCCTTCGCGACCCTTCACAATTCACGAACCGTAAGGACCAATGACCAGTTCAAGGGCTCAGGAAGGTTTGAGAGCCCTTATCAATACTTTCGAGTTGTGGACACCGTCCGTATTTGCCTTACGATCCGTCGAAGAATGATAAGAATGCTATCGACTTTTAGTTTGACATCGGAGGAGTGATAAAGGAAAGGTGATCAAATATTTGTATGGACATCAAATAGAGCCTATATATAGGGGCGAATGTTCTTCACTTACATAGAAATGTAAATAATACGACGGTCCTAGTTTGATCGATAACGCATTTTTATGGCTACACATTAACTGTTAGTACATTTAGGGCAAGAAAGATGGTTGAAATGTATTAAAGCTCCAGAAAGTGCATGTCTATTGAAGCTCAAATTTCTTTGCTCCATTAAATGCCAACACTCACGCAAAATTAAATCAAATCGTTCGGTAGTATAGTACCTGTAACTATAATATCAAATAACAAGTTTACCATCATAATACCGTATTTTAAAAAATCTAGCGTCTAGAGGAGGCGGATTGGTAAAGTATCATAATAGGAGTAATTATTTCGACAAATATAAAACCCATTTTCTGAAAGTGCGTTATATCCACGAAATGGACTAAGATATGAATATAAAAGCTTGCGATTGCGAGACGACACAAATAGCTAGTAAATACATAAACATCAGTACAAGAATTGTTAATACGTAATATATACACATTAAAGAGATAAATGTGAAATGGATTTAAATGTATGAGAGGGTTGGGGATTAAACTTGGCACATAACTTTAGTTGCAGTATCGACTGGCTGGCATGTGACTAATCTAGACGAACATTATGTAAGTATTTCCAATTTTACTGCAACTGCTTGGATGGAAAATAGCACATCTCTAAGAATTATTGCTTTTACTCGGCGAAATTTGTTGGTATTATGTTCCGGAGTACACGATCCACGCGATGCCATTCGAAGCTTCAACAATGAAGGATAATTTTAAATTTAATTCTAGAATTTCAGGAAGGAGATCTCAAGAAATGAACTCGTGACCAAATTTTTCCTATAGGTAATTTTAGAAAGAGACCAGAAATGTAAACCCTCAATTTGAATTTATACAACATTTATAAATAAAGTAGACACAAGTAGTAACAAGCGTTGCCATAAACTCTAAAAATTCCAATATAAGAATACGCCTCGGAACAATTTTATACATACACATTGTAGAATGTTTAGGGTCGGGAACACTTTAAGAAAAAACGCTGAGAGCCAGATAACAAAAATGGAAAATAATTGGACACCGCACCTGAGCCACGCGTAAAAAATAGCCCGGACTCTGAAGAAGCTCTGCCAAATTTGTCATAAGTTTCAAACGTTAGCGAAATTCTTGATTAATTCCACCGGAGGCTCTGATGGATATTAAATTCTGCAGGTTTGCAAATGGGAATATCATTGATATATTTAGAACTGGAATTGTATGTGTCAGCGATAAAAATAAGTGACACGGTAACAAAGTTAAGGTTTTAATTCTAATTTCGAAATGAGAACAAAAGCAGTGCATTGTTTGTAGCTTTTACTAAGTTACATAAAAGACAAAAATGTTGTTTAAAATCTTTACCAGAATTACTTCATCCGACTTCCCGTAGAACTTCTTGAAGAAAAAAACTCTTTCGTGTTGGACCACAACGTTCTGTCCCTATGGATCCGTCGTGTTGCTTTATTTTATTGAACCAACTTATGCATAGCCTTTACAGTTTACTCCGAAGTCCAAGCACTCTCAAGACTTAAATTCTAATATTTTTGTAACATTTATGATTTTCATGCGAGTAACTTAACTTGTCCATTTTGACTCGGGGTTTTCTTTAATATAGCATAGAATAAACTACAGTCTCAAGATTTATTTTTTAATAACCGACAAAGATTGACAGTAATAAAACCCGCCAGAACACGGCCAAACTACTGCCCAATAAGTAGTATTACTTTCTTTACTCCCACTTTTAAGACAGAAAATTCATAGCTACGAAAAAACTATTTATTTTTCTTAAATCTGTTATTTCCAGACTTCCTCACATTTATGATCGCTCTTTCTTAATTATTTTTCAACAGCATGTTCAGTCAATACTGATGTCTCTATACGTAAATCAATGAAATCTACAAAACCATAAAACTAAATGCAAGAAATGAATGCATTAAACCGTGGCAGTCAACGCTACGGGAGGCCAAATTCAAAGTCACCATGAAGATGTAAAAAATTGCTTCAAACTACAATCAGTTTTTGTCATTCCAATAACAATGAAAATGTATTTACATTTGTAACTATTATTTCATTTGTAGCATTTGTCACTGAGGGATCGTTGTGTTCCAGTTTAGAGTCTTGAAACATCTTCCAAGGCATTTGTAAACAGTTTCGGGGATATCACATCCCCCTGTCTTACTCCTCGATGCAATGGAATTGGTCTTGTTTGACTGTTCTGTACTTGTACGGACATAGTTGCAGCGTCATACAGGCTTCTCAGTACCTCGATGTATCGAAAATCAACATTCAAATACGATAATTCTAAGTATTAATAGAAGTTATTGCTATTTCAAATTAATATCACCAACTTGTTATTTTTGCCTTAGTATGCTCTATATTTTAATGATATATTATATATTATATGCTATTGCTATTTATTCCAACACTGATTCGAAGTCACCAGTAGATAAAGTTTGTTGTTAAAGACCTTATAAGGTTGGAAAAATCTGACATTACATTTCCAAGAATTCCAATAAAGTCTATCGTTCGTAGTTGATGGATCATGCTCACGGTTTTATTCAGGATGATAGACCAAAACTTGGAGCCCTTCATATAATAAAGTTGAAGACGAAACTACAGGAGGCATGAAAAGTCTGTATGACTGAAGTAGACTATGATTTATTTTTTATTGCTATGAATGGCCAAACGAGCAAGCCATTCGCATGATGGTAAGCGACACGACCGCTCAAGCACAGTATCGATGCTTGGGATTCCACTGCACTCGCCATCCTGAGGCATAAGATGTTAACTCTCAATACGTTCAGTAGTTACTCTGGCTACAATCCATCAAACCGGAAAACAACAGTGCGGAACACAACTGTTTGTCGGGAAGATTTTAAATATGAGTAATTCATTACCATACAAATCGATACCAATATCTTGTCTATTTCTACGACTATTTAACAATATTGTACAAATAAGATAGATTGTGTACAAATAATTCATTTCCGGTAAGATGCGACCCGTATAGATAGACTCATGTTCTTGGGACCGAGAGATCTTATCTATTGAAATTGTGTATTATACGTCCGTGTATTTACTTAAATGCTTTTCCTAAGAAACGATTTTTCTATAAAATATATTGCTCGGTTCACTCTATTTTGGTCATTGATTGACCGTAATGCATCGATTTGTAAAAATATTGTTTTGTATTGAGTTAGCTTAGATTGATTAGAATGAATATATCGTATTTTACTTGCAGTTGGCAGGATATTCGTATCCATATAGTAATCACTGTACTCAAAGGTGTAAAATACATCAGAAAGAGTATTAAATCGACAGCCTCCGTGGGGCAGTCGGTTAGACGCCGCCTGTGAAATGAGAGACGCGGGTTCGATCCTCGCACCGAGAAAAATGTTTGTGATTCCCACAAATATTTCTTTTGAGTCTGGGTCATTTGTGAGACCGAAAAGTCTCCCATAGTTTTTGCTACCCGCGACACAAGACTCGATCTCAGTGTGGGGTCAGGACTATGTACGTGACTTTGGGTGTTATTTCTTTATTTAAATCGAGTTTCCAGCTAAGGAATGAGAGATCGTATTATCTAGTAAAGGATGGCTACTGTATCTAACATGAAGCAGTATACCTTTGTGGTCAATATAACGTGCTATTAAAATATCATAAGAATTTAACAAAATCACTCTTCAAAAATATATCTTGTACTATTAAAAAATATATGTTTCTAAGGTATGCGAGTCCTGCTCTAAGCTATTTAGTAGACTATCGCCTCATACCCCCACAATCAAACTCTCGATAGTAGAAGAGTCCCAAGATCTGCAGTATGCAATAATAAAAAACTTAACGACTTTTTTTACCAATATCCGGTATAGACGACAGATTCCTTCAGTCTATTTAAGTGTAGGATGTATTTGTTTACTTAGGACCGTGGTGGGACGTGTCACTTTTTTAAGGGCAGTTATAAAAACTCCTTGGCGGCAAACGTGTGGGGTGTTTGTATAGCAATAATACTTAACGGCTCAATCATAAATTATGTTACGTGTTGGGAGTTATGGAGTGTAAGTAGTTGTTTTTTTAAGTTAATGTTAAAATATGGTAGAAGAACAATATTTCCCATATGTTGCTCAAGTACCTAGATAAGATTTTTTTCTTTCAAGTGATTTGTTTCTCACAAATTTGCAAATCCTTTTACAACAGATCTATTTTGTGACATTTTCGCAAATTATTTCAGGCCAATTTTTTTTCACACGGAAGGGACGTGAAATCAAGTGACGAATAATAGTCGCCAGGAAATAGAATCCCGGATATATCGATGCACTATCAAAAGTGCTGACGCCACTAATGAGACAAAATCAAATTATTCACGTACAGGAAATATATTTTTTGATCATAACCAGCATTCGTATTGCGTAATAGATGTCAATATTAATACTATAGATGCGAAATACCGTTCCATTATTAATTCTTATCCTTTGAAGAAATTACCCTTCAAATATTAAATCTTTGATTGGATTAATTACTACGAAATATTACTAAAATGTCTTAAGACTTAGTAAAATATATTACATTTTATTGGTCATAACTAAACAAAGAAAGAAATAGAACAGTTTGTGTCGAAATAATATATTTCTGTTTTGGGGTTGTTGAGAGAAATCAGTAAATGGGTGTGGAAATTAATTACGAGAAGTGAAGCCTGGCTGAATACCTAGTATCCAATAATATAATTTTTATAGAGCAAAATTAATTGACGTCGACTTAACATGATTTACGATGTGGTCGGAAGTCACGTACTTACATTTTTAAAACGCAATTTATATTTAAAGGATTTTCTTTCGACGATTAAAACATTGATGATCGATGTGCGGTAAGCGGTCACGATTGGGTCTGTTTTTCAGCGTAGGTTCGGGGTTCGATGCCCGCAAAACAAAAATATTAATTGTATTTGTTGGTGCTATAATCAAAATATATCATAGTGTTGTTATAATATTCATAAATTTAAAATTATAATATATAAATTTATATATAAGCACAAATAAAAATATCTTAAAAATGTAAAATTTGTTTCTACATCTAACTGATAATACAGTCTGGCCTACGCCATTCAAATGATTTAATTTTCAAGTCAGTCAACCTACACTAGGGCAGCGTGGTGGACTATATGGTCCCGATTGTAGAGGAGCCCTGTGCCCTGCAGTGGGACATATATGGGCGGACGTAAATACAAAAATCTGACGAACCCAAAATGATTTCCAATTTCGTAACTCTAGGTTCATCGCATCAAAAAGTCAATATAATTATTGTTTCGTGACGTAAAAGACCATTTACATTTATGCTAATCAGTTAGACGTAAAATAAAAGTGTTTTTCACTGTATGCTCGTAAAATAACTATAAAGTTAGAATAATGCACAGAGCAAGTGGCAAGGCTGATCGCGAAGGCGTTATCGCATTTCGCACGCTTAGACCATAGTTAATAAAGAATGCTGTGTAAAAATACATGAATTTAATTCTCATATTTCATAGCCTGGTTATGCGCAATTAGTGCTACTAATAGACCAACACGGGTTTGGATTCATACATACATATGCAGTACATAGTGTTCATGCATTATTCCCCAAATTTTTACAAATAATAATATAAAATTTGTTTGTGTTTATTATTATTTTCTTGCTTTTATTTTAAGTTGTTATTATTGTACCTTTTTGTTAATTGTAGCAGGGAGTGGATTTCCAATGTCACTTGCATGTTACATACTGTGTTTTACACTGTGTTTGTGACTAATAAATCTATTTTATTTCTTTCTGAAGGTGTAGGCAGAGGCGTACCATGACACCCACGTGTCATCTTATGTGTTCGTCTCGTGATGATAAAGAGCGAGCCTTTCGCCAAACCGAGCACAAATTTCTGACTCCGGGCTGACAATGATTAGAAAATTGTAGTGTTACTTTTATAGTCAGTCACCACGCACTATAACGGTGAAGGGAAACATCGTGAGGAAACCTGCATACCATAGCTATCTATAAAAAAAATGGTATGTAAGTCCAGCAAAACGTATTAGGCCAACGTGGAAGATTATATGGCCACTCTCAATCGTACTCTCGATTAAAGAGGAGACCCGTGCACTGCAGTGGGACGTATGTGGGCTGATACAGAATGTCACATTGCCTCACCTTGATACGAACCCGAGACCTTAGCGTTATATTCATACAGTAGTAAAACTACGCCACCGAGGCAGTGGTTCATATCCAGATATGTTTTATAGGCGGTAGAGCCACGCTGCGCACGATATCTGTTTTTTTTATTGATACATATTTAGGCATGCACAAATAAAAAGTCAGGTCATCTGAGTAAGTGATTACTACTAAAATAAACCTAAAATTTATGATATCTGAGATATTAATGCGTTGTGGGTCTCTAAAACCCAGAAAGAGAGGAGAAAACAGATAAATTAGGCCTCCGGAAACCTCAATCGCCGTAGAAACTCGAGCGCATAATCGTCTTTTTAATTTAGTTTATTTTGAAGCCCTAATATCAACTTGGATAAACAAGCCCCTTCCAACTGATGTGCAAAGTAACCATAGAAACCCCTAATAAATGAAAACTTTCATTAAATTTAATGTAATTGTCACCAGCTTCAATTTATATAGGTACTTTACCCTACTAGATCAAATAAGCAGCATGCTTGGTAAATCCCTTTAGAAAATGTTTACGCTCTACTTCCTAACCTCTGACACTACGAGTAGCATTTACACAGACTGCAGAGCATTTGTAACTAAAATCTAGGAGCATAGGAACGCGAACGCTGCTCTTATCAAAGTAATAAACATGAGTTCGAGCACACAGTCGATCCAGCACGGCACACAATTAAAGCATTCCACGTCGACGGCCGTGCCGGGTTTTGCATACGGTAGACAATGTATCAGTTTGTTATTGTTCGTACGACTGACTGAGACGGTATACGTGGAAGTACGCAAGCCTTAGTGCATTACGTGGCTTGTAGTTTTAGCTGATGTCGACGGATAATTCAGAGGTTGAAGGTGCGAAGTAAAGACGCGGCCTTTTCGAAGTTTCTGATCATTTTCATTGTGAAATCTAGTGCACAAAACCTAAGGAATTTTAAACTGTGCGTGTTTTTTCGTTTGCTTGCGTATCATGTTATCTCTCTCTCTTCAGTCGGTCCCGGATCGTGACTCTCAATTGTCTTGATCTCTCACCACCGGCTTCGGTCTTCTGCTTGATGTAATGCTGCATTAAGCAGAAGACCGAACCTGATCCACCCATCGTTTGGGAGTCCGTCCTCGTCGTCTTGTTCCCTCCAATTTTCCAACAATGAGCAGTTTTTCCAGGTTGTCTGGTTCGCGTCTAGCGATATGTCCGAACTATTTTAAAGTTCTGTGTAGTCAGGTTGCAGAAAGTTTTTGTCTTCTTTCTGAATTGGCTTAAGTTCTTTTCGTTACTTTTATATTTCATTCTATGATATAGCTGTGCATCATCATTATATGTAAAAATAAAAAAGTGTGTGAAATCCAACTGGCAATTGGTTAGTGTGGTAGACTCAATCCTAAATCCCACTCAATCATAAAAAAAACAGTCAATCATAATGTGACAAAGACAGTAAAGGTTGCAGGAGGTCGTTAGATGCAGGCCGCTTCCAACAGGTCGATGTGAAGATCTTTGGTGGAGGCCTATAAATTTAGGCGCCCCCCTAACTGAACAGTTGTAATCTTCTGGACTGAAGAGAGGGAGAAATATATGGAACGTGTGTTGCAGTCTTTTAAATTTGCTTAAAGTAGCAAAGATAAGAAGACGAAACACATAACAGCCGTAGTATATCTTAAAGATTTAATGAATAATAAAAGTATAAAAGCTGGAATATAAGAATTCATAAGACTCCGACTCCCACATTCTTTGGTCAATTAAATATTTCCAGACTATTGAATCAGCGGTAATTGTTTTTCGGGCCGCATGATTGGCAACCGCTCGCCACATCTCGCGCTGGTCAATAATATATTTTCACTGCAGTGAATTTAACCACAACTGCATAGTAATCAGTTTGCCATGACAATTTAAAAAAACAAGTTTTATTTTCGGAAACAATTTATTGTGTTGTTTTTGGAAATTGATTTCAAACTCAATTATATTCAAATACGGCGTGTCTACGACACTTGCGCATTTGCACTAAGAATTATTAGTACTGGGTGTTCCTTTTCAGCAGTAATCGAAAAAACTAATAGGTTTATACTAATCTCCCAACAATTATCAGAATTTCCAACAATTTTTGTCATTACCACTACCATTTTGTGTATGACGGGCCTGCATCAATCATCCACACATTCACCATCGAAAATGACGACACATTGCGTGTTACCACTGAACTATAACTTATAAGTGGCTATAGCGAAAACGCGGATGTTAAATTAATACGTTCGCGCTCTCACGGATTAAACGATACATGTGGTGCGAAAATGATCAACTTTCCACCATTATATTGTCAATATACGAAAAAAAAACGTAATAGTTGCATAGAAGATGATCTTGTAGGTGAGGCACAAGAAGTCATTTTAAATTCAATATATTTAAACACATCAATACTCAATCTTATATTTCTCATATTTTCTACTATTCCTACATAATATGTAAATATCATTGACATAAATATATGGACAGTGCCCAATAAATAACACCCAACAGTCACATACAAAGCGCGTAAAGTGCTGAGATTAGTCGTCGCTCGCAAAGATTTTGAAAATGCTTGCTTTTAGTATGACAGAAACTTTAATAAAATGAAGATAATATAATATTTTTTTCTTGCGTAATTTTCACGGTTTTCTTGAAATAGTATTATTATTTACCTTCTGGTAGAGTCCATCATTGGATTCTATTTCCTGATGCAGATATATGGGATTTAATTTGTTAATACACAGATTGAATAATTCCCTATAATACATGATATCTATAATAAATAATCATCTTCTAAAGGTTCTCGGCACGCGATGGTGTTCGTTAAATTATGACCCAAATATTCTAAAACATAATATGTCATCTGGCACAAGCATTGTATGCTTAAAAGTTGTCCCCTATCCCTCAAATATTTGTAAACCTTTGCTATTGAATAGAGTTATTATTATTTTAATTTTTACTTTTTAGTATCTCTCTTTACAGAGGTTCTTTCTCTTTACTCCGCGAGCTTTTGGCCAAACGGAAAGAGGGAAATTATCATGGCTTTAGTTATCTATAGACAAAAATTTGCGGACAATACGGCATGTATTTAAAATAGCCGCTTTTTGCAACTGCGTATATGTGAGAGGGGGCATATCAAGAGCTTTTAAACTAGTATGTAGTGTGTGGGGAATGACACCCGTGGATGAGACGATAATTGGTATTGTTTTAACGGTCTGGGCCTGCCATTGTGTCTTAAGTTCTATTGCTAAATCTGTATACTTGGCTAACTTATCGGTAAACGTAGCAGTAAGGTTATGTGTGTTAGGGATGGCAATGTCTATTAAATATACTTCTTTATTTTTCTTATCATAAAATGTGATGTCCGGTCTATTGCATTTAATGGTCTTATCTGTTATTATAGTTCTATCCCAGTAAAGCTTATAGTTAGTATTATCTAATATAACCTGAGGCTTATATTTGTAATAAGCTGTTTTTTCTTTAATGAAACCGTATTTTAGGGAAACTTTTTGGTGGATGATGGCAGCTACTTGATCATGGCGGTGTTTATAATCAGTCTGTGAGATTGAATGGCAGGCTCCTGTTATGTGCTGTATTGTTTCAGGTGAATGGTGGCAGTGGCGGCATAAATCGGAAGCAAATTTGTTATCTTTTATTATGTATTTTCTGTAGTTTTTAGTGTCAATTACTTGATCCTGAATGGCTAACATAAATCCCTCAGTTTCCGGGAACAATTCACCTCGCTTGAGCCACGCGTTCGACGCAGTTTTGTCGACGTTACTGCTGTTCAAGTCGAGGTAATGCCGTCGGTGTAGAGATTTTTGTTTCCATCTGTCTATTTTTTGTTGCATATCTATGACAGTCTCGTTTTTTTGTGGTGTCACATCATGTAGGTTAAGTGGGGTGAATTTCTGGTCAGTCTGTACTATAGATAGGTGTAGCTGGGAATTTATCGAGCGGTTGTGGAAAAATGATCTTAAACTGTTTATTTGTTTATTATGTAAGTTGTTTATGTCGATTATACCCCTGCCTCCCTCGCTTTTAGGTAATGTTAATCTTTCTATGCATGATTTGGGGTGGTGTTTCCGGTATTTAGTCATATGAGTATTAATAGTGCGTTGCTGTTTATTAAGATCTGTTTGTGACCATTGAATAATCCCGAATGAATAGGTAAGTATTGGTACTGCATATGTGTTTATGGCTTTAATCGTATTTCTATCATTTAAGTGTAGTTTCAATATTTTGTGTAATCTAGATTAAAATTTCTGACCAAGAGTGTTTTTAGTTTCTTTTTGGTGGATCTGTTGGGTCTGTTGATATCCTAAATATTTATATCCGGTAACGGAATCTACTGGGTCTACTTGTTCAGTTTCATTTAGTTTATAAGAATTATTTTCGATTCTCCCCGCGTGTACACTTTGAATCTTACACTTATCTATACCAAATCTCATGCATATACTATGTGAAAACTGTTGGGTAATGTCGACTAATTTATACAATCCTTCTAGGCTACTGCTGTATAACTTAATATCATCCATGTACATTAGGTGGTTAAGAAAATATTCAGAATTATTGTATGCTAGTTTGTATCCAGAGTTGGTATTATTTAGGAGATTTGATAAGGGGTTTAGCGCGAGACAAAACCAGAGCGGGCTTAAGCTTTCTCCTTGAAATATGCCTCTGCGAATATTAATCGGTTCTGTTTCTATGGTTTGATTACCTTGCTTAGTCTTAAGGACCGTACACCAGTTTGACATTGTTGTTTTTAAAAACTCAATTAATTTGGGATGTATCTTGTAATGCTGTAGGATATATAGCAACCAGGTATGTGGCACCGAGTTAAAGGCTTTTTGGTAATCTATATACATAGTGTATATATAATTTTTATTACGGAGCGCGTGTTTGGAAACTACTGCGTCTATAATGAGCTGTTCTTTGCACCCTTGACTCTTTCTACGGCAGCCTTTCTGTTGTTCAGCTAATATTTGGTTGTTTTCTGCGTGGTTGTATACTAATTCACTAATACATGAAGTTATAATTTTATATATATTTTGTAAACATGTAATCGGTCGGTATTTTGCAGGGTTATTGAGGTCTTTATTATCTTTTGGCAACATGTAAGTTGTTCCTCTGGTTATGTAGTTTGGTAGGGTTTCCGGTGATTTTATAAATGTGTTAATGTGTGAAAGTAGTATAGGATGTAAATATGTAAATTTTTTGATCCAGTAATTGTGTATATTATCAGAACCAGTGGCTTTCCAATTGTAAGTTTTTCCTATTACAAACTTTAGCAAATCTAAATCTATTTCTTCAAATTCCATGTTCGGTAACTGTGCAAGTGTTTCTTTATCTGATTGGATCCAGTCAGCATCTGTAGAGTGTTCTATTGGATTTGACCATATGTCGGACCAATATTTATGGAGTTTTTGTGGTTCAGGGCATGGTGTTTCTATATGTTGTGTATTATCAGTGTGATCGTTTACGAGGGATCTATAAAAAGCTTTTTCATTATTCATAAATAGCTTGTTTTGAGTTTTTCTTAGAGTTGTGGTTTTGTATCTTCGCAGTCTACTTGCAAGTGCATTTAATTTCTGCTTTAAAGTATCGAGGAAGTGTATCAATTCAGTATTTTCTGCTTCATGTTTTGAGTGTATTTTGTGTCGCATCATTATGTCTTCTACTGTTCTCTTTAATTTATCGCTATTATTACCATTAATATATTCGGTGAGTTTTCCTATCTGCGACCTTAAGATTTCTATACGGTTTTGCAACCTACGTTGCCAGTGTGGGATGGAATTTTTATGAGTTATCTGTTCTGAAGCGGTTCGAATTTTGGATCCGTTGTGCTTTGCTGCAGTAAGGGCAGCACAATATAAGGCTGTATGGAGGGTTTGAAAATTTGTATCTGATGTTATATACTTTGGTAAGACTGTCTGGTTCAGAAACTGAACTACTGATGCAAGCTTTTTTGTTGTTTTCTGTCTGGGTATATACCGGGTATCTCAAGACTGCTACCGAAAACGAAGCCGGGTGGTAGTTTTAGTGGCTACAAACACAATGCAACTAAAATTTTCGCATAGAAACGCGACAATTATTTTTTATGATTTTTTAAATATCGTCATTTTTGGGTGGTAAATCCATAGTTTTTGCTAAAATAATAATTTAAACTCTCTTATATCTTACAGTATTTATAAATTAAAGGATATACACTATTATTTTAGGAAAAAAATTATTTACCACCAAAATATGGCTATAGGAAAAAAATTACAAAAAAAATATTGTCGCTTATTTTTGCAACTTTTTCTGTTGCATTGTGTCTGAAGTCGCTTAAACTACCACCCGGCTTCGTTTTCGGTAGCAGTCTTGATATACCCTGTAAGGTCTAGTTGTGGGATATGTATTTTCGTACTCTGTAACAGTTTGCATGAAAACCTCTTCAATACTTGTTTTCTGTTCTAGTGGGAGTGTTTGGGTTGGATTATTTATAATTTCAGAGCAGTTACTTTCTGTGTTTTCTACTTCATCTGTCTGTACGGACTCTACTGGGGGGGATATGTTATTAATGCTAGTATTGTTTAGAATAGTGTTTTGTGAGGATAATTCGGTGGCTACTTTATCTTTTATTATTTGTATCTGGTTTTCATTTAGTAATTTATTATTTTTTATGACTCGTAGTTGATCGGATATTCTCTGCTCAGATAAATGGGATTATTATTATTATATGTACACAAAATTGGAGTGTGCCAACACTGCGCAAACTCGATTTAATTCTTAAATACTCTACACTGTAAATAAACTTAGAATTATAGAGACCTATAAAAAAAAACTTATTTTTTGAGAAAAGTTCATTAAAAATTTGTAACATAAGAATTTTTTTACTTATGGAAGATACATCTAGATGATTGAAAGCCAAAATCTTTCTTTTTTTTTGGATTAGGAGACTAATTCTTATCGATATATCTGGGGGCGCGGCCGAGCCCCCTGCAAGTCGAGCTAAAAAGTGGCATGGCCGTAACATCCTTTTCTCGAAGCAATTCAGACCATTTTCAACCCCCTATAACTTCGTTGTGGCTAAAGCATGAAGCCTGAATTTTCAGTTATTAAGCAGGCATTGTATAAACACGTTATATTTAAAATTTCATTCAATTTGAACCATTAGTTTAAGAATTGTAACTAGTCAAACTTTCTTAATTTTGTCACTCACTGACTGACTGACCGATCATCAAAAGTCTAAGGCACTTCTAGCAGACATAGAACCTTCAAATTTAGAATATAATTAGTGTTTAGTGTCTTAAGTAAGGGAAAATTCAAACATTTCATAATTTGTGTCTAGTTTTCAAGATAGACCAACTGCGTGAATAACTTTGTAATCACATATAAATGTATAGGATTACAAAGTTACATTTGCAGTTAATGAATCATTGTACTCGTATACCGGGTATCTCAAGACTGCTACCGAAAACGAAGCCGGGTGGTAGTTTTAGTGGCTACAAACACAATGCAATTAAAAATTTCGCTTAGAAACGCGACAATTATTTTTTATGATTTTTTAAATATCGTCATTTTTGGGTGGTAAATCCATAGATTTTGCTAAAATAATAATTTAAACTCTCTTATATCTTAGAGTATTTATAAATTAAAGGGTATACACTATTATTTTAGGAAAAAATGTATTTACCACCAAAATATGGCAATAGGAAAAAAATTACAAAAAAAAATTGTCGCTTTTTTTTGCAAATTTTTCTGTTGCATTGTGTCTGAAGTCGCTTAAACTACCACCCGGCTTCGTTTTCGGTAGCAGTCTTGATATACCCTGTATAATGGAATAATAGTTGTAGATAGATATCTATATATATGAGGCATAACAGGCGGGGATATAGAGAGGGAAATGGTGTATTCAGCCCATGAAACTGAACAACATTCCTCTAGAAAAACATGACCAAGAAAAACTTGCAAATAAATAGACTAAATAGCTCGAAAATATCAATTACAATGAAAGAAAGAACATTAATAATCAAATCCGCTATATTTGTGATAAATTGATACCCACAAAAACAAGAAAAATCCATAAGACGGAGGCTTTAAGAAAAATCGTTAGAAGTAAGAAGTACCGAAAAGGAAAAAAGTAGGACTCTACAAAAAGACGTGAGATCCCATCAAAAACATCCTGTAAAAAAATTCCAAGTCTCGCAGCTCAGGTTTTCTAGCGCAAAAAGTTGTGAGATGCATGTATTACCAAGTCGATTAATTTTTTTAGTCCTTGAGGGACCTTCTACATAAAGTTATTACGTTAGTTATTACCATATCAATATCAAAAATTCTTTGCGTTTTAAATAAACAGATCGACTTGGCCAGCAGCATTATGTATAAATTGTACGATACATTATGTTTTCCGAAAAAAAAAAAACGAACAAAGCCTTGAATTACAATGCAATGCTTGGCATTCCACTGCGCTCGCCATCCTGAGACATAAGATGTTAAGTCTCAATATGTCCAGTAGTTATTTGGCTACAATTCCTTCAATCCGAAACACAACAGAGCATTTACACTGCTGTTTGGCGGAAGAAATATACATTGCGGTGGTAACCCAGGCGATCTCTCACATATGAAATACCTACCACCAAAATTTTCTGGGCTCCCATAAAAATTAATGACAATTATATCACGAGATCTAGAAACATCGATTATAATTAGTAGATAGTTTACACTAGAATTTGAATGACTCAAAACGTGACCATCTCAGCGATGCAGAACGATAGCTTATCAAAGAGAAATCGTTTACGTGGTCACAAAAAGACGATAACACTTTTGTTATGATATTTAGCAAGCCATTTTCCAATGCTATTGCGTTTTTGTAAGTGTCGACGGCCTTCGCAAAGATTATGCTAAGGCAATCCACTGATTTTGAATGTCTGAAGCGATTATTTTCTCATAATAACGTAATAGATAGATGTAATTGTAAATTGATGTTCTTAAATTGTACGTTAATACTTACTGTTAAATTTTAAAAGAAGGCATTGATGTACCAAGGTCGTCTACATTCCCCTTACTAATATTGATTGTCTTCCTAAGATTATTCAGAAATTAAGGCTTTTTTATTGCAATTATTGGCGAGACGAACATGCCGTTCGGATAGTAAGCTATACGACCGCTCATATAGCAGGAAAACATAGGAAACATAAGATCTTAAGTCTCAATATGGCTTTCTGAATTTCAATGATAGAAAGTCTACTGCTGTTTATTACATCTTTATTACAATTAATATTTGGTGGTTATAAGTGTAGGTATTAGAATAAGCACTCACTTCCAGGAACTAACTATTGTATATTTTGTAAATTAACACTTAATACATTTACAGACAGAGTAAAATTATAATTATGCGACTCGGAGCGAGATGTGCTCGTGACGAGAGATGGCAGACTATCTTCTTCATCCAAATAAACCGACCCTTTTATAGGACTACCCGAATGAGGATCGGTGGGGATAAATCTTACAGAAAATATATTTAAGCCATAAAATAGGGTCTATCCTTTCAACTAAAAATTAAGGTCGGCCCAAACATCTGGGCTATTGTCCAAACAGAAAGGTTTACCCAAACAGGTGTACTATTGTCTAAAAAACATAAATTTGTTGCAAAGGATTACCGCCACTAAAGAACTTAACTATAATAATACAGTTTTATTGCCCCGGCATGAACGGGTCATTACAATTAGGAAACAATAATTTAGAACAGCATCTTTTTAACTAATATTATACAATAAGGTACACAAAAATTCTTACTTAAATAAAACTACTCGCAGATGTTTTATGGTTAAACATCTGCAGTCATATTTTAAAACGAAATGCGTGTTTAAATAATGTTCAAATTACAACTAATAAGCGTGTTATTTTAAAAGCTAAATATAAGTTGGCGTATTGCAACCGCTTTAAAAGCTATATCTAAGTTGGCGTATTGCAACCGCCACAAATATCTTCTCTATTAAATATTTGTGTTATTTAGGGTCTAGCCTTAATTAACTTACAGAATATTGTTATAGAGTTCGGATTGCAGACTAAGAATCTACACTAATATTATAAAAAGGAAATATTTTATTGTTTTATTGAATAGGCTCTGAAAATACTAGACTGATTTGATAAATCCTTTCGCCATTACAATCCTTCATTATCCCTTATGAACATAGGCTACGAAATATTTTCAAAATAGTGTATACGCACCCTGTAGTACCAAATAAATATAACGACACGAAACGTTTTTTTTTTTTTGTGAATCATTAGTTTCAATGTTGTAATGTACATATAGGATATTGTGAATTGTGACTATATCCATCAAATAATCTTTACTGCACTTCTGTAGTACTGACACAATATGACCCGCACATACAATTTGCTTTACCAAGAACGTAGCCCGTTCGCCTGCTCGGGCCGAACTCAACGCCAATTTAAACGCAATCTAACTTAAATATTGCAAAATAGGCAGATACACATCTTCATAGTGTTGCAACGAATAAAATTACTATACTTTACTCTATAAGCATAATATTTTTCTTTATCTACACATTATAAGATTATTAGGTTGAATAAAGTTGGCCTTATCCATCGATGGTTTTAAAGCCTATTTTAGTTACCGAATGCTTTGTCCGTTTCGAACTACCTTTAATTTCAACGTGAAGAAGACAAAACAAGAAGTTCAAGAAGACAAAACAAACGTCAACTTAAATAATTGTGCATTAAACAAATTCATAATCACTACATAGTATAAAACAAAGTCCCTATGTCCCTTTGTATGCTTAAATCTTTAAAACTACGCAAGGATTTTGATGCGGTTTTTTTTTTAATAGATAGAGTGATTCAAGAGGAAGGTTTATACGTATAATACGTACATATTATTGCACAGAAATCTATTTGTACCCGAGTGAAGCTGGGCCGGGCCGCTACTAACGTATATGATCACACTGCGCCTTGATAATGAGCTATTACGGTATAAGAGGAATGGTTGGGAAATGTTATATTCAAAAAAACTGTACATATAATATATTGTATATACTATATATTATAATTGTGTTCTGTAGCTGAATTAGTTGTAAAACAATGTTAAATTATAACAATATGCATTGGACGCAACACATGTAGGATTGTTAAAATAAAAGTAATTATGTACGGATTTTATCGCGGATTTGGTTAAATTTTCATATTTTTAACGTCCCGAGACGTTTAGATTACTTTGCAAGCTTCGTGGTTACGGGTCGCATAAATCTAAGGAACCATTTTACCTGCAAGATTATGTTAGCTTTAATAAATGAACATAAAATATTTTTGTTTTAAAATGTTATGTAATTAAACTTATTGACAACTCGGCATGAGCGTCCTAATTGCAGAGTTTCTAGTTCCCCACTTATAAAACTATTCAGAGTTATTGGAGACATAATTTCACTACCCGACCATTGGATCGATACCTGCATGTATTCGTATGAAACAGTCAACAATTATCTCTAATTTATTACGAATTTCTACATAGTTATCCTGATAGTAACTATGATATATGTACACTAGCGGCCCGGCCCAGCTTCGCCCGGGTACAAATAGATTTCTGTACAACGTATTATACATATAAACCTTTCTCTTGAATCACTCTATCTATTAGAAAAAACCGCATCAAAATCTGTTGCGTAGTTTTAAAGATTTAAGCATACAAAGGGACATAGGGACAGAGAAAGCGACTTTGTTTAATACTATGTAGTGATGTAGGATTTGTATATTTTGATAAAAGATGAGAAGAATGGAACGTTGAACGAAAGACTGATATGGAACGTGGTTTGTGTGAAAGAGACGACTAATGAAAGTACATAAGATGGAAAGAGTTAGTGAATGAATGATTAAGATTGAAGATTTAGTTAAAGTACGGAAGGACGAAATAAGGGAGAACAGTCTGGAAGATGATGGAAGACGTGAAGTACGACTGATGAAGACGCTTTTTAAGACTAAATAAAGAAGACGATAGTATACCGAAGATTATCTGAAAAATCTTTGTTTTATTTGACCCGAGAGGGAACTATTCCCACATTTATGTGTATATACATATATGATAACTATTAAGTGCATGAATCTTCAACAGCCACATATTATCGTTTTAAATCCAAACGTTTATTCGTCAGTCAAAATAGTCGTTGTATTTTAGGCTCCCGTCCCAAATCCGTCCTCGTCAGCTAGACAATGGAGGCGAAGTGGCTTGTGTTGGTGGTACACACCTTTTTCGCTTTCTGAGCACTCGGGCCTCCAAAGAGTGCTCTACACTCACATCACTCTCAGTAGACATTGGTCAGCAGTCAGCATGGAGTTTTGAATTCTTGTTTCAAAATGAGAGGGTGGTTATACTGTATTTGTTTAAATTAATTTTGGGTATTGAACGGCAATGTATCATTAAAATAAATGTTTTTAATTTAAATCTCACTAATTTGGGTCTCTGTTGGTTTGTAGATGAAAGGCGTTTATACTAAAATCTAAATGTTGATTAGCGTGGGGGGGAACTGGAGCAATACCAAACAACACCGTGAATTACAAAGCAATGCTTGGCAAAAGCAATTCCACTACGCTCGCGATCCTGAGACATGAGATGTTCTGTCTCCATATGTCCAATAGTTACTCTGGCTACAATTTCTTCAATTCGAAACAGAACAATGCATTCACACTGCTGTTTCGCGGGAGAAATATGCTTGGTGCACTAGGTTGAGACTTGAGAGTTGGATCTAAAACGAAAGGCCGCGGTTGAAAACTCCGCCATCGAGACAAATGCGTACATGTCTCACAAATATGTTTTTGAGTTTGGATGTCCTAAGCCATTAAATTATTAAGCTTATTTTTAACTTATTTATTTTCATTTCATTTATTTATACCGATTATATTTATTTTAGAAGTAAAGCAACTATTTTATTCTTTCACAAAACCTATGTTGATACAATCCATGGATTGAGTTATCCGTTCTATTAGTCATCGTATTAAGATGTGTACAATGTTGGAATGGTATTATCCGACCCAAAATCTACTTTCGCTCTATTCTTTATTGTCTGGATAGGCCAGGCAAGGCACTTAGACATGTCAATAACAAGAATAAGGGCTGAAACTAGCTATAAAGACTTAGGTATTGTTTTGCTCGTATTTTTCAGGTAAAAGTGTATTGTTTTGGCTTCTTAATTTGTTTTGGACACGCAAGTGTGTAGTTGTAGTTGTGTTAAATTACTTTGTGTTTGTTAACACAACTAACAGCTGTTTTCTGCTAGGATCATTGGAATATGATGTCATTATATTGAAAAGGAAATGATCACTATTATACACATACACAAACTCACGCCGTTAACCCAGAAAGGGTAGGTAGAGGTACGTGTCGCTTTGCGTATTCCGTCCGACGCTGTGATAGGGGGCGAGCTTAGCCTTTCATGGCAATCCACGAAAATTATGAAATCCATAAAATCATATACATAATGTAGATACAGTTTTTATCTACCTCTCGATTTAGAAGGCAGTTCGACCACAGAAGAACAGACAAGAAACTCTAACGTAGCTCTTTTTCAATACCATAAATCACAAAGCAAGCTTGCTTTTCCAGTAGTTACTCTGGCTACAATGTCCTTCAAACCGGTACACAACAGTGCTCTTACACTACTGGCGGGCAAGAGAAACAGACATTGTGGTGGTACCCAGACGGCCTCTCACATATAAGAGACCTACTACCAGTGACGTTTACAATAGTTTGCAGAAGTTGCAGCTCAGTTTAATTAAGGGCAGTTTATAAATCTACATATTAGTATCGCCACATTGGTTCGGTCGCTTCGTTGGTTCAGTAGAAACGTTTATAACTATGAACCGTGACGTCCAGTCTGATTTCCGGGTTGGAATGCTCACACTCCACTTAATGCGTTTTTCAGTTGGAAAAATCTAATCTGATTTGATGACCGGAATTGCTTGGTGTGGAAATCCCGCCCCCTATCGCATCTTGGGACGGAAATAAGTTTAGTGATGAGTAAACCGTGAGTAACATAATATAACAAACTCATAACTCAATAATATACAGATTTGGTTTTTTGTATGTGCTTCTGTCTGTATCAGCCCATATACGTCCCACTGCAAGGCACGGGCCTACTCTACAATCGAGAGTACGATTGAGAGTGCTTAGGCCATATAGTCCTTCACGCTTGCCTAGTGCGGGTTGGCGGACTTACATACCATAGAAATTCTTATAAATCGTTATGGTATGCAGGTTTCCTCACGATGTTTTCCTTCAACGTTTTAGTGCGTGGTGATTGACTATCAATACACACATGACTCCGAAAAGTCAGGGGTGTGCTCTGGGATTCGAACCCGCGACCACCGTGAACATGTAGGCAGCCGCGTCTAGTCCGTATACCAACAGGCCACCACGCACTTATTATACACGTATGTGCTTATACATACATTAATTTACGCCTTTTCGCAGATGACGTAGGTAGAGGTGTTACCAAGAAACACACTTATCAACTAATTTGATCCGTACCAAGTTTTGATAAGGAGCGAGCCTATCGCCATATCGTTTACAAAAGCGTGACACCGGGATAATGACTAGAAAAATCTAATATCACGTTGCCCGAATCGGGATTCGAACCCGAAACCTTGGTGTTGTAATCGTAGGTATTGTAGAAAAATTGCGCCATCGAGGCAGATGTATTTACGCGTTTTTCCCAGATGGCGTAGGTAGAGGTTACCAAGAAACACACTTATCGACTAATTTGATCCGTACCAAGTTGTGATAGGCCTATCGCCTTATCGGGCACAAAATCCTGACAACAGGATATACAGCCCATATACAGGCTGCCTTTAGGTGCTTATTACAGTGTTACATACTCTGAATATTAAGACAAACAGGTACTTAGGAATCATGCATAACCGAGAGATTTTCGATAGAATTTTAAAGGTATATTAATTCTTCCAACAATGTGCTAGACAAGCAAGGTGGACTAAACCCCTGCCCTATACGAGTACTTAGTAGGAAAGACCTGTAGCTTACAACGTATATGTATAGATTGATACTGTTTTATATTGCTACTTTGAACCCGCAACTTCGAATGGTAGTTTGGTTTCTAATATTTACGATCATTTTTCCGAGGTAAAACGCACCTTTTGTTGTTTTCCACTCTATAAATCTATCTGTATGCAAAAATCATGACAATCTACGGTTTCATCGCTGTGCGAAGATTGAACGGACTAACACAAACTTTCGCCTTTATATTCAGCACGATACAATTTCAAAGGATTTAAAAAAAAACAGAAATTGAATTTAAATAAAACTATTATTTACGTATTTTATCGCGGATTTGGTTTAATTTTTACATTTTGTAACTTTGGTATGTTTCGATTACTTTACAGTTTTCGTGGTCAAAGGGCGGACTGAGTTATAAGTCATGTAATTATTAGTTTTATTTCAATGTGTAACATTTGCGTAAATCTAATAAATCATTATAATTGAATTTATTGAAAACCTCAATGGATAAATGTTCATACTTCATCCACACATTTCTCCTATATTCGATCAAACATTTTAGTTATCAAATAGAAAATAAAGAAGTAGAAACCGGAAGAAATAAATCAGGTTTAACGTTTTGTTCAAACATCTGATCAAACCTTTGTCGGACACTTTCTGACACTAGATTATATAGAACATATGAAATGACCTGCATGGCCAACCAGCGTGCGGTAACATTACGGCATTACCAATTTAATGTTGCATTACAAAACGCATTTAACTATGTGCACTCGTTTAAGAGTAAATGAACTCTGCGGTTGAAAGGCGTGCTTTATTCCGCCGAATATAATATGAAGCATTATATCCAACTCTCGAGTCTCGACTCTCGAAAGATTAAGACGTCTTATTTACGTTTAATGATTCAGTTGACCTGAACTTAATACATCGACCCATAATCGGCCATTGAGTACAAGACTTTACAATCGAGAGTTTGATTGAGAGGTCTTAGGCCGTGGACCACCACGGTACAAGATAAACTGATAAGCTAAGAAGCCTATAAGGAATAATCACAGGACAATTTGAATTAAATTCGAAAATGAGGAATGTGCATAAGTCGTTCGATTTTTAAAGGTATTTTTTAAACAAAGGAAATCCTTTAACCATAAACAGCAATAATGGACTGAATAAAACCAATTTGTCGCTCCGCTATAATAAAATATTGCAATAAAAACGACTTAAAAGGAGGAAATTATTATAAAAGGGATCGTATTATTATGGGCAGTTATTAAAAAAAACATAAAAATACATCACAATGTATGTAAACCTAAAGAATTAATTTATAAATATGGATATAAAAACATATTACCATTGTATTTAACCATAGTCTCGGAACTAATACTATTTACATGACTGTTTGTTTTTTAATTTTTTAACTTCACTCGCGTTTACTCCGCCCGGCCCCGTGACCACGAAAGCTGTACAGCACAGACCAATTAGAAACTGTACAGGAATTAGAACATCACAAATCCGCGAAAAAATCCGTCATAAAATAGTTTTATTTTAATGAATAAAAATCCCATAAACCGAAAAAAGCCGTTATGTTTGAAACAAATTCTAAATTTATAAAAGTGAAGGTAGGTAATACAAAAGTGAAACAAATTTAAACCTCACTATCTGTAATAATTAATTGTCTAATTAAAATATTGTTTGATGTGAATGCCGATGTATCATTTAATCACTAATACTCTCCAAACGGGGTTTAATTTCAGTGGTAGGTATACAGCAGCCTCATTATGTGTAATTTGATAATTATCCTCGAGGACTCTATTAAATTTCCTCGCTATTAAACATATATGTACAATTATCAATACTAATCCGTCAAATTATGGACTGATTATGGATTGTTGGGACCAGTAAACATAAAACAGGTGTATTTTTTAAACTAGACATAAGCATAGACATAGGATTTTTTTTATGGGCCTTGTAGCGTATCTCAATTACGTACTTAAAGTTCAATGCTCTAAAAAGTATAACAATGAATAATTATTAAATTACTATAACATCAGTTATACATTTTGATAAAAAATTGCATATTTTTTTACTCACCGGTTTCCAACGTAGACATAATTAAAACGAATAAAATCATAAACAAGTCCCATCGCGTATTCATCTTCGCTTATTTTTATTTGTAAACTTTATTTTAAAGCACAATCTAAAAAAACTCAAAACACATTTTAAAACTTCATCCGTAAACAAATAAAAAAAAACAAATCACATCACTTCACAAAATAGTTTTAATTCAAAAAAATAAAAAATATGTCCATAAACAAATGTCAAATTTGAATTAAGAAACAATTTTGGCGCGAAACCGTATGCGTAGTACGCGCTCTCGAGCTGAATTCCGAATACGTAAAGTCACGCACACACGGCGTTGGTGATCGACCCCACCGGAACCACAGTCGGTAGGCGCGCGACTGCCGAGTCCGTGTGCATTGCACCGAAACGCACCTTCAACCGGCATCGCGCTCCAACCAACTTAAACCTTTAATAAGTCGCAGTAAAGACTATTTTGGAACATCAATATAAAAGAGAACTACTAATGATAGTGTTCGAAGTTTTATAGAGCGTGCGCGCATAGTCCCCTATTGAATACTATGACTGATTGTGAAGACAATAGCTAAAATTATAGATAAGTAATTACGCAGGACTCAGGAATGTGGGAAGTGATATAACTGAGGCTTTTCGCACATGAGTAATCCTGGAATATTGTATTAGATATATCATTTTGAGAAATTGCGAGGTCTGTGTATTTTTAACGCGTTATTGGTCTAGTGGGCTAGGGCTAGCGGCTGGGAATTGTGAAGTCCTGGGTGGAAAAACCAGGTCAGAAAATACACTCTGGATTAGTCTTATGATTCAAAAATGTAAAGCTAGTTGCCCGACAGATGAATTTTTGTCCAGCATGGCGATGGACTCGGCTCTACCACATCCTGAGACGAAAAAAGCTTGACGAAATGGGAGTGGTATTAATACCCTTTTGCGGTTTGCGTATCAATTATGGCATACATGCGTGAGCTAATGTAATACTTATAATTATGTAAACAATTTAAAATAGTTACTATATCAAACAAAGCAAGTGCTTACGGGAAAACAAAAGATAAGAACAACCAGTGGTGGAAATTAAAAATACATTGATAATGAAAAAAATTTTTTTCTATGAATAGGTTCATTTTAACAATAGATACTTCATTCTTCAAACAAAATTAATATCCGCAGCATTTTTTGAATAGACTTAATAACTTCCTTTATGAAGGTGGAAATTCCTAGGTGTTCATTAGTGAAATAAAAAAAGAAAGAGCGGCCTTTTCAACCTTTCTTCTGAGTCTACAGCTTCCGAACACTGAATGCCAATCGAGCGAAAACTTAGTTCAATAAAGTGAACAGTAAATATACCTTTTTTTAAAACGTCTGGATGTGGAAATGAGCGGGAAGGCGGCGGCCATATTTAAAATTAACTCTGCGAAAATCTTGTGTTTTGGATCAAATTGACTAAGTTCAAACATTTGAATAATGCTTTACAGGGACTTATTTATTCATAGTAAGAGTTTAAAGTTTTCCGTTCTTTGTTTCTTGACGCAATAAAATAAAATTGCAAATGACGGGAGAATTACTGGAAATAGCTGATAGACTCCGTTGCGTGGGAGGTTAAGACGTCCGCTTTGAATTGGGAGGCAGTAGATTTGTGTCGCGGCAATGTTTTGTAAACGAAAGTATTTTTTAACTTTGTATCATTATTTCATTATTTGACAGCCTCCGTGGCGCAGTTGGTTAGACGCCGCCTGTGAAACGAGAGCGAGAGCGGGTTCGATCCCCGCACCGAGACAAAAGTTTGTGAGGCCCACAATTATTTGTCACGGGTCTGGGTGTTTGTGAGACCGAAAAGTCTGTCGTAGTTCCTGATACCCACGACACAAGACTTAATTGATCTTAATGTGGGGTCAGGACTATGTATCTGATTGTTGGGTGTATTATTTATTTATTATTTGGTGTGTTGCCTATGGTGATCATAGGATTTTATCATATATTTTGAAGAAACTTCTACCAAATATATCGAATGATTTATTGTCTTAGAAATGGGGTAATTTTAAATGGAAATTTAAACTTTTTCACTTACGTTACGAAAATACGTTAAAAAATAAGAAGCTTAAATAAAGTTGTTAGAAATATTGTGTTTTATCGACTAAGTGCGGATTTACCAATGTTAAACGAACATTGTCTATGCTAATTGTATTGCGTTGTTTATTAGTTAGTGAGTCCGCCCCGTGACCACGAAAGCTGTAAAGTGATCGAAACGTCAGGAAGTCAAAAATGTAAAAAAAATAAACTAAATTCGCGATAAAATCCGTAAATAATAGTTTTATTTCAATTGTTTATTAGTTGTTACTTCCGTTCCTCTCTTGACACTGTCTGTGAACTGTATTTATTTTTGCATACGAGTATTATATCTCAGTTAATCTTGTTTACTTCTTCATATTATTTAATCAAAACCGATGAAAAGCGAAAGCTATGATTATTTAGGTTTTTTTTAATCACTTGGTGCAGTAAATTTTTCATCTACACAAATAATTTATACTAATAGATAGATGCATACATACATACATACATAACTAAACTCACGCCTTTTTCCCAGCAGGGGTCGGCAGCGGTTTTCTTTCTAGCAACCAGGGAACTCGCGTTTCACCTTGTATTTTTCACCACTCGTTGTGAGAAGGGGTGAGCCTGTGGCCATCCAGACAAAAATAAATAAATAATAAATTCCTGACTCCAGGCTGAAGAAAGATCCAATATCACATTGCGTGACCTGGGATTCGAACTCAATACGTCAGTTTTACAATCATACAGTAGCACAACTGCACCACCGCTGCAGACACTAATAGATACTTTCTGTATCAGCCCATATACGTCCCACTGCAGGGCACGGGCCTACTCTACAATCGACAGTACGATTGAGAGTGGTTAGGCCATATAGTCCACCACGCTGGCCTAGTGCGGGTTGGCTACTAATAATAGATACTTACAAATTCTTAATAGTGCTTTTATTCAAATAGTTAATACACCTTTTCAGTTATCAAATGTTTTGTATTCTTCGCTCAAACTGAATTCGAATTCTTTTTTTTACACTGGCCCGGCATAATGACAACACTGCGCCTGATGGCAAGCGCTAATACCATCCAGACAGAGTATTGATTGGTATTAGACGACAGTCCTAAGACATTCGATACAACTATGCCGGCCTGCTGAGATGCCTCTTCACACTACGGCGGAAGGACCCGGGATCATAGGAAGGAGGGAACACGCGTGACGGCAAGTCTTTGGAAAGCGACGAAAGTCAAAACATTCGATAAGTAAAAATAGCTTTCAAAACTATGAATCACTACATAGTATAAAACAAAGTCGCTTTCTCTGTCCCTATGTCCCTTTGTATGCTTCATCATCATCATCATCATCATATCAGCCACAGGAAGTCCACTGCTGAACATAGGCCTCCCCCAATGATCTCCACAATGACCTGTTGGAATTTGTATGCTTAAATCTTCAAAACTACGCAACGGATTTTGATGCGGTTTTTAATAGATAGAGTGATTCAAGAGAAGAATTTATATGTATAATACGTGCATATTATTGTACAGAAATCTATTTGTACTCGGGCGAAGCTGGGCCGGGCCGCTAGTAAAATATAAATGTCTGTTCTATAAAGTAGTTAGTTAAACATAAGCCTGTATCAGTGTATGCATTTTTATTCTCGTTCCTATTTATGCCATTGCGGGACAGTATGCCACGATAAGCCCCAAAAACGCGTTATTCAAGTGCGGTTTACATCGGGATTAGGGAATAGGCGATTTCAAATTGTAATAGCCTAGACACATAAGCTTATGTATATACCCTTGATTTATATACGCAGTGAAACTAGTAACATATGTAGTTTACCCTGTTTATTTAGGATTTTATTTACACCTGGCACTTGAGCTCAGTTACTCTCTGAGAATCTTTAATATGCCTTTTTTTTATTGCAGTTGATGGCGAGACGAGCATGCCGTTCGACTGATGGTAAACGTTACGACCGCTCATGAACAGTGGGAAAACCAAACAACACCTCGAATCACAAATGCATTGCTTGGAATTCCACTGCGCTCGCTATCCTGAGACATAAGATGTTAAGTCTCAATATGTCCAGTAGTTACTCTGGCTACAATGTCCTTCAATTCGAAACACAACAGTGCATTTAAATTGCTGTTTGGCGGGAGAAATTGACATTGTCGTGGTACCTACCCAGGCGGCCTCTCACATATGAGAGACCTACCACTACTTTCAACCCCTGAACAAATTAAACAAAATAATAAATCAAAGGAGTCAGAAAAATAAAATATTATGCACTTCGTTACGGAGCAACGTGAATACTAACATAATATGTAAATATAGACATAATATAACGATGTATTTTACAATGTTTTATTTATTTATAAATTCTTTATTGAACACCACATACAGTTAAGTAATAAGATAAAAAAATATGACAACACGTTTAAATAAAGGTGACAATTGGCGGTCTTATCGCCCAGACAACCATTAGATGGATAAGTTTGAAAAAAAAAAAGCAACAAAAAATAAGGTGGTCACAAAAAGGTAAAAAAAGAAAGAGAATATTAATCATAATTGAAAGTAATATGTACAAAATATGAGGAATTAAAATATATATTTTCATTAAACATACATAGACTACATAAAATAAAAAATATCGTATAATATACTACATAAACTACAATATAAAATACTCATTTAGGGGAAACATGAAAGTAATAATAAATTTAAAGTGAATCTTGTATCTCATTTTCTTTTCTTATTTCTTGTCTTATACCTAGCATAATAGTTATATTTGAGTCTTGTATTTTAGTAATTCATGAAACACCGGTTTTGGGTTTAGTTAAGATAAAAACCTTATTTGTAACTGTTGTAACGGCTTCAAGATTCTAATTTGTTTTGTGTATAAAAATATAGTACTCGTAGTAAAATTGCTTACGAATACTATGAAGTGATTATTGAAGTAAAACATTTGCACGCATTGGTTTAGAAAATATCGTTCAATAAATTCAACAATTTTAATTTTATTATCTTTACAATGATCAATTATTACTTTTTACGGATTTACTTCGCGGATGTAATTCAACTTTAAATTTTAACTTCCATACAGTATTGGAAACGTGGAAAAGTTAAAAATAACCAAATCCGGGATATACTCCACTAAAAAGCTGCTGCTCCATTAAATGCTTTTATTTCAATGCATAACATTCGCATAAATACAAGAAAGCTTTATGTTTTCCAACCATGTTAAGGCATATTATTGCGTTTTCGGTTTGGGTAAACATCCCCTTGTGTCAGGAAACGTAAAGGGAAACACAAAAGCAATAACGTCACTAGTCAGTAGTCACCCACGGGCGCCGGAAGAAGGATGCGAAGGGGTGCATTTGCACCCTACTACCGTAGAAGAAAATATAAAGCATTTGTATCAAAAAATCACTGATTTATTATTGCTTTAACAGGCAATAGGGAATGAGTGACAAAGTTCAAAAATGAAACCAGTAATGACTCAGCATGAATCCGGTCTAATGTTCAAAAGATCCACGTGAAGCGACAGCATAGCTGTCACGTTTCGTTCTGTGATTTCATGGGCATTACGCATCTATGATCCAGGCTTGTGATGTTCTCGTTTGTTTGATTATTGTTTCAACGTGAAACAATGTTATTCCATTTCGTTTAGCGAATGAAATTGCCGGGAGCCCAATTTCCTGGTCGGAAATTCGATCCTGCATAGCGACCACCGTACATTAAGGACTCATCATAATGACACACGTAAGAATCGTGTTTCAGGTTCTTCTGTTGTGTACAGGGATCTAACAGGCTGGAACATAGGCAACAATCGAATCAAATATCGAAGATTCCCCTTTTGTCAGTTCAATCATCCCATATGCTCAAACACAACACTAAACAATATAAAAACACCGGCGGCAAAAAAAGGCCAGCACAATTGTAGCGAGTGGCGAGAGAAGAACATCTCACGACGATAGTTGAGTCTTGTGTGTTCCGTCCAATGAGGTGATAAAGGCGAGCCTATCGCTATATCGGGCACAAATTCCTGAATCCAATCTGATAAATAATAGAAAAACCAATGTTACTTTGTCTAGTGGATTCGAACCCGTAATCACAGCCTCGTAATTGTAATAGTACAACTGCGCCACTGATACATCAGACACTTACTAGAACAAAAAGATAGGTTATTTCCGTAATTCCATGATGTTTTTACCCACTGATCCAGTAGAAATAAAAAGTGTAATTATGAAACTAAAATCCCAGAGCGCTCCTGGAATTGACCGAATACCCACTAAAATATTAAAATCCTTCTGTACGACACTTATTACTCAAATTACATTCTTATGCAATCTTAGTCTGCTAAATGGAACATTTCCGTCGTGTTTTAAAAAAGCTATAGTTATACCAATCCACAAGTCTGGTGACAAAACAAAACCTAGTAATTACAGACCAATTTCACTGTTACCGGTCATCTCTAAAATCCTAGAAAAAATAGTAAATAAGCGACTTATGAAATATTTAGATACTGGGAATTTATTATCAAACAATCAATATGGATTTAGAACAAATAAATCTACTAGTGATGTTGTACTGAAATTGACATCAAATGTCATATCGTATTTGGATAGAGGGGAGAGATGCGTAGGAGTATTCCTCGATCTACAAAAAGCGTTCGATACTGTATCCATACCTATACTACTTTCCCGCTTGCAAAACCTTGGAATAAGGGGAATTCCACTTCTTTGGTTTCAAGATTACTTAAAGGGACGGGAACAAATAGTGAGAATAGACAAGCATGTTAGTGACCCAGGTGAGTGCTCTTACGGTGTTCCCCAGGGCTCAACTCTGGGTCCTAGTCTTTTCATTGCTTACATCAATGAATTGTGCAATTGTTATATTGAGGGAGGGGATCTTTTTATGTTTGTGGATGACACTGCCATAGTATTTCATGGAAAGAGCTGGGACCACGTACACAAATTAGCTGAAGATGGGCTTAGGAAAATTACTACTTGGCTTGAGAATAGTCTACTATCACTTAATACCGATAAGACAAAATATATTTGCTTCAAAATGACTAAAGCGACGGAACAACCATATAATTTTAAAATCAGGTTACACACTTTTCCCTGCAACAGAAACGCAAAGGCAAGTTGTGACTGTGTTGAACTTTCTAGAGTACCAGACATAACATACCTAGGTGTCATTATAGACCAGAAGCTTAATTGGAGTAAACATATTAGTGTGCTCTCAGTAAGATGCAGAAAACTTATTTATATTTTTAAAAATCTACGACAGGTTGCAGAACCAAAAGTCATACTCAGCACTTATAAAGCGCTGTGTCAATCATTACTCACGTACTGTATATGTAGTTGGGGAGGATCGTCTAAATGCTATATGATGGAAATTGAAAGAGTGCAGAGAGGTTTACTTAAAGTTATTGCGGGCTTGCCCTACAGATATTCAACGGACCAAGTTTACAAATTAACAAATGTCCTTAGTGTCCGCAAACTATTCATATATGAAAGTGTTAAAAAATACCATAGATTTTCGGCCCCAAGTAATTCAATATTAAAAAGAAGAATTTATTATTACCCCCCTCCAAGAATTTAACATAGATTTGCTAGAAAACAATACAATTACCTTGCACCGTTCCTATACAATAAATTAAATGCTACAGGAAAAGTTAGCCATAATGACAATTTTCAAATAAAGGCAACAATAATTAAGTGGCTTAGTGATTTAAATTATGATGAAACTGAGAACCTAATGGAGTCAGTAGTATGAAAACACACACACACACACACACACACACACGCACAAATAATTATGAACATCCTGAATTTTTTTTTCTTAAATTAGTGTTTGTATTTATTTAGTTTTTTTTTTCTTTACTCTATCTGTATTTTATGTTTAAATTGATAATATATTGTTACTGTAAGAGGATGAGCACAGGCTTCCATAGCACAGTATATTATACTAGTTTGGAGGTCTGGGTCTTATCTAATTGTATCTGTGAAAATTGTGATGAATAAATAAATAAATAAAAAATAAATATTGTATGGGACCAAAAAATTGTGCAAGTGTTTTAGACTATGTAAAGATAACATAATCATACGATTAAAATAAATAAAGTGTACATGCCCTAGAATAAATTATTTTTCGAAATAGTTAACGTCTTATAAGCAGGCGGTCGTTAAATTAGATGCTAACTATTTTGCAACATGCACCAAAAATGGGTTACGCTGACTCTACAATTCACTTGAGTTTAAGATAAAAGCTTTCCTCGTATCAAAATACTTACAAATAATTAATTTATTCAAAAAAATCCTTAGTTTAAACATTATAGTATATGTATTATTGAGATTGATAAAATCATTTTAACACAACACGTCAAATTTCTTAACACTTTAGCTTCACCAAATGCAACTAATCGAACATCTCTATTATAAACAATGAGCGAACTAAATCAATTAGCAAGCCGTCGTTTCCACAACGTGCGCCCGGCGTCACTCGGCAAGTGCATTTCACCTTTAGACAACTCGCTTTCTAGTCATCAGCCCTGTGACCTAATTAGCAGCGCAAAGTAAACATCGCTAAATTGAAACGCAGCAAAACGTTTGTTCAATCAATTTTATTTGAGTGCAGTAACAAAACGTTTCAATAATTAATTCTAAATTTAAAAATAAATAGTTTGTATGTTATTTTTGCACAGATAGAAAGATGTTCGATGGACTAAGGGAAAAAAATGGTGGCCTGGAGAGGCCAAGAAAAAGGTGGGCACTGGGCAGACATCTGCTAAATGAAATGACGACATACATTAACTTACTATATTGTGTAACATTTATATCGATGACTACATACATTAATATTTTTGGCAAGGTATGAAAGAGATTAGCGTAAAATCGACCAAAATGCTATGGTAAAGACGCTGTCTATCAGTGGACATATTATGCGGGCTGAAATGAAAATGAATGACGATGATAGTAATTTAATAGGCAAAGGAAACGAAAGTAATAGAGCATTGTTGAATAATAATTCTCTTAATTACAACGATACAATTTTGCAGAGTTAATTAGATAGATACTGATATTATTTTATATGCTGTTGCGGCAGGCACCTTTAATTACCTAGCTGCCGAAGAACAATAATGTCATTATTCACTTACTATAGAATAGATTTATTTATTATCAACTTTTTCAGAAGTCGAAAGCATAACAAAAATGAATGACAATCAATGTGTTGAAAATATTAATCTTTATTAAAAAAAAAATTTTTCATTAAGTACTTAACTTATTTTTTTATACAATGCATTTATACGTCGACCAATATTCCCAGTTGTCCTTTGCTCAGCAAATGAATGTAAAAGAATAAAACATATTCCACGTTTAAATTTTAATGTTTGGTTATTTTTGTAAAGCGTCTATCTGGGACGTTTGTTAATGAACTCGCAAGCTAACGCGTGCATTGTTGACTACATCACCACCATAATCAATTATGTAAATGGTTTATTAAGTTTTGTTAACTGTTAACGTTTTTTTTAATACACAAGCAGCAATTGAACAGTCTGTCTTCAATACTCTATCAACACTTACTTTAAAATGTATTGAGGCACTTACTACTTTGTCTTCTCATTATAAAATTAAAAAAAGTAATAGGTACATATGTTGCTTCGTGTTATATGTTTCTAGAAGATTAATGATTTATTGAAGTAAAACTATTATTTACGGATTTTATCGCGGATTTGGTTTAATTTTACATTCGATTACTTTACAGGTTTCGTGGTCACGGGGCAGGCGGGGGGGGGGGGGGGGGGGGTCCCGGTAAATAATAGGTTTACTTTTCAATGTGTAACATTCGCGTAAATCTAAGAAACCATTATAGATTAATGATTTACTTCTAAATCTATGATCAATTGCAAAACTTGAAAGAATAGTACCTACTTGTAATAACTGACCTTCGTAAAAGATTGATGTCCCGTGCTGGAGGATGCCACAGAGTACATTTTACATACTAAGATAGAGACGTCACTCAATCAATTCAAGGCGCCCTCTGGCGTTAAGTAAGAAAAACAATCCAGTAATATATCTATACTTACTTTCATTACTTTTATATACGAAAAGAAAAGATTTAGGGAGGTTTGGACCTGAATAAGATCTAACAGAATCGATTTGAATTTTGTCTATTTGAAATAAATTATTCTGTATAGAAATGTGAACATAACAATTCTCATTTCCGCATGTGTATGCATTTTAATAAACTTAATAATTGTTTTAAAATTAACTCATCAGCAAATAAGCTAATCAATGCTATGAAAAGTAATTTAGGGCCAATAATATCCGCGTAAAATACAATCTACGTAAAATGGAGAAACCCGTACAAACCAACGATTTTTTCGCCCTCTGGTGTTATGTTAGTAAAAACGATGATTATAATTCGTCGTTGTTTATTCTAAGTTAAACCACCGTGGAGGATGCGAGCTCGATCCCACACTGGTCAATATTTGTATTTCTTACAGGTAGGTAGGTAG
Organism: Hyles vespertilio; assembly: GCA_009982885.2. Lineage (NCBI taxonomy): Eukaryota > Metazoa > Arthropoda > Insecta > Lepidoptera > Sphingidae > Hyles > Hyles vespertilio. The sequence goes on from CM042811.1 coordinate 16,973,637, forward strand.
GACTATTTTTTATGATATTTTTATTAAGACGCCCCCGCAAATTTTACTTACACAGTAAAAGTACTAAAGATAGTAAATTATCATATTTACACGCAGTAGATGGTTTGAGAATCGAAGTGGTGATCACGATCTTTCATCTTTAAAACTAAATCAATGAAGAGGCTACGTGCTACGTGCAAAAGGTTTAATATTTAAGGTAGAATTGCCCACGTAGGCCGGAAGGCAGTTCCGTGATTTAATGGTGGTACGCTGGAGTTTCGAGAACACGGGTTTTTTGGGTCGAACGAATTTTGAACTTTAACACAATATTGTAGAAGTACCGTAACTGAATAGAAATTAAAATATTCCATTTAAAAATAAACTAAGTACTTTCACGATACATCAATTTGTATAAAACAGGTAAGTATTCGTTTTACAGAACTTTTGTAATTAATGAAAAACGTTTTCGTAGCATTAACTTTGCACATTACACATTCGTGTCCCCGCCTGAACAATCGAGAGAAAATCTCAAGCTATACAGGTAGCCCATGTTCACATATACTGACTATGATATTTATTTCTCTTGAGCGATGATCGACGAACTGCCAATAAAGGAAGCAAAATTAACGAGTTCTTATTCTTAAGAGCGTATACACCTTGCGCGCAAAGTCAACTATAGGTATTTCTTCCTTAGATTATATACTCGTCTAGATTGAGCAATGTCAACAAATAATGCGCTAAAAGTGTCCTCACTTTCGTTGATATGTGTGAGTACCGGTCGTGTAATTATTGTAATCCAACTGTCAAGGTGTGTGTGTTTAGGGATGCCTACTCCAGATTATTAACTTAACTTTTCCCCATTATTTGATATACAAAATAGGTTAAATAAAATATTTTTTCTTTATTTAAAGTAATCATACTATTAATTATATTTATAACGCATTTTAATAAAAACAATAAAGATCTAAACCCATCTCCTAGTGTTTGTTTCCGAATAGAATTAACTCTTTGGATTTATTGTCTGGGCTGTTATCTGATTTCTGTATTTATGTAAAATATAAATCATCATAAGTAAAATGTTCGGAACACACAACTGAAGTCATGTGAGGCTACGAATGGTCTTCTTTTCATTTCCGCTGTGTAATGTCTCTCCAGCAATTTGCTAGTACGGAATCCGTAGTCTAAAAAATATTAGGACCTTGAATAAGTTCTCGCTGTTTCTTCAAAGATGACAATAGCAATACCCCGTTTGTGAAATTTTGAATGGTAATACACATGCAAGGCAAAAAATTAATAAAATTACTATGAAGTGTATGTCGTCGTGGGTTTCATTAATATCGTGTAGGTAAGTATTATTTACTCATTAAATAAATAATGCCATTCTTCTTGTTTTTATTCTGATCGAAAATATATGTAATGATATTTGTGTTTTATAGTTTCTCCCATAGTTTCAACAAATCTTCCTAGTAATAAATTGACAACACTGGCCAATGAAACTCATCTTCAAAATAATGAATTAAAAGTTCATGTTTTCTTCAAATAATAGTGGTTTAACAATAATGTTACCGATAGAAAGTGATATTGGTATTATTATACAGTTTTCCCATACAATTGCGATACAATTTGACAGCACAAACCGGCATAATTAATTATTTTTCGGGAGCACGTTATCCATATGTAGTTCAAATGACACTGACGTACGTGAGGAGCGAGTCTACCAAATTTGGTAGACTTTTTTGAGCCGTGCGGTGAGGTGTGATGTGTCATCTAGACGAGTATATAATCTAAGTATTTCTTCGTTAATTTCACGCACACATAAGCGACCAAAGCTGTGTGCGTAGAGCTGCCGCGTCGGCTCGCTATACAATCGGCTCAAACAACTTTGATCCGTACGCTTCAAATATTCAATTGAAATGTAACTGTAATATAATATCATAAAAATATTTTATTTGCATTATAAGTAGACAAATATTACTGTGCAAGCAAAGAATAATACAAATTTAGATACTAATCATATTTTCGTTATTATTATATTGTTAAGTTGCATTCAAATCAGTGTTCAATCAGTAGACACTCCGGACGTTTTATTAATCATTTCGTGTTCGAACACATAAATAGTGTTAGGGGCCTTACAACCCCTTACACTTACGAAATATATTTAATTTTATATTACAATACATAACATAATTTAGCCTCGCAATTACATCCCATTATATTACCTGAAACATAATTTATACTCACTACAAAATCATTGTAGGTAATAAAAATAATTAAATATTTTACTACCAAAGTACTAAGATGTGGTAATCGCGGTCCGCGCGTGGCTATTTTTACTACGCATGGCAAAAATCGACTGTAGCCAGGTTGGAGCGACGAGCGATACGTCCTCCCTCTAGAAGGCCTTGCGGCGGTCTGATTTGATCCACGTCGGACAGCGTGTTTTATAGTGGTTTTTAAAATATTTGTAGAAAACATGAAAACTAATTTTGTTGAAATATAAAAATGGTAATTTATTGATAAGATGTTCTTCTATTATAATATGCAATTGCTATGATGATGATGATATATACAGGGTATATCAAGACTGCTACCGAAAACGAAGCCGGGTGGTAGTTTAAGCGACTTCAGACACAATGCAAGAGAAAAAGTTGCAAAATAAAGCGACATTTTTTTTTTGTAATTTTTTTCCTATTGCCCTATTTTGGTGGTAAATACATTTTTTCCTAAAATAATAGTGTATACCCTTTAATTTATAAATACTCTAAGATATAAGAGAGTTTAAATTATTATTTTAGCAAAAACTATGGATTTACCACCCAAAAATGACGATATTTAAAAAATCATAAAAAATAATTGTCGCGTTTCTATGCGAAATTTTTAATTGCGTTGTGTTTGTAGCCACTAAAACTACCACCCGGCTTTGTTTTCGGTAGCAGTCTTGAGATACCCGGTATATATACAGGGTATATATATACAGGGTATATCAAGACTGCTACCGAAAACGAAGCCGGGTGGTAGTTTAAGCGACTTCAGACACAATGCAACAGAAAAAGTTGCAAAAAAAAGCGACAATTTTTTTTTTAATTTTTTTTTCCTATGTCCATATTTGGGTGGTAAATACATTTTTTCCTAAAATAATTGTGTATACCCTTTTATTTATAAATAATCTAAGGTATAAAAGTGTTTAAATTATTATTTTAGCAAAAACTATGGACTTACCACCCAAAAATGACGATATTTAAAAAATCATAAAAAATAATTGTTGCGTTTCTTTTCGAAATTTTTGGTTGCATTGAGTTTGTAGTCACTAAAACTACCACCCGGCTTCGTTTTCGGTAGCAGTCTTGAGATACCCGGTATATACATCTCCATCCATCCATCAGCCAAAGGAAGTCCACTGCTGAACATAGGCCTCCCCCAATGATTTCCACAGAGACCTGTTGGAGGCAGCCTGCATCCAGCGACGTCCTGCGACCTTTACCAGGTCGTCGGACCATCTTGTGGGTGGACGTCCTACGCTGCGCTTTCCGCTACGTGGCCTCCATTCGAGCACTTTCCGACTCCATCGGTCATCAGATCAACTACCACCCGGCTTCGTTTTCGGTAGCAGCCTTGAGATACCCAGTATAAATCTACTAGTTAATAAAGACAAAACTAGAATTATAAAAAATGCTGGCTAGGCGTCACTTCTGGACCACATCCTATGGGACAGTAACTGTTCGTCTATTTTGCGGATTTGTCCGAGAAATACAAAACGCTGATGACACAAAGAAATCTAAACAGTGATGCTAATCAATGATTTTTGCGATATATCTATTGTACGTAAGCCTTATTTTTTAATCCAGTTGTTTTTTTTTCACATTTAAAATAACACTCCACGTCACGTGGTCTGTACCGAATTGCGACGAATGGCGAGACAGCATGCCGTTCACCTGATGGTAAGCGATACGACCGCTCATGAACAGCATCAAAACAAACAACACTTTGAATTACAAAGCAATGCTTGGCATTCCACTGCGCTTGCCATCCTGAGACATAAAATGTTTTGGCTACAATGTCCTTGAAACCGAAACACAACATTGCATTTACTCTGCTGTTTGGCGGGAGAAATAGACATTGCGGTGGTTCCTACTCAGGCGGTCTCTCACATATTAACGACCAGTAAATTTCGTCTTTCCTCCTTCTTCACTAAATAAGTAGTAACAACCTGGTAATAACTAAATAACACCCAAAAATCAAATTGAGAGTGGTATATATACAGGGTATATCAAGACTGCTACCGAAAACGAAGCCGGGTGGTAGTTTAAGCGACTTCAGACACAATGCAACAGAAAAAGTTGCAAAAAAAAGCGACAATTTTTTTTTGTTTTTTTTTCCTATGGCCATATTTGGGTGGTAAATACATTTTTTCCTAAAATAATAGTATATACCCTTTTATTTATAAATACTCTAAGATATAAGAGAGTTTAAATTATTATTTTAGCAAAAACTATGGATTTACCACCCAAAAATGACGATATTTAAAAAATCATAAAAAATAATTGTCGCGTTTCTATGCGAAATTTTTAATTGCGTTGTGTTTGTAGCCACTAAAACTACCACCCGGCTTTGTTTTCGGTAGCAGTCTTGAGATACCCGGTATAGGCCATATGGCCTAGCCACTCTCAATCGTATTCTCGATTGTAGAGTAGGCCCGTGCCCTGCAGTGGGACGTATATGGGCTGATACAGATACAGAAAAATCAAAATACGGTCCTGACCCCAAACTAGGATCCAGTGTTGTGTCGCGAGTATCAGGAACTACGAGACTTTTCGGTCTCACAAACACCCAGATCCGAAAGAAATATTTGAGGGCTGCACAAACATTTCTCTCAGTGCAGGGATCGAACCCGCGGCCTCTTGTTTTACAGGTGGCGTGTAATTGACTGCGCCACGGAGGCTGTCTGTAGACATATATACGCATGTATATATGTACTATACAATCTCAAGCCGTCAATATTTTAAGCCAGCGTTGCAGATTGTTGATTTACCAGACACTGCTGCCAACGTGTTCATTGTAGGCGCGGGTTAAATTCCCAGAGCACAATTCTGACTTTTCCGATTAATGTTTGTATTCACTACACACTAAAGAGATCCCTCCTCTCTGTTCTTAAACATAATCACGTGTGCTAGCTTGCGGAGCCCTAGCTTCGTGAATCGTGGTCAAAACAATCGCGACGCAAACCAATCGGTTGGCAATTCTTTTCTGTGCCGTCGAGCTGTCAAATTGTTTGCTGTCACGCGTATTCCCCTCTTCCTATAACCCTGGGTCCTTCCACCGAAGAGTGAAGTGCAGTGCATATTGTATTGAATGGCATGAGACCGCTGTCTGGTGAAATACCGCTGAAATACACCCAGCAGTCACGTACATAGTCCTGACCCCACACTATGATCGAGTCTTGTGTCGTGGGTATCAAGAACTACGAGAGACTTTTCGGTCTCATAAACGCCCAGACCCGAAACAAATATCTGTGTGAACCACACGGGGATCGAACCCGAGGCCTCGCGTTTCACTACCGGCGATTAACCAACTGCGCCACGGAGACTGTCAAGAGTGTCTTCCGATACTATGAACGGTACTTTCATTTACCATCAAGTGCAGAGCAGTCACTATGCCGCATAAAATTAAGACTACAACGAAGAAGGAAAGCATGGCGAGGAAACCTGCATACCATAGCGATTTATGACAATTTCTATATATAAAGACGCCTGGCACTAGGCCTATAACTATGCCTAACCCCTCTCATTCGTACTGTCGATGGTAAAGGAGGCTCGTGACCTACAGTAGAATGTATACAGACTGATAAATGTGATTCAAGACGACTCAATGAAAAGGGGCGTAAAATAGTTGTTTTTCTCGGAAATAAAACACGTTATAAAATATATTGTACTTTATGATAGATCACGCGCTCATATGCAGTGGTCTGATGTTCCGGTGATTTTGCAAACACCGGACGGTACAGAATTTGAAGCTGTTGTATTCAAATGGGACTTTAGGCAGACTGCCACCGCAGAGGAAGCAACGAGGCTCTAATGATTTTACCTGAAAATAAATAAATGAAATAATCAGTCACATACATAGTCCTGCCTCCACACTAAGATACAAGTCTTGTATAGGGTATCAGAATCTACTAGAGACTTTTCGGTCTCACAAACTTCCAGACCTGAAATAATTATATGTGGATAACCAGCAGCCTCTCTTTTCATAGCCAATGTCTAATCAACTGCACTACGGACTGTCAATTGCCCGACTAAAAAATCGAATTCAGGTCTTTACGATTTAGATGTAGCCTATGAACCAGTGAAATTACTTAATATTCTAGATAAAAAGATACACATTATTTCCTAATACATGAATCAGCATTAAATAATAACCTTCTGGTCGTCAGTGAGTTGCAAGAACTTGTTAGTTTTGATCTTCTCCACTTGTTTCTCTTTTTCTCTCTGTCTCTTGGCTCGCTTCTGCTGCGCTTTCTTCTCTTTCTCTTGTTCGAGCTGCTCTGGGGTCAGGGGACCTGGGATTTGAGACTGTAACAAAGAAAAATTAATTATCATGTCAATAGGGTATTTGACCGTTTTTTGGAAAGTATCTCAAATTGTTCATTTTACCATAATACACTTGCAATTTGATTATTTCTTTGTAAGCTGCTATATTTTCAATAAAAATCATGATTGAAGTTTGAATGATAAATAAGACCGCCAAAACGCTATAGACGCCATATGTGTGGGTCACGTGGTATTATTACGTCACTTCCTTGCTTAACAAACATTTTCATTCATTATCAAGAATAACTTTGATTAGGTTACAGCTAAAAATGCCTTAAATAGTATTATTGCGGCATCTCTTCCATTAATTTTATAGTTTCAGTTAATTCTTCATAATAATTACACTCTAGTAAGAATATTATTAATATCAATTAAATAAATAAGCATACCTAAATTATGATAATTCCTGCAGGCGCTTCGTTATAAGTGTCATTTTTGAAAATTCATTACACTTTGAACCATTGTCGTTGCTGTTTTATTTGTAAATACTTCAGAGCCGCTCCCTCAAAAGTTGCGAAAATTATTCGCATCCATATTATCCATATTAATACAGGTGTGTAGTCTCAAAATACACGAATACATCGACTAAAACACCGGATAAAATGTTCGTGAGCATTCCAAAGAACACCAAGATTCGGGTAAAATGGTTAAAACTCGCTCGTGTAATAATGGAATGATATAATAGGGGAATACAATAATTAGGTACTTGTATTTTTCATACATTGTTAGCTTAGTTTCTTTTTTATTGCATTGAATGGCGAGACGAACGTGCCGTTCGCCTGTAAGTAAGCGATACGACCGCTCATGAACAGCAACATCCAAACAACATCTTGAAATACAAAGCAATGCTTGGCATTCCACTGCGCTCGCCATCCTGACACATAAGATGTTAAGTCTCAATATGTCCAGTAGTTATTCTGGCTACAATATCCTTCAATCCGAAAACAATAGTGCATTTAAAATGCTATTTGGCGGGAGAAATAGACATTGCGGTGGTACCTACTCAGGCGGCCTCCCACATACGAGAGACCTGCTACTCGAAAAAGCTTTAGTTTATAATATAACTAATAGTGATATTTATATATGTATGTTTATAAGGTTTGATATTAATAAGTTAATTGAGCAGTGTAAAAGTCAGGGTTGTTTTAAAAAAATTCTCCGACCACTATCGCGTCTATTTTTGCGAAGCTTTCACTGTCAGCTTTTATATTTTAGTTTCTATCGTATAATTATCACAGATAAAGTTCGTAGTGTGCCCTTAGCGGCGCAATGGGATCAATATTTTAGAAATTACTGCGAAAACAAAGGAAAACGCTCATGAAATGTTCTAAAAATCGACTGACAACAAGAAAGTGACGTCACTCTAGATGCAACCAATGGCGTGCGTTTTTAGTCACGTGGTCAAGCTCGAAAATTTATTTAATTTTAAAATGATTTCTTAAGACAATCCAACATTGTTTTAAACACTTTATTAGTTCATTTGGTTTAAAAAAATATTTACCGTTAGTCTAGTAACAATATGTTTCATATTTTCATCATAGTCAAATACCCTATTACTTAATTTATTATTAATTATCTGTCGCTGGTTTCAACAGGTCGTGGGGGAGGCCTATATTCAGCAGTGGACTTCCTTTGGCTGAGATGATGATGATGATGATGGTGATGATGATGAATTGATGATTGATGATAAATATCGCGGGACTGATAAAACAAACCAATAGGATCAGATCGGAGTGCGTGAGCCAACGAGTGGGCCGCGAGCGACGAGGCGGTGCCGGGTGGATTTAATGGCAAGTAACCTTTAGACCATTGCTGAACATAAGACTATCCTTAGTATAAGCATATTTAAAATGGCTTACAGGCCTCTCAAAGATTTCCCTTGCGGCCTGTTGGAAGAACCTGTATCCGGCGGCTTCCTGCAACCATTATAACTTAGTTTACACTATAAGTATTTACCTTTGCATAATTGTACTTGTCCGGGAACTGTGCCTGGAAGAGTCTGAATGCGACTCTTGTGTCGTGATGCGGGGACGCCGCGTACGGAGTCTGCAGCTGGTGGTTCTTGATGCAAGGGTCCCCGCCCGCGACCAGGATCTCACTGGATATTACGAATATTGAGAATATTAAATATTTTTATATGGGTGTCAGTCATTTAAAAATTAAAGATAGGCAGTTTAGTACATTTGGAGTATCCAGAATATTACCAATGTTGAAATAAAACTATAATTTACGGATTTTATCGCGGATTTGGTTTAATTTTTACATTTTTTACAGTCCGCCCCGTGACCACGAAAGCTGTAAAGTAATCGAAACGTCGGGCACTCAAAAAATGTAAAAATTAAACCAAATCCGTGATAAAATCCGTAAATAATAGTTTTATTTCAATATGTAACATTCGCGTAAATCTAAGAAACCATTATTACCAATGTTGAGAATATTGAATGTTTTTATATGGGTGTCATTCATTTAAAAACTAAGGATACGCCATTTAGTGAATTTGGAGTATCAATAAGATGGCCATGAAATCGCGCCAATCGGGCACAAGTTCCTGACTCTGGACTGATAATGAATAGAAAAATCCAATATTTAATAAATAATTTTCATAAGTGTTCAGTAACATAATTACCATTTGCGTGTTTAGGAATGTTGTTGCTTTTGTTGTTCAGAAGCTTTTGTGACCTTATTATATTCATGAATTTTTGTGGCCGACTCTGGTCAACCACTTCTGCTGCTTCATGTGTGCATGACTTTTGACATTTTGAATATGCTCAAAGACATTTGTCGCTGAGTGTACTTACGTGACCATATCTGGTTTGGCAGCAATGGCGGCTTTGTGCAGAGCAGTGTTGCCATCCGCCGGGTCTTGAGTGTTGCAAGCCGTTTCGAAGTCCGAACCCTCCCAAGACTCTATGATGGTTTCTAAAGAGTTCAGCTCTTGCCCGGAAATCTCTTTCCACATCTAGAAATAAGAAATTTAATATAGTAACCCAATTATTCATAAGGACTTAATGCAGTTTTAAAATATCGTTAATATGTATGTAAATAATAGTTTTATTTCAATGTGAAATATTCGCGTAAATCTAATGTTTGTTTGAACGCGATAATAGCAGAAATCACAGGTCCAATTTGAAAAAATACTTCAGCGTTGGATAGTACATTTATCGAGGATTGCTATAGGCTATATATCATCACGCTATGAACTATAGGACGGAAGCAGTAGTGACATTTCTGGCAAATTCTTGGAAAGTTAATTCGTTTTTCGTGGTTCGATCGGTCGATATTCTAAATTGATAGCCGGAATTGAACATATTAACCGCCATTTTGAAACGTGTATCTGCACCCGGGCGGAGCTGGGCTCGACAACTAGTGTAGAATAAACAATTATGAATAGCAAAATTTAATAAACGTTATAAATATTAAATTTAAAAAATATCTTTATGGTGTATTTCTACATCAATAAAGATTAAAAAATATATTTTTACTTATTTTGGAGTCTCATAGATATTCCCTTTTACGCTATAATAAAAGCATTTTCTTTCTTTATATTCCACATCAATTAATTAACTTAGATACCCACTTCAACAACATACCTTTTTAACATTAGCCGGAATCTTCTGCACAACTTTCTGCGGCCTGACCTGTTTATCATCTTTCTTCTCTTTTTTCCTCTTCTTCTTTCCTTGTTCCTTCACTTCTTTCACTTCTCTCTCGCTCTCAGAACATTCTGGAGTGGCTGCATGGCTGTTACTTAAAGCACAGTCGTTGATAAGATCTTTTCTGGAGTTGGTCACACCGTTGGCCTGTTGGGATAGTGCCTTGATCCAACCGGCCGGTGTTTCTGAGTCAATGAAGCATGGGCCTTCGTCCTCGCTTGATGTCACTGTGGTGGGAAGCTCACGGGGTGCGCGTTCTCTGGAAAAATATATATTATTACTGACCCTGGAAAGTTTCTGGATTTAATAGTCTGTGTGGCTCAGTTGGTTGACCGCTGGCTATGAAACTAGAGGCTGTGGGTTGGATCCTCACTAAGAGAAGTTTTTGTGATCAACAGCTATTACTTTACAATAAAGGTATGTTTGAAATTAAAACCCTAATTTCTGAGTGATGACTATTTATGCGACTAGTGCATTTCTTTTTTGGATTGTTTTTTAACATAATCTTCGGTCATAAAGAGTTGAATAAAGTGATCTACTCTATGTTAAAATTCTAATACTTGAACAATACCTACTGATAAATAAAATATTTAATGATTAAATGGATAATTTAATATGGATGTACCTTGATTTAGCTCTGTCAATGGCTTTATGAGGGCTGTTCTTCGGAGGTTTTTTCGCACGCTCCGTACTCTGGTCGGATCCAGGTTTAAGGGATGTTTTTGACGTTAAAGAAATTAGCGCCTTTTGGAAGGACTCCAATGATTCTGCAAGAAAAATATAAGTTCATGATATACTTTTATACTAGTTTATAAGTAAAAATACAAAAATGCAATATTACATTTTTCAATATTCCAGCTTTAAATAGCAAAACAGTTTTTGCTGATGGTAAGTCTCTCATACAGGGTGACATTGACATATTGTATTTAATTTAAACCACATGTTCCTAACCCCCATAGGTAATATTGTACAAAGTTTGATCAAAAACTGCCTGATAGTTACATCAAAAATCGCGATTTTATGTTCCAAGACTTTTGATCAACCCCTATAGATACTGAGTTTTTTTACGACTCAGGTAAGTTCCCGAACCGAACTGAAGTACAGCAACGCGGTAAAAAACTCGTATCTATATGGGATGACCAAAAACCGTGAAAACAAAAATAACGATTTTTGACAAAAAATCTCTTCATATTTTTTCAAATTATGTACAATGTTCCCTGGGGTAATGAGGGACATATAGGTTAAATTAAGTACAATGTATCAATATCACCCTGTATATGTGAGAGGCCGCCTGGGTAGGTACCACCGCAATGTCTATTTATCCCGCCAAACAGCTGTGGAAATGCACTGTTGTGTTTCAGTTTAAAGGATATTGTAGCAAGAGGAACTATTGGACATATTGAGACTTAACATCTTATGTCTTAGGATGGCGAGAGCAGTGGAATGTCATGCATTGCTTTGTAATTCAAGGTGTTGTTAGACTTTGCTACTGTTCATTAGTGGTCGTTTCACATACGATCAGGCGTGCCTGCCTCGCCATTCATAACAATAAAAAATACCAAAAGATCTTTTAGTATACTTTCAAAAAAGAAATATTGATTTAAAAGAGATCAGGCATTTAATAACTAAGTTGTGTCTTCGGATTTGGGTTGAGAAAATACATAAATGATCGCTCTTGTCGTTTAAATATCACTTATATGGCTGTAAATCACTTACATTATTTTTCAAGGTATTATTATCAATAATACAACGTACCATAGACCTCGATACTGGCCAAAGTTTCGTGCACCCTCTGTACCTCTTTGTAGGTAGGTTTTCTCGTTGGAAAAGGCAGTTGTCTGACTCTAGAATCATCTTTCTTTATCGGCGAGTTCTTGCCAAACAACGCAGATTGATTTAAGGAACCCACTGCCCGGTAGAAAATCAACCCGCAACCGATGAAGTCTTCCGTCCACCCTGATAGTATGTCTTGTACGTGCTGAAAAGGGATAAATTGATTTGTTACATATAGGCGTATGTGACATTGCAAAAATAACTATTTTTTACGGATTTTATCACGAATTTGGTTTAATAATTGTAAATTAAAATTTATGTTGTACGTCACTGAGCATGTGACTAATACCTCAGTCCGCCCCGTGTTCATGAATGCTGTAAAGTAATAGAAATGGGCACAAAAAAAATATCAAAATTACACCAAATCCGTGATACAAAAAAAAATATTGTAGTTAGGTAATTGTTATAAAATATATATTATTGTAAATTTCGATTTCGAAATTCGATACCCGCATCGAGAAAAATGTTTGTGTGATGCAAAGGTATGTATTTCGGGTCTGGGTGCCTAAGACCGTAAAGTCTCTAGTAGTTTCTGATACCCACATCATAAGACTATGGATGTGACTGATGGGCATATTAGCCTTAATAGATCTAAGTTAGACCTTATATACTCACGTTATTTGCTGTGGTAGTTATAAACTTAGAATTATAATATGTGGCACTCAATTGGTCAGTATACGAGTATATTCAATAGTATTTTTATATCCATATCCATGCAACATTATCATCTACTTCTCTCCTTAGCAATATAGGGCATAAAAAGGTAAAAAAAGCATATTTAATCAACACTTTTAGTGCTAGTTAACTTCATAAGGAACCAATAATCAATATATTAATAAAATATACAGGGTATATCAAGACTGCTACCGAAAACGACGCTGGGTGGTAGTTTTAATGACTCAAGACACAATGCGACTAAATTTTGTGCAAAAAATTGTGTCGATTTTTTTTGTATTTTTTCTCTATCCTCGTATTAGGGTGGTAAATACATAGTTTTTCTTAAATAATAGTGTACACTCTTTTATTTTTAAAGACGCTATGGTACGCAAAGATTTAAATTATTATTTTAGCAAAAACTATGGATTTACAACTCGACGTTATTCAAAAAATAATAAAAAAAATTGTCGCGTTTCTTTGCGAAATTTTTAGTTACATTGTGTTTGTAGTCACTAAAACTACCACACGGCTTCGTTTTCGGTAACACTCTTGATATACCCGGTATATCAATAAATTAATAAAAAACAATAACTAACCTCCAGAAACTGCGCCTGATTGTACCTCCTAAGACTAGCCCCGGCCGACCTGGGCATATTGCCGTGCTGGTCTCGATTCCCCTGGGCCTGGCCTTGGCCTCGACGCGTCACGTAGGAATGCATGGTCTTGTGCACTACCGGAGTCCCGCCCGAGAATATGGCCCCGGCGAAGTGACCCCCCGAGACCATGAGTACGGCCCAGCGTTGGAACCCTGGGATGAGGAAACGCTGACAACGTTCGATCCACGCGCTACCGTCGCCGTCTGTTGATAACTCTTCCTGAAAATAAAAATAAATAGTAAATACACCTAAAAATAACATAAATAGTCGTCTGACGTGATTGGAAGTGGCCGTGAAACGTGAGGCCGCGGTTTCGATCCCCACACCGAGCAAATATTGGTGTGATTCACAGGTATTGGTTTCGGGTCTGGGTGGTTTGGGACCGAAATGTGTCACGTAGTTTCTGATATCCACGACCACAAGACTCGGTCTTAGTGTGGGGTCAGGACTATGTATGTGACTGTTGGGTGTATTTATATACTTCTACCGACTTATGCTACCCCATTTTACGCGAATTCAGAGTTACGCAGTTTTTCTCGCACTTTGGCTTTCATACTCTATATTGCGAGTTTTTGGTTTACGAAAAGTTCGAACATATTCCGCGTAGATTTTTATCTAATTATGTCATACAAAAGAGCAAATAACGAGTCATTTGAATCTAACACTGTCTTTGCAGTTACAAAGTTGAACCCCGAGTTACACGAATTCAACTTACACGGCTATCGCTTGGTCCCACCTATTGTGTAATTCCGCGGTATGACTGTAGGGGAGAGCGGGGCTGGTACTAACAAATTTTGTATTATAGTTTATATCTTTAAAAATAATTAAGATTTTTGTTTTATTTTTTATTTAAAACATGCTTTGGTTATTCGGCTATGGTATTAGTAACAAAAACCATCAGCTAGATAAGCCGTTTCAGAAATAGACTAATCAAAACCAAAAAAGACATTTGTTAAAACCTACCCCGCATCTGGGGCAAATATTAACAGAGCTGGGGTAAGTATTAACGTAAGGGGCAATTATTAACAGAGACTTTCGCTGTATAAAATAAATAAATAAAATGTTATTTATACTAATGAAAATGTTTTATTGTACTTAAGATTAATCAAATCTGTACGTTTTATGATAGGAACTGAAAGAATATAGTATTTATTAACTTAATGCCTAAACATTATATAAACTTTTTAGTATCAAACAGTCTTTAGTTATCTTAATGAGGTAATAACAGTCTAGTTTAATTAGCTCAGCCTGTATAAAATGACTGTGTAAGGTATTCTTAAAACATAAAAACTAACAATGATTTATTCTGTGTGATAGGCGGAAATCGGTACGTTCTCCATACCATCCAATTATTCAGAAAATGATTCTTCACCCTCTGAAAAACAATTGAGGTATATGTATGTTCTGGTGTCACCTGTAACACAGGTGATGTGGGCCCATTTTTTGCATAAAATACATTGTATCCAGTCAAGTCCAAATGTGTCTTGATTATAAGACTCGGCACAAACTAAACAGAAACAGGCATTTTCTTCACTATCATCCTGCAGAATACGCTTCTTAACCTTTTCTGTCCGGGTTTCTTTACCTTTTCCTTTCCCTTTTCCTTTGCCTTTCCTTTACATTTTGTATCAGTCTGGCTACTTTTCATCTTTTTTAATAATTTTAATTGTGCTTCCTCCTCTAAGGCCAATTTTCCGGGAGTGTCAGTGAGAATCGTTGATTTCCTTAAACGTTTTCGTTTGGATTCGACGCGTGGTGGAGCTTTTGGAAGCAGTCTTATTGAGCATATGTTAAAATTATCATTTCTTGATGGTCCTGGCACATTTGAAGGTACTGGCTCATTTAGTGGGCTAAGCATAATAGACGATCTTGGCTCATTTGACGGTCCCGGCTCATTTGATGGTACCCGAGATATTTGATCAATCACCTCAGAAACACTTATATCAATATCAGGCATGTTACTTATAATTTCTGGATTGATAGAACTATCTCCGGGCTGAAGTGATCCTTGGTTTTCCATCGAAACAGTATTTAGATTGGGACAACCAGTTACAAATGATGGTGCAAAGTTGTAGTCTTCAAATAGCAGTTTTAACATGTTAATACTTACCCCACTCAATTTGTTAATTTTAGCCCCAAGGCTCCTTTTTTTACTTAATCAATTGTAGAAAATAATCTAGTCAAAATAATTATAAACAAATAATATAGTTTTAATGCCAATAAAATGCAGTTTGATTTGGAATAAAATTTAAATCAATTTAGCGAACAAATAAATCTTAAATCAATTTATTTCAACATAAGAAAAGTTCGTTTACCCGTCAATCCGAAGTCACTACGCACAACTAGTACAAGCGAGTGCCAGCCGGCAACTGACAAGTGAGTACACGTTCGGCTGCGTATATAGAATTTCTAAACCGAGTCTCACATTATTAACTCTTCACGTTTGGCGGGAATAAGCTTGTTAATTCTTACCCCCGTTAACACCAGCCCCGCTCTCCCCTATTTATTTATATACCTTCTTATGGTGTAGTAAGCACCTATAGATGCAGAACACCTGTCCGGCTTGGTTCGTAAAGAATGATTTGCAGTGCCTTGTGGCGGCCGCAAACAGATCCGTGGCAGGAACTTGTTTGTTGTTCTGCTGAGCGTCGTCATCGGAGTCACTTCCTGATACACTCGAGTCATCTGGAAGTAACCACACACTATAAATAATTTTACACACATAAACTCACGTGTTTTTCTCAACAGGGGTAGGCAAAAGTGCTACTAGGACACCCAAGTGTAGCCTTGAATTTTCCGTCCCATGATGTGACAGGGGCGAACCTATCGCCATATCGAGCATAAATTTCTAACTCCAGGCTGATAATGAATATAGAAAAATCCAATTTCACTTTGCCCACCCGGGATTCGAACCCGAGACCATAGCTTTGCAATCATACCGCAGTACAACTGCGGCACAGAGGCAGTTTTAGTAATCTTGAATGTAATATTTACTTTACATGTAAAAGAACATGTAAATGAGTAATTACCAAATCAGACAGGGCAAAACCAAATGATTTGAGACTTTCATACAAAAAATTTCAATTTTCAATCTTTATTATACACTGATTTATTATAAATACACAAAAGGATACTCTAAAATACAAAAGTACAAAAGGCGGTCTTATCGCTCTGAGCGATCTCTGCCAGACAACCTTTGGGTGGATATAAGAGAAGGAGAAAGAGAGATCAGTGTAAGAATAAAGAATAATGCTCAAAACGAAAAAAAGAAAAGAAAATAATAATAATAAACTAATTAATATACGAATAATAATATTAATACATATTCGTAACATAATACAAATACGCTATATATATAAATATATACATGTACGTATATACGTAAAATACAAATAAAATACATACAATATATATATATATACAGGGTATATCAAGACTGCTACCGAAAACGAAGCCGGGTGGTAGTTTAAGCGACTTCAGACACAATGCAATAGAAAAAGTTGCAAAAAAAAGCGACAATTTTTTTTAAATATTTTTTTCCTATGACCATATTTGGGTGGTAAATAAATTTTTCCCTAAAATAATAGTGTATACCCTTTTATTTATTAATACTCTAAGGTATAAAATAGTTTAAATTATTATTTTAGCAAAAACTATGGATTTACCACCCAAAAATGACGATATTTAAAAAATCATAAACAATAATTGTCACGTTTCTTTGCGAAATTTTTAGTTGCATTGTGTTTGTAGTCACTAAAACTACCACCCGGCTTCGTTTTCGGTAGCAGTCTTGAGATACCCGGTATATATATATATAATAATAAATAAATAAAAACACATCAATATAATCTGTTCATAGCGAAAAGTAATGCTCTTTCATCACCTTTTTGAAAGACGACAAAATTTGAGCCTGTCTTATCACTACAGGAAGGGCGTTCCATAATCGAACAGCTTCGACAGTGAATGATTTATCCGTAAATATAGTAGTGTGTACGGGCATTCTTAGTTTAAGATTCTCCGACGATCTCAAGGATCTCGAATGTGACTCATGAAGAAAAATAAATCGTTCTTTACGGTAAGAAGGGGCGAGAGGATTAAACAAAATATTGTAAAGAAGAGAGAGAATGTGAGTATTCCGACGAAGCCGTATAGGTAACCACTTGAGCTTAGCACGAAACTCGGAAACATGATCATATTTGCGTAATCCAAAAATCTAATACAGAAATTTTGAAGGCGCTCAAGTTTATCAAGTTCCACTTCGGTGAGGTCTAGATAGCTGACATCGACATAATCAAGGATGGGAAGAAGGAGTGATTGCGCAAGTGAAATCTTCGTGGCAATAGGTAGAAAATTGTGTAACCGTCGCAAGGACCTTGCCGAGGCAAACAGCTTGCGACTTACTTCTCGAAGCTGTGGACCCCAGGTGAACGATTGATCAAAGTGTACACCAAGATTTCTCACAGTTTCACTGTATGGAACAGTGATCCCATCACAAGAAATACTTGGTAGTTGGGTAAAATCAAGTCTCTAAATCATCCTGGGGCTGCCGACAACAATAACCTGAGTTTTCGATGGATTGACTTTCAAGCCATATGCCTTGCTCCACTCACAAATATGATAAATATCTAGATTTATTGTGGTAATCGCACTTACTATTTTGTCTAAAGGCGCTCGAGTGTAAATTTGTAGACCATCAGCGTAGAGGTGGTAGGAGGAGCGAAGATGATTAGTTATGGAGTTTATAAAAACTGCGAAGAGTAAAGGAGATAGCACGCCACCCTGTGGAACGCCAGTAGATACAGTGCTCCACGAGGATAAACTTTCCTCAACACTGATGCGTTGCTGGCGTCCGATACAGATAACTTCGAAACCAATCAACAGCCGTTGGAGATATGTTAAGAGACAACAGTATGCTTAGTAGGATATCAAAGTCGACGTTATTGAAGGCATTGCTAAAGTCAAGCAATGCTAAGACTGTTAGCATGCCTTCCTCCATACCAAACCTAATGCCATCCGCAATATGAGTCAGAATTGTAGTAGTGCTATGTCCTGGGCGAAACCCTGATTGGAAAGGATTTAAGAGGCTATTTTTGGTAAGGAAGTCATTTAATTGACTATGGATTAAACGTTCAAGGACTTTAGATAGGAATGGAAGAATGGAAATGGGACGAAAATCAGAAAGTACAGAGGAATTTGGTTTTTTTGGGAATAGGAATGATATTAGCCTCTTTCCAAGCAGTGGGAAATATCTGTGTGGAAATAGAGTGATTAAGGATATGGGTAATAACAGGAAGAATTTCGTCCAGGATGGGCAGAATCATATTACGGCTGACATGGTCAGTCCCCACTGCATTAGAAGAGATGAGCGTAATGGTCTTCTTAACATCACAACTAGTGAATTGTTTGAAGACAAAAGCAGAACAATTAGGAGTCTAAAGGGTAGAAAGGTGCTTTATGGTATTATCTTTGGTCCCCTTATCAAGGTAAGACAAAGAAGAAAAATGATAGTTTAAATCTAAGGATTTAGGAATAGAGTCCTGTCCAGATTTACCCATTCCTAGTGTCTTTAGAAATTTCCAGACTTTGGCTGGGTCCCCGTTTTCAACTGAGTTGTGAATGTGTCGGCGTTGAGCATTCCTACACACCTTGCTACACTGATTTCGAATGGCAACATACTTTAACCAATTCAACTCATTGGCACACTCATTCTATTGATTGGCTGACCTGCGACTTGAACCTAAGACTATAATTTATAACAGATTTAACTAAAACTGGGCCAATATGTAAACTGTGACATATATTTCATCTACAATTAAGTATTACAGCATTCTTTAATAGTCTGCAGATCATCTGTACAATAAATTAAACCAGGGATCGAAACCGGTTGCAAATAACGGTACCGGTATCGACCAATTTCGGTTACCTTTAAGATTTGGGGACCCGTTATAACGGTAACCAATGCAAATTATAAAGGTTACCCTTATATACGGGAACCGATTTAATACCGATAACCTAAAAAAGACCTTGACGGCAAAAGAGAGCGCATTGGAGAATAGTTACTCATTTCCATATTGTATACCAAGTGAAACATATACTTGGCGTGTTGTTTACCCAATATTCCTGGAATCGGTTCATTTTACTTGGATGTAATAGTGTTGAAAATAAAAGGAAATGAGTAAAGGCAAGGATTTGGTGTAATGTACTGTATAGTAAAGACATTTTTATATCTCAGTATACTTAATTCAATAAATAAATAGATAGATACCTAAATTCACATAAATAATATTATTTAGTACAAAAACCCTATATTTTTAAATTATAAAACATTAAAATATGATAAGCCACGCACCGAGCTAATGACCTTGAGCATTTATGTCTTTCTAATGCCTACTATACACGACGTCGTATTCGGTTGCGTCCGCCGACGTATAAGGGAAGTGATTTGTGCGTCTGTTATAGGTATTTAACGTCCACAGATGCGTCCGCCTCGAATCCGATTGTTGTCGGTTTTTGTGGCACGGATCAAAGGGTTTTGTTGCGAACGTCCGACTTCTGTCCACAAGTCTTCGCTTTTTTTACCATCGCACCACACTTTACCGCAGTAGAGTTCATTCGAGGGGGTTAACGTCACTCGCGTCCGTAGGCTTTGACCCTAGATTCCCTACACTTGACCCCTGGGTAGTGCCAAATGAGTGATACAGTTCGTGGTGGTAGGACTTAAGTGTCCGCCCGGGTAGCGACCACCATCCACGAGGCGTAAAGGCCGTCATAGTGATCTCCATAAGGGGATCGCGTTCCGGGATCAGCTCATGGTTTTCCGGTTTTTTCGAGGGGCCTTCTTGCAAGCCATGGTTGTAGGCTTCTTTGAGGGAACTGATATTGGGATCCTTCATGGCGCGACTCCTGATCCAAGCGCGGTACGCTGCCTGTTTGTCACCGACAGCATCGGCGCATGCACGATCGAACCAGGAGCGTCCACGGCCCTTACTGGCGATCTCAAAGGAAGGAATGTAATATTCCATTCCAAGTCTGATCTCGTCAGCAATAGCGTTGACACTTGCTGAGGGATCTTTACCCTCAAAGCAGCGCCGCCTCCAAGAGATGAATGCGAAATATTCCCGCATACCATCCCAATCTGCCACGAGTAATGCCAGACCCTCCGCTTAACCTGCACGGAACGTGGTGGTGATGCGAACGGTAATGACGATCCAACCAGGCAGTTATCAGAAGTGCCCAGAGGCGCACTAACGGTCACACGATACCCGGCGGGGTGACCTGCCAGCAGAAGTTACAGCAGAGAAGGCACATGACTCGCCACATCCGGGATCCTGGTGGGCTGATTCAGCAGTTGTGTCACGTCATGAGTCAGAGCGAATGCATGGGCAGCTCTGTCAGCATGATCAGTCTTGGAGGATCCCAGCCACAATTCATGATGAGCATTGAAATCCCCCAAGACCACCATTTCGGCTACCGGGAACTGCGCCTGAGCGTCATTAGCTGTCTGGCTAAGATACCTGAACAGCCGAGTCGCCTCATCGTCCCCGTGGTGAGAGCTGTAAAGGCACACGTAGATGCGGCTCAGGGAACCTACATCCACGTGCACCCACAGAGTGGAGAACGAGGGGTCCTCCATGCAGTGCAAACGGCGACAGCAGATGTCCGACCGAACACACAAGCATACCCCGGCTTTAGGCTTGAAGTTTACTTCAAGCGAATAACCGGGATACAACAGGTAAGAATCATCGGCCGGTCAACGAATCTGCGTCTCCGTTAGGAAGAACAAAGCAGGCTGGGCCGTCTCGAGATGGTGATGGACGGCATTGAGGTTCGTATGGGGTCCGCGGATATTAGTTAACTCCATAGTGAACGCAGTGGTGCGGTTATGCACCGCTGAAGGACCTGCTCTGTTTAATTGCACTGTCATGGTTGAAAGGATGGGATTGGTGCAGAGGCAACGAAGGGCTTAAGTTCGGGCACTAAGAAGGCCGAATGGGCACCGGCACGAAAGGGTCGGCAGAAAGCGAATTGACCGCCGGACGGAAGGGCCCCCGTACCCTCCCGGGATGGGCCGCCGAGACCCCACTTCCGGTCACCAACCGGCATGATGGACCCACCCAAGATTATGCGCGGCATGATGAGGCAGCCTCTTGAGGTGGTTAGCCCCTGTACTATACCGCGGGTGGCCAGCGGTCAACCGTTTCTACTGGTCTCCCTGGCCGGCGGATCAACGTTCCTCCCTTCGACAAAGGACCGAAAATACCTACACGGTACAACCTCATGCCCGGACTCAAGACCCTCGAAGAAACCGGAAAACCATTGGCTGATCCCGAAACGCGATCCCCTTATGGAGATCACTATGACGGCCTTTACGCCTCGTGGACGGTGGTCGCCACCCGGGCGTACACTTACGTCCTACCACCACGAACTATATCACTCATTTGGCATTACCCAGGGGTCAAGTGTAGGGAATCTAGGGTCAAAGCCTACGGACGCGAGTGACGTTAAGAGCGTTTATACCCTTTGCGCGCTTTTTGGCTAAAAAAACAGGACTTTTCAAACGAGTTAATAGCCACCAATAAATAATTTAAAGGAAAAATAATTAGTACTCATTTTAGAAAAGGTTCTCATCTAGGGATTTTGGTGGAAAACATTATAGATTGATGGATAATTTGTGAGCACTATAAGGATTACTGAACACAAGTTTCGTTATTTAGGCTTTAAGTGGCAATTTAGAAGCTTAAGATGTCCGAAATCACTAAATATAAAATGAAAATCTAGTGTCTAGTGTTGCTCTTTTCAAAACCAGTTTACAATGTAGTGATTTTTTACAAAATTTACAAGTTGGTTTAAATCAGAGCAGTTTAATAATAATATGTTGCTTTACAATAAATATTTTTGATATGAATATTATTATATTATAATTACTATGGCTGAGTGAAGTCGCCCAGAACGAAGAATCAGTATACTCTTTTTCGCCAAAGCAGTGAATAATTGCGAAAGCCTTATGTAATCCATCAATCAATCCATTACAATGTAAGCAAATCGGATAGACCAGTCTACGCAAGCAGCACCCGTTCACGAGTATGACGCATGTGCCAGCCATCATATTTTTTTTCACCAACTTATCGTACATAATTTTTTATAGAAATTTCATATTATAATAGAAGAACATCTTATCAATAAATTACCATTTTTATATTTCAACAAAATTAGTTTTCATGTTTTCTACAAATATTTTAAAAACCACTATAAAACACGCTGTCCGACGTGGATCAAATCAGACCGCCGCAAGGCCTTTTAGAGGAAGGACATATCGCTCGTCGCTCCGGCCTAGCTGCAGTCGATTTTTGCCGTACGTAGTAAAAATAGCCACGCGCGGACTGCGATTACCACATCTTAGTACTTTGGTAGTAAAACATATTTTTTTCTTTTTATTACCTACAATGATTTTGTAGTGAGTATAAATTATGTTTCAGATAATATAATGGGATGTAATTCCGAGGCTAAATTATGTTATATATTGTAATATAAAATTAAATATATTTCGTAATTGTAAGGGGTTGTAAGGCCCCTAACTCTTCTCATGTGTTCGAACACGAAATGATTAATAAACGTCCGTAGTGTCTACTGATTGAACACTGATTTGAATGCAACTTAACAATGTAATAATAACGAAAATATGATTAGTATCTAAATTTGTATTGTTCATTACTTGCACGGTAATATTTGTCTACTTATAATGCAAATAAAATATGTTTATGATATAATATTACCAATATATAAATCATAAGTTACATTTCAATTGAATATTAGAATTTTGAAGCGCACGGATCAAAGTTGGTTGCGCTGACTGTATAGCGAGGCGACGCGGCAGCCCTACGCACACAGCTTTGGTCGCTTATGTGTGAGTGAAATTAACGAAGAAATACCTATAGTTGACTTTGCGTGCAAGGTGTAAACGCTCTTAACCCCCTCGAATGAACTCTACTGCGGTAAAGTGTGGTGCGATGGTAAAAAAAAGCGAAGACTTGTGGACAGAAGTCGGACGTTCGCAACAAAACCCTTTGATCCGTGCCACAAAAACCGACAACAGTCGGATTCGAGGCGGACGCATCTGTGGACGTTAAATACCTATAACAGACGCACAAATCACCTCCTTTATATGTCGGCGGACGCAACCGAATACGACGTCGTGTATAGTAGGCATTAGAAAGACATAAATGCACAAGGTCATTTGCTCGGGACGTGGCTTATCTTATTTTTTCAAAGTATATAGGTAATCCGATTCCAAACCAAACAAATAATTCAACACTCTCGGGCGACGTGCGTACTGAATGAAATATCAATTAAGAGTCTCAAAATTCGAAAATCATAAAGAACGCGTTTGCGTCGAATTAATGCAAGTTATAATATGCACCAACCGGGGCGACGGCCTTGAGGTCGTGTTTGGTCGACACACGGCGCATCGACGCTTTGACTTTGGCCGACGACGCTTGAAACATAGAGGTAATCCTTATTTTGGTTACCGTTATGATACCGGTTAAATTCTAGGAATCTTATAAAATCGGCGTATAGGGGTTACCTTTAAAAATACCGGTATTTTTTTTTCGGTTGATACCAAAAAATACCGGTATTTCCGGAACCGTTTTCGGTCCCTGAATTAAACATACCTTGCCTATTATTAAACTGTCCCAACGTCAACGCATTCTTTCCGAAAAGCTTCCGTTTCAGGTTGTGCGTGTGCCAGTGATGCTTATAATGAGCTGTCTGCTGTGCTCTCGTTTCAAACGGTCCCACACCGCAGCATGAGCAGCAGTTACCATCGGCAGGGCCGTTCAGTGTCAATGCACTTAACCTTTTGAGTACACTCGCTTCGTCCACTGTAAATACAAACATAATTTAAGATATATCGGCTAAGTATATAGTGTTAAATATCCTTTAAACATGGAATAAATTACAAAAAAACATTTGATTTAATTTAACTTAGTATGTACCTATTTCTCATTGTTTATTTTATTTCAATATGTGTTACATTGTGCTGATGGCATTTTTAGTATAAGAACTTTAATAACTGTTCTTCATCTCTTTTGTATTAAGTCATTGTTAGTTTACTTAAATAAAGAGAAAAACAAATTTGAGGATTATTACAGAAGAATACTGGCTATCCAGATAAAATAAGACAAGGGGTTTTCTTTATAAATTCAAATTGGGATAATCAATTTCAATCTTATGGCGAACAATATTCTATAATGAAATTCCAATGTATATTTAGCATGTAATGAGTTTCACATAAGTCCTTTAGGCACTGCATATAAAGAATTATATAATACCTATGTAATTCAAAAGTTAAATCAGAAATAATTATTAACTATTATGAACAATTATAAAAGAAAGTATTTGTTGTCATAATAAATATTCAGAAACATTACTACACCCTTATCAACAATTACACGTAATGACAAAATATTATCTGCTTTTAAGGATAAATTCTCAATTGATAAGTCAATAAAGATAAATTTATTCATGTTCAAATGTGTGTATCGTGGAACATAAGTGTAAAGTTGAATTCAGAACTTTTTAGTCCATTTAATTAAATGACTTGCCTAGCCCTAAAACATTAAGGGATGATAAAAAAATTTGTGAAATATGAATATTTGGCTGTTCTTGTAGGGCAACAGGAGTGATTTACGTATTGTTTTTTTTTATTATTCCAATGAATGTCGAGACGAGCAGGCTGTTCGCCTGATGGTAAGCGATACGACAGCTCATAAACAGTAGCAGAACCAAACAACACCTCGAATCACAAAGCAATGCTTGGCACTCCACTGCGCTCGCCATCCTGAGACATAAGATGTTAAGTCTCAATATGTCCAGTAGTTACACTGGCTACAATGTCCTTCAATCCGAAACACAACAGTGCTTCTACACTGCTGTTTGACGGGAGAAATAGACAATGCGGTGGTGGACAATGTAAATGGATTTAAGTACACATGCTAGAAAAACAATGCTGTGACCTAGAAAAAAAACTCTCGGGAATATATCTAATTATGCAAACTTACACTGGGGATATTGAAGAATGGTTGATATCTGGCATCTACTAATTAAAGTACATATACATGAAAATAAGGTGTATTTTAATAATTACTTATCATGAAAATGATGTCAGAAATCTCTATTTTTAATTTGTCTTTTATTGAATAATACTATTTTTTTCCATATTCACAAACAAACTAACTGTAAACAATAAAGTAGATAAATTAGATATGATTTTTACAATACGTCATTCATACCAATTGCAATTTTTGACGTAAGAATATTAGCTCAATGGTTTTCCTCCTAAACATTATTGCAACATATTTTTTAATCTGGTACAAATCAATTAGATTTTAATGTGAATCTTCGACTAAAGATCTTGCTTATTAGTATCCCTATAATGCTGTCTTTGCCTTATTAAAATATAGTGATACAACATATGCTAGGCATATCACTTAAAATCTAGGTATTAAAATATAACCTAAAAATACGTATATGAAAGGATTTACTTACCAACTTGGTGGGATTCCGTGAGCATGCATGCTGCAACTTTTATACCTTTTAATAATCTCTCAAATTCATCCAATTCGTATGTCTTGACTGTTTTAGTTTTCACAATTTCTGATTTTGCAGCCATAACTTAAGTAGGACAGAGAATTTTAAGGCGACAGAAAGTATTTACATTACGAATACGAGAGCCTAAAACTAATAGTTTATCTTTTTAATTAATTCAATAAAATGTAATTAAATATCACTTAGCACCGATTTCAAGGAAACAAGGAAATTCGAGTTTTTGATTCGAGTTCCTTGATATAAATACTTTCTGCATTGTCGATGGTTAGTTTGACATGATTGACATTGACAGTTGACGTTTGTTACCATAGTGAAATAGAGCATACTGTGATTTGCCTGCGTTGGTACCTACGAAACCATATTATGGTAGGATGTTTATCTAAACCCGAAACACAAGATGGCGCTATTGTGGCAACTAACAAAAGTGGACATATCACGGAAAGAGCTTTAGATCCAATCTAAAGATCTTTCCTTCCAAAAAGACCGTAAACGATCTTTAATAACTTCCATCATTCTCTTTTCCACGGTTGATAACCGACTTGAATAGTCTGAAAATGTGTTAATATTTTTTACTTACTAGTAATTAATGAATCTACAACATTATTTATTTTTAGGACTAATGTATATACTATCGTTCAACGCTGCCTATTGGCATTCATGAAGTTTGTTAGTATAAAAAATAGAGGGCACTTTATGACAAGTCTAGTTATTACGTTCCGAATTGAACCTTGATATTTTCGAAATGATAAGACATAATAGTTGTGAACAAACTGAAAGGCGAATCCACATAATACTTTCATCCATTTATATATTTTTATTATATAACAATTTATAACAAACAGTTAGTAGATGGCATTATGTGTCAGTTACGACCTCTAAAATGGCTTTTAATTTTGTCCTTTTATTGATGATTGATGAACAGTGGGGACATAGAATTGTGTTAGTCTCATATTTAAAACAATAAAAACAATGCTAGTTTGCTTTTTATACTGCTAAACTTTTCAATGGCCTCACACTAGCTTTTTCAATTTAGTCCCTATTTTGAAAACTACTTATTATAGAGCCATACCGTAGTGAGATACTAGTTACAACTGGATTTCTAAAGGAATGGTCAGTTTCGGCTTGATTAGTACTATCATATTACAGAAAGCTAACTAGGCTTTGCTGCCGTATTTCGTTAGACAAGTAAAATTCCCGATGCCTAATACGCCTATCCTCCTACCATCCTTATTATTATATTTCCCTTCCCATTTTAAGAGGCCCAGAGAGAGAGAGAGTGCAAAGCACTTACAATAAAAACCTTGTAAATCTGGAATCTCCAAGTCGAGCTAAAAAGCGGCACAGTCGTACTATCCTTTTCTCGAAGCAATTCAAACCATTTTCAACCCTCCATAACTTCGTTGTGGTTAAAGCAAGAAGCCTGAATTTTCAGTTACTAAGCAGGCATTGTGTAAACACAGTATATTTAAAATTTCATTCAATTTGCACTAGTAGTTTAAGAATTGTAACATGTCAAACTTTCTTAATTTTGTCACTCACTGACTGACTGACCGATCATCAAAAGTCTAAGGCACTTCTAGCGGACATAGAACCTTCAAATTTAGAATATAACTAGTGTATAGTGTCTAAATTAAGGGGAAATTTAAACATTGCATAATTTCTGTCTAGTTTTCTAGATACACCAACTGCATGAATAACTTTGTAATCCTATATAAATGTATAGAATTACAAAGTAAATGAACCATAGTTTTTGATAGGTATCTATATATATGAGACATAACAGGAGGGAGGTATAAAGAGGGAAAGGGTGTATTCAGGCCATGAAACTTTACAACACTCCTCTAGAAAAACATGACGAAGAAAAACTTGCAAATAAATAGACTAAATAGATAGAAATTATCAATTACCATGAAAGAAAGAACACTAATTATCAAATCTGCTATATTTATGATAAATTGATACCTACAAAAATAAGAAAAAACCATAAGACAGAGGCTTTCAGAAAAATCGTTATATATATTCTAGAAGTAAAAAGTACCGAAAAGGAAAAAAGTAGGACTCTACAAAAAGACATGAGATCCCATCAAAAACATCCTGTAAATAAATTCCAAGTCTCGCAGCTCAGTTTTTCTACCGCAAAAAGTTGTAATATCCATATAATACTAAGTCGATTACTTTATTTAGACCTTGCTTAAGGGACCGTCTGTATAAAGTTATTATGTAAGTTATTATCATATCAATATTAAAAATTCTTTAAGTTTTAAATAAATAGATCGACTTGGCCAGCAGCATTATGTATAAATTTTACGATACATTATGTTTTCATGCAATGACCAAGTACCTAATACAAAACTATATTATTTATCATATTAGTATACTAAGTTTATCTATATTTACGACAACACTGTCGTTGCTTACCGTAAGGTGACTATTATATTTAAGCATCGATTATTACAAGACATGCCGTATAGCTCGGAGAATACCGAAGTAGGAAGTTCATTCCAGAGCTTGCACATAGGTGGTAAAAAGAACGCTGAAAACGTATCGTGAAAGAATAGTTTGCAGGTGTTAGGAATGAACTCTGCTGTGGTTACGGATGGTGCTATGGTAAAATGGCAACCGTGATACCATCTTTAACAGTTCCTCAGAGCACTACACGAGGAATAAATGATAGACCACTCTGAATAACCCGAAATCTATTTGCAGTCCTAATGTTCTCTGTGATATAAGAATTATTGACGATCCGATGAGTTCGTCGCTCTAAGGAGGTCAAGAGGGTTGAACTGGTATTTTGCAGCTCTTGCTCAGAGGTGGGAGCAGTATTCTACGTGGACCGGATCTGTGCGTTTTAGAGCAATAACCAATTACCTGATGTAAAGTATCGTTTGGCTCTGTCAAGGATCTCCAACTATTCGCTGGCTAATTTGGCCTTTTCTCCAAATAACTATATTATTTTATATTTTAAATAACATTGTGACGTTATATTTTATATCAGTATTTCTTGCATTTTAAATAGCTAAATTAGTTCTCAATCTAATACTTATACTTTAGTGACTTTAGTGTCTTAAAAACTTGACATATTGGCGATAAAGTTTTAAAGTACTTTGACAATATCTTCATTATTTAAGTCGCTTTGTTATTATTATCGTTTAGCCTGTATATATAAATAAATAATCAGCATCGAGATTTGTTAAACGTTAGTCTTCATACTTTGTCCTATTTCTCTATATGCTGGTACTGCAACATTTTTACCCTTCTTCGCTTGTTTCAATAACATATAAGATTTTTAAGATAACTTCTCAGGAAACCAAACGTAAAGCAGCCGATGGTCTAACTTTATACAAACGAATACACGGAGACATATCGCCCAAAATATTGTCGCGATTAAATTTTACTGTTCCTCGTACCTCGCCAAGATATCCTTTATCTCAAACCTTTACCCTATCCCGCAGTAGAACCGATTTAGGCAAATATGCTCCACTAAACAGATTAGCAAAAACCTACAACGATATGAACTCCCTTAATGAACTCTATATGTTCACTTCTAACAGTCTTCGCCAATATCCCAAAAGGTGCTATGACATCTTCAAAAGTAATACTTATTAATTCGTCCTTCTACCTTAATAACTTAAAAAATCCAATGATTTATTTTGTAAACTATATTCCTAAGATGTCATTACTGTAATTTATTTATTTATTTATTTATTTATTTAACACTTTATTGTACACCATATACATAAAAAGACAAAACTAAATGAAATAAAATATATGCACAAGTGGCGGTCTTATTGCTTGAAGCA
This sequence comes from Hyles vespertilio, assembly GCA_009982885.2. Taxonomy (NCBI): domain Eukaryota; kingdom Metazoa; phylum Arthropoda; class Insecta; order Lepidoptera; family Sphingidae; genus Hyles; species Hyles vespertilio. The sequence goes on from CM042811.1 coordinate 17,003,405, forward strand.
ATCTCTGCCAGACAACCATTTAGTTATATCAATAGTTATGTAAGTGAACTTTGTTGTGTTTAGTTAATTAGGCTAAATGTTTTTTTTTAATTCTTATAGTTTTTGACCATTTATACTTTTTAAAGCAATTTCTCTGTGAAACGAGAGGCCGCGGGTTCGATCCCCGCACCGAGAGAAATGTTTGTGCGGCCCACAAATATTTCTTCCGGGTCTGGGTGTTTGTGAGACCGAAAAGTCTCTCGTAGTTCCTGATACCCACGACACAAGACTCGATCTTAGTGTGCGGTCAGGACTATGTATGTGACTGTTGGGTGTATTTATTTATTCAATTTTAAGTTTGTATTTTTCTTTAATTTTGTATATTTCAGTCTAAAAATATTGAATTTGTTGTAAAAATATATTTGGTTAAGCCAATAGTGTTGTATACACCTGTAATGGTTTGCCACCTAGAATAAGTGAGGAGGTGATTTTCAAAAGTGGTCATCTCCAAATTCACGAATTGCACTAATAATGCCAGATGAATCTGCGGAGAATTCCTGACAATTTAATTGTAGATAAATCCATGTTAATAAAATAAAAAGTCCCCAAAAGGCATTTTAAAAAGGTGTTTATTTTCAAAAATGGCCTATTCCATCGATGCTTCCAAGGATACTTCCATTCAAACTTAGTCTAATCCAAATTGGCCAGTCACAACGCGTTTAGATGGGGCCGCCATCTTACATACATTAACATTGGCTAATAGGGTTGTCACTTATGACATCGGGCCCAAACGGATTTCTTTTGTTTCTTAAATTTTCTTCTTTATTTGTTATTTAACCTAATTAGTGCGCAGTATCTGCGGACTCTAGCCGCACCCACAAAAAAAAACCATGCGTATCCACTAAAAAAATATGTAATTATTAACTTATATTTATGATAATGTTTTGTCAGCCTACCGACTGGATATTCGTGTCTCACCAGGGCTCCCCATTGAAAATCAGCGCTGCAGTTTGCTTTTCCCATACTGCAGCATAAAGCTGAATGGGAGGCCCATTGTCGGCGCAATAGTTTAGTCACATAATATTGTTGCATAATAGTATTTTTGTCATGTTTTTATTTTATGTATATTTTGTTATTTTATTACCTACCTATGTATGTTTGCGCCTTCAATAAATGTATTTCTTGACATGACATATTTAATTTAGTTTTAAATAAATATGTCATCTTTTTTATATAACTAAAATTTCTCGATGACGAAAGCTCGCGCTGCACATTCGCTAGTGTGTCGCTAGCAGTCTCATGTGAGTTTATCTATTTTTTAGATTGAACGCATTTTTTTAATTAAAATCTATGATGAAACGAATCTTTAAAACAGATCACAATAATGATAACTGATAAACACCTTCTGTCAATTGGAAAGAGTTTTGTTATGCGAAATCATAAAGACAGGACATAACGAGATCGGGTGGAAAAAGTGTATAGTGGACGGCTGTCTCGTCGAGAAAGTTAGTACCCGAAATGATAAGTTTCTGATGTGAATTGGATTTCAGACTTAAAAAATATATGAACTTGGGTGGATTGGGACCGGCCCGCCAGTTAAAGATAAAACATTTCCTATGTCCTTTCTCAAAATGCCTTTGTTATCATCAAAATGTCATCATCGAAATGGGTATTTAATGACAAATTGATATTCAATCTTTTAAAATATCAACATAATATTATGTAATTTTATAATAATTCTTTTTCAGGAAAAATTAAGAACATTATTATAAAATTAATTCATTGAAATTGCAAGTTGCAACCCTATATAATCAGATATTTTTTTGGTCACATCCGAACACTTATTTTCAAAAATATCCAAATCCAATTCATTTGTTTTCACAAGTAGTCAAATCCAACATTTACAATCAAAAGTAGCCAAATCCAAACTTTAATGTCGTTTATCTAATTAAATACACTGTAAACTTTCATTTACCTATTGAAATTCGCACCTCAAACATTAAAACTATCAGAGTAATGCACTTCCAAGTTCCAGCTTAATATCAGCTATAAGAAACGCTAGGCAATAAATGTACAATTTCTCGATTTGTACAAAAGTGGATTTGGCTGATATTGAAAATTACCTCCTGAAGTATATAATGTGAATCTCTAATATGTTTTTTGTGTAATGAATCGATGGTGTGTATATTATTAAATAAAATAAATAAATGTAATATTCAAAAGATCTAGTGAATGATTATTTGAATGGTGAATATTTTGATTTTAATTTTGAAAGGAGCAACCTGGTCACATGATGATAGGGGAACACGACTTGCGCCTGTAAACATCTACAACGGTTGAATCATGGATGCGTTGCCGGCTTGTCAAATCAGGAGAGGAACGGGAAGAAAAAAGGAAAAATGAGGAAAGTGGACATCGGCAATCTCACTCACCGAACGAAAAGCGACAACAAAGTCCTTCCTGTGGATCTCCTGAGAGACCGTGGCACCGCCTCTGAATAGCATGCCCATTCATGCTGAATCACAATACTGGTGGTAGTTTGCTCATATTTGAGAGGCTGCATGGTAGGTACAAACGCAACGTCTGTTTCTCCCACCAAACAGCAATTTTAAAGCACTGTGTGTTGCGAATTGAAGGACATTGTTTGACAGCCTCCGTAGCGCAGTTGGTTAGACGCCGCCTGTGAAACGAGAGGCCGCGGGTTCGATCCCCGCACCGAGAGAAATGTTTGTGCGGCCCACAAATATTTCTTCCGGGTCTGGGTGTTTGTGAGACCGAAAAGTCTCTCGTAGTTCCTGATACCCACGACACAAGACTCGGTCTTAGTGTGGGGTCAGGACTATGTATGTGACTGTTGGGTGTATTTATTTATTTATTTATTTATTGTAACCAGAGTAACTACTGGATATATTGAGACTTCACATATTATGTATTAGGATGGCGAGTATAGAGGAATGCCAAGAATTGCGTTATGATTAATGGTATTGTTTGGATTTGCTACTATACATGAGCAGTCGTATCGCTTATTATCAGGCAAATGGCTTATGGCATGGTCGCCTCTTTTTTCATTGCACTTTAAAAAATGCAAAATCATTATGATTTGGCGAGTTTTGGAACTGTTTTTGGTGGGATAACATAAGTAAAGTAAAGGTACTTCTTTCGTATTTTCCGGAGCCGCCTATAATATGGCGTATCCATGATAAGTGTATAATAACATTATGAGTATTCATATTACAATACAAAATTAGTGAGTCCTCACAAATATTTCTTCCCAGAGATGTTACGATAGTTATAGATTCATCTTGCCTAGTGGTTGCACACTACTGACTAACTAAAAATATGACTACATTAAGCAATACAAATATTATTTGAGAGTTTAAACCAATATAAACGAGTTTGAAACGTGTTCACATTATATATTTTTGTCACGATGAATGGCGAGATGAATATGCCATTCGTCTGATGGCAAACAATACGACCGCTCACGGACAGTAGCAAAACCAAAAATCACCATGGATAACAAAGCAATGCTTGGCATTACACTGCGCTCGCCATCCTTAGGCATGATATGTTAAGCCGCTAAAAGTCCAGTAGTTACTCTAGCTATAAAGTTTTTCAAACCGGAACACAACAGTGCATTCACAATGCTGTTTGGCAGGAGAATTAGACATTGCGGTGGTATCTACGCAGGCGGCCTCTCACATGTGAGATTGCTACCACCAGTAAAATTCTTGTATCAGGTTATAAGGTTACTATTATAATTTGTCTGTGGTAACAGAGCACGAGAAAGATCGCCTATGAGGTGGACTGACCAGATAAAAAGTAAAAACGGCAGTAAATAGCTCATCATCATTATATTTTTTTATTATTTTTTACATTAATATCAATTTCAATTTTGATTTTAATTTAGTTTATTATTTGTATTAATTTTTAATTTAATTTAATTTTACTTTGTGGTGAGCATACTTTGTGCTTGTTGTGATTTCCTATAACTGAGGAAACACGCTGATTTTGTACTATGTGATATTATTATTAATATAACGCTATGTGTATTCCTTGTGGGAAATACTTTTAATAAATAAATTAAAATAAAATAAAATGCATGAGGAAGGCGGCCATCAGAAAAGAGTGGCGGCGCATAAGGTACAAGCCACCAACACCTAGAGTGATGACCACAACCTCTCTTTCAAGAATGACACCGGCAAAGAAGTAGACTAAAATTTGATTAAAATTAAATATTAAGTTAGTTCAAGATTTATTTGGTGTACAAAAAAGAATAAATAAAATAAAATTTGTAAGTCTCATCTACGTTTCGCAGTGGATTTCCTGTAAATGCTGCTTAAGAGACAGAAATAGAGGGAGAGGGCGAGAATATTATTGTCTTTTACAGTTTCTATATGCGTATTTTATCTTCCATCCTGCTTCTACGGAATATTTGTGCTCGCTTCATTTTCTTGGAATAGAAGGAACACGCTGTACTTCATTTGCAACGAGTATTATGTAAAAGCTTCGTAATGCAAGTTTTGCAAGACACTGGAAATAATATGTAGTGAATATTTAATTAAATTAATATACATTTTAGTAATTAATTGCTAATGTAACGAATAAACATGAAAATATTCGTAAGACAATAAAGTAAGTTTAAATAAGTTTCTACCATTTCTTGTCATATATTGAGATAGATAAATAATAATTTCTAGCTAAATAATGTATTATACATATTATATTACTACAGATATAGTTACTTCAAAATTATTACGTTAATCATTATTTTTTTACACATGGAAAAACTTGCTATGTATTTGAAATTATATTTACAAAATATGCCATCACCCAAGTCTTATCCACAGACCACACGTCATTGCAATAACTATGTTTTAAATCGGAAATACTACGAAAAATATTCATCGCTCGCGTGCAGCAAATCTGCCAGCTTTCACTGGTTATTCATCTTTAAAAATGGGAGGGCGCTCACCCCACCCCTTCGTACGCCATACCAGAAATCTGCCGCCCCTCTGGCAGCCTCTGCATCGACACGCCCACTAGTTATTAACTCACAAATACGCGGAATACATTTTTATCTCATAACTATTTATTTTACAAGACAAGAGGCTTACTCCGCCATTTTTGCATTAACAAAATGGAAGTAATAAGCAGCTTATAACATTGAGCCTAATGGATGCAGGTGGGGAATATTAATACCCGATATATACGCCGTGGCATTGTTATTTTATTTTACAATAGTGGGCAGCGCCACCCCGGTCTCCCGTGCATTTTCCGACTAAAGCCTCTGCGAGCTCAAATTATTGCATTTAAAATGGACGTGTAACACTATAGCTGTGTTGAGAGGCCGGCGGGTGCGCTCGATTGACGGAGGGTTGCAAAGCAAATTAAAGTATGCAACATCCCCATTCTCCCCCGACTGTGTAACCTAGGTACCGTCGACAGACTATTCTGATCTGTTCAATTTATTCAAAAAATGATAATACAATGCATGAAAACTCATTCAAAGTAATGGCTCAGTTATAAGTCATATAAATAAAATAAAATAAATAATAAATCACATTTATTCATTCAAGTGCGTTCTCATAAATCTATTTCGAATATATTGTTACTTAGCCTAGTAAGTTTCTTTTTTTTCTTAAATGCTTGCTTGTATCATCACCGAATGTTTAATAAATAAAGTTAAATACGAGTATTAAGACAATTTGATTTTCTAACTTTTACAACCTATCTGCGGTAGCTCGTAATTGGCTATTTTATGTATACAATTTGTATAAGATATGTTTGTTTGCTATTGATAGCCGTGAGCCACACAAATAAAATGAAATAAATAAATATGAAGATAGTACTTTTAAGTTTTATCACCATTTAAACGAAATCTATTAAATGCGATTTTGCGCAGTCATCTTTTCGATACTCCAAATGTACTGAAAGGTCTATCCTTAATTTTTATATCAACGCTCAAATTTATAAATACACTTCGTTCACCTTGCGTGTTGCCACGTCTTTTCATAACGGTCTTGTCAACCATTCACTAACTTATTCCCCAAGTCAAGCGTACACAAGTTTTACAACCCTTGCAACTTTGTTATAACTTGTTCCGTGTAGACGCAAGTTCCGCCGCTGCACTGAAGATTTCAAGAGCAACCTGTTGAAAGCAGACTAGGACTAGGTATTTGAATATTCCTGCGATCTTTGTACAGCTTGTTGATTTGGTCTATACAGTATACTCGAGATGCTTTAAATTATTACTACCGTACGATAGGACCTATAGGGATGTTGACTCATGTTATAAATCCGTGTAAAAATTTTACATTTTTAAGACGTATTTTAAAACCGCATATCATATTTTGGGAACCTAATTGTTCGTAATAAACATATTTTATTAATCAACCATTATCAATATCAGTGTCTTCAATGAGGTTAATAGTTTTGAAAAGCTTTGATAATTTCACCGATATTGTCAAGGACCCCAAGGAAATCTAGTACACATGATGAAAAAATTGTTGATGCATAACTTGACGTTTTTAAAATAACCACTTATAAACTGATAGCTTCATAGCTTTTACGAGGGTTACTATAATTTTAATTAGCCCACTTTAAGAGAAGATACTATGTTAGTGATATATTCGGTCCAAATGTATGTATACAGGGTATCTCAAGACTGCTACCGAAAACGAAGCCGGGTGGTAGTTTTAGTGGCTACTAACACAATGCAATTAAAAATTTCGCATAGAAACGCGACAATTATTTTTTATTGTCGCTTATTTTTGAAACTTTTTCAGTTGCATTGTGTCTGAAGTCGCTTAAACTACCACCCGGATTCGTTTTCGGTAGCAGTCTTGATATACCCTGTATAATATTTAAGTCGTTTACAAAATCTATTGATTCGTTTTATTGTTTTATCATCATTAGACGTCTTCTTTTGTTTCGCATCTATTTCCGCGATGATTACTTTTTTTAACCCCAAAAAACTACTGGCAAAGGATGTATTCCACTGAATACACCTGCACAATGTAACTACGCATATTATGTTCGTATTAAGTTACCACCTGCCCTCACAACACGATCACAATAATTGATAACCCCAAATTGCCCAATCAGTGCCTACCTCCCTTCGCTTCAAGCGTTGTCATGGCGACGCTAATAGGAGAAAATCTCCGTGAAAAAAAAAACATAAACGTGCCTCATAACAACGGATTCTTATCAATTAATTTGCTTTGGAAATGATTTGTTAGCTAGTGATGTGGCGCGGTGTGGCTTGAAATGTATTGTAGATATTCTTTTGGAGTTTTGAATGAGCTCCAATATTAGGATCTTTAAGTCGCAGGGTCAACTTTTGGATATTGACAAAGTAATGGGCCATTGTTCATAGATAATTGTACAGAAAAACTCACTTAAAAAGTATTTTATTTATTACGGCGTGATACAAGAAAGTAAACTTTCTTTAGTTGTCGTTTTTAAAACGTAAAGCAGCCTAAAAACAGTCCCCAATTTCTACCAAATACTTACTTTTAATTAAAAATCTTGAATTAATCCAAATTACAATTAATGTTTTCGTCACTTTATTATACATAGTTATCCTTTATTTCCTTCACCTTAATTTAAAACATGTCAATTATCGGCTTAACTGAATTGAAATAATGGAAAAGTGTGTATATTTTTCAATTCAATTATCCAATTAGCTCATTATCAAGGGGAGGAAAATACCCTGAAGCTACTTTCCCGACGGGCAAACAGTAAAACCATTAGCCGTCAAATCACCCTTATTCTAATTCTAATCTTATTCTAATCCTAATTCTCCTTATTTTGTGTAAACGGCAACCGTTACAAACTATGCATATTATTTATTTGCTGTATTTGAAGATTTAATTTTCTTCAAAATTATACATATTGAGAAATATATTTGGTTGAAGATAATATTTTTGCTTTATTTAAATATCATATTGTCGGCATAGCATACGTAATTAAGAAGATTTACACGCTACACCCTTGCTTGAATCACTATGGCGGCTTTTCCTCCCATTATATACTGACAATAACATCTCAAGGAAGATACTTCCCGATTTTATAAAAATATTAAAATACGAAGTCTTTTTATGCTAAAATATCGATAAACTAATCCTTTTAATTGCTTCTCGAAAACGGATTAAGAATATTAATACTATTTTCAGTGTTGTTATTACAGAATTTTAAGAAATATTCCGAGAAATGTTAATACAAAATTAGCTTCAGGGTGTTGGGAACGATCTTGTTTATTCGACATAATTTAGAATATAATTTATGTTCACGAAATTGTGTAGCAAAAATATAAGACGTCTGGAAAAATAATATGAAAAACAAACATAGTACCATTATGAAACTGAAAGTATGTTTTTGTTATTGCGGCAATTAATTAACTACCAAACGGCTTTATAATGAGTGAAAACAACTTTTATGTACTAAGCATGAAATCATTGCTTATTTTCTCCTTGTATTTTTTAAATACTGAACAGAAATCTATGGACAAAGAGAAAATGGAGTTTTGTTCAAATTTAGAATGTGATGACGTCAGTCAGGTCAATGTGTGTGGAATAAGAACTGAAGGAGATGGATTTCGACTGAAATTGTTCGAAAATGAATGCAAATTGTTGAAATATGGTTGCCAAGTCGATAATTCTGAAGGTAATTTCTATTTAATACATTTGAAAGTCATTTAAATTCGATTTTATTTAGTAGTGAACAAATTAATTAATTAAGTATCATATGTTAGATCTCTGTAACCCTAATCGCTAAATTCACCACAAGTCAAAATTTTATCGAAAGCGGTAATTACTCGTTGAAATAATTCGTACATAAAAATATTTAGTTTGTTCCTTATTTCTTGATTACGTAATAATATAAAAAAATACATTAATGTTGGCTGGCCTAATGCGGGTTGGGCCATCCAACCCGCATTAGGCTAGCGTGGTGGACTATATGGCCTAACCACTCTCAATCGTACTTTCGATTGTAGAGTAGGCCCGTGCCCTGCAGTGGGACGTATATGGGCTGACACAATACAATACAATACATTAATGTTCTTAAGAATATAAAAAAATGAAAACATGTTTTTTTTTTTAAAGCTATGTATATTACCTGTTTTACGAACTAAACGTTCAGTACAATTACCTAACCTAACGTGTTTTTTAACCTATTATGTCCCACTGCTGGGCATAGGTGTCCCAAACTCCTTCCACTTATCCCTAACAGTTGCTCATACCATCATAATGCTGCTAAATTGGTTGAGGTCGTCACGCATGAAACACAATGTATCTCACAAGTAATACATATTATATTATACAAGATTGTTTAGTGGAATGGCCAAGTTAATCCATTTTGTTTGAAAACTTATAAAAAATTTAATATTGATACGATCACTACCTATATGATTTTGTTACGTTAACTACTTACGTCTTCCGTTGACGCCGAAGCATATCGGCGGCTCAATAGACGGATCTGGAAGTCCTTGCGACACGATGTCCGTGCTCACAATACTGTGAGCATTAAGGAGACAATTGAGCGGAACGGAGGCTCCAAAGTGTTTGCAAGAGACTTGTCTATTGGGCAAAGCCAGTTGTCTAGGCTGAAGACGGAAGACGGCCGCGTGGTATCGACGAGGGCAGAGGTATTAAGGGAGATCGAGAGGTTCTACGGACAGCTTTACACCTCGGTTGCCAAACCTACTGTTAGCTCGGCCGAAGACCCGAGAGCCGAGTTAATCCGACACTTTAGCGATGATATCCCGGACATCAGCCTGTTTGAGATTGAGATGGCCCTCAAACAACTTAAAAACAACAAGGCGCCGGGTGAGGACAGAATCACTTCAGAGCTTCTGAAAGCGGGCGGAACGCCGGTACTGAAAGTCCTTCAGAGGCTCTTCAATTCCGTTCTCCTCGAGGGCTCAACGCCGGAGGCATGGAGCAGGAGCTTGGTGGTACTGTTCTTCAAAAAAGGTGATAACACTTTGCTGAAGAACTACAGGCCCATCTCGCTCCTGAGCCATGTCTATAAGTTGTTTTCAAGGGTCATCACAAATCGTCTCGAAGGCAGGTTTGATGACTTCCAGCCTCCCGAACAAGCCGGTTTCCGAAAAGGCTTTAGTACCATAGACCATATTCATACGCTACGGCAGGTTATACAAAAAACCGAGGAGTATAACTTGCCGCTTTGTTTAGCGTTTGTGGACTATGAGAAAGCCTTTGATTCGATCGAGACCTGGGCTGTGCTACAGCCTCTTCAGCGGTGCCACATAGACTATCGGTACATCGAAGTGTTGAGGTGTATATACAACAACGCCACCATGTCGGTCCGAGTACAGGATCAGAGCACGAAGGCTATTCCACTACAGAGAGGCGTGAGACAGGGAGATGTCATATCTCCGAAACTGTTCACTGCCGCGCTGGAAAATGCCTTCAAGCTCTTGCAGTGGAAAGAATTCGGCATCAACATCAACGGCGAGTATATTACTCACCTTCGATTTGCCGACGATATTGTAGTCTTGGCAGAATCGCTGGAAGACCTTAGCACTATGCTCGAAGACCTTAATCGAGTTTCCCAACAGGTGGGTCTTAAAATAAACATGGATAAAACGAAGATCATGTCGAATATCCATGTTGTGCCCACCCCCATTGGAGTTGGGGGCTCGACTCTCGAAGTTGTAGACGAATATGTCTATTTAGGACAAGTGGTCCGGTTAGGCAGGTCCAACTTCGAGAGAGAGGTCAATCGGCGAATCCAACTCGGTTGGGCAGCGTTCGGGAAACTTCGCGACGTCTTCTCGTCCAAAATACCTCAGTGCCTAAAATCGAAAGTCTTCGATAGTTGTGTGTTACCAGTGATGACATACGGCACCGAGACGTGGCCTCTCACTGTGGGCCTCATTAAAAGGCTCAAAGTCACTCAACGAGCCATGGAGCGGGCTATGCTCGGTGTTTCCCTACGAGATCGAATCAGAAATGAGGAGATCCGTAGGAGAACCAAGGTTACCGACATAGCCCATAGGATTGGCAAGTTGAAGTGGCAGTGGGCCGGGCACATAGCTCGTAGAACCGATGGCCGTTGGGGCCGAAAGGTTCTCGAGTGGAGGCCACGTACAGGCAAGCGAAGTGTTGGACGCCCGCCTACAAGGTGGACGGACGATCTGACTAAGGTCGCAGGAAGTCGCTGGATGCAGGCCGCTTCCAACAGGTCATTGTGGAGATCCTTGGGGGAGGCCTATGTTCAGCAGTGGACTTCCTGTGGCTGATATGATGATGATGATGATGAACTACTTACGTAATAACAAGATATTAATAGGGGCTTAACTATTTAACCGACTTGGTATTTTACAATTTTTTACGGTAGAACAATTGAGTTGCGGGACTTTGTATTTTTTAAGTTGTTTTTTTCGCTGGGATCTATTTAACGACTAACGTATTGTTTGAGATTTGTATTATAATGATAAGTTTATTTTTTATTTTTAACACGACATTTAAAAGTATTGATATTTCCTGATGTATATTTTATCTTAAATTTTATCAGGGTTGTCGAAGGCTTATATATTTTTCAAATAAAAAGGAATAATATCGCCAAGAATAGGCATGATTCAAAACAATTTATCTTGGGCATGATCTTGTTGAGGCTGAGATTCTTTTAAAGCAAACAAACAAGCTATTTATGTATTAAATATTTTCATAAGGGTTCCGTTTTTTAAGAGATTGCGGACTATCATTGAGGTATTACACTAGAGCGGACATCGGGAACAAAATCTCTGCGTATGGTGCGTGCACACGGGTACACAGAAAAGCGAGAGGGAAGATAATGTTACTTTGTAGGCGTGGCAGAGACAGAAATTGGAGCGGTACGATACCCTCAATTTTGTTCCAAACATTTTATTTGCAGTGTCTCCTCTAGTATATTATCTCAATGCGGACCATAAAAAAATATAAGAACAACGATGCTGTAGTGATTTCATCACAGTATTTATTTTAGACAATAGGTCCGGCAAACGAACAAACAGGTCACCTTATGGTAAGTGATCACTGTCGCTGGCACAAACACCCAGACCCGAGACAAATATCAGTGCGGGGATCGAACCCGCAGCCTCTCGTTTCACAGCCGGCGTCTAACCAACATCGGAGGCTTTCTAATCATTCAATCATTCATAATCAATCATTTCCAACACTAGAAATAACATTTACTCATCATCATCATCATCATATCAGCCACAGGAAGTCCACTGCTGAACATAGGCCTCCCCCAAGCATAACATAACCTAACATTTACTAGTTTTTTTTTTTTTTTTTTATAATGACCTGGCATAGTGGCGGCATTGCACCTGATGGAAAGTGCCAATGCCGCCCAGGCAGAGTATCCATTGGCATCGGACGGCAGTCCCATGCCAATGGAAACAATTATGCCGGCCTGCTTAGGTGCCTCTTCACACCACGGCGGAAGGACCCAGCATTGTAGGAAGGAGGGAACACGTGCGCCGGCAAACAATTCCACAGCCTGACGGTGCGGCACAGAAACGAATTTGAGAACCGTTTGGTTCGCGCCGGGATGGTGTGGACCGTCAAGCTATGGCTTCGCAAGCCAGCACGCGTGGTTCTGGTTAGGAATGGAGAGGAGGGGAGCAAGTTAAACAATTCCTCAGAGCACTCACCGTGATACAGGCGGTAGAACACACTTAGAGAGGCGACATCTCTCCGGAGTTGTAGCGACTCCAAGTTGCTCGTAACGTCTGCATCATTCACAATGCGGATGGCCCGCCGCTGCAATCCATCTAAGGCATCGAGCAGGTACTGGGCGGATCCATCCCAAAGGTGCGAGCAGTACTCCATACCCGGCCGGACCTGCGCTTTATATAAGCGGCAAAGCTGACCGGGCGTGAAAAACCGACGCACCCTGTTCAGGACTCCAACCCTGCGTGATGTGGCAGATATTACGCCCTCGATGTGATTCCTTGGATTGAGATCACAGCGGATATCCACACCAAAGATACACAGGTCATTCCGCACTGAGAGGCGAGTACCCTGAAGAATGGGGAGGGGAGAGAACGGGGATTTTTTGCACGTGAACGCACACACCTGGGTTTTCTTGGCATTGAACTCAACCATATTCCTGGAACCCCACGTAGAAATGAGATCCAAGGTCCTGTTGAGCTCAATGACAAGATCTTCGCGTCCCTTCACAGTTTCGACACGGCAACCTGGAGGCCCGCAGTGGTATCGCCCATGAACCGTGCTGTCATCTGCATAGCAATGAATGTTGCCAAGCGACAACATGTCATTGATATGCAGAATAAACAAGGTGGGCGACAGCACCGAGCCCTGAGGAACTCCGGCATTTACCGACATGAGCGCCGAAGCGTGTCCGTCTACGACTACACGTATTCTACGCCCGTGCAGAAAGCCGGAAATCCACGAACACAGGTTGCCGGGTAGACCGTATGCCGGAAGCTTGGACAGAAGACCACGGTGCCAGACCCTATCAAACGCCTTGGCAATGTCGAGGCTCACAGCAAGAGCCTCGCCACGCCGGTCTATCGCCTCACCCCAGTGATGCAGGACAAACGCTAGAAGATCACCCGTCGATCGATTATGGCGGAATCCGTATTGTCGGTCACTGATCAACGAGTGATCCTCCAGGTAGCGGACCAATTGAGCGTTTATGATCCGCTCCATGACCTTACACATCACTGAGGTGATAGCGATAGGGCGGTAATTGGTAGGGTCCGATCGATCACCCTTTTAGGGGATCGGTTGCACATTGGCCTCCCTCCAAGATTCCGGCACAACACCTGTGCGGTAGGACGCTCGGTAGAGGCGAGTCAGTGCTGGAGACAACTCGGCTGCACAAGCCCTTAAAACCACCGCTGGTATCCCATCCGGACCACTGGCTTTCCGCACATCGAGAGACCGTAACTCACGCCGCACATCACACTGCCTGATGCGAATATCTGCCATTGAGAAACCGCAATCAGGCAGTGTAGGCAGCGACTGGGAACCACGGTCTTCGAGGCGGGAATTAGCCGCAAAGAGATTTGCCAGCAAGGCAGCCTTCTCTTGCGGCTTGTGGGCCAGCGACCCTTCTGGGTACCTCAGCGGCGGCAACGCTGGACGGCAGAAGTTAGATTGGACGGCCCTGGCTAACCTCCAATAAGCACGACTGCTAGTTGGGTGATCGGCCAACGCACGCCCAATCCTGCTAACGCGCTGGGCATCCGCCCTAACGTAGGCCTTCTTGCAGGCCTTGGAGGCACGGTTATAGGCTTCTTTGAGGGAACTGATATTGGGATCCTTCATGGCGCGACAATTAGTATTATTAGAATATAGTTAAGTTAAAGAAAAAACGAATAAAGATTCATAATCATTTTAATACCTTTACAATGATTACGAATAAAGTAAGAAAAAACTACTTAAAAAAATAAACGGAGTATCCATCGGTTGAGTGAGAGAAATTTTAATTATTTTTGCACTACGTGAAATATTAGTTTTAGTTAACGTATGTTATGTATTATAATATCATTTTTTGTTGTACAATATAATGCGTTATGTCTATTTCTCCCGCCAAACGGTAGTTTAAATGCACTGTTATGTTTCGAATTGAATGACATTGTAGCCAGAGTAACTACTGGACATATTGAGACTATATCTTACGTCTCAGGATGGCGAGCGCAGTAGAATGCCAAGGATTGCTTAATGCTTTGTAATTCAAGATGTTGTTTGGTTTTGCTACTGTTCATGAGCGGTCGTGTCGCTAATAATCAGTTGAACGGCATGCTCGTCTCACCATTCATTGCAATAAATAAAAATTGTACACCCTGTTATTATTAATGGCGCTATGGTACGAACAGCTTTAAATTATTATTTTATCATAATGGATTTATAGTACGAGAGATGACAACCAAAATTTTTGTCTCATAGCAATACGGCTACAACCGCATCAAATTGATAGATTTGATTATTTCGAACTCGAAAATACCAATTTCAGACATTTTTCGCGTAGCGTTTGACCGAACAGAATTTTCAAAAATGTCAACAAATTTTACCGGATTGTATCATAGCAATCTGTCTGATTTTCTGACTGTAGTTATATAATAGCTCTAAGATACCAAAAACATATTAACGCTACAGTAGTGTAGCGCGAACCCAAAAAAACATTTAGAAAAATTTAAAATGAGAAAAAAAAATGATGATAGCAATCCGTCTGAAAATGTTCTTTACGGGTAAATTATGATTAGTTAATAGGAAAAAAAATATTTTCAGAAGGAAATTTGGATGCATCAAATTTTGAGACCATTCTAAATATATTAAGGAATTTTACCGATCGGTATCATAGCAATCTGTCTGAAAATTGTTGAACGCGATGAAATGAATTATCCAAATATAAAAAAAGATATATATCAGAAGAATTCTGTGTAGCATCTCCTTTATCAGACAACTTTTCGATACCGACCGTGTTGAAGCGTGACTGATTGCAAGTTGGGCAATTACCATGATTTTGTCTTGCCAAAATAGAGCGCGGACAACGTATCTATTCTATAAAAAAAATTGATTATTTTGAATTCCTAAAAACCCACTCTTCCATCCCTACAAACGTCGTCAATGGTAGATGAGCAAACCGTGCCTTGTCATTGGGAATAGAAGAAAAAACGTCCGCGAGCCCTCGGACAACCAGCGGCACACCTACGTCCGTCTGAGCAACTTATAGTTTGCTGTCACCTTAAGTGAGCATCATTTCAACGGTTAGGACAGCTGGTGAGTGACTATGTATACTAAGAGAGTGGCAGGAGCGTAACATGCAAAAAACCATTCCCACCGCAGCAGGAGCGTAAGAAGCGCTCAGGCATCGGCCTAGCGACTCCAAAACGTTCTTTTCTCTTTT
This sequence comes from Hyles vespertilio, assembly GCA_009982885.2. Classification (NCBI taxonomy): domain Eukaryota; kingdom Metazoa; phylum Arthropoda; class Insecta; order Lepidoptera; family Sphingidae; genus Hyles; species Hyles vespertilio. The sequence continues at coordinate 17,019,275 of CM042811.1, forward strand.
GGGAGTACACGCGACATCAAAAATTTCTGAAAACAGTTTTTTTGTAATCCTGCCAAATATACGAACGGTTGAAAAAAAATTCATTTGGATTGCTATAATTATTATATATATTTGGTCAGCTAAATTTGTTGCCATTTTCAAAAATTCGCTTCAGCTATATACTACGCGCAAAATTGCTGAAAACCAACATATTCGTCATAAAATTATAAAATCTATGTACATTTCCAATATCAGACGTATTGCTATGATACCGATTGCCTTTTTTTTTGGACACAGCAGAAATAGCCTCACATGCAATTGCTACACTTTTGACCGTTACTACCTACCTATTCGGGTTCAGAATCATATAATCTAACGATTTTATACAGTTTCGACCGTATTGCTATGATACATGGTCGTCATCTCTGGTACTATTATCCACCAGACAAATTGATATTAGAAAAGAATTGTCGTTTTTTTTTCCGAAAATTTTATTTGAATTGTGTTTGTCGTTACATTTCATACTTATAAATAAAAAAATAAAAACGAGGGCTTCAATAAAGTTTAAATTATTTCTGTTTGTCTTTACATAATCATTTCAGTTTTCCATTGCTGGCGCAATATTTATAATTCAGAATAATTAATTTTATATTTATAATTCTGTTCTTAGTGTAATTCGTTTTTTGTTTTGTATTCTTTTGGTTTTTATTTTTTGTAATTTATTTTGTTATTGTGCTAGCAATAAATAAATATTTCTTTCTTTCTTTCTTTCAATTTAGGGGATTGTGCGAAAATACACTAATCTGGGGTAATCTGTTGTTATCTCCGAAGTTAATTAGTCAAAAATTCAGAGTCGGGGTTAAAGGCTTTCTGCTATTTATTCCACGAAAGGTCGTAATTATCCAAAAATACGTCTTTATGGATACGATAGCTTTTATACTCTATTAATTAATTTCCTGACTGTTAAGAATATTTACTTGGGGATGGTGGCACCATACATTTTTCTATAGTTGTAGTTATGAGCCTAAGTTCTAAAGGCTATCTGTTTGTTGGATGTAATAACTTTGTCGTTGCACCATAAAAAGGAAATTAATTAAAAAAATTGAATGGAATGGCGAGCCGGGCATGTCATTTGCCTAATAGCCATACCACCACTCATGGACAGTAGCAAAACCAAACCACATCATGAGTTACAAAGCAATGGCCACTGCGCTCGCCATCCTGAGACATACGAAACCGGAACACAACTGTGCATTTGCTCTGCTACTTGGCGGGAGATATAGACATTGCGGTGGTACTTACCCAGGCGGCCTCTCACATATGAGAGACCTACCGCCAATACATTTAGAATAAAGCAATAACCTTTCCTCTTAAATATTCACGGCGATAACCAATTATATAGGTATATAGTTAATCACCGGGCATTTAATGATGAAATCAGAGGACGGAACTGAAACCATAGAGCTTTTCAAGAATTTCTATGGATTGAAGTCCGCCAACCTGCACTAGCGTGGTGGACTATTGTTAAACCACTCTGATTGAATAATCTTTTAGAGGCTCGCGCCTTGCAGAGGCCTATTATGACTTTGACTTCTTCTTCCGAAGATGTTAAGCGGAACTCCCATAGAATATTAGATATTAAGCGACATCATTGTACATATTATAGATAGCTATTTTAGCAACCATTAATCATTAGAGTGACTGCTTCGGTGGCTCATTTGTGCTACGGTACGGTTACAAGGCTGAGGTCTCGCATCGGATCCCGGGTCGGCCCAAGTGATATTGGATTTTTCGATTCATTATGAACCCGAAGTCAGAAAATTGTGCCCGATATGGCAGTAGGCTCGCCCTATATTACATCGTGGGACTGAACATACAAGGCGATATGTGGGTGCCTTGACGCCTGGTAAGTTTGTAAGTTTATGTATGTTTTATGTCTTTAATCAATTTTTATTCTGTTTAAAAAGTACGGGACACTAAGTATTTTTATGCTCGTTCTTAACCAATCTTATCCTTAAAATAACCTTCATTCTAGATGTTTTTGTTATTATACCAAGAAATGAAACGCGGTAAAGTCTATAACAAGGAGCAACACAGTGAAACAAACATTTCTCTTGAAATCTTTAAGTGGGATCTGCTTATACTTAAAATCTAAAATTAAATATAAGAGTTTTGTTTGTTTTTTGTAGAAAGTGAATCGGGCACGTGTTGTCATCGTTATTTTATTTTAATAAATACATTTTGTATAATTCGAAATTAATAATATACATATTATGTAATATAATTACTTAAGTACTTGTATATATAAATAGTTCTTTTTTGTCTCCTTATCTTTTAAATAAGTATTCGTACACCTACTAAAGCACATCTCTGCTTCACTTAAAAGTAGATTGGGAGATAATGCCTCTGACATTAACGTCCGAATACTGGAACGCATTTTAAATGTAAGTTGCGCTTAACTACGTTCATCTCGCTTAAATGTACTGGCTAAGTGGGCCGTGCGCTGTTAAGAGCAACTTATTATTTGAATGGCGTTCCAGTATTCGAGCGTAAGTCTGCCAAGTGCTAAGTGTGTAGTTTTGTATAACAAGCTTAATAAATACGAGTATAATTTAATCATCAATAATCTTATTTGCAGTTTATTGCACTAATGAACTTATTTTATATCATCATAATCCGAGGACAAGTTGTGCAGCCAATAAATATGCTGGCAAGTTCATAAATCTCCAATTACAGCTCAGTGAACCAAGAAAATATTGCTTGATTGACTTTACCTGCTAATCGGAAAGTATAAAACGCTAATATCTAATTCAAATCCAATATTTCTACACCTTAGACTGTATTTCGAAAGATATATGTAGTTGGAATATTAAAACTTAATCCTAATGGTGATGTTGCTCGCCATACGATCTCTCTGTCTGCCTCTTTTAGACAATAATCAGGTGCACTCGTTTACATGGATGTCACTCTATACTCCAACACGATCACGAATGTTCGAACGTCGTACGTAATATTTTACGAATATTATTTATTTATTTAACCTAAAGTTCTGCGTGAATGATAAGTTTCATGGCAAATAGTATAGGTTTTTAGACGTGGTAAACTTTTATCTCTTCGGACGTTGAACGTTTGAACATTGAACTTGGTGTCGGAGATTAGTAACCCTCCCTGGGTCTCCTACTCAACGGCGGATCCAGGAGGGAGGTCATGACCCTCCCCTTGGGCTGGCTCCAAGATTGACAGAATTTATTATTCTGTTGATAAAATTTATAAGTACAGATAATGTCTTTATAAAGAGTAAAAAGTGTGTGTGTGTTTATAAATCACGGTTGTAACAAACTTTAAAAAAATATTATTTCGAATTCCAGTATTGAAATCGTATCCAGTGTTTTGACAAGTAATATATGACTCTCCCCTGGCTTGGAAGCTGGATCCCTTGCTCCTACTGCAGTTTTAATTTGGTCAGTCTCCCTCACAGGTTTCCATTACTACGCATAATAAACTCATTTGCAAAAAAAACGGGCACCAAAGCAATGAACCATTTCAAATGTTACTATTGGTTTGTTTGATAATTATAGGTAGTTTTACTTTCACAATTTTGTAAATTAATAAGCAAATAATCGTTTTCGTCACTATTATCATAAAATTTTGATAAAATTTATGGGTTTTAATGCTAAAGTTCACTAGTAGTATATGCTCGCTAGTAGTGCATATGCTCGTGAAGTAATTGTTAACAAAGATTTTTGTTTGTTTTTTCTTTAATAAAGTAAAAGCAGATAAATGTTTAGTATCGAGTGTGACCCCCTCTAGCTGAAATCACAGCTTAAATTCGTCTGGGTATGCTAGCGAGGATATCCCGGATACTTGCTTGCGGAATATGTTCCCACTCCGCGATAATCACATTCTTCAGCTCTCTGATGGTCTGCGGAGCCGGTTGTACTGATCTCACGCGTCGTTTCAGAACGTCCCAGACATGCTCTATAGGATTGAGGTCGGGACTTCGAGCTGGCCAATCCAAACGACGAATGCCGACCACTTGCACATACGCTTCCACATCGCCAGACCGGTGGGCGCGAGCGTTGTCGTCCATAAAAATTGAGCCTTCGCCTAAAGCGGCCAATGCGGGTTGTGCATGAGGAATTAGAACTTCCGTTATGTATCGATGTCCAGTCAGTGAGCCGTTTTCAATGAAGACTAACTCTGTACGATCCATTGAATTTATTCCTGCCCAAAACATAACAGAGCCCCCACCATAAGGTGTGATTTCTTCAAAACAAGCCTCTGCAAAGCGTTCTCCTCGTCTGCGTAGCACTCGCCGACGTCGATCTTCACCGAACAGAGATATCCTGGCTTCATCGGAGAACAATACCCTATTCCAGTCTTCTTGAGTCCATGACTCACAATTTCGAGCAAACCTAAGCCTGGCCACTCTGTGCTCACGGAGTAACTTAGGGCCGCGGGCCGGGCGATGACTGCGTATATTGGCCGCGAGAAACTTCCTCCTGACCGCCCATAGACTAATATGCACATTTCTTACTTCTTCGAGGTTGTTCTTAAGGTCCACATACGAAGTTTTGCGATTTCTCAATGCGCGACTCACAAGAAAACGATCATCCCGTGTTTGGGTACATGGTTTTCTTCCAGAACCAGGCCTTCTCTCGACGGAACCGGTGTCTTGATACCGCTGCCAGGTCCTTTGAACCGTCGAGCGACTCACACTTAGCCTCTGAGCCACGAAGCATTGGCTGCAACCCTCTTCGAGCAGCGCAATAATTTTGGTAGCTTTTACCACTTTCTCTAACATTATTAAGACAGCTAAACAGCAATAAATGAAACTTTGACAATTAAGAATATGAAAGAAATTCATAAAAATTGACTAAAAGTTATGAAAACCGATATTATCTTTTGGAACTTCGCACCAAAAATGTAGGATAAAAAGTGGTATTCTGTAAAAACGAGCATCAAACGAAAATTTGAATTTAGAACGTACTGTTTTAAACACCACGGCATTTTTAAAACCGGCCAGTAACATATACAAATGATTGAAATCATTTTGGTACCGTATTTTTTTAAAGTAGAATTAAATACAAAACCGCCCGTTTTTTTTGCAAATGAGTGTATTATCTAGAAGTTTCGAACTCGCAAAATCTACTGAATGCTGAATTATTTTCAAACAATACCCATTTAAAGATTTCTAACTTTATTTCACTAACCGTACCGAGGTCTGAGAATTCGCACGTCCATAAACAAACTACATTTTAAATCGGCTTACATACACCCATTTTCCATTTCAATATTTATTATTAATGGACCAACGAATTAACTGTTTCATTTTGACTAACAAACAATTGAAATATATTTTCTTTATGATATTATTTATCTGTGAAAGAAATGCACCGTCTTATGAACTTAACAAGAAATTGTTGAGCTCTTTTTATTTTTCTTTTTATTTCTCTGTAATACAATAATATCAACTGAGGGACAACAATCTTTAATCTTACACCGTTCATTGTAACAAAAGCAACAAGTTACTTTGGTTTTCTTGAAACATTTCTGTTTTTATAAGTAACTTTGCCAAGTATTTTTAAGTATTCTTCAGTGTACGTTAGCAAGTAATGGATCAGTTAGAACGGACTACGAAACCAGAGGTCTCGTATTCACCCACAGCACACAGTGAAAATAAATGCATTATTGTGTTCCATTTTGTAGGACATTGTAGCTAGAGTAACAACTTATGTCTCAGAATGTCGAGCGCAGTGGAATACCAAACATTGTTTTGTAGTTCATGGTGTTTGGTTTTGCTACTGTCTATGATCAGTCGTATCTCTTACCATCAGGCGAAGGGCATACTCATCGCGACATTTTTGCATAAAAAGAAACTCCATTGAGTTTTCCAATTAATGGTTATTTTGAGTGTCTTCGTGGCGCAGTTGGTTAGATGTCGGCTGTGAAACGAAAGGCGACAGTTTCAATACCCGCACTAAAAATGTTTGTATATACCATGGCCAATGAAATAAAATGTGAAGAGAAACTATTTTTACTACTTTGAACAAAACGCTATTTACGACGCAAGATACTAAATCGATGTTAGATATTAGAAAACGAGTTAAAAAAATATACCAACAAAAGAGTGAAATAAGTCAGTAAAAGAAGTCAATACAATTGCAAAATACTGTCCATCACAAAGTATTATGGGTCGATAGGAGTGTAAAATTTTCGCGCAAGTACGTAATGCATCGCCGTCCGCGTCAAAGAGTCACAGCTTTGAGTGATCCTCCCACACACCATGGCATTTAAACCGGGTATCTAACGCCTACATGCAGCTACATTCTATTTTATATTTTGCAGATTTGCTTGGCTGCAATAAAATTATGCAAGGTTTGTCATATAAATAAACCCAACAGTCACATATATAGTTATGACTCTACATTTAGATCAATTAAGTGTTGTGTCGTGGTTATCAGCAACTAGGAGAGACTGTTTTGTCTTACAAACACCCAGATCCGAAACAAATACCTGTGGGCCTCACAAATATTGTGAGAGAATGTCTCAGTGCGGAGATCGAACTCGCGGCCTCTCGTTTCACAGCCGGCGTCAAACAAATCAATGGTCAAATTGTACTTAAATGTACCAAAAGCACGGGCGCCGGTCAATTTTATACAAAAAAGCGCGCGCGTTTGCGTGTACTTTATCAATAGGCTTATTAGTTATTATGGTTATGCGTATTGTCTAGTAATTAATAAAAAATATATACAGAGTATCTCAAGACTGCTACCGAAGACGAAGCCGGGTGATAGTTTTAGTGACTTCAGACACTTTGCAACAGAAAATATTGAAAAATAAAGCGACGATTTTTATTGTTAATTTTTTCCTATGGTCGTATTTGGATGGTAAATTCATTTTTTTCCTAAAATAATAGTGTATACCCTTTTATTTATAAGGACTCTAAGGCGAAAATTTTAGTTGCATTGTGTTTGTACTCACTAAAACTACCACCCGGCTTCGTTTTCGGTAGCAGTCTTGATATACCCAGTATATATAAATATTTACCCAATACCATCCTTACGAAACTCGCTTTAATAACAAGGCAGGAAAGAACGTAACATTATCAATTATTCACGTTAATGTTCAGGAACTGTAAATTTATAAATATAAAACATGCCTTAACCTTCGCTGTCCAACGGCGCAGCGCCACGCGCCATTTGTTACTTCACTGACGTGGCTTTTAAACGCCTGCCGGCCGACATCCTGGATTCCCACTGAAGGAATAAAGAATTCAAATGAATACTTTAGTATTATTAGGATATTTCAGGGCACTGTCGAAAGACTCTAAAGTGAGCATTTTGTATAGTAGGTATTAGAAACTACGAGAGATTTTTGGTCTCACGTGTTTAACACAAATATTTTTGTCGGAACGGGAATCGAATATATCTCTCATGTAAATTGATACACTTTCTAATGTATATAATATACATATGTATAATGACAGCATTATTATTTTAAGTTTACTGGTGGTAAAAGGTAGTGATGGCAGGCCTATCATATGTGATAGGTCGCCTGGGTAAGTCTACCGCAATGTCTTTTTCCGACGCAAAACAGCAGAAATGCACTGTTGTGTTCCGGCTTGAAGGCATTTGTAGCTAGGGTAACTACTGAAATGAAATAAATGAAATTGGTTCATTGATAATGTAGGCAATAAATTATTTATCATGTAGACAATTTTTACAATTCTACATTCTGAATATATTGTGACTTAACATCTTATTTCTCAGGATGGTAAGCGCAGTGGAATGCCAAGCAATGATTTCTAGGGTTGTTTGGTTTAGCTGTCCATGAGCGGTCGTATTGCTTAACATCTGGCGAATGGCATGATAGGCTCGCCATTCAATGCAATAAAAAAATCTATAACTCCTTAAAAATAATCAATTTTCTATAAACAATGCTAAGCCCAGAATAGTCATTTTCTTTAAACTACTTACAATGACTACTTATGAGTTACGCCAATGCCATCTACTGGCATATGAACAAAAATGTATCTTACATTCCACCTGTGAACTCATAAGTTTTTATTAATACTTAATTAATTAATTTTAAGCGCGGAGCTATGTTTATTTGCGCATCAGATAATTCGAGTTTTCCAAGTACCACCCACAAGTGTTGTTATTTGTTACAATTCTTATACTACCCACGTCTGTCTGGCAGAAATATCTCAAAGCGATCGAGTCTTCAATTGTGTTTATAAAATATTTTGTATTTTTCTCTCCAAGCGTGTAAAAAATATATTTCTATTCTCATAGCTCTAGCGTTAAAGAAATAAATCTGCAACACGTTGTCGCGGTAGCAATACGCCAACTTAGATTTAGCTTATAAAATAACACGCTTATTATTTGTAATTTTAACATTATTTAAACACGCATTTCATTTTAAGATATGACTGCAGATGTTTAACCATAAAACATCTGCGAGTCGTTTTATTAAAGTAAGAATTGTTATGTACCGTATTGTGTAATATTAGTTAAAAAGATGCTGTGGTAGCCTAAATTATTGTTTCCTAATTGTAATGGCCCGTTCATGCCGGGGCAATAAAATTGTATTATTATAGTTAAGTTCTTTAGTGGCGGCAATCTTTAGCAACAAATTTATGTTTTTTAGACAATAGTACACATGTTTGGGTAAACCTTTCTGTTTGGACAATAGCCCAGATGTTTGGGCAAACCTTATTTTTTAGTTGTAAGGATAGACCCTATTTTATGGCTTAAATATATTTTCTGTAAGATTTATCCCCACCGATCCTCATTCGGGTAGTCCTATAAAAGGGTCGGTTTATTTGGATGAAAGGACAGTCTGCCATCTCTCGTCACGAGTACATCTCGCTCCGAGTCGCATAATTATAATTTTACTCTGTCTCTGAATGTATTAAGTGTTAAATTATAAAATATACTATTGTTAGTTCCTGGAAGTGAGTGCTTATTCTAATACCTACACTTATAACCACCAAAACGTAATTAACGACTTATAATTAGTATTGTGGATCCAATTTGAATATTAAGTCGCAATGTATCTTAACCCATTCAATGCGGCAACAAATTTTGCTCCTACTGCCCAGATGCAGCATACTTCTTAACGTGAACGCCGATCGGCGTGAGCCGCCCCTGACGGATTGACGGACGGAGCATTTCGTTATGAATTTCATTTTATTCGTTTCGAATTCATGCGATTTCCCTAGTAGTACGCTATAGTTATTGCAATAAGGACTGTTTTTAGCAAGTTGCAGAATTAATTTAATTATTTTAGCCCGTTTTATATGAGATTCGTGAAGATTTGGTGATAGAAATTTGAGAAAAGAAATATCTGCAGATTTTTTTATAGATTATGGATTTAAATAGTGAGTAATTTCTCTTTATTTGATAAGTATTTCTATTGTGCTCTCCCGTGTCACAAACATCCTTTTTTAAAGCATAAAAAAATTATTATTGATAACTTCGAATATTATCAGGGGTTGCAAACATTTTTTTTAAATTTCATAATATTTAAATCAATACATAGACATTATTTTTTATGATTTTTTAAATATCGTCATTTTTGGGTGGCAAATCCGTAGTTTCTGCTAAAATAATGATTTAAACTTTTTTATACCTTAGATTATTTATAAATAAAAGGGTATGCAATATTATTTTAGGAAAAAATGTATTTACCACCCAAATATGGTCATAGGAAAAAAATAACAAAAAAAAATTGTCGCATTTTTTTGCCACTTTTTCTGTTGAATTGTGTCTGAAGTCGCTTAAACTACCACCCGGATTCGTTTTCGGTAGCAGTCTTGATATACCCTGTATAATCTCTCTTTTACGTGACTATAAACGTATTGAGTACATAGTTCATGTCGCACGGTTTGCACTCGGTTGACGCTTTATTTAAACATTCACGGCTTACTACTAGAATCAACTGAAAAGTTATGTTAATTTAAAATCCATTATGCTCTCAATATCTTTAACGTTGAAATATCAATCATAAATTGATTTGATTAAATCACTTTTGTATATAACTTTACAAAAACGCTTCCTATTGAAATCAGTATCGAATGCCAAATTAATTTTTCGGGCTAAAAACTAGCCTATGTGTCAAACCAGGGTGTCAGGAATAGCCCTATAACAAATTTTATCAAAATCGGTCGAGCCGTTTTTGTGTGAAAGAATAACAAACACACATCACACATCCATCCACACTCACAAACTTTCACATTTAACATACTTATAAGTTTGTTTAATAGAATAAATGAATATAATATTCATGTTCTATAAATATAAAAAAATACTAATCACAAATTGGCTGTGTAGTAGCTTTCACGTTCAGAAGACGTAAATTCATTTATTTTAATTAGATATCTATATCTGAATTGAGAGGTTTCAAAGCCATACATTTCTATATTGGTTATTAAATGTTTCCTGATTTGTTATAAAGTAACATAAAATATAACGAAATCTTTTTTCAACAGCTTATGGAATAATTAATTTAGATTATTGCAAGAAATCGTTTGAAGGAGAGAAAAATGATGTCGCTCCTAAACTTGAGACGGCTAAAGATAAATGCAATGTACCCTGTCCTCAAGAACCAAGTGAAGTTTGCGGAATAAGACCAGAAGAAAAGGGTTTTAAAGTCAGACTCTTCCTTGACGAATGCAAACTGCTTAGATACAATTGCGAAAACAATGTAAAATTTATAGTAACGGAACACCATTACTGCAGTGATTTGGCCATAGCTAAAGATGTAGAAGATAAAGCTAGCAATGAACACGCAAGTTTAAAAACGAAACAACTAATCGTAGTAGATGCCTCAATGTTTAATACCAGGAATATAAATGAAAGTATTGAAAACTTCTTCGCTGCTACTCATGTTTTTGATATGCCAATGAAAGAAATTAAGAGAAATGATCTCAATGAGACGAGTAGAAGGATGTTGTTGAAGATCGCTGGTCCTGTGAAAGTTTTCAAGCCTTGGATCACTATACCAAAGAATATAAGTGACGATTACCATCATAAACCTACGCTTTCTTCATGTTATCATACATGTCCTTCGGTAAGACTATGGTTGTTTTACATTTTTATTCTTCAGATAATTAACATTTACCCTTCGGTAGACGCTAAGGTAAAACCTAAAAGAAATATTCGAATAGATTTAATGGCTATAGTAAAAACCTACGCGCATAGTATTTTCATATATTCCTAAAGTTTATTTATTTACCAGCACTGGAAGAAACTACTTTGAATGCAGTTATAAGTTGTCACGGAAGGAAAGACAGCAAATAGCTTACGTCATATCGATGTCAGTATATGCGCGCATCGTAAGAATTTTACACTCATAAATTTCGAATCGTCCTAAAACAAATATAACTTCAAAAAAATGTACTTCCAATAAAAACTAAATCACTTCAACATTTCTATCGTCAAAAGAAGCAATCGGCGTCCAAAAATAAAACCATTAAACCATCAACTGACCAGGAATTAAATAGTCTTTCAGTAACAACTGTCTTTCAACTGGACGTACAAGTAAGTTGGAAAGGTCAGTTGTGGCGCGACGGCCAGTCGTTCTATTCCTGTATTTAGGTCTTAAACTTACCGATCGATGCACTGAACCTAGGATTTAAATAATTCAGTCGGCCTATTTCCAGAGCCTGCATAGTACGGCTATTTTACTTTGTTAACCGACTTCAAAAAAAGGAGGAGGTTCTCAATTCGACTGTATGTTACTTTTTTTATGTTTGTTACCTCGTTTCTCTGTACTGTATGAACCGATTTCGATCATTCTCTCTTTGATTGAAAGCTGGTGCTTGTCGTTTGGTCCCATAAAAATATGGTGAAGATCTGATGAATATCTTCGGACCTGGAGAGGGGAACTCCTTAAAATTAAGGAGAATTGCAATGGTTCTTTTTGCATTACGTTCATTAGAAAAGTTAAGATACAGTGAGAGAGGGAAAAAGGGGTGGGGGTGAGGGGGGTTGGGTGATAAAATTAAAATACACGTAAATTCTAATATCTTCGGCAGCTTTTAAGCGATTTTAGTGATTTCTTTTTCATTGGAAAAAACGTATTGACAGGTTGATCCCAGGAACACCACATTAAGATCTTATTATCATGTTCGGACCTGGAGAGTAGAACTCCTCAAAATTTAATAGGATTTCAACGGTTCTTTTTGCATTGAGTTCAGTATAAAGGCTAGGCTACAGTGGTTGAGGGAAAAAGGGGTAGGCGCGAAGGGAGGGGGGGGGGGGGAGAAAAAATAATAAACATGTGAATATTCCAATATCTTTTGCAGCTTTTAGCCGATTTTAGCGATTTTATTGTCATCGGAAAGAACATATTCCTTGTGGAGACCAAATCTTTTTCATTTAAATGCCTATCAACACTAAAAAGATAAAAATAACTAAAATTTTTAATAAAAAAAATAAAAACCGACTTCAAAACAAAAATCCACTAAAAACCAAAAATAAATAAAATAATAACTACCACTCCAAAGCAAAAAAAATATATTTATTTCATGGAGCTCGTGCATGTTGATTAATTTGCTTAATGACTTGACTAGCCAACAAATCAAAATATATGCGTAACATATTGAAGGCGGGTCGCCCAGTACCAAATATATAAATAAATAAATAAATAAATAACGCCCAACAGTCACATACATAGTACTGACCCCACACTAAGATCGAGTCTTGTGTCGTGGGTATCAGGAACTACGAGAGACTTTTCGGTCTCACAAACACCCAGACCCGGAAGAAATATTTGTGGGCCGCACAAACATTTCTCTCGGTGCGGGGATCGAACCCGCGGCCTCTCGTTTCACAGGCGGCGACTAACCAACTGCGCCACGGAGGCTGTCGAATATAGATATTTAAATTAATATAAGGCATAGGTCCTATTACTTAAATTACATTCATATTACATATTGGGGCTACATTCATTAACACAATGGCTTGTGCTTACCAGTCACGTTATTTGTTATTCATAATATTAAGTATAGTAGTAACAATGAGTTTGATTTTGCGGTATCAGTAAAATTCTCCACTTACATAAATATTTGGATAGATATATATAGACATACATCCAGCAGCCACATACGCTGGCCACACTAAGATTGAATCTTGTGTTGTGGGTATTAGAAACTACGAGAGACTATCTTACAAACACCCAGACCCGAAATACCTGTGGATTACATAAATATTTATCTTGGTGCGGGGATTGAACCCGGTGCCTCTCGTTTCACAGCCAGTGTCTAACCATCAGCGCTACGGAAACTATCAAAGCGTGGCGACTAGACTACTGAGACTATTAGAATATAGATCATTTAATATAAATAAATTATAATTCGTATTCTTTTATAATCGTTAGCTTTACCATGGAGGATTTTTCTCTCAAAACACGATACTTAAGCCGCTATTTAGAAAAAGAAAAAAATATATATTAGCTTTCAGATATCCTTGTATCTCAAACAGCACACGTTTTTGCTAGTTAACTTCATTATTCCCAGTCCCGGCTGTACGGCTATGCAAAGCCTGCTGGAATATACATATTTAAATATCAATGCCTTGTTGATTTGATACAATGATCTGACTAACAGATGGCGCTGTTATTGTGGCCCCACACGTGCGCGGAATTGCGTATCACAAAGCCACTTTGTATTCGACATTGTAACGTATATACATTTGCTTTGGAGGCAACACACAATACAGTCTTTGTGGGGCACCAGCTTTGCTATTTCCAAGCGTATTGATTGGGTCTGACGTACCTTGGTTGGGCAAAAGTCCCTAAATAAAGAAAGATATAAAAAAAAAGCGTATTGATAAACCATAAAGTAATTGCTTATTTACACCAGTGGTCAGGTTATCAGCTTGAAAGGATTTCTTAGGTTATTTTATTCTTGCTTTCTTAAAATGAAGCGAGAATTTATCATAAAATGTAAAAATAACATATTCAAACGTCACTTTGAACAAACGAAAGGGACAAACATGGCATAATCTTCTTTGACGCATTAACCTCAAAACTATCCTTACTTCAGTATTTCTTTTCTTATAGCATTTTTTTTATGACGATCTGGTAAACTCTAAAGGTCAGGTAGAGTCACGATGAATTAAAAAGCGGTGAGAATTGCAGACATATTTTGTTTGTAGGCTAGACTAAAAATAAACTTATCTATTCTAAATTGTAATCACATCTATTCTATATTTATAAGCCAAAACATACATAGAGTTTTCAAAATACGTGGTCACCTTCTGAATAGTGACGAGTGAAAAATCTCAATGATACAAAGATGTAACCAATCTACTCGATTCTGATAAAAGATTTCCAAATTCTTTTACTATTTTTGATCACACCATATTTATATATAAAATACCAACGTTTACTTGTCATGGTTACCCGGGGCAGTAATCTTAATCGGGACAAGACAGAAACTACACAGATGATAATTAATCAATTGTTACGATAGATCTTAGAGTATTTGTAATATAGGGAGAGCGGTCATACATTTGCGTCTTGTAAAACGTAGATATTTTCTTGTTCGCAATGTTGGTAGAACCCGTATAAGTGAAAATTGAACAAATTATTTCACAACAAATTGTTCTAAATTCTTCTGATAACCGAAAGTATATTAAGCAACCATACTTTTAAAACGGGCTTGAATGAAATTAAATAGCCCAAAACTAGTTATTTATATTTTTCAAGTAATTCGTGCATGTTGGACAACCTGTCAAATATCAGCCAATAGGAGGGTACAAAAAGGTGGCACGACACCACCATTTTTATTTACATTTTTGATGCACCAGCGTTCCCTCTATATTATAATTACTCTTAGCTATACATATACATACGTTTTAAATACTATTACACTATATAATACGTATTGAATATCCTATCGTGATTGCAATACACCCCGCAGTTCATAATAGCGAGGCCGACGCAGAAGCCTTTCGACAATGACTGCCTGTCATCCGATAACTGTATTGCAGATGGAAATGCATCAAAGGCACCCCATTCCAACGTCTATACTATCTATATCTATTCTATTACATTGACAGGCTATCAAACAAAGGATACATCAAGGTATTGCTTTTGAAATAATTAAGCTAACAAATTGTGTTGAAACGATTCAAACAGATCAAAAATAAAGGTGCTCAAATCTCGGAAACCTAAAATATGTTTGGGCTTGCTTTTTCAATAGAGAGAGCTGTCATACATTGACCTCATCGAAAACATTTTTGTTCGTTAAGTTGGTAATATTGGTATGTAAGTGAAAGTGTAACTAATTAATTAACAACAAATTTCTACAAATTCCGTTGGTTACCGATTTAGTTATTTCCTTCTAAAACGAATCTGAGTGCAAATCTATATCCGGAAAAAAACCAAATATGTTTTCGAATTAGTCGTTTATGTTAGACAGACTATCAAGTAACATCCAGTAGAAGGGCAGAAAATGTGGCCGCGCACTTCCATGTTTATCTACGTTTTTGAAGTACCCCTCTACATTATAAATATTGTAAGCTTGAAAATTACCTTAAAATAACTGATGATACTTTGACAAATGGAAGTGATATAGACCATTTAGCTTTCCTATAAGTTTGGTTGGATTTACTAAGTATATTAAAAATACCGATTTTTCAGAGGCCAAAATAAAATGGTCGGATTGAAATTCCCACGTAAAAATATAGTTTATAGAATCCGTAGGTACGAACTACGAATAATAAATTATTTTGATGAAACAAATTCAGTGGAAACGCAAATGAAATATTCGAAATATTCATCTGGTATTATCAACTGAAGCCTTTGACATGGTACCGGGTATTTATGTCGTTTCGCATGAATAACTGCAAACATGTATGCGATGCTTCTGAAATTGGAATATGTTCATTGAAATCGTGGTTTTATAATATATTTCGTAAAATGTATGTTATTGATCAAAAGAAATATAATAGGTAGGGGAAGCATTATTAAAAACACAATTTAAAAACTTTTTGAATGATCGCACATTATGTACAAAGAACACTCTACAAAGAGTAAGATTGATTAAGGTAAAAGAGAAAATTGAAATAATAAATAACTAACACCCAACAGTAACACACATAGCCCTGACCCTACACTAAAATCGAGTCATTTGTCGTGGGTATCAGAAACTACGAGACACTTTTCAGTCTCACAAACACCCAGACCCGAAAAAAATATTTGTGGACCGCACAAACATTTCTCTCGGTGCACGGATCGAGCCAGCAGCCTCTCGTTTCACATCCGGCGTATAACCGACTGCGCCACGAAGGCTGTTGAGCTTTTTTTTTAAGGGATAATATTTTCATTTCACCTTACCGTTATAGGACATACAAATTGCATTCTTGGTTGACTTCAATTTTTTTGCCAAAAAAACGCAACATTGAAACACCACGTCACTTTTATAAAATCTCGATTGCCCGATATAAAATTGACTTTACCCTCAACCCGTTCCGAAACACGAATCATCCTTTACAAGCATGAGAATTTTTTTAATGTTCCAGAAATGTCCAGACACGTACGCCCCGGTTTGTGGAGTGCCTGGCATCGTCGCCCGGGAACCCTCTCTCATGTTCCGGAACCACTGCTTCATGGATGTAGCCCAGTGCAAGATGCAATGGGAGGACAAGAGCCCTACTGCACTTAGTTCTTGTAAGTTTATCATCATCATCCGTGATGACAGCCTACGTGGCACAGTCGGTTAGACGCTGGCTGTGAGATGAAATGCCTCGGCTTTGATCCCCGCACCGAGACTGTCTACTAGTAATGGAAATTAGTGCTAGAAATTACATCACTACCTACTTATTTTTTGAAGCCTTAGCATGTTCTATATATCTGCTATTGCTAATTGCACCCCACAGAATATATGAATAAAAATATGACCATTTTTCTGGCTCTGTGAATCACAATCACAAATCACAAAATTTTGCTTTATTATTTAACTTGTGAAATGTTATTATCGACTTCACTATTTGTGATTTGCTATTGCTATTTATTCAACACGACTGTCTAACACTGTGGACTATTTAATAATAAATAATTATACGATTTAAAACTAAATATAAAAATAATTTACGTGAAACTGCTTTAATAAAACTAGTCTCGTGTATAATAGTCGAAATCGATTGAAGTAAGAGGCCAATGCATTTACAGTTCTTGGAAAATGTCAGTGTGATTACGCCACGACCTATTTAAATCTGTACTATGAATTATTGGAAAGTCGTTCTGATTTCCTTTAATATCTCTGTTTATCCTTTTCATAAATCCCATGGCTGTTTGGAAAACCTTTGAGCGATAAGACCGCCAATAATTTAATTTTCTACGTTTGTTATTTTCGTTTCTTTTGTTTTTTTTTTCTGTGTGCAATAATGTGTATAATGTATATTAAGAAATTATTTCCAATAGTAACTACAATGGCTTTATTGCTCCAAACAATTTCTTATCATACCACATATTCTATATATCCATGAAATGTTGTAAGTTGTAAGAATATTTTGCCTTCGTAATAGAGCGAAATTAACATTAAATATTAATAAATGAAAAAACTGAAAGTTACCGGCCATTAAAAAGGAAATATTATTTCAATTACCTCCGCACCGTGCAACTAAGAGCATATTAAATGCGTAACTTGCATCGAAAGACGCAAGCCCTTTGATGCATTTACATATTTTATGTCCCAACTACGTTCACGATTTCTAAAAACCTTTGAGCTCGCCAGTATATGCTATTGTAGTTAAAGATAAAAAATATATGCGCATGTAACACGTTGAAATAAAACTAATTTTCAATCCGTACGTGACCTAAAAAATTTAAAAATTAAACCAAATCCGCGATAAAATCGTAAATATTAGTTTTTTTCAATTAATATCAGTAAAAACGCTGGTGCGCGGGTATAACTCTTTTAAATTGTTATAAAATGCATAATTGATTTTATTGATATTTTCTGCCTTTCAGACATGGAATTTAAAAAAACATGTTATGCTTAAGTTGTCTGTGGTGACTTAATAATTGTTGTAGTCTCTTATTTTGCTAAAATTACAATATCACATCATGCCAATTTATGGACAATGGTGTGGGTTATATGTGTTTATAAGATATGTTTATAACCGTTTGTTGTCCCAATAAATAAAATAAAAAAGTCGCTCTAAAAATTATGTAAAACATCTTGTGTGATGATATCCTCAAAGTATTCAAGTCATTCAACGACCAGGCTCTGTCAATGTCATAAAATATAATTAGCCAAGACTGCCTCGACAAGCGAAACAATTAAACGCTTTTAATATAACAGATTTTAAATATTATTATGCACCATGACTAATGGATTTTTGTTTCAGTCTACATAGAATCCTCATTCCTGTTCTGCCTGGGCGATGAACTAAATGGTCTGTACAGGTTCCTTCCCCTTATAAGGACGCTGCAACATATGGGCCGACTCAAGAAGAAAGGACATTTCAGATACAAACTTAAGAACATGAGGTTTTTCAACAACCTGCTGTCTAGAGAACCTAAGCTTATGGGTTGAATTTATTTTTAAGAATTATGAAATCGAAACTGTTTTTCTTGTATCAATAGAGAAGATAATAATTATTTGCTATACTTTTTATTTGTCATCGATAATCAACACTAAACCTAAATTGGTGACCTAAATTGATTCTCTAAATCTAGATTAAATTGAGAATAAAATCAAATGATTTAATTTCAATGTTTGACAGCCTGTGGCATATGACGCTGATTTTGAATCGAGAGGCTGCGAGTTCGATCTCCGCACCAAGATAAAGTTTTTTGCGACCCGCAAGTATTTGGGTCTAGGTGTTTGTGAGACCAAAAGTCTCTGGTTGTTACTGATACCCACGACTGCACTTGATTAATCTTAATGTGAGGACAGTATTATATATGAGACTATAAGGAGTTATAATGCTACTATTCCTATTCGTTTAGAAATTGATTTTACAGACACAAACACAGTATTTCAGGGTCGAATGAAGATTTAATCCATTTTGCGACACAACGGAAGTGACTGCATCCGGCGGACGGAAGTTGTAACAAAACTAGCGCTCTCGTATCCGCTCTAGAATACGTCAACTACGCGTAGTTTTAACCTTATATTTCATCAAATTATAACGTAATTATTTTGTAGCAAACATTCAGGGGAGATAATTGGGGGAGGCCTATGTTCAGCAGTGGACTTCCTGTGGTTGACGAGAGAGAGCGAGAGGGAGATATAAACATTCAGAAAATCAAAAATGATACTGCAGCTATTCAATAGGTACTCATACCTGTAGCCAACGGTGGACAGCACATGGATACTACGAGTATCTAAAACCACATAGTACGATTCTAACCCCTTTTTCGTTCATCTCACTTTTTTTTATTTATAATTATTTTTATAATCATTGTAATTTATGTTCAAAAACAACTCAGATTATACCTAACGTAGGGCAACCTGACAGGGGATCAATTGTACTCTCGACTGTAAAGTAGGCCTGAGCCCTGCAGTAGGACATATATGGGATGATAAAGATACAGATAAAGACGGTATGAAAGACGGAGATAAGTAAGGAATTTTCAGTCTATGACAATTACTCATTAAACAAAATATGGTAGTGAAACGGTTGCTTCATGTTTGATTTCTGTGAGATATTAATACGACCTCCCTCATACCTATTCTAAAGTAACTACAATGTAGGCCTATCAATTTTATATGAATATGCAACATGCACTGTTGCAGCCGCAAATTTAGTTTTAATATTATATTTATCATTTAATCGTATAGCTATAGTTTCACAATAATGTCGCTTTCGTACTTTTGTATTAATTTGATGTATCGTGAATATAATACTATAGAGGGTACTTTGACGTCGTTTGCCTCTCGCTGAGTACCTACGACTTTAGTTTGAGTTACCGTGTGCGCTTCGCAAAGCATGGCGCGCGCTCCACCGCCGAGCTGGATTTTGCATAGTTTTGTTGGCTTATCTGGACTATCTGGTGCAAAGTGGTGTTTGGTGGACCTGTAGCGACTCTCCGTCGTCAGCGCCGACCATCTAGCTTCGAAAACTGGACTCCGGTGAGTTGGCATTTTTTATTTTTAAGGCGAGAACTAGGTGAGAACGGGTGAGGTGAGTTGTTTTTTTTTTCTTTAGATGGCGAGGAGAGCATGTCATTTGCCTGATGGTAAGCGACATGACCACTCATTGACGGTAGCAAAACTAAACGACACCATGAATTACGAAACAATGCTTGGTATTCCACTGCGCTCGCCTGCTGAGACATAAGATGTTAAGTCTCAATATGTCCAGTAGTTACTCTGGCTACAATATCCTTCAAACCGAAATACAACAGTGCATTTGCAGTTGTATGTGAAAGGAGAAATAAATATTGCGATGGTATCTACCCAGGCGGCCTCTCACATATAAGAGACCTATAGTACTGTCAGTGGCTTGACGTATGACCTTTTGGCTGGATTACCTTTGTTCGTATTGTATAGTATAGTTCGTATTTGTTCGTATCGTATTAGTATTGCCCCACTGGGCTCAGTTTGGTTTGCGAATTGTGGTCAGATTACGCAAAATCAATTTGTACGTAAGTAAGTCTGGGATAAGTACAGATAAGTATTACGTATTTCCCTTCTTCGAATAATCCTGCGTCCGTAGTTTGAAGAGGCATCTTAGCAGACCGACATGATTATATCGAGTGACATGAGACCGCCGTCTGATGAATTTGCACTTACCACCAGGTGCAATACAATATCGGTGCCGTGTCAAAATAAAAAAAAAATGAAGACATTATAAAAGGTTTCGCATCAATAAATTCAATTTTAATATCGAACGCAAGCGATTAAAGGACAGTTTTTTTCATCTATTTACACGAAACGACGGAAAGCGTTATTACATTTTCACGCTTTCCAATGTTATTTTATTTAGAATCGACAAGCGGAAGCTGTGCTCCACCGAGCGTAAAACGGATTAATACCCCTTACTATATTGAGATTTATTTTTAATATTTATTTCGCTGCGAGTAAGACCTAGCTTATATAATATTTTCAGGAAATTATTCACAATAGAAATCTTAAACTGTGTAAATTATGTACTCAATAAAATAGAGGATGAAGGACATAATACCTAATATCTCAATGAGTCGAATGCAGTTTAATTCCATAAACTTATTAGTTATTATTAGTAAACATGTTTTAAGTTCAAGTTTTGATATTAGTGTTAGTGCTGCGACAATTGTCGTACTACAATGTGTGTCGCACATACATACTTCACTTCATATTTGCAAGTACAACCACCCTATATACAGGGTATATCAAGACTGCTACCGAAAACGAAGCCGGGTGGTAGTCTAAGCGACTTCAGACACAATGCAACAGAAAAAGTTGCAAAAAAAAGCGACAATTTTTTTTTTTGTTATTTTTTTCCTATGGCCATATTTGGGTGGTAAATACATTTTTTCCTAAAATAATAGTGTATACCCTTTTACTTATAAATACTCTAAGGTATAAAAGAGTTTAAATTATTATTTTAGCAAAAACTATGGATTTACCACCCAAAAATGACGATATTTAAAAAATCATAAAAAATAATTGTCGCGTTTCTATGCGAAATTTTTAATTGCATTGTGTTTGTAGCCACTAAAACTACCACCCGGCTTCGTTTTCGGTAGCAGTCTTGAGATACCCGGAATGTAGAGTCACGCAGACAAAATAAGTTGAACATTTATAATAAGTTTATGTCATTTAGCTCTTCTTTATGGACAGGTGAATATATGGGGTATCGTCTCGTTCTTTCTAAAAAAATAATAAATACTATAAAATAAGATACTCTTAGAATTATAACACAACACATAAATATAATTCTTACTCTTTCATTTTATCCAACTATTAGCATAAACTAATTTTAATATAATTTAGCCTGTACAACAACAAATGTAATTAAAATCCAAATGAATAAAAATAGTGTAAGAGACCAGCACGAAGACACTGCAGACTGAGAGATTTTTAATTTAGTTTGCCTTGTAAAATCATACCAAGCTTTGTTAAGTGACAACCTTGCAGCAGTAATTTATCGGCTAGATCATAATACAGAAGTTTAATTACAAATCCTTTCGGTTTATTATTGAAATTGACTTATAAATTATGTTCTATTAATCTACAGGTTATTTGACCCGTGACTGAAGGAACTCTGAAATAAATATTACCCACAAATTATTTTCGGGTTTGGGTGTTGAAAGATCGAAACATCTTTCGTAATGTTTGATATACTTGCTCGACTCAAGACTTTTTGTCGTATAGTGGAATCAGGTATGTATATTTTTTTGCAATGAATGACGAGGCGATTTCACTTGTGGTAGGTCTCTCACATGTGAGAGGCCGTCTGGGTAGGTACTACCGCAATCTCTGTTTCTCCAGCTAAACAACAATGTAAATGCACTGTTGTGTTTCAGATTGAAGGACATTGTAGCCGGAGTAACTACTGGAAATATTGGGATATAACATCTTATGTCAAAACCAAAGAGCACCACGAATAAAAAACAATGCTTTGCATTCCACTACACTCGCCATTCTTAGACATAATATGTTAAGTCTCAGTATGTTCAAATTCAATATGTATTTAAAATTATTTATTAAATATACTAGATAAATTTGTAGCCCGTTGTAAAACTAAATTCACTAAACTGAATGTTAGTTTATAAAGTAGTACTTAGTTTACACTGCGGTAAGACTCTTAAAACTGCATACTCAGAACATAGTCCGAAGTACAGGTCCGAACTACTTACTCTTGCTTAGGGTGGTCGAATAATGCACCCTAATATTAGTTTAATAGAGTATTTGAAGCATATTTCATTTTAACAAACATGTTAACGGACTTACAGACGATATTAAGACCGGAAACATACTACTGGGGGGTTAATCTATATACAAACGATACGAAATTCGAATAATAAAATATTAAAATGTTTGTGTTTGTTACCTCTTTACGCTCAAACCAATGGACCAATTTTAATGAAATTTTCTATGGATATAGCTGACACCCGTTTTTTTTTTTCTCGCGGGGAAAATCCCTTTACGGACCATCCCACCCCCGAAGGGGCGAGGGTGTGTCGGACTCACCGGCGCCTTCCGAGCCCAGCGAGATGTTGTGCCGCCCGTGGATGTGGACGGCGGCCGCTGGGTCGGGTCCCTACCACAATACGCGCCGAAATACCGACTAAAAACCCCGCGTCGGCCACCATGGGTGCACTTCAGAGACGGCCCCGGGTTACCGTTGAGCGGACGCGTCAGGACCGCCTCTTATGTGCACCGCCGCTTAGCGACGCGGCACGAGACGCTTGTAGCGTCACGTCTCAGGGGCCGCCAAGGTAGGGACGGCGGCCCCGCGTGGCCACTGCGGCGCCGGGTTAGTTGTTGTCCCGGCGCCTCCTACGTCTCCTGTGGCGACGAGCGGGATCGGTCTGCTCCCGATCCCGCTCAGCGCTCTCCTTCTGCGACATGACACGTTTGCAGAAGGAGAGCATGGCTCGCCACGAACTCCGGCTGCCGACCATGGCGGCGACCACGGCCGGCAGCGAAAGGTCACTTCCCACGACCGCGATGAGAGCGCTGCGCTCCTCGTCCCAGGCTGGGCACTCCTCCAGCGTGTGCTGGGCCGTGTCCTCACGGCAGTTGCCACAGTGGTGGCACACGGCGGACTCCTCCGCTCCGGCCATGCGACACAGGTACGCACCGAAGCAGCCGTGCCCGGTGAGCACCTGCGTCAGCCGGTATGTCGGCGCACCGTGGCGCCTGTCCAGCCACTGTTCGAGGACAGGTCGCACTGCTGCGACGGTCCTCGTACCAGCACTAGGGTATAGCTGATACCCTGGATTAACATATAAGCCCACACGTTGTACACGGAAGCAAGCAATGGGATGGAAAGTTTAAAGTACGGCAGTATTATTGAATTTTAATATTTATAACGTTTGTCACGGGAAATAGTTCCTGTGTTTCTAAAAATATTGCACCCGATTGAAGCCGGGCCGAACTGCTAGTGTAGAAAATATTTTTATTTATTTATATAAGCTTTATTGTACACCATAAATAAATACAAAAGGAAACAATACAAACTAGAAAAAAAAAAGTACAATTGGCGGTCTTATCGCACAAGGCAATTTCTGACAGACAACCATTTGATGGATATAAGAGAAAAGGACGAAAATTGGGGCAGCATCAGGTGTACGAATAATATCTGTAGATATTAGTGTCTATATACAACATATATAAATAAACATACATACATAAGTAAATATCCCATGTAAATATACTTACACAATATACACATATACATACCAACATACATACATACAATATATATACATATATATACATACATATCTACACAACATAAAGGTCATATAATTAAGTATAAATACACAAAGGAAAAAGTATACAATTACTAATGTCCTCATTCAGCCAGAGAGTAATGTTCTTTAACCATCCTTTTAAAGATGGGTAGAGATTTGGCCCTTCTTACTGTTACCGGTAAAGCATTCCACAACCGTGCAGCTTGTACTGTGAAAGATTTATCTACAAAGGAAGTGGAATGCACGGGAATTTTCAGTCTTAAGTTTTCCGATGACCTAAGAAACTTCGAATGTGAGTCATGTAGGAATTCAAACCTATTTCTAAGATATGGGGGTGAGAGAGGATTAAAGAGAATTTTAAAAAGAAGAGAGAGAATGTGTGTATTCCGACGAAGCCGTATGGGTAGCCACTTGAGCTTTCTGCGAAACTCTGAAACATGATCATATTTGCGTAATCCAAATATAAATCTAATACAGAAATTTTGGAGGCGCTCAAGTTTATTAAGTTGCTCCTCAGTAATATCAAGATAACTGGCATCCGCATAATCAAGGATGGGGAGAAGAAGGGATTGTGCAAGCGAAATTCTCGTGGCAATGGGTAGAAAATTACGTAATCTCCGCAAGGACCCAGCCGAGGCGAATAGTTTCCTACTCAACTCTCGGAGCTGCGGGCCCCAGGTGAAACATCTGTCAAGGTAAATACCTAGATTTTTTACACTGTCACTGTAAGGAATGGTGATTCCATTGCAAACGACAGGTGGTATTAGTGACCAGTCGAGTTTAGAGATCATCCTGGGGCTGCCGACAACAATTACTTGAGTTTTGGTTGGATTTATCATTAGTCCATAATCGTTACTCCAATCACTTATTTGCTTAATGTCTTCATTGATTGCCGAGACAGCATCATTTAACTGGAGCCAATGAGCCTGGGAATAAATCTGGAGATCATCTGCATAAAGGTGGTAAGAAGAACGGAGTTTATTACTAATAGAGTTGATAAAAATTGCGAAAAGTAGGGGAGATAGCACGCCGCCCTGTGGCACACCAGCAGAAGTCGAGCACCACGATGATACGTTGTTATCGACATAGATCCGCTGCCGGCGTCCAAACAGGTAACTACGAAACCAAACAACCGCTGTTGGAGATATGTTAAGAGAGCCCAGTACGCCAAGTAGCACGTCAAAATCGACCGTATTAAAAGCATTACTGAAGTCAAGTAGCGCTAAGACTGTCAGCTTGCCTTCTTCCATGGCCGATCTGATATCCTCCGTAATATGCACCAAGGTTGTAGTGGTACTATGGCCAGGGCGGAAACCAGATTGGAGAGGGTTCAGGAGATGGTTTTTGTAAAGGAAATCGGCAAGCTGGGAATGGATTAGGCGCTCGAGAACTTTTGAAAGGAAAGGTAGGATAGAAATAGGACGGAATTCAGAAAAAATGGAAGGATTACTTTTTTTAGGTAAAGGAATAATGTGGGCCTCTTTCCAAGCTGTAGGGAAAGTTCCACTGGTAAGGGAGTAGTTTAAAATATGGGAAATGATGGGAAGAATTTCATTAAGGATTGGGATAATCATATTACGCCCAACACAATCACTACCAACAGAGTTGGACGCAATTAGCGTAATGTTCTTCCTAACATCACAATCAGCAAGCTGTTTGAAAACGAAAGGGGGACAATCGGGAGTTTTACAAGTAGAAAGATATTGTAATGTTTTGTTTTTTGTAGAACCATCTAAGTTTGATGGAGAACAGAAATGTTGGTTGAGAGAATTTAAATTAATATTTTTAGAAATTGAATCATGACGCGATTTTCCGACTCCCAGAGATTTTAGAAATTTCCAAACTTTCGCTTGATCAGCATCTTCAACGGAATTATGAATAAAACGGCGTTGAGCATTCCTACATACCTTTCTGCAGTGATTCCGGATTGTCACATATTTTTCCCAGTTTAAATCACTGGGACGACATTTGTACCTGGACTTCGCTTTAGCTTTTTTTGAAAGTAATACTTTGATATCAGCAGTAAGCCAGGGTGACGGTCGATGCTTAAGCCTGATTTTACGGGCTGGAGCATGTACATCATAGAGCCTAATAAGTTTATCCGTGAAAATATTGACTTTGGCATCGACGCAGTCAGAGGCCATGAGCGTACTCCAGTCAATGCTGACGGCATCCTTGCAAAGATCAGCAATATTCATCACTCGAAAATTTCGCTGCAAAACTATTTTAGGAGAGGCTTTGGGTGGACGGACACGATAGGATAAAAATAAAAGGTCATGATAGGAGAAGGCATCAGCAGGACATTGACCATGTTTGGCAACATAGCTTGGTGACGAGACAAACATAAGGTCGAGGAGGGAAGGAGTACAATTATGTAACAGATTTTATTTGAAATTCATTTAATGAGCGCGGAGTGAACTGTAAAATGAATTGCAGTGCAGACGAGTCGGCCGCTAATTGTTTATATATTAATTGATACTCGCCAATCATCGGTCGAAAAATATAAAATGTAAATTCAATTTGTTTTGATACTCGAATATCGTGTTTCATTTGTATTAACTGGTTGTGTCCTGCGGTTTTGGCTGCGTTAAATATCAATTGAGGTGTATCAATCAAGAGAAATGCTTAGTTTTGTGATACATCATGCAATATGATAAATAGAGCGAAAATAATATTAGTTGAAAAATGCTTTAAATATATCAAGACCACAAAGTTAATTATATTTTAATTTTGTAATAATATTAGATAGTCAATGACCACGCACTAAAACGGTGAAGGAAAACATCCTGAGGAAACCTGCATACCATAGCGATTTATAAAAATTTCTATGTTATGTAAGTCCGCCAACCCGCACTAGGCCAGCGTGGTGGACTACAGAGGCGGCTCATCCGAAAGAGCGCTGGTGCAATGCACTCCCACGAAAATTACATACTTAGCTAATTTAATAATTTATATACTATATTTATAATACATAAATCCTTACATTAGGTACATTCTTTATATTTTACTACGCCTATAATAAGTATTATTTTATAACCTATATAGGTACATGTAGCGTCAATTTGTAACGAGTGGAGCGCCAGCGATTGTGCTCCTATGAAACGAAGTTTAGTACGACTCTTAGTACTGTATTCAATGAGTGCGAAAGAGAGCTACGACTCGCGCTGACGCGTGAAACAAAAGATATCGTATGAGAAATTAGCGTAATGTGGAGCGCCGCTCACGCGTCACTCGGTTGTCGTACAGCCAGTCGTGCCGTGCGCGCGCCAGCGGGATATCCTACTTATCCGCAGTTGTCGTCCTTATGTATACAAACAACGTCAAGCAAGCTCGTCGACTTCGTCAGTTAATTCGCAGTTTTTTTTAAAATAAATATTAAAGAATAGTTTGTACGCTTAATCAATTCCATTTCTGATGTTCACAAGAAAGTAATAGATATCTTCGCATGCCAAAAAGAGCGGCGAATGGATTTTGTATACAAATATAATAAATAGTAAGCTCTAGTTTTTCAATTATTTTTTTTGTGAACCCCCATCAAAAAATTTCACGAGCCGCCTCTGGTGGACTATATGGCCTAACCACTCTCAATCGTACTCTCGATTGTAGAGGAGGCCCGTGCCCTGCAGTGGGACGTATATGGGCTGATACAGAATAATATTAGACAAATAGATTCTATAATTACACACTTATTGTGGTAAATACATGAATAGATAGGCCGCCTGAGTAGATATGTACCACCGCAATGTATATTTCTTCCTCCAATTATCAGTGTAAATGCACTGTTGTTTCTGTTTGAAGGATATTACTACTGGACATATTGAGACTTAACATTTTATGTTTCAGGACTGAGGATGGCGAACATTGCTTTGTAACTTTTGTTTGATAAGGGTCGTATCGATGACTGTCATGCGATTGGCATGCTGATCTAGCACTTCAAAGAATAAAAAATAAATTCCTTTGATATGCGAACAAACTGAAACAAGCAAAACTATGCATACATTTGAATTTTGAAAACCTTCACGCGGGCAAAAAGCAAGAATTTAATAGTATCATCGAACAATAGAAACAGTATCAAATGATTTAATTAACAGCCAGTGCTAAATTCCAAATATGCTATGATTGTGTCTGCGTAACAAGGGGTTTACATTCGAATGGTAATACCTCCTCGTAACCCTCGCGGAGGGTGCATCGCTTATAGTGCTACTTTTATTGAGAGGGAAAAATTATTGGAAGTTCCTTGTTCATTCACTTATTAATGTTTGAATTAGGATTTATAAGGGATGGTGACTAATATGTTAACATTTAATTTATACGTATACATGTAATTTAACTACACTGGTGGTAGGTCTCTCATATGTGAGAGGCCATCTGGGTAGGTACCACCGCAATGTCTATTTCTCCCGTGAAACAACAGTGCTTAAATGCACTGTTGTGTTTCGGATTGAAGGACATTGTAGCCAGAGCAACTACTGGACATATTGAGACTTAACATATTATGTCTCAGGATGGCGAGCGCAGTGGAATGTTGCTACTGTTTATGAGCGGTCGTATCGCTTACCATCAGGCGAACGGCTTGCTCGTCTCGCCATTCACAGCAATAAAAAAAAAAAAAAAAAAAAGCTAACCAGCACTAGGGCAGCGTGGTGGACTATATGGCCTAACCTCTCTCAATAGTACACTTGATTGTAGAGGAGACAAGTATAGACGTATATGGGGTAATACACACATATTATCATATTTACAAGATGTTGTGAATACTGATTCTCTTTTTGTTTACCCAAAACGCCTTCCTCTCTCTTTCCTCGCGCTTTATATTCTTTTTTAAGTTTTTTTTATTGATAATTAGCATTCCGATTGCCCATGAACAATAGCAAAACCAAACTTTGAAGTACTAAGCAATGCTTGGCATTCTACAAAGCTCTTTTTCGTATTTGACCTGGTACATCGTGGGTTAACCTTACTAAAATATGTTTGCCTGTTAGTTTTATTAATTTATTTGCATAGAGCAGATAGAAGGATACAATATATTTTTTAACAGTTTGAAGCGTCAAGCGTACCGACAACAGTTTAGCAACTCAATAGAATGATACGCCATTGTATCGCAGCGCTGTGACACGTCCCCGGGGCATATTTCCATGGAAATTAAAACCAACCCCTCGCGATCCGCTAACATTGTCAATGACTAGTTACACTTGTTTAAAACGCCATACAACACTGAACACACACCTTCCTGTGATGTTTATGTTTAATAAATTCGAACAAATGGGAATGCTTTTTTTACTATGAAAATTAGTATCAATGCGAATATTAGTCTAGTCGACAAGTTGAAAATGGTACAAAATAGAGATACTGCTCTTAAAATTATGTGTGATAGCTCATTGGATCCGGAATGACGTCTAGAAAAATGTGCCAGAAACGTGTATTAGCACATAAAAAATTGCAAAAGTTATAAACAATTAAAGATGAAAAAAAAATGGCATTTCGTTTTTTGCCAATATTTAATAAACTATTAATATTTAAGAAATTTCAAAACAAGATTCTGAAAGAAGAGGAAATTTCCAATAAAAAACTCTTACTCCCGGAACTCTATCTCCATTATTTATAATTTTAATTTAACGCTGAAAATAGGTCTGCGCGTGACATTTTTAGGATGTCAAAAGCGAGTACCAGACATTAATTAATTTATTTCAGGTATTGAATATATATTTTTTAATTTGAATATATTATGGTGTGTTTTGAACACTATAATTAATTTATTCCCATTGGAAATTTTACTTAAAGTTAATTTTTCAACAAGTTAATACAATTGTTAACTAACGAAATTTTCTCGAACTACCGTCTTAATTGTAAGTGAAAAAAATGTTTAAATAATGGTCGTAAAAAATTTTCGCTTCGTAGAGCCTTTCTTACATACATATTTAATAAGATCGTGCCATAAAAGAAATTACGACAGCCTCCGAGACGCAGTTAGTTACACACCGGCTGTGCAATTAGAGGCTCTGGGTTCGATGCCCGACCAAGACAAATATTTGTGTATCTAACCACAGGTATTTGTTTGAGGCCTAAGTATTATTGAGACCGAAAACTCTTTCGTAGCTTCTGATACCCACGTCATACGACTCGATATTAGTATGATGGAGTCAGGACTGTTCAGGTGACTGTTAGGAGCATTTATTTTAACAAAAGTTATGTAAATGATTGAGGGTGTGGCAAACAACTCTTCTTAGCTTATTAGGAAAGCCATTGCACCTAAAACTGCGTTGGCCTACTGCAGGCTTTACTATTAATGATATTCTAGATTAACAGATCTTCTTTCAATTCAGCAGACGCCCTCATACTATCAGACGGTCAAAATGATCGATAATTAAGTACGAATACACATTAAGGTCGATCAAGCGACTAATTAAATTACTCTTTGATTTGAGATGTAATTGGGCGTGATGCAGTCAAAGCCATCGGTAGCCGATTCAGTACTCCATTTCGTCACGTTTAAT
Source organism: Hyles vespertilio (assembly GCA_009982885.2). Lineage (NCBI taxonomy): Eukaryota > Metazoa > Arthropoda > Insecta > Lepidoptera > Sphingidae > Hyles > Hyles vespertilio. The sequence goes on from CM042811.1 coordinate 17,050,117, forward strand.
TAATTATTGTATATTAATTGTGATTGCATTTATAATCATCTATATCCATAACATTGCTTCGAAGTTATGTCTCACCAAAGAGAATTTAAAAACCAGTATAATTGCTAGAGGAATAACAACAGAATTTCTTTCTGCTATGCCTTGACAATTATTGGTGTGATTTTTGTGTGTGCTATGCGTGGCAGATGTCTTTTTATCCTTATAAGGGATATTCTTATAAAGCTGTTAGAATACGCTTTACTCTATAAATACAGTTTGAAATTAAAGTATTTTTCTGAATCATTAGGCAAAGTTATCGCTGTATTTACATTACGCTATGAGTTTTAGAGACCGAGCAAAAAAATCTGTTTTTGCTCATATAAATTTATATGAAAACTGGTAATGTGTGTATGTGTGGCAGAAAATGAACTAGTTACAGTGACTTGTGGCACATCAAACCACTAATTATTAACAACAAAATCTAAGACAATACTCTCAGAATCTAAACTCACTTATCCTCAGAATCTAACTCATTTAATACCAGGCAACTGAGTCATTTGCATGTAGTGACGTGGACTGGAACTTCGGACTGTTTGTAATGCAATCTACGTCAACCCAACAGCGCACGAGCCTCCTCTACAAAGGAGAAAGATTAGTCATTTTGTTATTTGAAAGAAAAATAATAAAAATACGGAACCTTGTTAGGCCATTTAGATAATAATTTTCTAATTTAATGTACGGTATACTACTACCTAGCTTAGGTCTCAAGTTTGAATCCCGAGTCAGGCGAAGTGGTATTGGATTGTTATATTCATTATCAGCAATTATTATTCTCTTTATTTTTTTAAACATATTTTTTCTATTTTTACATATATAAATTACAAAAAATATACATATAAAAATATAAAAAATAGTTTATTTACCCTCCGGTGGTGAAGCTCAAGACCCAAGCCACTGGCGGTTAGGGAGACAAAGTGAGGAACCGCCTCACCATGCGTGCCGTATCCAGTAATACTGCCTTCTGTATTTGACCCTTGACCCAACAGCCAATTGAGAGCTTCTGTAGGTGTTGGTCGAGGCTTTTTGGTATCAACCCATGAGCAGAAACGACAATCGACATCCCACATGTCGGCAACCTCGTGAGCCAAATCTAAATATTTAGACATTTTGTCTTTTTCAGCTTTGACGAGGTTATCGTCATGCGGAATGGTGACGTCAACAAGTACCTATAGCCCGGCGCGCCAATCGATCTATTATCACAATATCCGGCTTATTGGCGACAATAGTCCTGTCTGTGATAACAGATCGATACCAGTACAGCGTTGCATGACCATTCTCAAGGACTGGTTGGGGAACGTACTGGTAATATGGCACTTCAGAAGTCACAAGTTCATACCGAAGAGCAATTTGCTGATGTATGATCTTGGCTACTAGGTTGTGTCTATGCAAATACTCGCCGTTAGCAAGATACGAACAACCGGAGATAACATGCCTGATGGACTCGCCAGGACGGTGGCATGCCCGACAGATGTCGACCGTACCGTCCTTCAGGATGTATTTCCTATAGTTGTTCGTCTTAATAACTTCGTCCATAATTGCAAGGACAAAACCCTCAGTTTCCCCAAAGAGGTTACCGAAGCGCAGCCAAGATACAGACGCTAGTCGGTCCACATCAGGCCCATGAAGGGCTCGATAGAACCGACCGTGCAGCTCTTTGCTCTTCCATATGCCCTCGCGATCCTTAATACCTACCACCAGAGGTTTTCGCCAGTTCTCGATCGCCAAAGAGAGCGGGGTAAATCCTTTATCTACCATAACTACAATCCTATGCATATCCACATCACTGTGAAGGAAATAATCCCTGAGATTGCACACCTCGCGATTATGCAAGTCCTTAGCATTAAGAATGCCTCGGCCCCCACATCTCCGCGGGATGTACAATCTCATCACTGACGAACGTGGATGATGCATACGATGTGCAGTCAGGAGAGTTCGGACTTTACGATCCAGGGCATCCAATTCGGTCTGAGTCCATTTGAGTATGCCAAAAGAGTACATGAGTACAGGCATAACCCAACCGTTGAAAATCTTGTTTCCACCTGACAAAAAACTGTTAAGTACTTTTGTCAGGCAGCCAAAGAAACACTCTTTCATCGATTGTTTTACATCTGCACCCACGATACCTAAAGCTTCTGGCATACCCAAATACTTGTAGGTTTCCGTTACAGAGAGGGTCCTGAGATTTACAGTCTCTGAGACTTGTATGCCATCAGAGACCGCAACCTCCCCTCGCTTCACATGGATAACCGCACATTTATCTACACCAAACTCCATATTGATTGAGTTGCTAAATCTTTCAGTTATTTTTAACAACTCAATCAATTCAGTTTTTTTTTTATGCAAATAACTTGAGGTCATCCATGTAGAGCAAGTGAGAGATAGGCTCAAACCCTCTCCGCAGACGGTAGCCCTGAATCTAACAACAGGATACTGAGGGGATTCAGGGCCATGCAAAACCACAGTGGACTCAGACTATCGCCCTGGAATATACCCTGCTTGATTTTAATCGGCTCATCACTCATCGAAGGATTCGTAGCGCGTGGATATTTGAGAATAGTAGTCCACTGTCCCATACACGCCCCAAGAAAGGTGCTCAACTTTGTATCAACTTTATACAAATTAAGCACCCTCATGAGCCATGTATGGGGCACCGAATCATATGCCTTTTTATAATCAATCCAGGCCGCTGATAAATTCCTTCGGTTCTGACGAGCCTGTTGGCAAATGGCCATGTCTATGAGTAGGAGTTCCTTGGTACCACGGGACCCACTTTTGCAACCTGTTTGACCGGAATAAAGAATTTTGTTAGTTGTGATATGGCATGAAATTTTGGATCTGATTATGGAAGAAAGTAGTTTATAAATTGTGGGTAGGCATGTGATAGGTCTATAATTTTTCGGTTCCGTGGTACCACCGGATTTAAAGAGCAGGTGCGTGATACCTGTTGTCATAAATGTTGGGAGCGATCCCCTCTCAAGCGCATCCTGGAACTGTGTTGCTAATCGAGCATGCGAACTTGGAAACCATTTTAACCAGAAAATTGTGCAGACCGTCTAGACCCGGGGACTTCCATTTCTGAGTAGGACAAATTGCTGCCAAAACATCCTCTGGACTGATTAAAATGGTTTCCATAGCCGGTATTGCCTCGCAAGCTCGATCGACAACACCAAACCAGGGGGCTTCAGTGTGAGAGACAGGCGTCGACCAGATATTTGACCAGTACTCACGCATTTCGTGAGCACTTGGCAGCCGCTCATCTCCCACACCTTGTCGAGAATTCTTCCAACATCTATAAACCCTCTTTTGGCCACTTTGGAACATACGATTTTGCTGGAAACGATCCCATCGCCTCCTATAGCGAATGCGGTTCGCCCACGCATAGACTTTCTGTTTATAGAAGTCTATGCGTTCTGTGACGCAAAGCCTATAATTCCGAGGACTTATGTTAGTCCCCGAAAAAGCCTGCGTCACAAAACGCATAATCTTCGGCCTGCTGTTTCCTTCCCTAAAGGAAATAAGCTTGCCGATGACAGTTCGGGTCCTGTTGATACGGTCCTCGATCCTACGCTGCCAGGCAGGCACAGTAGTAACACCTCGAGTGGCTTTATAATTAGTTGAAAATTTTACATTAGCCACCCGACATGCTGCGACGGCCGCGCAGTAAAGGATCAAATGCGTATCAACAAGATCCCGACTGGACTCCAAGTACGTAGGTAACATGGAGTCCAAAGCTCCCACCAGCGCCAAATTACGCCTATGCATCGGCAAACGCGGCAAGCGCGGTCTACAAGAGGCTGACAAAGATACAAATTCCGAGATCGCACATTCCAAAGCTCCTCTCAAACGCTGTTCATCTTGGGAACTTACATTACCGTCCATATTATCCGTCAAATCGATATCAGCAACAGATGTGGGTGTTGTCTCTGTTGCTAGATCTGCGCTGACTGGCGGAACATTGACGACGTGGACAGCACATAAGTCTGTGCGCAACCGCTCTAGTACTTCATCATCCAACAACTTACGCCGCTGAATAAATCGTACTTGATCCGACAGTCGTTGGGATGACACATCAACCGTTGGTTCCAAGGTCTGAAACAGAGACAGCATTTTAGCACGCAATTATTATTATTATTATGTTTTCCAAATACACATGAATAAAAAATGTACTAAATATCCTAAAATAAATGTTAATATCTTAACGATGATGATTTTTTTTTTTTTTTTTTTTTTTTATTGCATTGAATGGCGAGACGAGCATGCCGTTCGCCTGATGGTAAGCGATGCGACCGCTCATGAACAGTAGCAAAACCAAACAACACCTTGATTTACAAAGCAATGCTTGGCATTCCACTGCGCTCGCCATCCTGAGACACAAGATGTTAAGTCTCAATATGTCCAGTAGTTACTCTGGCTACAATGTCCTTCAATCCAAAACACAACAGTGCATTTAAACTGCTGTTTGACGGGAGAAATAGACATTGCGGATAGATGGATGGATAGATTTTTTTCATAAACTTTCTGTCATAATAATAGTAAGCATTTTCTAAATCATTGCGAGGAACCACTAATTTCAGTAACGCTCAACGGTGCATTGGAGCGCCCGGCTGCACCTCTTACGTCGGAATACCGTACGCACCCTTCGCCCTGTCCATATATTTATATCAATGTTTAGAAAGGTATGCTGTGCGATCTAATCTTTAATTGGCAGTCGGCAATACGTTGGATCACTACAACGGTATTCACTTTCATAAATGATTTCCTAGAAGCGTACCAATACCAACCAGTAGCAAAATGTAATATGAATATTACACAATCGTTTTAAATATTTTAATAACTTCCTCCCGTCTCCCGACCCATTCCACTCTCTCTTTTGTAAGAACGCACTCACACACTAAATGCACTCACAACAGACACTCACATATAAACACACATATTCACACACCATGCATCATATTCACAAAGTTTTACAATATAATAATTCCATGAATCCGCATATACAATGGTGGGTCGTGTCTGTGCGTTAATTTTTTGATGTATTCTAAATCCGGATGATGGATTGGATAGAGGACAAATTGGTGGGTTTTGCAGGACTGAAAGTGCAGCTATTTGTTTTTTTTTTCTCGTGATAGATGGGAGCTTTATATGCGAATAATTATATTCATACAATTAAAAAAGCTGAATGATTATGCATTGTACCTACATATAAAAATATTTTTATTTACGCAATTTCATCAGACCAAAAAAAAAAAGTTACAATAATATTACCACTGAGATAGGGTGATTACTGATTAGGGATTTTTTGAAACACTAATTGGTTACATTTTGCCAATAAATTTTTTTTATTAAAAAACTTGTTAATGGATTTTTTTTGTACAGCCTAAAAATACAAAATACTAGTAGCCGAGCGAACTCGGGCATTGTAAAAGGTCTGTTAATCCGTATAAATTGAAACCAAAGTCCACACTCGGTCAGTCAAAGGTATTCGAGGCCTGAATGGCATACACAGTACACACACCCCAAACATGTCGCCTTTGACGCAGCTGTCAAACAAAATGCAATTAATTACATGAACCGTAAGCCGCCACTGTTTTTACCTGGAAATATTTCAAAATGAACTCCAGCTATTTCAATTATTTCGAAACGCAATGCCTTTGATTTTGCGATTTTAATAAACTTCCATATTCGGTCCCGTTATTAATTTTGCGTTCATGCATGCGGCCTTTGGTAAATTTATTTTGATCCGTATTATTTGTGAAATATTTCGCATTATTGAAATATTTGTGTTATGTATGAATTTCAGCGATGATTTATTTTTAAATCCTTGTAATATGATATGCTGTGATTACGGTAGTCATTTAATGATAAAATCAATCAGTGGTGTTTTAATTAATCCGAATCTCCTGCTATTATGGATGTGTAATTGCTTTTAAAACATGCTTTTTGATATTCGCGTCCTAATATTGATACGAAAATTAGGCCTCGGAAAATTCTATCAATGAAGATTTTCAAGAGTTGAATTTGAAAAACACTATTTGTAACATTCTTGGTAGTTTAATTGTTTTAGCTTTTTTAGTTTTCATTGCAGTATACTACTAATCTCATATTATATGATCATACCAGTCTCTTTTCTTATTTAATCACCAATATCAGGGTTTAAAAAATAATATACCTAAACAAATAATTCATACACTCCAAAAACTTCCTGCTAATTTAGGAAAACAATAATTTTAATGCCCACTTGCATTTCGCTTGTTATTGCGTCAATATTTGAATTTGGAATCTAATGCCTCCTCTAAAATCAAATTCTCAATTCAATCTTATTTGGCACGCCAAACGAATAGTCAAAGCAAACCTGCGCACAAAGGTAACAATAACATTTCCAGGTTTATTAAATTAATGGCATGCAGCGACATTCGATGCCATCCTCGGCGTCTCCCTCCGAGCACACGTCATTATCCATCAGTATCAAATGGATACATACGGATACAATGCCTTTTGTGTTAGTTGCAAATTAATTGTTGGAAATTGCAACGCGCATAATGCCTTGAAATAAAACTATTATTTACGGATTTTATCACGGATTTGGTTTAATTTTTACATTTTTTGAGTTCCCGACGTTTCGATTACTTTACAGCTTTCGTGGTCACGGGGCGGACATCCGTAAATAATAGTTTTATTTCAATGTGTAACATTCGCGTAAATCTAAGAAACCATTGCGCATAATGCCGTTCGAAATTCAAATCATACAGAGCAAATATTACAGATTTTTAAATAAGGCTCTCTGTTCCGAACGTCTTTGATTGAGAAGATTTAAAAATGAAAGTGCCTTTATGGCTTCACGAGATGGTACCTACCTATTTAGTGGAAAGCACAAATTCATCAAAAGAAATCGAATTACTTTTTTAAGGTTGTATCTAGTAATTAATTTTCTTTAAATGAATCGTAATAACGTTCTGTAAATATACCTATTCATAAATAATATTAATAATTTTGAAGGATAAGATGTAGGAATATAATTTATTTATTTGAATAATGACGCCCCTCTTTCAAAAATACTTATAATTTCGATCTTCAATGATTTTAATTATGTTAGCAAATTTTTGTAACATATTTAATGTAATTTCAATTAACTGTGAAAAAATAATCATCTTTTTTCAGCTGGTGGAGACATCACGTGACATACTGAGGTAAGTACTTAAAGAAATAATTACCGAATTCGAGAATGAGTAAGTTGTTAAAAAAAATACTTTACTTTTTGCGCTTTGCCGCTTCTATAGGTTTTCACTTTTGAACCTAGAGCGCAATGTTAAAAGAAAATGTGAAATAAAAAATAAAAACTACATAAAAAACCTCGCAGGGGAAGACTCATAGCGGTAGTATATTATCGTCATCACCAGCCCGTTGCAGTCCACTGCTGGACATAGATCTCTTCCAAGGAACGCCACACAGCCCGGTCAGCTGCTTTATGCAACCAGTCGCGGCCGGCCCTCTTGTGCAAGTCATTCCGCCATCTGGCCAGCGAGCATATAGTGGTATATGATGCAGAAGAAATTTAATTTTAGTGCACCCTTTTTTCAATCCACTTATGCGGTACCTACCTAATCGTAATTAATTATTTCTTTAAATACTTTTAGTTTTATTCAAAGGGGTGAATGTGATGAATTACAAGCTTGTGTTCTAAATGCTTATTGTAACACGGTATTAATTATTTTGTAAGTAATCATTTGATTTTCATTTTTTTTTTTATTGCAATGAATGGCGAGACGAGCTAGCCGTTCGCCTGATGGTAAGCGATACGACCGCTCATAAACAGCAGCAACATTCCACTGCGCTCGCCATCCTGAGACATAAGATGTTAAGTCTCAATATGTGCAGTAGTTGCTCTGGCTACAATGTCCTTCAATCCGAAACACAACAGTGCATTAAGCAGTGTTGTTTCACGGGAGAAATAGACATTGCGGTGGTACCTACCCAGATGGCCGCTCACATATGAGAGACCTACCACCAGTAAATTAATACGAATATTTCATATTTTATATACGGCCTAACCCCTCTCAATCGTACTTTCGATTGTAGAGGAGCAATGTACCCTGATGTATCTGGGCTGATACAGACTTTATATTTATAAATCCACTTTCAACAATAATTTTACTACATTATATTTCGTGACATTTATAACCGAGTTATCATAACTATTTATGAGGGAGACAATTTTATGACAGATTAGAAGGAAATAATTAAATTAAGCACTTGGTAGTTTGTAAGTAATGCAAAGGAGACAACCGCCGGGATGGTTGTCGCGGATTCGAATCCCAGGGCTCACCTCTGACTTTTAGAAGTCATGTATAATAATTCATCACCACGCTTATAAAGCGTAGGAACGGAAGGAAAGGACGCAAGGAAATTATCGTGAGGAAAACTGCATGCCATAGAAATTTAACAGAATTTCAAGATATATGAAATTCGCCATCCCGCATCAAACCAACGTTGCCTAAACCCTATCATTCGAATTGATTAAAGAGGAGGCCAATGCTTTGAGGTGGGATGTAAATCGATCAGATTATTATTATTACAAGCCACAAGGTCTTTGAAACACGATACCTCTTTGCAAATCGGACATCAAACAGTGCTTCTGTATTATGGTATACTAGACCGTTGGCGTGCCGACAAATGATTATAGGTAACCATTTGATACCTTACAAAGCGTCTGTAACGCATCAAAGGGGATGCCGAACGGGAGCTATACTATCGATATAACTTTGTGCCGGATCTCGCTTCTGTCTATTCAAAGGAACGTCACTATTCAGTCGAATTCTGCATTTGATTTTGAATTTGTTCAGTAAATTGCTGGCCAGTAAGTTAAAATGTGGTTTTACTCGGATTTTATTAAACAATTCAAATTCGCATTCTGTGTGCCAAAACTTAGTTAATGTTTTTTTTTATTTGTGTGAATTTTTCAATAATTATGTGATAAAAATGTGTGTGATTTTGTTGGAACAATGAAAATCAATTAAAGTTATCGGTATGTAGTAGGTAAGCAAAGTTTATTCAGTGACATTTATAAAAGAATATAAAAACCTTTTTTCAAAACTAATCATTATACGCCACGCTGGCCTAGTGCCAACCCGCACTAGGCCAGCGTGGTGGACTATATGGCCTAACCACTCTCAATCGTACTCTCGATTGTAGAGTAGGCCCGTGCCCTGCAGTGGGACGTATATGGGCTGATCCAGATCCAGAATCATTATACGAGGCATGTATCAACATTATTAAAAAAAAAACAAAAGAAACACAATTTTCAGGCAATAATGTTCTAATTTCAAAGCAATGTTAACATTTTACCACTATATCAATTAACCTATCAAAGTTTTCTAAAAATAACGATTAAAAAAACTACTAGTCTCCCAAATATACAACCCGTCGAGTATTTAACCTAAACTATCCCTCGGACGCTCTGGAATATTTCACCGTACCTGACACGCCGACAATCTGTTTACATTATAACCAGCGGTGAAAATTACCAACTGATGCAAGTATTTTTTAATTTATTTCCGTATCACCGCAATTTTAGCGAGCAGGGTTCAAAAATTGTGATATCGAAAATATTTTTCGAAATATCCGGCTTACTATAGGTGGGTTTGATGTAGGGTTGCTACATACTAAATAGTATTAAAGTATGTATTGATTTTTCTAAGTTAATGTCTCTCATATAAGGCAGTATGGGTTTTTCTTTATTGCAGGCAATGGCTAGACGAGCATGCCGTTTGCCTGATGGTAAGCGATGCGACTGCTCATGAACAGTATCAAAACCAAACAACAACTTGATTACAAAGCAATGCTTGGCATTCCACTATGCCCGCCATCTTGAAACATAAGATGTTAAATCTCAATATGTCCCGAAGTTTCTTTGGCTACAATGTCCGTCAATCCGAAACACAACAGTGCGTTTAAACGGGACGGTTTTGACGGGAGAAATAAACATTGCGGTGGTAGCCACCCAGGCAGCCTCTCACATATGAAAGACCTACCACCAGTAAACTACTGGGTACTGGGTGGGTACTAGCAATTTGTCTAATTTTAATGCCAAGCGGCTTTTAAGCACTTTTCTGTTTCGTTTTTAAAGCCGATGAAGTTACTGGGTATAAAAGATTTAGGTGCTTGGTGGCCTGTTAGTTAATTGAACAGTCGCAGCTACCAACAAGATCACAGCGGTCGTGGGCCCGAATCCCAGGACACACCTCTGACTCTCCGGAGTCATGTGTGTATTGATAGTCAATCACCACGCACTATAAAGGTGAAGGAAAACATCCCGTGGAAACCTGTCTACAGTCTACTAATGTAGAATCGAATATAATTGTATCATTTACTAATATAAACATGTTCTTGGGTGAATATCGTGTCTTGGCAAGCGTAGCGAAGAAAGCTCTCCAGCTTGGTGGAGTGACGATTTGCCAAAGGCTGGCAGATGCTGGATGCGACAAGCGTCAAGCCGAACAAGGGTGGATTGACGCAATACGGAGAGCTGGCTTCTCCGGCTATAAAAGTTATTATTTACCTCTTTAGTTCATTGTTTTGTCACTTGCTTTGCACGGAGGGAACTGGACCATAATTTATTTCCAACTCCTCCTACTATTTCAACTTTCTGATTAATTTCGTTGCCGGTTAAAGACAAGTTAGACATTCCCGGTGACTCGCCGAGCTTCCATGCTTGGTGTCATTACATTGCGTGCCACTATTGACCCTGGCTTACCTACAGGAGTTACAGTGGTGGGTATGAGGGTGGGACATTCTCCAATTCGGTGAAGGCCAATGTCTAGCAAAGACAATAAAAAAGGGTGATGAGGATTTACAAATAAGCTGATATTATAAAACGTTTTCTTTCCATAATAAATTGCTCCAAAATCTATATCAACCTTCCAAAAGTAACTTCACTCAACACCATTCCATTAATGTATGTCGAGAGTGGATTTTGTTCGACATATTACGCACCCTCTATGAAATGCAAGTGCACTTTGATGTTTTCCGAATGAGTGGCAACCCTACCGGCGGAGTCTGGTGCTAAACGAAGTTATCGGCGGACGGGTGGCCACTAATGAAGTCAGCCAGAAAAAAATGTCACGCGCGTCCCTAGCGGATCTTGTGAAACATTAATTGAGCGTTGCATGTACGTATGTGAGTTTAGTTAGTAATAAAATATTTAAAGTTAATTGGTGTAGTACAAAAATAACATGTATCTGGTATGGAGTGGAATGAAAAGACATCTGCACCCTGGCGAAAATGGGAAGGGCCGCTAGTTGAAAGTAAATGTATCACTTAATTTGGTTATTACTGAGGCAAGTTTAATTAAAGGTATAATGAAACAAAAAAGTGGCTATAAAAATGTTAAAAAAAGCTTAATTCAAAAACTGTTTACATTAATATATCGGCAGTTACCCTTTAGCTAAGTTTTGATTTCTTTTGAAAATATTACAATACAAATCCCTCTTATAAAATTTACAAGTTTAACGCACGACTCTACACTTCAAGTTTCTTAGAACTGATTTTAAAATTTGGCAAAAAATGTTTCAAGTACATAGCAAATAAACATGCTATTGGATTAATTAATATTATTATTTTAGTGAAAACAAAAATGATGGAGATAAAAAATAACAAATAGCTAATATTGTGGCATACCGGGTATATCTTTACTGCCAGTAAAAACGGACCCAACGAAACTGAAAATTTGTGTTTTTATACTGTATTTAAAATATGTCTCTTATAACTAATACATTCGTACAAAGGGTTAGTTAGTTATGGCAATTTAATTATTACGTTAAAGCTAATTATATCTTTTTTTAAACCTACCACCTCAGTAATAAGTAATAATTTTATATTCAACTAGCGGCCCATCCTAGCTTCGCATAGGTGCAGAAGTTTTTTGATTCCACTCCACATCAGATAAATTTTAAGTTTTTTACCACATGAGACATGTATATCAAGACTGTTACCGAAAACGAAGCCGGGTGGTAGTTAAAGCGACTTCAGACACAATGCAACAGAAAAAGTTGCAAAAAAAGCGACAATTTTTTTTTTGTTATTTTTTTCCTATGACCATATTTGGGTGGTAAATATTTTTTTTCCTAAAATAATAGTGTACACCCTTTTATTTCTAAATAATCTAAGGTATAAAAGTGTTTAAATTATTATTTTAACAAAAACTATGGATTTACCACCCAAAAATGACGATATTTAAAAAATTTTGGTGGTTATAAGTGTAGGTATTAGAATAAGCACTCACTTCCAAGAACTAACTATTGTATATTTTGTAAATTAACACTTAATACATTCACAGACAGAGTATAATTATAATTATGCGACTCGGAGCGAGATGTGCTCGTGACGAGAGATAGCAGACTGTCTTTTCATCGAAATAAACCGACCCTTTTATAGGACTACCCGAATGAGGATCGGTGGGGATAAATCTTCCAGAAAATATATTTAAGCCATAAAATAGGGTCTATCCTTTCAACTAAAAATTAAGGTCGGCCCAAACATCTGGGCTATTGTCCAAACAGAAAGGTTTACCCAAACATGTGTACTATTGTCTAAAAAACATAAATTTGTTGCAAAGGATTACCGCCACTAAAGAACTTAACTATAATAATACAGTTTTATTGCCCCGGCATGAACGGGTCATTACAATTAGGAAACAATAATTTAGAACAGCATCTTTTTAACTAATATTATACAATAAGGTACACAAAAATTCTTACTTAAATAAAACGACTCGCAGATGTTGTATGGTTAAACATCTGCAGTCATATTTTAAAATGAAATGCGTGTTTAAATAATGTTCAAATTACAAATAATAAGCGTGTTATTTTATAAGCTAAATCTAAGTTGGCGTATTGCTACCGCCACAAAATCATAAAAAATAATTGCCGCGTTTCTTTACGAAATTTTTAGTTGCATTGCGTTTGTAGTCACTAAAACTACCACCCGGCTTCGTTTTCGGTAGCAGTCTTGAGATACCTGGTGTGTACATATTATATTCGTATATAAACCTACTCTTACTCTCTTCAATCAGTTCAAAAGCCGTATCAAAGTCCGTTGCGTAGTTTGAAACATCTAAACATACATACAGATAGGATGGAAGCGACTTTGTTTTATACTATGTTCAGTGATAGTTCAGGCCTCAGCAGTATGCATAGCTGTTTTTATTTTTTATACTACGATCCACCCGAAAAATGTACTACGGACCCCGCGGTAATAAATCTGGAACAAGCCTTACAAATACATACAATTTTCGCACACACAAAACCTGAAAACATTAAAACAAACATACGTCCCTTTGATCAAAACTGTACGGGAAAACCATCACAGCGTATTTATTTAGCATCGTAAAGGGATACATATGTGTACACAAGCTTGTTTTCCACGTAAATGCATTTTAATATCATTCGGGTGCAATAGAACCTGTGTTTACACTCCATTCCGAAGCTTTAAACGTTCCATTACACGCAAAAACTTGGATCTGCAATGAAGTCGCTTCTGTTTTATATTTCTCTTTGTGGGAGATGTAAAATGGAAAATATTTTTTAATCTTTATCTATTTATTTACTCTTCGCGTATCACAAATTGTATAGGTGGCTTTATGCCTGAGGGTTTCTTTAACAGTCGAAGCTAAGGTGATGTAAAGATGAGAAGAGGTAAGCGCGTAAACAATTCATTACAAAATAAATGTACAGTGAAATTCACAGATTACATTTTACATACTGAGAGTGAATTTGAATACCATAAAATAACAGAATTACAATGTAAATAGGCAAATATACATATATGTACATCACAATGTACATATTATAAACATATTTTCAAGCATAATTTTATTCTATCATCCTTCACCCCAGAAAGTTCACCGTTGAACATAGATATTCATTAGATCAGCAACCTGTTGAAAGTAGCCAGCATTTTTAAATTAATTTAAAATGAATATATTTAGAACATGGCACTAAACAGTTTAACAATTTTATGACACAGTGGAAAAAGTCGATTGGCTTACTTTTGGTTAAATTATTAATGTTGATAAATTATAACTAATAAGGTTGCGGAAATATAACTTAAATTACAAAAACAATTCGTGTGAAACTACTTATGGACATACGTAAGAAATTATACTTATTTTAAAGATAAGAAACATTTTAATCACGATTTTTACCATCTCCTATCACCAACATATATTAATTCCTTTAAAATCACATACTCACATGTAAATTTAAGAAATGATTAAGTATTTTTTTAATTTGTCATAGAAATTCAACAGACAGTGAACAGCTAACTTTATCAAGACAATGTTGGATGCGCGCGCATCGTTAAAAAATCTGTATCTGTATCAGCCCATATACGTCCCACTGCAGGGCACGGGCCTCCTCTACAATCAACAGTACGATTGAGAGTAGTTAGGCCATATAGTCCACCACGCTGGCCTAGTGCGGGTTGGCGGACTTACATACCATAGATTTTTATCGTAAATAAAAAAATACCATAATATATTTCCGTCGTCGTCGTCCCAAAAGAAGTATAATCTCAAAAAAATTGGGTATTTTGTATTTAACATAATTATCGTTTAATTTTTTTTCGATTTATGTAAGGTGATAGCTAAACATAGTAAGTATCACTAATCATTGAAACACCAAAACTTTGATTTTACATTACATATTATAGGTATTCTATGTTAGGACATACTCCAAACTTTGAGAAGTTGTATAAGCGTAACTACTTAATAATCGTCCGTTTGAAAGGCGACGGAAAAGTTCGCGAGAAAGTGCAATCCTTACATCTCTCTTCAACAACTTCACAATTAAGTATGGGAAGTTTGCCAACACTGAAACTTATGATTTCTGTAAACTTGTATGCAGTAATACCAAATGCATACTACATTAAGTTACCAAAGATGCTAACTATAGAGAGAGAAATATTTTAGACCATTTAAATTATTGTTTACTCGTTTTCACAAAAAATGCCAAATCCGTAGTTGTTCTACGATCAAGACTACGCTTTTCATCAAACAAAGTCGTTTCCACTCAGCTGCGAAAAACACCAACAGCAAATTTAATCAAGCAACTCACATCAAAAAATGCAACACGACACAAGGCAATATCTTTTGTGCCGAAGAACCACCCTGCACCTAATAAAACTCAAACAGCTCAAAGAAAATTTAACACCCTTGCAAAAAACAATGAAAAACTGCAAACAATAGCCGGTAAAGACAACGAATATATTTATACCGAGAACAAAGGGAGTCTGCATGAAACCTGACGCGACTGCAGGTACATACCCGGGCAAAATACCTGGAATCAGCTCCCTATTATTCAATAACGTTGCGGAAAATAAACCCCAGCCGAAACTAAACTCGATACGCGCAGAATGAAAATTCAGACAGCATAATTAAAATGGCTTCAATGAATTCTGCATGCCCGTGTCTGCTGCAGATTTAATCATCCGAGAATTATATTTACAATAGTGACGGGCGTGTTTGTTGTTTTGAGGTATTTAGGGATGCCTGTGTGGATGTTATCGAGTTTTGAATAAATTACACGAGATGGCATAATTGTACAATCTTGTATGTTTTTTTTATTAGTAATTCCATGTCCTAACTGTATTCATCGGATACATCATATATATTAAAGCAAATCGGTTGAAACATATGCATTTTACAATACAGACGATATCACGGAATTTTTAGGTTCTTAGAATTTGATATCCTTACTGTAATTACCAAATTAATTATTGTATTAATAATAGTTATATTATTATTTGTAAATAAAATGTAGTTGTACTTGTCTAGTATTGACGTAAATGATAACGTTTATTTATTTTAAAGTAAATATGAAACAATATTTCACTGAAAGCGCTTGTAAGCTTTCACTTCAAAAAATTACATATCATTTATTATTATCTCGCATATTGGTGGCTTTAACCCACAACATTTTCTCCTAAAACCGTACCGTAAACCCAAAGAAAATTTGTAAAATACAAAATATATTACAGTAAACAAAAATATTCTAGAAAAAATAAATTAAAATTACAAAGCCCCGTCACTACGACAGCATTAAAGGATCGATTTTAAAAATCTGTTTTGTATTTGATGGGCCACGTCAGTGTACCACGAGCCGTCCGCCGCACTTCGAATCACTTCCCTCTAATTAATACGGGAACAATGCCGGCAAATCGCTTTAGTTACGTTTGTACCAACGGCGAAATAAATTTAATTTGGGTGCACTTTTTTTTAGAAAGGATAAGCACGGTATGGTGATAGTCCGGCTCATTTCGTGACTTTTCTAATTTCTTTTGATTGTTAAATAAACTAGTAACAACTGTTTGCTAGTTTATTTAACAATCTCAATTAATAAACTGAGATCATTTATTATGCATAAATTGCATATATGGACAGATCACAGACAGCAAGGAACAAATGACAAAAGAGCAATCGGAAATAATGAAATCCCAGTTAATATATAGCTAGCATAGACAATGTTTATTTTATAATTGTAATAATGGCACTTAGTCGATAAACTATACAGGGTATATCAAGACTGCTACCGAAAACGAAGCCGGGTGGTAGTTTAAGCGACTTCAGACACAATGCAACAGAAAAAGTTGCAAAAAATAGCGACAATTTTTTTTTGTAATTTTTTTCTTATGACCATATTTGGGTGATAACTATATTTTTTCCTAAAATAATGGTATATACCCTTTTATTTACAAATAATCTAAGGTATAAAAGTGTTTAAATTATTATTTTAGGCAAAACTATGGATTTACCACCCAAAAATGAAGATATTTAAAAAATCATAAAAATCATTGTCGCGTTTCTTTTCGAAATTTTTGGTTGCATTGTGTTTGTAGTCACTAAAACTACCACCCGGCTTCGTTTTCGGTAGCAGTCTTGAGATACCCGGTATACTCGTATTAAAGGTCCACCAGAATCTCATGGCATAAAATTAAAAAAAAAACAATGATTTTTATGTGGCAATACCATCGGTCAACAGCTGATTCAAAACTTGAGTTATGTCATTCGATGTGAATATTTTAAGATTTCTATCCGTTCTTAGCGAAAATGTACAAATTAGTTCTACAATCACAAGTGCGACACATTGTTTACAAAGTTTATCGCCAGATCCGTGAATAATTTGGTCAAATTTAAACAAAATCGTCAATTTTAAAATCGACGTCGTTTTAACATGTAAGTCGGAGTGAATAGTTTTGATACTTCATTTTTTTTGGTTAGTGTTAGATATGTGCATGTGTTTTATCGTATATACTTTGATATCATTTTTTGAAACTAAACAGTAATGCATTAAAGACTTATTTACAGGAATTTCCAGAGATTTTAGATAAGGAACGGTTTATTATTATTCCTTTATCTTCATCGTCTTCATCAGAAGATGTACAGGAAGAGTATTTAGAAGTAAGCTTTGACTAAAGTGTTAATGAAATAAAGAAGACTGAAAATAAATTATACGTTTTTATTTTACATCTTGCATCTTTCGTATAACATTTATCGAATCTAATAATTATTTAAATAAAACCGACTCATAATCAAACTACTTACAATTTGGAAATTGAAAGTTGTTTAATTAAGTGAGAACTAATAAGAAGAGAGAATTAAAACGAAACTGGTGGCTCCGTACCACCATTTTTATCTACATCTACGTTTTGAAAGTACCAGCGCTCCCTCTATATTATAAATACTCGTAAGCCACGTATGTATATTGTAATTTAAAACTGAAAAAAATCTTATTTGCCTATTTTAATTGGCTATTAATCTAAAAGTACAATTTTGAAGTCATTTTAATGTTTAAATTACCTATATATTTTACTTAAAACATTATGTACTTTATTTACATAGTTGTACTAAAAAAATAATGTCAATTTGAAATTATAATTAATTACAATTATTGAAAGTATCAAAATATTATGTTAATCCGATTACCCCAGTGTTGCAATGCGTAAATTCAAATTTCCCAAAATGCCATGAGATTCTGGTAGACCTATAGCATTTTCGTCTTAAACAAAAAATAGATTAGGACATGTTTTTACAAATATTTAATTTTGTATAGGTACCTATTAGTCTATGGTGATTGTCCGATTCATGTCGGTGTTTTATCTCTTATACAAATAGTGTTGTGATATATTTTAGTCTCTATCATTGCTTTTGAATACTAGCAAAAATCTAGCAACTGCTATAAAGAGTCATATTCGAACTTTTAAAAACGTTTCGTGTATAACCTACAGCGTTCCATCGTTTTATGTAATCATAATCTTTAAGTAAGAAAGATTGTCAATCAAATAATACCTATCATTAAATTCTTCATCATGAATTGAATTATGAATGATCAACACTTAGCCTCAAACTAATTATATATATCATAGGTTTCAATTTTAATAACATACAAAATATAACGCTATGTTAGTTAATTTTACGTGCGTATTATTTTTACGCTCCAAATTCATTATTCTACAATAACGATAAAACATATTTTTATTTCCATTTATAATCTAAAAGATATAGTTATTTAAAGTTTACATAAACAGCAATATTCTTTATCAATTATCTGTGCAAATATAAAATAATCATACAATCAATCTGATTCTTCGAAAAATTGTACTGGACAATCGACAAAGGACCCTCCAACAAAGAGAAGTTATTAATAAACGCTTATTAATTATTTTCCTCTTTCATTTTACATGTTGTTTTTTTGTGCCTTATGTGAGAGCAAACAGACTTATTAATACGCCAGGCGCGTGTCCGTATTTTAGAGTTCTGTATGCCAATGGCAAAATTCCTTATTATCAGTTAATTAACCGTTCAAGTATAAAACTCTATAACCTAGTTTATATGTGTTAACTAAATTAAACGTATATAAACAGGAAGAGAGCATAGACTGCAATAAAAAAAACTTGAAATAAAAACTTAACTAAATATTCAGTCTAGTATATCTACATAATAAATTTTACAGATACACCGTCTCCAAAACTAAAACGTTTCAATCTACTATTGGGTCTCAAATGAACACCCAGGCTCAAGAAAAATGCTTGTAGGTCTTACACGCATTTGTCTCGGTGCGGGGAACGAACCCGCGGTCTCTCGTCTTTACTGGTGGTAGGTCTCTCATATGTGAGAGGCCATCTGGGTAGGTACCACCGCAATGTCTATTTCTCCCGTGAAACAACACTGCGTAAATGCACTGTTGTGTTTCGGATTGAAGGACATTGTAGCCAGAGTAACTGCTCGTTGATGTGGTTGGGTGTCGGAGTGGGCGCTCGGGTGGGGGTGCTGGTGTGGAGTACAGGGAGACCCGGTGGGAACGGTCACCGCCGGCCGCCTGCCGGTTAGTAGGGGACCTGAACCCGGGGATACACAACTGTCTAACTCCCTCCCCGGGAAGCTGTCCCGCCAACCGGCGAAAATCCCGTTGCGCAGTCGTCGTGCCAGAGTGGGAGACTGGAGTGGATCCCGGTGACTACACGCGGGGGGGCATCGGGGGCCCTTCCGTGCTTCACGCTGGCTCCTCCTAATGCCGCGTGCCCGCTTCACACTATATCCTCCCTTCTCGAGTATCGTCTTGGTTCAACCACGCTTGTCCTTACCCTATCCCACTCTCTTTAAAATATGCGAAGGCACAATCGAAGCAGGCTCTCCACGGCGGGAAATTTATCCACATTTTCTGTGGACTTCTGTAATGTCAGGGGTCTACATAGCAACCTCGACGCCGTCCACCACCATCTAGAGACGGCGCGGCCTGCCCTGCTCTTTTTAACGGAGACGCAAATATCCGCCCCTGACGATGTATCGTACTTAAATTACCCCGGTTACGTTTTGGAACATCGATTCCTACGTAAAGCCGGGGTGTGCGTCTTCGTCAGGGGTGATATCTGTTGTCACCGCCTTCGGGGCCTCGAGCGTCAGGACCTGTCTTTATTGTGGCTACGAGTAGAATTCAGGGGTAGGACCCGAGTCTACGCATGCCTGTACAGGTCCCACGCCAGTGATACGGGATCTACTCAATTATTTGAGAGCGTCCAAGTGGGGACTGACCAGATTCTCGAGCAGTTCCCTTCCGCGGAGGTGGTGGTCCTCGGTGATTTCAACGCTCATCACAAAGAGTGGTTGGGATCCAAGACCACTGATCTCCCCGGTCGGGCTGTCTATGAGATGGCCTTGGCTTATGGTCTCTCGCAGCTGGTAACACAGCCCACCCGTGTTCCAGACGTTGAGAGCCATGAGCCCTCTTTGTTGGATCTTCTGCTGACGACCCACCCGGACGGATACAGGATAGCGGTTGATGCTCCCCTGGGATCATCTGACCACTGCCTGGTCCGTTCATGGGCTCCTGGAGTGGGTCCCAGCCGCTCTTCGACGGCTGGAACTCGCACAGTTTGGCGGTACATGTCAGCAGATTGGGATGGACTGCGAGAATTCTTTGCGTCCTACCCTTGGGGGCGGCTTTGTTTCTCCTCCGATGATCCTGACGCCTGTGCGGACTGCGTCGCGGATACGATTAGCTTGGGTATGGAAACTTTCATACCCAGCTCGAAAATACCCGCAGGGCGTCGCAGCCGGCCTTGGTACAATAGTGCCTGTGCTGTTGCTGCGCGCCTAAAGCAGTCCGCATACACGGTGTGGCAAGACGCAAGGAGGCGTCGGGATCCAAATTCAAAGGAGGAGAAACGGAAATTCAACGCCGCCTCTAGATCCAACAAGAGAGCCTTAGCTAAGGCCAAGGCGGAGCACATCCGCAGAATTGGCGAGCGACTCCAGAGCTATCCCTCTGGGAGTCGTGCTTTTTGGTCGCTCGCTAAGGCTGTGGAGGGTAATTTCTGCCTGTCCAGTCTCCCACCACTGCGCAAGTCCGATAACAGTTTGGCCCACAGTGCAAAGGAGAAGGCTGATCTCTTGGCCCAATTCTTTGCCTCGAACTCGACTTTGGATGACGGGGGCGCCACACCGCCGAACATCCCGCGTTGTGAGAGCCTCCTATCTGACATAAAAATCACCCAGCGTGCTGTCAGACGGGAGCTCAAGCTTCTAGACGTCCATAAGTCGAGTGGGCCAGACGGTATCCCCGCAGTGGTTCTTAAAACGTGCGCCCCTGAGTTGACACCCGTGCTCACGCGCCTTTACCGTCTTTCCTATAAAGCCAACCGGGTTCCGGCTTCGTGGAAGGTCGCCAATGTACAACCCTGTCCCCAAAAAGGGTGACCGTTCGGACCCTTCGAGTTACAGGCCGATTGCTGTCACATCCCTACTCTCCAAGGTTTTGGAGCGAGTTATCAACACTCAGCTCCTGAGGTATCTTGAGGATCGCCAGTTGATTAGTGACCGCCAGTACGGTTTCCGTCATGGTCGCTCGGCTGGTGACCTTCTTGTGTACCTCACGCACCGTTGGGCGGAAGCTTTGGAGAGTGGGGGTGAGGCGATTGCGGTCGGCCTTGACATTGCGAAGGCGTTCGACCGAGTGTGGCATCGCGCCCTTCTGGCGAAGCTACCTGCGTATGGAATTCCTGAGGGGCTCTGCAAATGGATCGCCAGCTTTTTGGATGGTCGGAGCATAAAAGTCGTAGTGGACGGCTGTTGCTCCGAGACCAAGACCATTAATGCTGGTGTTCCACAAGGTTCGGTGCTATCGCCGACACTCTTTATCCTGCATATCAATGACATGTTGTCTATTGATGGCATGCATTGTTATGCAGATGATAGTACGAGTGACGCGCGGTACATCGGCCAACGGAGCCACTCTCGGGATTCCATTATGGAAAGACGGTTTCAACTTGTGTCTGAAGTCGAGAGCTCTCTGGGGCGGGCCTCCGAATGGGGTGAATTGAACCTAGTTCAATTTAACCCTTCGAAGACACAAGTTTGCGTGTTCACTGCGAAGAAGGACCCCTTTGTCATAGCGCCGCAATTCCAAGGAGTTACTCTCCAAGGATCCGAGAGTATTGGAATCCTTGGCATCGAAATATCAAGCAAGGTCGAGTTTAGGAGTCATTTGGAGGACAAAGCCAAACTGGCGAGCAAGAAGTTGGGAATCCTGAACAGAGCCAAGCGGTACTTTACGTCGGGTCATAGATTGACACTTTACAAAGCGCAAATCCGGCCCCACGTGGAGTACTGCTCCCACCTCTGGGCAGGTGCCCCAAAATACCAGCTCGACCCACTTGACTCCTTGCAGCGACGAGCTTGTCGAATTGTCAATGATCCCGATCTCACGGACAAATTGGAACCGTTAGGACTGCGGAGAGACTTCGGATCTCTCTGTGTGTTCTATCGTTTGTTCCATGGGGAGTGCTCCGAAGAGTTGTTTGAGATGGTACCACCGTCGCCTATGTACCATCGCACCACACGTTTCCGCAGTAGAGTTCATTCCCACCACCTGGAGGCGTACCGCTCCCGAACGGTACGTTTCCAGCGTTCTTTTCTACCACGTACGTGCAAGCTCTGGAATGAACTCCCTGCATCGGTATTTCCTCAGCGCTATGACCTGTCCTTCTTCAAACGAGGTTTAAGGAGTACTATCCTTGAGGTAGGCAGCGACTTTGTTGTGCTGGTCCCCTGGCACTACGGAGGTCCATGAGCAGCGGTAGCCGCTTACCATCAGGCGGGCCGCTTGCTCGTCTGCCTACTAGGCAATAAAAAAAAAAAAAAAAAAAAAAAACTACTGGACATATTGAGACTTAACATCTTATGTCTCAGGATGACGAGCGCAGTGGAATGTTGCTACTGTTTATGAGCGGTCGTATCGCTTACCATCAGGCGAACGGCTTGCTCGTCTCGTCATTCATTGAAATAAAAAAAAAACCAACTGCGCCATGGAGACTTTTTTATTGCTTTACATGGCAAAACCACCATGCCATTCGCCTTATGGTAACGGCCACTCATTGTCAGTAGCAATGCTTGCCAATCCAATGCGCTTGCCATCTTGAGATATAAGATGTCTCAATTTGTCCAGTAGTTACTCTGGCTACAATGTCCTTCAAACCGAATCACAACAGTGCGTTAACACAGGCTGAAATAGACATTGCGGTGGTACCAACACAGGTAGCCTCTCACATATGAGAGACCAACCGGCAACCACCATTAAGGCTGTTGGCTGTTAATATAAATCGTCCTTCGTTTCACATTTTAATCAAAATAAAATATAATATTTATTTATTCACTTTATTCTATCAACGTACGGAACTCCGGCAACGTACTCTTCTCCCTCTATTAGCTAAATTAAATAATGCTTTTTTGCTCGGTATTGTTTCGGCCTGGCAGGCTTCAATATTTTCCATTTTCCTGGAACTTCATGCACTCCACATGCGTTGATATTATGTAAGCCCATTGTTCCTGTTTCGTATTGATTTCATTTGGTTTCGTACTCTGAATTATATTTTTCAGAGACCGTGTTTCAAAAGTTCGATATAGATTTTTGTTCGGCTCATGTTACTAATAGTACAATGGAGTCCATTTGACGTTGTTTTGAATGTACAATGGATTTCATATAATTTAAAGTAGCGTTCTCCCGGCATCGCCATTTCGCCAGTTTTTTTATATTGTCAATGACTTGACATGCTGTTTAACAAATTTAACCACAAAATTACTACGACTGCGTGTGCGCGCACGGCTACAGAAACCATCCACTCACTGACCACTGCCAATATACCGTCCAAATATGTTTTTAGTATTAACAAGTTGTAGAATCTAATTAGCTTTGAAATAACAAGTTATTTCAAGACAATTTTCCTTAAATAATAGGATTATTAATTAAATCAAATCACTTTTTTCTTCTTCCGGTAGCTTTGACAAAATCCAACGTCTATTACCAGCCCCAATTTCAATAATTTAATAAGTGCGGTGGCCTGTTGGTGAATGGACCAGATATATCTGGCGACATGTTAACGGTGGTCATGGGTTTAAATCCCAGGGCACACCGCTGTCTTTACAGAGTTATGTGTGTATTGAAAGACAATCAACACGCACTATAACGGCGAAGAAAAAAATCACGTGCCAACCAGTGCAGTAATAATAACGCTGTTAAACTTAATTATTTTATCAAGGTATTTTACTTTTCGTATATTATCCTTGTAGTAAGAAAATGTAAATAATGATAGCTTAAAGTAAAAAAGCTTTGTCCTAAAAGTACACTTTAGACTGCCCTCTCTTTTTTTCCTTCTCTTATGTCCAGCCGATGGCAGTTGGTCGGAGATTGCCTCGATCGTTACGACATTCGTCATTTGTACTGTTATGTTAATCTTAATTTAGTTTTAAGCGTTATTATGTGTACAAAATAGAATAAAATAACAAATATAATTTTCTTTTTACAATCAAAACATTTTGTCTTTGTGCCATTCTATATTAAAGAAAATCACAACAACCGTTAAATAAAAGAAGCAAATTGCCGTGTAAATGTCATCCGACGTTATATAATATGTAAATGGCCCACTGTCTGTCCGAGCGTAGAACTAAAAATGCACAGGAATCGATCAACCTAACCTACTTATTCAATTATCTTTAGTAATGCCTAATGCCTTGTCTTGCAATTTAATTTATTTTCCCATTATTTTGTTTACTTCGGCATTAGCTTAGTAATTACTGTTTTATTAGTGAGCCTTAAAGTCTGAGGTTAATTTTACAGATTTTGTGATTTTCCTACGATCATTATTTTCCGAAATGCAATATGAAAAGCCGCTTATACCTTCGCTTTGTGACCGTTCTACACCCGTAGATTTGTGTAATGTTGCTGAATTATTTGGCTTAAGATTCTACGACTAGTCTGATATACATATATTTATTTGTTATTACTATATTTTTATAAAATAAAACAAAACATCAAAGAAATAAAAAATAATTATGATTTTAAATCCTGCTACTTTGATGTCGTTGCAATATTTAGTCCTAACATCAAAGCAATAGCTATACTTTTGTCCCTTTCCAGCTCTATACTGTTTCAAATTGATGCACTTACATAAAAATTATTGCCTATTATAAGACATTATTATAATTATAGCCTCATTTTTTCTTTGATCGTCTACAATACCTGATGTCCTAGATTATAGCAACAATTTGCTACCAGGTCAAAGCAGTTTATTACGAAATGATATCAAGACTTTTATTGGCATTAATGGCGAGACGAACATGCCAGTCGTCTGATGGTAAATGATACGACCGTTCATAGACAGTACCGATGCTTGGTATTCCACTGCACTCACCATCCTGAGACATAAGGTGTTAAGTCTCAATATGTTCAGTAGGTACTATAGCTACAATATCTTTCAAATCGGAACACAACAGTGTGTTTACACTACTGTTTAGCGGGAGGAATAGATATTGATTAGATTAGCTATTAAAGAGCTTTGTAAACTATAAAATAGCTCACAGACTTCTTAAGTAAAATCAAAAGGAATAAGTGATGAATCTAATCACAAGCTTGTTAAAAAAAATATCGATATATTATAACGACATTAGCTCACATTACCAGCGGCGTGCACAGGATTATGACACTGGGTATGCGGCGGAGTACTCGGTCACAAAAACTTTTTCTTTTATAGATTTTTAGCATAGCCACAGCCACGCGACGGATCTCTAAGTCGGAAACCATGCCAACATAACAAGTCTTAGATGTACTACTATTCATGTCCATCTTCTACGGCAACGCAGACAAAACAGCGATCGATCGTCGCGGCGGAAGAAATTCTAATAAAATTCAAATTAAATAAAAAAAACTCACCTAGTCAGCTTTCAATTTTCACATATTCAAGGTTCCGGTTAGTTGAAATTACTATACCTATCCCGATGTAAATAAACGCAAGATTTCGGCCACCTCATTCATTCATTTGATAAACATACATTTTTAACACAAACCTCGCAATCAAATAACATTTTAAAAAATAAACAAACACACTAGTAAAAGCAAATGACTACAATTAATATCGAAACTTCGTAATAAACTGTTAAATGTACACACTTTCAAATGTTAAAATGAAAAATCCGTTAAGAAATCTATTTTTTTTTACAAACATACTAGTATAAAATAGTAAACAATGCAAAAACTCATAAAAAAGCAAAATGGCCCCCGCGAAACACAAAACATTTCTATTTAAACAAATAAAACCTTACTAACCAAAAATGCATAATGTGCATAGGTGATTTATTAGATTCCAGCCTATTAATTTTACTCGGATTATAGGCAACGAACATTTACGATTACTCCCGACAACTGCCGAACTCCCGAGGCCTGCCGCAGGAGTCGCGGCTTTCAATATTCATGGGTGTGTGCGTTTGCGACTGTGCACGGACACCAAAATTACTACACACATGCAAACAAATGTAATGCGGCACGCGGCGGCATGACTTGGTTGATTAGGTACATTAATTTGCTTTGCAGCGCCTCCTGCTTTTCGCGTGGCAACCATAATGTTTGCGTGATTGCAAATAGGTGCTATTTATAAAATATTAGGCGTTTTTAAGTTATTATATTTTGTTTATTCATTTATTTACTATAAATTAAAGTCATCTAAAACGTACGAACGTTATAATAAAATATCTGTGAATGGCAAGTAAAGCACTGCATTTCTGCCTACAAGGAGCGCACGCCCTTGCACATTACAAAACATAATTTGTCAAAGAATCTCTTTCTACTGTATCATTGACGATACTGCACTGAATTGATGCTACTTGACATATTGAGACTTAATGTCTTATGTCTCAGGATGACGAGCGTAGTGGAATGCCAAGCATTGCTTTGTAACTCATGGGACTGTTTGGTTTTGCTACTGTGCATGAGCGGTCGCATCGCTTAGCATCAAGCGAGTTGCATACATGCATGCAAAAGATAATTGATGGCCGTTCGAATTGAAGAGATGGATATAGAATTCTATGTTACACATATGTTACAAGACAAATCTTGATGATACAATAGTGATATTAGATTTTTCTATTCATTATCAGCCCAGAGTCAGCAATTAGTGCCCGATATAGCGATTTGCTCGACCACACGCAAAGCAAAACGTGGGTGTCATGCTAGAACCCCTATCTGCCCCTTCTGGGAACAGGCGTGAGTATGTATGAGACTAATCTTTTTATTTTGCCATTTTTATGATTACTGTCAACCTACACTATACTATAACATCAATTTGATTACTTTGTGTTCGCAGTCAAAATGGGAGGGACGAGTCAGGAAAACAGAAAATCATTGTAAGTCATAGGTAATGAGCCTCCAATAATCTTGTTCAATGTCAAAAAGCTTGGAGTAAAATAGAAGACCTTGCGATAAATTGGTACAACAAGACAACCATTTGTATATGTATCTGTATAAGCCCATATGCGTCCCACTGTAAGGCACGGGCCTTCTCTTCAATAGAGAGTACGATTGAGAGTAGTTAGGCTATTTAGTCTGCTACGCCTAAAGCGTGTTGGTCGCTATGGTATGCAGGTTTCCTCGCGACGTTTTCCTTCACCGTTATTAATATTTGTTCGATCTAAAAGAACATTGGTAAAATCATTGTTAATGCAATTCTTAAGCGTCTATAAAATTCATGTATAAAAATATTAATAATTAATTTTCTAAGTAATTTTGGTGCCTGGCTCACAGCGAACCTAAGCCTGAATTACGAATTCACATTTTTCGTAATGCTTTATTGATATTTGCTGTAATTTTATTGGAGAGGCGTTATGTCGTTTCAATGTTGCCATTTTTTAAATATGTAAATGCTTGACTGGCTTTCTTGAATTATCTTTCTCAGATAATTAATGTAAAAAAATAGTGCAGAGACGTGAAAACAGCAAAATAATCACTGATTAATTAATTACGGAATAACAATTTGTTTCTGTCGCCCGAAAGCGCTATTGTGCAAATAATAATATATAGTTGTCCCCTGTTTCCTTTTTGTTCCATTGCACATGATATTACTATTAAATTAATAAAATAAATAAGTACTCGATGTTCAAATTGCGTGTAAAATATATTTTTTTACTTTTATTTGTGGGTCATAACTTTGCCTCAAGCCAATATATACCAATAAATGGAACAAAATAACATTAACTACCCACAGAGTTTGACAACATATAGAAAATCTGTAAAACTTTAAAGTGGAATATCTTTTTTCCTAGGCTTGCTACAATAGTAAATCTTAAGTAATAATTGTTAAGGAATTCTAAATCTATATTTTAAAATATTTTTTATCTCAATACACACAAAAAAAATTACAACAAAAAAATGTATGGAGGATTATCATTGTTCTTTCTTATTTTATCAGTTCTAGGATTTACGGGGAATTAATCTCACATAGTTACTGATGACATAAAACACGCTTAAAACTGTGGGATTGAAACATGGTGTGTGACAGTTCGTTAAATAAACAATATGACAGCCTCCGTCGCGCATCCGGTTAGATGCCGCCTGTGAAACGAGAGGCCGTGGGTTCGTTCCCCGCACCGAGATAAATGTTTTGCGGCACACAAATATTTCATTCGGGTCTGGGTGTTTGTGAGACCGGAAATTCTCTCGTAGTTCCTGATGCCCACGACACAAGACTCGATCTTAGTGTGGGGTCAGGACTATGTATGTGACTGTTGGGTATTATTTATTTATTTTCATTTAGACAATTAAATCTTCTTACAACAAACATCATCTGTTATGGCCTTACTTTCTATTGTTATGAAAACAATCTCAAAAGAAAAATACAACTGAAGTGTTTTATTCGCAGGAAAACAATTATTAATATTATATTTTATTTAGTATTACTGATGATAAAGAATGCTTGTTAGTTAATGATAATCCATGTAATGTCATCGATTTATAAGTCATAATCATAAAAATAAATAATTCATATTCAATCTACAAAATTAAAAGTAGAACACCAAACTTAAAAGAATACAACGTAATTAAGTTTGAACATTTTTATTTATTTATTTGGCATATTAGCCCTAAAATAAAAAATTAATTAATTTCAATTCTACTTCTAAAAAAGTAATAGCCTCATTCTACAACCTATTAAATGTAGTATCGAAAGAAATATTTCATAACTTCAATTTTTTTAACCGACTTCAAAAAAGGAGGAGGTTCTCAATTCGACTGTATTTTTTTATGTTTCTGGCCTCGTAATTCTGTACTGGGTAAACCGATTTTGATTATTCTTTCTTTGATTGAAAGCTGGTGCTTGTCATTTGGTCCCATAAAAATGTGGCGAAGAATATTTTCTGACCTGGAACTCCTCAAAATGGAGTAGAATTCCAATGGTTCTTTTTAAATTAGGTTCAATATAATTCAAAATAAATATCAAAATCAAACAGAAAAATCCGTATCGATACGCTACGTTTGCATTTAACTAAGCAGACGTCCCACCTTCGAATTTAGACGGCAGAGCGACTACATGCGGAATAAAATGCAGTGAGCCAGCAAACATCATTAGTCCACCGGGGCCCGGTTTAAAATGAGGGAACACGCAAATCGAGCACTGGCATGTCAGTTGTCACCCACGATACTTACACGCCTCGTACTTCACGGTTCGATCGGGAAAATTGTTGATGTCAATAAAGATGGCATTATACAGGTTACATCCAGATTACGACGGAAAACCAAGCGGGGTTGTAAGTTTAAGTGACGTCAAACAAATAAAAACTAAAATTTCTCAAAAAACCCGTTTTTTAAATGATTTTTAATAATCGTCGGTTTTGGGTAGTAAATACGTAGTTTTTCCTAAAATAATAAAGTAAACTCATTTTTTGATGACGCAATGGTACGCAAGGTTGCATTATCTTTTTTTTTTGGCAAAAATATGTATTTACCATTTAAATACTTAAAAAATAGCTAAAAATTGTCAATTTTTTTATGAAATGTTTAGTTGCTTAGTGTCTGTAGTCACTAAATAGACCACCTGGCTTTATTTGTGTCGCAGTTTAGATATACCTTATACCCGGTAGTGTCAAGCTCTTTTGATTTAAAAATAACGTAAACTCAAAAAAATATGAAATATACATATTAATATCCTATCTCTTCTCTACAGTATTCTGTTTAATCCCTCGTCTCCGCGCTACCTTCAGGAACGCTTTAGTTTCTTACATACTGCTAATTCTCATTCTCTTAGGTCGTCAGAGAATCTTATACTAAAGTTTCCACCACATAGGACGTCGTTTTATGATCGCTCTTTTACAGTAGAAGCAGTACGGTTGTGGAACACACTGCCTCTCTCTATTAAACGTTCGTCCTCACTGGAAACTTTCAAACTCCAGTTAAAGGGTTACTATCTCTCGCAATAGTATAATGTCCATACACTATTAAGTATACCGGGTATATCAAGACTGCTACCGAAAACGAAGCTGGGTGGTAGTTTTAGCGACTACAAACACAATGCAATTAAAAATTTCGCAAAGAAACGCGTCATTTTTTTTTAATCATTTTTTAAATATCAACAGTTTTGGGTGGTAAATCCATAGTTTTTGGTAAAATAATACTTTAAACACCTTTATACCATAGAGTCTCTATAAATAAAAGGGTATACACTATCATTTTAGGAAAAAAATGTATTTACAACCCAAATACGACAATATGAAAAAAACAACAAACAAAAAAATCGTCGCCTTTTTTGCAACTTTTTCTGTTGCATTGTGTCTGAAGTCGCTTAAACTACCACCCGGCTTCGTTTTCGGTAGCAGTCTTGATATACCCTGTATGTATGTATTTGTTATGTATTTTATGTAAGTTTATTGTTTGCTTAATATATATAAATCTAGGAATATCTAATATATATGTAGGTATTGTTTATGTCAGTTTATGCATTTATTTCTAAACATAAAGCACCGCCAATGTCTCCTGGTATCTTTACCTGCTTGAATGGTTGCCTGGAAGAGATCGCTTTTAGCGATAAGGCCGCCAATTGTTCCACCTAATGTACAGTTGCTTCTTATTTTTATTTTCTTGTTTTGTGGTGTAATAATAAAGAGTTTTATTATTATTATTATTATTAATATTACACGTTTCGAGCTGCATAGGCCTCCAAAGAAGAGGTCGGGCATTCCGAAATTTTTCATACCTTTTTAAAATTACTAAAAATTTAATAGTACATCGAGAGATAAATCTTTAGTTATTCGATCATCGAGAGATAATTCTAACAGTAAAAATTTCTCATTTCATCCATATATTTTTTAAATATATTCTTGAATCCTGTATTTGTGAATTGATATTTCAATACAAACTAAAGAGAACTACAGAGTCTCCCAATATCCGTCCAAGCCTTTATGCTTTGCCATTGACGACTGCAAATCCGACAGGTAAAGCCATTCGCATTTCCTGTGAGACATTACTGCCGTCTCCATTGAAGCTCATTCATGCAACTCACTAGCTCCTCTTACAAGCTGAAAGCAGAGTAATTCACGGAATGCAATACATACAAATGGCCCTTATTTGCAACGTAGGACCGGAGTAGAAGCAATCAATTAGACCCCGGCGATGTAAATCATAGAGCAATCAGTCTATCTAACAATGACCAGGTAACGGAATATTGATACTTCTGCGCTTGCACTTAAGCGAATATGATGGAATTTTGTTCATAACTCTTTCGCTAAATTGCAATTTTGAATGACGTCAGATTCATTATTTATAAATAAAAGTATACACCATTTTATTTTTAAAGACACTATTATACTTAGGGGCTTAAATTATTATTGTAGAAAAAACGATGTAATTAACTAACTTTACCACCCAAATTATGATATTTAAAACAGTACAAAAAAGTATTCGCGTTTTATATCGAAATTCTTATTTGCATTGTATCTGTAGTCACTAAAACTACCACCCGGCTACGCTTTCGATAGCACTCTTGATATACTCTGTATGATAAGATACACAAACAGAATATAAACACAAATAGACAGACACAAAGTTATATTGTTGAATATGTAACCAAGTTAAAAACATCAGATTCCTTCGCCAGACTTCTATTCAACACTAACTGTGAAAGCTTTATGTCTGAAGGGAACCTCCACATTCAGTTTGCAACATTAAGCCGATTGGGCAATTGAAAGGAACTAGGTATAATTCCCTTTAAATTACCACCAGCCGCAAACATTTCGCTCGCTAATTAGCAAAGACTTTCGGGATGGTTGAAAAGAAAATAATTTCTGCAACACCTCATATTGGGGAACATGTTTGGTGAAATATGTCTAAAGGAGTTTATTTCATTGTGTTTGTAGTCACTAAAACTACAACCGGGCTTCGTTTTCAGTAGCACTCTTGATATACCCGGTGTATATGATTATTTGTAAGGCAAGTATCTTCTAAAGCATACATTGCAGTGCATTTGAAAGGATTGCATTTAAATCTTGTACGTGCCAATTTTCCCTCTTTGTTTAAGAAAGATTAAGCCCTTACTATTGAAATATTTGTCCTAGTAGTAAGCGATATTAACCAGAAAACACGTTTCAAAATAACCACCAGATGGGTTACAAAAAGTACATAACCATGTTTCGTTTTTTGACACATTATCTAGTTAGTTTGAGAAGATGGAAAGCCCGAAAAAGTGATTATATTAATGTAAATTCGTCGTAAGACATATCAACAATAATGTTATTTACATCTGCTGTTTTTATATTCATAATAAACATGAACATTTAAATTCATTACTTAATTTCAAATTCAAAATCTAAATCATTTATAAGTTTTTGTCATTGTATTAATATTTAAATTCGCATACAGGTCTTCTATTATTGAAAAACACGTCACAACGTAAACTTTAAAATTGCTACACCACTCTCCTTAAGATATGTCATGTATCCTTCGTTGGAAGTCCTTATTTAAATAAAATCTATAAATAAAAATCGCACCAAACGTGGCCACCAACGTGCTCGCGATGATGGCGGGTTCAAGTCCCTGGGCACAACTCTGACTTTTCGGAGTCATGTGTGTATTGATAATGAATCACCAGGCATTGTAACTGGGAAGGAAAATATAGTTAGGAAACCTGCATACTATAGCGAATATGTAAGAATTTCTATGGTATGCAAAGTTCGTCAACCCGCACTAGGCCTGCATGGCAGACTATATGGCCTAACCACTCTTAATCGCACTCTCGATTGCAGGGGAGTCCCGTGCGTAGGACGTACATGGGCTGATACAGAAATAAACATCACACCATACAATATAACACAGAATTTAACAAGCAAACAGTCTTAATTTAAGTTATTTCCAAGATGAATCAGGGGGGTTACTCTATAAAAAGAATCCGAACTTCGATTGTTCGGAGTCGGAGCAGAGTTCGACGCCCGAAGTAAGATATAGATTTCCACATCTAAAAATCAATACTATTCTCTATTATACTTATCATTTTCTCCGAAGTAAGTCTAAGGTTACACTTACGATAGAGGAATCAAACATTTAGTGGAGTATCTAGACATATTACAAGTTTTACGTACGTCGTCCGAACATTCGAAGTTCGTATCGTTTTTATAGAGTAACCCCCGCTGGAATTGTTTAGCGATGTGATTCACGTCAGGAGACGGTCGGAGTTGAGACGTCATTGTATTCCAGCAGCTGTTCGCTCCGGTGATGCGAGACTAATATGCGATGCCCTTAACTAGGAGTGAATTTATACCAAGGAGATTCGAACCGGTGATTCTTGGAATTATATTTCATTGCATTTTTTCCAAACTTGAATAAGTTTTCAGAAGACTTGGGTGATTTTAGTAAGGTTTTAATTATTTTTTACACTTCTTAGCATACAAATTAACAGTTATTACGAATTGCTTTTATATAGATATGTAGGAAAGTGTTAAAAATCTTCTTAAAGCTTGAAACTTTATTTGCAACTTTTAAAGCTGTTCATGGAACTTTGTAACAATCCGAAATTATTCTAAAACATGTTTAAAATAAAACATAATAATTATGTAGTTCTAGTTCAAATTTGGACACTGCAAGTTCTGAATGAATGACCCTTAATTCAATCAATTATATTCATATTCGAATTCAATGTCTTACAACTATACATAATAAAATGTCTTACAACTTTAAATTATTCTTTAAACGACAAACTCAATTTAATACCAACAAACCCTCTGCTGCTATTATAAACAAATCAATGAACATCTCCAAAAATCCTTGCACTTCTCAACACTCAAAACATTTGCTCAAACATTTGAACGCTAATAATGAGCCAAGAGCCAAGAGCGAGGGTTGGCGTAATGGCGCCCAACAGGTGGCTCGGGGGCGACGCGACACTTGACAAGCTTTTAAACAACCACTTATTCACAATTGCATTTACTTCACCACGTTATGCTGAACGGTTTTATTGCGGCGGGTCGGAGATTTATCTTCAAATATGCTATGATTTAAGACTCTTATTTTATTTATTATTTATTTTAAATCTTTATTGTACACATAAAAAAAATACAACATACAGAAACAAAAAAATATAAAAAGTACAAATGGCGGTCTTATCGCTTAAAGCAATGTCTTACAGACAACCATGGGATGGATTTAAAAGAAGGAAAAAGAGAGGGCAGTGTAAAATAAATAATTAAAAGTGAGGAAACTAGATAAAACTCATACTATCTATATATATAATCTAAACATAAAAATACACCAAAATAACATACATACATACATAATAAAAAGCATAAATACATACATATATAATACTACAAACATATACATATATAAATATATAATAAATACAAATTTAAAATTAATTAGAAGTAGGAAATAATATTATCTACTAAAATCTGTTTATTTAGAGAGATAGAGGTAATGTTCTTTGATTTGCCTCTTGAATGAAGACAGCGATTGCGCCTGTCTCACCGCAACAGGAAGCGCGTTCCACAATCGAACTGCTTTGACAGTAAAAGACTTGTCCATAAATGTCGTGGTGTGCACAGGCATTTTCAGCCTAAGATTCTCGGACGACCTCAAGGACCTCAAATGTGAGTCATGAAGAAAAATAAATCGTTCTTTAAGATAAGATGGTGTGAGAGGATTGAACAAAATATTGTAAAGAAGACAGAGAATGTGAGTATTCCGACGAAGCCGTATAGGTAACCACTTGAGCTTTTACAGTTTGTGTGGGAAGATTTTTGTGGTACAGATTTTATTCAATGTAGAAGCAGCATGTTAAAATATGGATAGCTCATTAAATATGGTATTTAAATATTAGTAGCTTAATTTTAATACAACGTGAGTTACGTACGCTCAGCCCTTAGATATAAGCGATTTAGATAAGGAAGTAATGTCTTCGCAGTCTTCTTCTACCTGGCGTTATCAAAAACTTTTTAAAACATAATAATGCAAAGTCACATTGCTATAAGCACAGTCTAATAAGTATCGTCGAACCGAAGGGCACTCATAAGACTTAATAAAACCAGGATTTCAGCCGTTATTCATTTAACATTTCCGCCGTGTGTGCAATTGTTTTAGGATGCTGTCACGCCCCGTTAAGGCTTGAACGGCGCGGTCTATTATTTGCAGAATATGCGGTGTTCATTTGATGCGGCGGACATGCAATTTTCGTCAATATGCTATAGGCGCTTTGTGCGTTTAATTTTCATATCTGGTCGGTTTAATGATACATTGTTGTATGATTGTAATATTGTGAAAGACTAGTGATCCGGCCGGGCTCCACCCGGGCGCAAATACACTTTGGAAAATTGCGGCTATATGTTAAATTCCGACTATCCATTTAGAATACCGACCAATCGGACCACAAATAACGAATAAATTTCCTTATTTTTGCTAGGTTTTAACAAACAATCTATTCAGATTTATATACTCATATTATAGGTGAGTATTATCAATCGTGAAACGATTGACTGGTCAGAACGTGGTTGTGTGAAAGAGATGATGAGTGAAAGAGAATGAATGCTTAAGATGCTTAAGTATGGAAAGATGGAATAGCGGAGAATTGCAATAACGACGGTGAGTTTACTTCTTAGTCTGTGACGGTGAAAGATGTAGAAGACGACTAACGACTTAAATTAAATTAAAGACGTAATGAAACATACATAATGAAATATGCTGAAGAACTTCTAATCAATCTTTCGTTTAATTTGATCAGGCCGGGATTACTTATTCTCACATTGATAAGAGTCAATATATAAACTGATAATTAATTTTATAAGTATTATTCTACCTTCATTTGCTAGTAACGACCAATTTGAAGATTGGTGGAGAATATTACTTATATTAAATTGAAAACATACGGAAGCTAATGTTATTGGGGTAAATTCTGTAAGTTTTAAAGCAAACGTAGTGTAGGCGCCCTCCAACAAGGTGCAGTGACGATATTCGTAAGATGACTGATAGCGATTGGAGATGATGGGCTGAAGATCGAGGTCACTTGCGTGCCATAGGAGAGACCTATGTCCAGCAGTGGATTGGAAATGGCTGATCATAATGATGGTGAAATTTCGAAAAAATGGTAATGTTTATCATTAAATTTAATAAAAAAAGAGCGATTACCTAAATGGTGTACTTCTTTAAGCAACAAAGACTGAATTATTCAAATCATCATACAAAAAATTTTGCTGTGGTACATAGGTGAAAATAGTGTTACATAGGCTTCTCTTCAGAAAACTTACACCCTAAGAACCATGTTGGCATACGATAATTTAGGATTGTTTCAGTAAAGTTCACAACAATTAAAGATTGTATAAGTAAAGTTCATACAATGAAAAACAAGTAAAGAAAATTGTATATCTTGACAGGCATTATCGATTAGCATTTACGTAAAACCACCACAGATCATGCCATCAATAATGAACATCAATTTACGCACGCCATAAAATCAGAATCCAAACGACACTACTTAATTACAACACGTTTCCCGCATTACTAAAAATCGATCATTCAAACTCGACGGAACATACCAGAATTAATAAACGAAATATTCGAAACGCAAAGCAAATTGTAATCCAAACGTTCCACTATTCAAACACGGTGTGTTATTTCATGTCATTCGAATATCGAAGGGTCCTGTCAAAATGAGCTCTGCCCTGTCCCTTTGAAGTCGGCAAACAGTTGACAACGTCCGTTTATTAATGTCCATCTGCAATTAGTTACATGCAATCCAACTGGATATTGGATGTTTCGTACATTGTTGTTTAAACTGCAGGAAAGAGCCCTTTGATATCAGAATTTCCACTGGTGATCCCCTGTATTTATTAAATATTGGTTTTGTTTGTTTATTACGATTTTAATTACGGCGTTGGGGTTTGTACCAATGGAGAGATATATTTATTGCTTAAAATGTTGCCCAATTTAGGACTGCCTGAAGCTAGATGGCGCGGTGATCGCCGCATACAGGCTGTTTGCAAATGGAAGTTTGCAGCTTTACTGAACGACTTCGGTTACAAAATTGGTGTCGCTACGTGTATGTCGGATTAGGGTACTGTAAAGTCTAAATCACACTGAATGATCTCAAAAAAATATCAATCTTATTCTGAACTCTCAAAAAATTACTCACGCTGAAAAACAGATTTACAATCTTTTCTTGAACTATAAATAATAATGTGTAAAGAATATCGAATCAAAGACGTTTTTATCGCTTGTTGAACTTAAAAAACACGTTGCTCTCGGATTTTTTTAGTTTCTTTAAATTTTATATCTAAGATATAAATAAAATGAATATAACGGTACAGACAATATTATCTAAATCTTGTTCTAAGTCATCCTTTATTCTCACAGAGAGAAGCCCCGACTCACAGATCCGAGCTACCGTTGATAGAGTGATTAAAAATATATCTTTAAACCTATATTTCAGTCGGCCTGAATAGAATTAGAACGTAAAGGAGGTAAAAAGATGGTTGATGTATGAAAACGTCTATAAAATTACGCTTTAAATAAATTCTTAAAGAATTGCGCTATTTTTTCTAATATAAAAAATGAACTATGCTACTTTTCTTTCTATTTATGAAGAAAACTGACAAATATTGCCTAGATATATTGCTCAAAATTGATCTGAGAAAATCTTATATAAATATAATTACAATTGATTATGGAACCAAACATAAAATTTAATTTAAAGGATAGGTTTGTGGTGGTTGGTCTATCCTAGGTGAGAGAAACCCTGGATAGGTACCACCGCAATGTGTATTTCTCCTGCCAAACTGTAGTGTAAATGCACTGTTGTGTTTCGGTTTAAAAAACATTGGAGACAGAGTAACTACTGGACTTATTGAGACTTAACATTGAAATAAAACTATTATTTACGGATTTTATCGCGGATTTGATTTAATTTTTACATTTTTGAGTTCCCGACGTTTCGATTACTTTACAGCTTTCGTGGTCACGGGGCGGACTCCGCCCCAAATAATAGTTTTATTTCAATGTGTAACATTCGCGTAAATCTAAGAAGCCATTATGTGAGACGTAACATCTTATTACGGCTAGTCTTAGGATGGCGAGCGCAGTGAAATACAAAGCATTGTTTTGTGACCCATGGTGTTGTTTGGTTTTTCTTCTGTCCATGACCGCTCGTATTGCTTACACAAAAACTACACAACATTTGGTGGGATAAACAATTTTATATTAATACCGTCCTGATTAATTCACAGTCCATTGGAATCAGTTTTGCCAGAAGTTCTGATGTTTAGGCCTAAATTATTTGTACCGCGCCGGACCCACTCAATCTTGATTTCCAAGCAACTTATTGTAATGTATGGCGGAATACTATACATACTGTGTGTATATATGAATATATACTGTGTCAAATATGTATTTTGAACCAATCTAGTAACCAAGGCACTGAACTGTTTTCGTTTATTAATAAATTAACAGATAAAAAATATATCTGAATATCTTCGACTAATGCAAATTATTCTTCTGAATGCTGAATACTTCGTCTCTCAGTCCGATTATTGTTTATATTGCAAACTGTCATGCTTTCATACTTTCCTCCAGTTCCTCCAACTGGGAACTTGAACCACTGTCGGGTCTACTATAATTAAAATAACGTCTAATACTACTTACATATTTTTGTAATTTTTGTTTAACTTTTACTTTGCAGTAGATTGATACGAAATAAATAGTTTTGAAAAAATATATAAATAAACTCACGCCTTTTTCCTAGAAGAGATAGAAAAAATATCATTTCCGATTTGGTTTCCATGAAATAATTCCACTTATTTATCCAAAATATTTTGAAACTGCAACCCTGACTAGATTTGTGACTCCTAACCCATTTATAAATAATTTCCTATTTCCATTTACACTTGTCCATCACGTATGGAAATTCCTACGCGGACGCCATGATAGATAATATTGTCGTAAAAGGGATATAACATCTAGTTTCTATCATTAGCAACGGCACATCCAGGGGAAGGTCATGGGGGTCATGACTCTCCCCCTGGGCTGGCGCGAGATTGACATAATTTATTAATTATCTTGTTGATAAAAATGTAGATGAATAAAGTAAAAAGCGTGTGTCAGTTCACAAACCACGGGTGTAACAAACTTTAAAAAATCATTATTACGAATTTGAGTTTTGAAATCGTACCCAGTGTTCTTATAAGAACTATATGACCCCCCTCCCCCCTAGTTTGGAAGCTGGATCCGCCCTTGATCATTGGCATATTCAATCCTTGCCAATCGACTACACAAAACTACTAGCAGGCGCTGTGTCGGCACTTTGACGTACCAAAAAGAAAAACAAATGAATATTCACGGAGGCAATCCAAACGAATTGCCAGTACACCTCTTTCCGGAATTATCGGGGTAGACTCTTACAACATTTTTTACAGCACTTTTTCATCATTTTATTCAGAATTCAAAAGCGTATATTCATACTGTTTTCCCAAAAGCAATCGAAACAGTTTTCCGATATGTCAATACGACTCTTTTCGAAACAAAAACAGTTTAATATTTTTTTTATTTCCTGGAACGAATTTTCCATTGCATAAAGGTTGTGACGCCATTTTGTTTCGTGGTAGCGAAATGTTTTATTGAAAATACTAAAAGCGAGTATTAGGAAACAAAATTGAATATTATATTTTATGTTGGTATTGATTGTATATGTAATCTTAGAGTGCTCGAATATTAATACGATCAAATACAATTTAACAGTCAAAACCTTATTAACAGTGAATTTAGCGCGATAGTAAATTAATTATTCTATCCAAGCAGTTTACTGAATTATCGAATTGTCCGATTCGGGTTTATCATTTGCGGTTTTAAATCCATCAAACCTACGTCACTCCAGTAATATTTGCACAATTTGTCGGATTAGCTATGACGTCTAATCTTGCCGAATTTAATAACGGTGATTTACTAACGAAATTCGACGTATCTACCAAAAACATTTTCAAGTAAAATGTTGCCAAGACTCCATATGACTCGCACTGTCAAAAAAACTATCAGATCTCATGTAGAGCCAAGGTTTTTACTCTTCACGACATAACTCTACAAAGCCTGACTTCACACACTACATACTTTACTGAAAATGTGTGGTTTAGCCATTTCGCTACATACAAATCACTGTTCGCTGTTCGTATACTATAGTTGTTTACTTTATTTTATTTATTTACACATTGTACACTGAATAGAATAGCACAGGCGGACTTAATGCTTAAAGGCGCTTTCTCCCAGTCAATCTTATGGTAGTAGAGAGAGAAGGAAGCAGGTGCTTATTAATCATAAATGCATAAACTGTATGTACCTATGCATAAAACTTTCGAAAAACATTACGAAATATCCAGAAAATTCCACAACAAAACGTGAACAAAACAATTCTGCTTTAAGCACATCGAGTATTCGCAGTTATCACACAAATTCACTATGAATTTGTTTTGATATATTAGTCTCCGCACTAAAACGGTAAAGGAAAACATCGTGAGGAAACCTGCATACCATAGCAATTCATAAGAATCTCTATGGTATGTAAGTCCGCCAACCCGCACTAGGCCAGCGTGGTGGACTATATGGCCTAACCACTCTCAATCGTATTCTCGATTGTAGAGCAGACCCGTGCCTTGCAGTGGGACGTATATGGGCTGATACAGATTACTCTCCGAG
Source organism: Hyles vespertilio (assembly GCA_009982885.2). Taxonomy (NCBI): domain Eukaryota; kingdom Metazoa; phylum Arthropoda; class Insecta; order Lepidoptera; family Sphingidae; genus Hyles; species Hyles vespertilio. The sequence goes on from CM042811.1 coordinate 17,091,168, forward strand.
GGTTATTTTCATTGCAGGTATTGGCTGTAACAAAGCCCCCCTCTCCACCGTCCTCTTTTTAATCGGATCTTGCGCTCGAATGCCCTCTTCGTTGAATATTTCACCATTTTCTAGTTATTACAAAGTTTTACCACGATACATTTTGGAAGGACAATTTATACAGTTCCCACGAAGGCAATAAGAGCATGCTTTCGTCTTTTAAGAGGATTTATCGCAGGTGTTTTTACAAATTTTGATTTAATTTATTTACTTATAAATATTGTATACATCTCACAATTTTTTTTACAAATATGGGAAGCGCTAATAGGTGAGAATAGGCCATCATAACTCATATTGCTATCTGTAATTTCTAATTGACAAACTCCTTTAGTACTTTATTCTAAAACTTAAAGACTCGATTGGTGATACTTTCTGTTTAAAAGTAAGCAATAAAAGATTCACAAGGATGCTCATGATGACAACCTACGTAGCGCAGTTATCTGAGTTACCGTCTGTGAAACTAGAGGCCTCGGATTCATCCCAACATCCAGATTTGTTGACCAACAAATGTAAGTTTCGGATCACTATCTTCGAGATAAAAATTCTGTGGTAATTTTCGAAAAGCACGTCTCAAGACATCTTTTATAATTTGGAATTGAATGCTTCTGCATTAAGGTTTTTCTTGGGTGTAATTATTTAAGATAGTAACCATAAAATTACGATATGCACCAAAACTTTTCGTTGCAATATAACTTATGAAAATTAAAGTATACGAATTTCTTTTCATTTCACTTCAAAAGCTCTTGTAATTTTTAATAACCTTTCTTCCTTAATATGACGTGATCAGAATTGTTGGAGTTTTTAAGCGACTTTAAAGGAGTAGCTTATCATTATTAACTGATTATTTTTTTATTTAATTATTATTTAAAACTAAAAATAAAAACATTAAGTTAATTTAATATTTATTGTATCACCGTTTTCATGGTCATCTCTTCCAAATGTACTGAACTGCTGTTCTTAGTTCTTAAATCAGTTATTTATTTTAGTATTTTTATTTCCACATAGCTATGAAAAAATCTAACAGATGGATGGCGCGATTTTCACGGCCATAAAACTGATCCCCAATGTGCTGAAGGGCCTAAACCACACAAAGTCGCCAAGTGTTTATTTACAACAGTATTTTTCTGTGTTGTATATGTTATGGGCCAAGTGATTAATGCGAGCAGTATTTATAATGCCCGGGCAGTATGAATGTTGCCGAGCGATATCGGGCCAAGTGATGAATTACAATTTAAACCAGGGACCGAAACCGGTAACAAAATACCGGTATTTTTAGGTATCAACCGAAGAAAATAATACCGGTATTTTTAAAGGTAACCCCTATACGCCAATTTTATTGGATTCCTAGAATTTAACCGGTATCATACCGGTAACCGATATAAGGGTTACCTCTATGCTTTATGCGCCGTTCTTTATAAGTCAAAGCGGGGGCCGTGCCTGTGTGTGGTTATACCGCTGTTTGTCTTTACTACACATTATGGCACTATACTTAATGGGTTAATAGATTCTCCTTATCTTTTAAGTAAGATATTTTTCAATTGTCCTCGTATTAACGCTCGTTACAAAAATACATTCTCTTCTCCCAATTGTCTTAAAAAATATTCAAAGAATCGCTTTATTGTAAGAGCATGTCATAGCTACGACAAAACATATAACCATATTGATATATTTAATAAAAACAAGTCGTTTTATACTGCTTCTATCAGAAAATCAACTGGTTCTCCCATCCACTAATATATATATACATATATATATATATTTTCTCTCGTTTTGTAATTTTTGGTTTGTATTATTGTTATTATTCCTTCTGTTTTTGGTCATAGGATAAGAAATATGTTTTTTTTTATGTTTAATTAAGTTGTTATTATTGTTTGACTTATGATTACTATATTATTTATGTAGGTTCACTCCATGTTTTGTTTTTCAGTGAAAACTTTATTGGCTTTATTGTAATATATTGTGTAACGTTTATTTGTAATATTTATGCTGTATGTTTTCCTTAATAAATAAAATAAATATACCACACATTTATCTTTACCCATTTCATGATTTTTTGAACAGAATTACACACCAAAAAAGAAATGAGCCGAATCCAGCGATATTGTGTAAACAACACGACAAGTATGACATTTATTTGTTATGCAACAACAACGCATTTTGTTTCGCATTCAAGGTCTTTTTAGGTTACCGGTATTAAAACGGTTACCGTATATAAGGGTAACCTTTATAATGCGTCATAGCGGTTACCGAAATCTTAAAGGTAACCGAAATTGGTCGATACCGGTACCGTTATGTCGAATGGGTTTCGGGCCCTGATTTATCACATTGCCCGGGCACTATGAATATGGCTACATGATGATCGGGCAATGTGATAAATAGGTGATTTTTTACGTGATGCGCTGTAGTCTTGGGTAGTTCGCGAACGACCTAGGTGGGAAGAGCGCTCCTTTAGGTGAACTATGCGAACTAGTTCATTGAAAATCCCGCTCTTAGTTCTTTTATTAATTTACGCAAATATGATCATGTTTCTGAGTTTCGTACTAAGCTCAAGTGATTGTCTATACGGCTTCGTCGGAATGCTCACATTGTTTCTCTTCTGTATAATATATTGTTTAATCCTGTCACCCCATCTTATCTTAAAGATCGTTTTGTATTTCTCCATGACTCCCATACAAGATCCCTAAGGTCATCAGAGAGACTGGAGTTGAGAATGCCTGTGCACTCCACAACTTTTATGGATGGGTCGTTCACCGTCAAAGCTGTCCGATTGTGGAACGCCCTACCAGTTGTGGTAAGACGGGCACGATCACTACCATCGTTCAAAAAAATGGTTTAGAATCACTACCTTTCTCCTACATTAACAAATTGACGTGGATAACTTTCCTATTTGTATGTATGTACTGATGCTCTTATAAATTATATATATTTATGTTTGTATATTTGTTATATAGATGTATTGATGTATGTATATTTTTATTATTAACTAGTAATTATTTATATTTCTTATATTTTTCCTTCTTAACTCCTATTCTTTACACTTTAAGACTGCCCTCTATTTATCCGTTTATAAAATCCATCCCATGGTTGTCTGGAAGACATTGCCTTTGAGCGATAAGACCGCCAATTGTACTTTTATTTGTATTTTTTTTGTGTGCACATAAAGTGTATAAATAAATAAATAAATAATCTCATATCACATAAATGGACGTGTAAAATTTTAAAAATAAACAAAACTTACAATAATCATAACTATATTTTTTTCTTTATTTATTATTCTTACTAAATTATTTAAAAAAAAAGAACTAATGAACTAATAGAACGAACTAGTTCATCCTTGGATTATGAACTAAATTGAGCGCTCTCTGTAGTGACCGGTTAGGCCCAAGCCTAGTGTGTTGCCGGAGGCGACCAGCAAGCCGAAGCTGCGTTACCTTTTCATGGGAGTGGTACCAGGGGAGGTGCGACACTTCCACTCCCCCTTCACTCCTCCCAACCCACCCCCTCGTGTTACCCTATTCTAAATTCTACCACTTCGGCTCATTGATTTGATTTTGATTCGCTTTACATCACTCTGCCCAATAGGCACTTGGCATTATTCATAATGCCCAGGCAATGTGATAAATTGATTGGTTATAATCACATTGCCTGCTCTTATTGGGCATTATTCATATTGCCCGGGCATTATGAATAATGTCAGATTAATCACTTGGCCCTTAACATATACACACATCACAACTCTATAGTGCATGAAATTTTGATTGGAGCCTGAATAACCCGGCCAGGAGTGGTATTACCATCGTCTGGAATATTAATATAAATAAATAAATACACCCAACAGTCACACACATAGTCCTGACCCCACATTAAGATCAATTAAGTCTTGTGTCGTGGGTATCAGGAACTACGAGAGACTTTTCGGTCTCACAAACACCCAGACCCGGAAGAAATATTTGTGGGCCGCACAAACATTTCTCTCGGTGCGGGGATCGAACCCGCGGCCTCTCGTTTCACGGGCGGCGTCTAACCGCCTGCGCTACGGAGGCTGTCAAAATATGAAACACCGTTGAGTTTGTTGAGTGAGATTGTCGGCTCAACAGCCATTAATGGGCTGCTATGAACGTGTAATGCTCTAAGGCTTACAATGTATTCGAACAATGATTTGCTGCACCGAATTATTGTTGCATATTGGATTTTTATATTAATTATCAGTCCAGAGTCAGAAATTTATGCCCGGTATGGCGATAGGCTCGTCACCTATCACATCGTGGGACGGAAAATACTAGGTGAAATTTGGGTGTCCTGGCATCTCTGCTTACACCTTCTGGGAAAAAGGCGTGAGTTTATGTATGTATGCGTGTATGTTTACAATGAAGACTGTCACACCCACCACTGTAACTCCTGTAGGCCAGGTTCAACAGTGGCACGCAATGTAATGACACCGAGCATTGAAGCTCGGCAAGTCTCCGGGAATGTCTAACTTGTCTTTAACCCGCAACGAAATCAATCAGAAATTCAAATTAATATAAATCGGAAATAATTTTTTGTCCACTTCCCTCCGTGCAAAGCGGGTGACAAAACAATCAATTGAAGAGGTAAATAACGGGTAATAAGAGGTAAATAATTTAGTTATTGTTTATAAATAATTTTCTTGTGTTATTTTACCGCTGCAAATTGGCATGTGCTACACTTAGATGATGGATCATAGATGCATAGCCCGCCTCTAAATATAAGCTGGTAAAAAGGAAGATTTTTGTGTATGCAATAGACATAGAATGGGAAAAACTTCTATCAATGTTAATTTATCCGTGCTTCAAGTAGACCCAGATCCTATTGCAAAGAAACCCGAGAAACCCACTGCATCCTTCATAGCCATTCAGTAATCAAATACTCAAAACTATAAAACAGAATATCGCGAGAGAGAACGCAGCCCTACAAAACACTTATCAATATTTTACAGCAGGTATTTTCCAGACGAACTGCAATATTGAGTTACACTTTAATTGTATTCAACAGGTAAAATAGTTTGTCCGTGTTGTCGAAGTTTTTTGTATCTCAGCCTGTAAGGTATTAAAAGAAGTAAATTTTTTGTTCGAATTTTAAATGGGTTGTTTTTATTTTGTCAAGAATCTAAGATTTAATTTGCATACTTTTACAGTCTAGCTAGTGAATGGTTGATTTTACTTCACACCTTAACTCACATAAACGTATATTTTTTTATACAATGACAGTATACTTTTGCTCTGGTTGTTTTTAATCTACATACCTTTTTCCGTGCCTAATAATCCATGACAAGTATAAAATCATATATTTCATCGTATTTATAAAATGAAGACGCTTATTCACACTGCGATTATATCTAAATTGTCTTTGATAATACAACTTTCCGTCATAGTACGATAAAACCAACTCCACAACTTCTATAAACCCATAAAGCAAAATCAAGATAATCTATTAAAATAATTATAACACAATTATCCTAAATAATAAGTCATTGTTCATTAGTTTCCTCGACAATGTTGCTTCCAATTTCGACGTTACCAACGGGATATTTTGGCTTCACGTGAAACATTCCTGAGAAATTGGATATATCCTGTCGTTTACAATTAAGCGTGTGACGACAGTCCATTTCCGATCGGACGCATCACTGCTCCGGGAAATGTACATCCGCCAATCCAATAACCTGCGGAGGCCACGCAAAATCCAGATATTCCTGCCGGATTTTCTGGAAACATCTAATCTCGTAATTGGCTATATATGGCTGATAGCTGTGAGCCACCCAAATAAAATAAAATAAAGAAATTCTCACCGCTGCTATTATACAATACTCAAAATACCTCAAAGTAATATAAACACATAAGACTGCCCTCTCATTTTCTATTTATACCTATATATTCATCCAAAAGTTACCTGGAAGAAATTGCCTAGTGCGATAAGGTCGCCTCTTGTACTATTATTATTATGTCATATCTCTACTGTAATTGTTTCTTTACAGTGCAAAAAAGGATTACATAAAATAAATAAATAAACATAGAGAGACCAAATACCGTTTCAATTTACGCAACAAAAATTAAATCTCTACAAAACTATTTATCGACAGGTATAACATGAAAAAACAACTCAAAAATAACTCATTTATGATGTATGATGTTAAAACAGCCTTTTGCCCTTGAGGTGTGAGCTCTATAAAGCAACATATTCCAGCGAATAGTTCTTGTTCGTAATTGGCATAATCCGTAAGTTAAGTGCATGTAACGAGCGAAGCATTCAAGTGCTACTTTGTGCCGGCAAAATTGTGTGGGTGAATTTAATGGGCATTTCCAAGTGTTTATTTTGATATAAGTGGGTAAATTAGGAGGTAAGGGCAACCTTATAGCTCATTTTTTGGGTATTTTTATTATTTATACCTAAAATTTGTAATCAATAATAAAAAAGAACGCGCAAATTGGAGAAGAACAATTTCTTGTATAATTGTAATGTTTTTTTGTAAATATACGTGCAACACTGTCTAAGAAATTATTTAATGATGTTTTTATACGATTCTACTAGTCATTACATTACCAAACATACAAATATCACGTCCAAAATATAAACTATTATGCAAAAAATTTAATATTAAAATCGCTATCAATTTTGGGCGATATAAACGCGGCCATTTTGGCGAGCTTGTTTGTGACGTCACGATTACACAAGTTCGATGTCAACAGCAGTGTTTGGTTCAATATATAACCAGAAAATAAATGAGTGAATATCGACTTAATTACCATGGAAAAGCACAAAAAAACATATTACAAATATTGTGTCGTTCCTATATGCCCAAAAAAACATAAACACTGCACCTGACAAAGTATATTTCCTTATGCCGAAAGGTGAAAATCTAAGAATAAAGTGGTGCAAGGCTATGAGAAGAGACAATGTATCGAGTTTGAGCTGTTTATATTGTTGTGAAGACCATTTCGATGTAAGTTAGGATATTAAAATTAAGTAAAATACATATACAAATCATTCTTACATTTACCTACCTACATATTTTGTTTACAAACCACAACAAAAACATAACCTAGTTTACGAAAAGTCGTAAAGATATTATTAAGAATTCTTATATCCTTATGTATGTATGAGTATAAGTATTACTGATGAATAAAAACATCTGGTTTTTTTTTATTGCATTGAACAGCTAGACGAGCAAGCCGTTCGCCTTATGGTAAGCGATAGGACTGCTCATAAACAGTAGTAAAACCAAACAACACCTTGAATTAAAAAGCAATGCTTGGCATTCCACTACGCTCGCCATCCTGAGACATAACATGTTAAGACTCAATATGTCCAGTAGTTACTCTGGCTACAATGTCTTTCAATCCAAAACACAACAGTGCATTTACACTGCTGTTTGACGGGAGAAATAGACATTGCGGTGGTACCTACCCAGATGGTATCTCACATATGAGAGACCTACCACCAATAAAGAAGAAATAAGAAGTATTAGAGTAAGAGGCAAGTTCGAGACTAGTTTTATTAATCTTTCTACTATTTGTGGGTTTCACATTGAAGAGGATACAGAAAATTAGGAATAAGAATAAGAATAATTTTTATTGCGAAAAACCTCCAAGAAAATATAAAATTCAAGGTACACATTTTACAGTTCATGATATTTCCAAAGTGTGGGTCCCAAAGTAGGCAAGCCCGTATCTTGGGCACCCATCCTAGAATAACTACTGCCAGTGCAAACAAAATAAAGTACAAACAATATATATATATATATATATATATATATATATATATACAGGGTATATCAAGACTGCTACCGAAAACGAAGCCGGGTGGTAGTTTAAGCGACTTCAGACACAATGCAACAGAAAATGTTGGAAAAAAAGCGTCATATTCTTTTTTTTTATTTTTATATGGTCATATTTGGGTGGTAAATACATTTTTTCGTAAAATAGTGTATACCATTTTATTTACAAAGACTCTAAGGTATAAAAGAGTTTAAATTATTATTTTAGCAAAAACTATGGATTTACCACCCAAAAATGGCGATATTTAAAAAATGATAAAAAAAATCGCGTTTCTTAGCAAAATTTTTAGTTGCATTGTGTTTGTAGTCACTAAAACTACCACCCGGCTTCGTTTTCGGTAGCAGTCTTGAGATACCCGGTATATATCTAATCATTTAAACAAAACAAAAATTAACAAAATAAAATAGAATAAACTTAATCCAACTCCAACGCAATACTAAAAATAATCAAATGAAGATGAAAATGAGTATATGAGTGTGTGTGTGTGTGTATGTGTGTGTGTGTGAGTGTGTGAGTGTGTGTGTGTGTGTGTGTTAAATTATTTGACAATTTTAAGCATGGTCTCTACTTGGTCATAAGATAATTTTATTAGCATATTTTTCACTTGAACTCTAGTTTCCTTGCGTGAACAGTTCTTTATATCACAGTTTTTAATTATAATATTATAAATACGGGATTGAAAGTAATGGGGATGTCGTTGTGCAAAAACTGATCTAACAGAGATTGTCGGTATTCTAATATTGCGCTTGTTTTGTATTGCATTCATTGTAGTAGGATTATTTCGTATGCTGATATTCTTTTTGAGTACGGTGTTCAAAATGTAAAGTTTGCGCACACTCAGTACCGAAGCTTCTTCGTAAAGTGTTTCGGTGGGGAAACGGAAAGGTTTACCCATCATTGTTTTAAGGACAGCCCTCTGAGCTCTTTCAATATTTAAAATATAGGTTTTGGCAACTCCACCCCAAACATTGATGCAATATAGCAGTAGAGATTCGCAAAGGGCAGTATACACCAGTCTCTTTACGTCGGTAGAGCCGCTATGTCTTAATAGTTTCATTATATATATTTGCTTACGAATTCGCTTCGTCAGCTCCGCTGTATGTGTTTTGAAGGATAAATGCTGGTCTATGATTACTCCTAGGTACTTTAATTCATATATATTTTTTTATTGCAATGAATGACGAGACGAGCAAGCCGCTCGCCTGATGGTAAGCGATACAACCGCTCATAAACAGTAGCAAAATTCCACTGCGCTCGCCATCCTGAGACATAAGATGTTAAGTCTCAATATGTCCAGTAGTTACTCTGGCTACAATGTCCTTCAATCCGAAACACAACAGTGCATTTACGCCGTGTTGTATCACGGGAGAAATAGACATTGCGGTGGTACCCACCCAGATGGCCTCTCACATATGAGAGACCTACCACCAGTAAAGAAGAAATAAGAAGTATTAGAGTAAGAGGCAAGTTCGAGACTAGTTTTATTAATCTTTCTATTATTTGTGGGTTTCACATTAAAGAGGATACAGAAAATTAAGAATAAGAATAAGAATAAATTTTATTGCGAAACCAACGTTTGATGACTTTCATTCCTATTTCACAATTGGAGTATACATCATCCCAGTCATTACCGTGAAATATTATAGCTGTATCATCTGCATAACAGATGATATTCGCTTTTGGGATATTTGTCCTCAGTAAGTCATCCCGATCAAATTGCGATCTGTATCAACGCGCTACAGAAAAATACGCTAAGGCGCTCGCGTGACGCGAACTTGACGCGAGCGTATTACGAGAATACGAAAAGGGCTATTTTGATCGAAACGTAACTGCAACTGCACCGCAACTGAACTTATTTAATTACGTGAATCGCCCTACTGAGTGTTTGTAAGACCGAAGTGTTTCGTACTTTCTGATACCCACTACACAAGACATAATTGATCTTAATATAGGGTCAGGAATGTGTATGTAACAGTTAGGTGTATTTATAATAATTTATCACTTTTATTTATTCAGATCCTCTGCTACCCTATACAAAATACCGCTCATATTTACCGCAAGAGTTTTGAACCGGGTAATTTAAAAAATAAATAATATCTAAGAGGTAGTTTTAAACACTTGCAGTGTTTAAATTAAAGAAAATTAATCCAATATTAAGATATGGCTTAATTTATTTAAGAGTTGTTTATTCAATCCCCAGATTTAAATAAAATATTAGACCACTTCTAAATAAACCCGACATAAAATGGAATTATTTGGAAAATATTATAAATACAAGTAATTTACAATTTGCTTGTGTCATCATACTTATTTTATTATTATTGGACGATTATTTATTTGTCGATTGATTGAAAATTCTAGCCTATTCTATTCTATTAGCCCTTATTAAGTTAATAATATAATTGGCTATACCCGATCTGATTAGTCTCATACGATAAGGCAAAAACCTCATCGGATCCATATACAAAAACCCATTGTCTGGCTCGGCGCATACGTAAATCCGACTTTCTGTCTCACATTATTATCTTCGATGGATTAATAGAATCACGAGGATACGTACGACCCCTGGTGCTTTTAACGTGTTCCGGGATTAACTAGCTATACAAAATTGAGTTGCAAGTGCACCAAAACCCTTGAATCTCCATTAACAAGGATTATACGATCAATAACATCTGACAGACACTCGGCGACAAATTGTCCCGTCTACGTGTTAAAATACAACAAATACACATATGCTAAAATCTCTTTGGAAAAATCTCTTTATGTATTCGTAAGTAAAGTGCGTAGTGGCCTGTTGGCAAACGGACCAGACGCGGCTTCCCAACATGTTCATGGTGGTCGTGGGTTCAAATCCCAGGGCACACCTCTGACTTTTCAGAGTTAAGTGTGTATTGATATCACGTACTATAACATTGAAGGAAAACATCGTGAGAAAACCTGCATACCGATTTGTATGCATTTCTATGGTATGTAAAGTCCGCCAACCCGCACTAGGCCAGCGTGGTGGACTATATGGCCTATCCACTGTCAATCGTACTCTCGACTGAAGAGGAGGTCCGTGCCCCTACAGTGGGACGTACGAGGTGTGTTCGAAAAGTATCGCGAATTTTGAATTTTCGAGGGTTACGTATATTCGAATTCGATTTTTTTTGTGGCGTTATGTTGGTACTCATGTCTCTCACTTATGCCGCCAAGTTCGGCCATTTTGAATGTTCAGTTAATTGTTGATAGCTGCTTTGCTTGCATGTGTTTTGGCTCATCTTCGATTTATACATATTCAAAAAAATGGATCAAAGAACCTGTATCAAATTTTGTGTGTAAAACGAAATTAAGTGTACGGATGCATTCCAAATGTTGACTGTGGCATACGGAGAAGCTACCTTGGACCGAAGCAACGTTTATCGGTGGTACAAAATGTTCTCAAAAGGCCGAGAAGATGTGAACGACGAAGAGCGTGCCGGACGCCCGAGCACTTCAACAACGGACGAAAAAAATTATGAAGTGAAGAAAATGGTATTGGCCAATCGCCGAATCACCGTTAGAGAAATTGCTGAGGACCTAGGCATATCGATTGGCTCGTGCCATTCGATTTTTATCAATGATATCGGCATGAGACGAGTTGCCGCGAAATTCGTACCAAAATTGATCAATTTCCACCAAAAACAGCATCGCATGAACGTTGCTAATGAGCTGTTGGACTCTGTCCGCGACGACCCAAATTTGCTCCAGAGGGTCATAACTGGTGACGAATCGTGGGTTTATGGTTATGACGTGGAAACCAAAGCTCAATCATCTCAATGGAAGCCGCCGCACGAACCAAGACCGAAAAAAGTGCGCCAAGTTCGGTCGAATGTGAAAGTTTTGCTTACCGTTTTCTTCGATTGCAGGGGCGTGGTGCATCATAAGTTCTTGCCACAGGGTAGAACGGTCAATAAGGAATATTATCTGCACGTTATGCGCAATTTGCGCGAAGCAATCCGCCAGAAACGCCCGGATTTGTGGACGAACAAAAATTGGCTTTTGCACCACGATAACGCCCCTGCTCACACATTGTTGGTTGTGCGCGACTTTTTGGTCAAAAACAACACAATAATGATGCCGCAGCCACCGTATTCCCCAGATCTATGCCCCTGTGACTTTTTCTTGTTCCCGAAACTGAAGAGGCCCATGAAAGGACGACGCTACGCTACGATTGACGAAATAAAGACGGCATCGAAGGAGGAGCTGAACAAGATAAAAAAAAATGATTTTTTGAAGTGCTTCGAAGATTGGAAAAAACGTTGGCACAAGTGTATAATATCTTATGGGAATTACTTTGAAGGGGACAAAATAGATATTCATGAATAAATAAATAATTTATGAAAAAACACATTAATCGCGATACTTTTTGAACACACCTCGTATATTGATATATTTTAGCGATAGCGATAGCCCCCTGGATTAGCAAGTTGAAGTGGCAATGGGCAGGGCACATAGCGCGGAGAACTGATGACCGATGGGGTCGGAAAGTGCTCGAATGGAGGCCACGTAGCGGTACCGGCAAGCGCAGCGTGGGACGTCCACCCACAAGGTGGTCAGACGACCTGGTAACGGTCGCGGGATGTCGCTGGATGCAGGCTGCCTCCAACAGGTCTCTGTGGAAATCATTGGGGGAGGCCTATGTTCAGCAGTGGACTTCCTTTGGCTGATGGATGGATGATGGATGATCAATTACAGTAAACAGATTAGGAGATGGCACATTCGTATAATATCCGCTTCAAATCACAGTAATCAGAATAAACAAGTCATACATCGTTGCGAACGGCATTTTTCTGAAGGAAATTGCACATTTATATACCGCCTCGTGATGGCGAGCACTGCAAACTTTTTTAGTTTCTTCGAGTTGTATAGTTCTGACGCGATAAATAGAAATTGTTTTAATTTATACTGATTTAAAATTGACCCTGTATTTATTAGATTTGGAAATAAATGCTATTTTTTTTAATTACAAAATTTTAATTGCAAATGCACTAGATTTGAAAAATAAACTTCGGTTTTATTCACGCTTTGAGAGCTATATTGTAAAAACTGAAAATAAGCTCGACAAATGGTTGTTATCTACAAAATGTCTGATCTGATAGATTCTAAATTATTCTATGTCCGTGTAAGAGCATTAAAATAGTTAGACCGGCAACTAATGTAAAATCCCTACACATTTTAACATGCATTAGGCAGTAGTTACAAGCAAATATGAAATAGCCGCATCAAAACTACCACCTCTTAATGTACTGGGATTTTGCTCGCACATACATCCATATCTACATTCGTTTACACGAATGAAGGTATACATTATAGAGCGAATTACCGAAATAAACCTCATTTGATAGTAGCCTTATTCTACTAACAACCGTTCTCAATAATATATCTATATTTAACAAGAGATTTTCATTAGATATTTCCATGCAATTTATTATCTGTCTATTTTTGTTTAATGAAGCGTAGAATTATACATAGCCATGGTAGCTATTTCAACCTCTTGTTAAAGATAGATAGGTTATAGAGAACGGCCGCTAGTCGGTTACAAACACCGCGTATTTTGTTGTCACCAATTTGATGTTTATAAGATGTCTTTGATCAACTGTGGTAATAATCCACAGTTACAGATGTACAGAGTATGTACTACAATACTTTTATACTGTAAATTTCGAAATCTTTATAAAAGGCATTGGTGTACTTTCGATAGTATAAATAAATTTAAAATGTGTTTGTTTTTGTTGTTCCTTTTTCTTTTCTTCCTTTCTCACGTTTAAAAACATACAACACAAAATGAATGACAATTAAAATAGTTTTCTGTTAAAAAACACTAACTAAATATCGTCATGATTTTTTGCCTTTGCGTTACACGTGTAACGTTCACAATTTGACAACAAAGCGTGCGCCAATTTATTTAAGTTTCACATTTTATTTTGTGATCACGAAAAGCAAGCGAAAAACTTATCACAAAAAGAAACATCTAAAAATGAACCGCAAAATGTGTTGGTAAGCGCATAACTCAACAACGCCTGGACCAATTTGGCTGATTTTGGTCTTGAAATATTCGTGAAAGTCCTGGAAAGGTTTTAGGGGTGAGAAAAATTGGAAAATTTCTGAGGAAGATTCTAAAAACCTTTTTTTTTGGGTATCGTTCAAGCGTGACGGTCCAGTCAATATAGGATGATCTTTGTTTATTTGACGGGAGACGTAAAAGACGGTCAAGCTTCAAATACCAACCAACGTAAAATGATCTATCTCTCCATTGTCTTTCATTGACGGCTGACGAAATAGAACAAAATTCAATAAATGTGTACATCGTGTATATAATATCTAGATACGGCGTCTAGCGCGTAATTTTCATTACAATGCAATAAAATAATTAGGTATTAAAATCTTAGACTTTAGACAGTATGTCAAAAAATGGGGCAATACGAAGTTCACCGGGTCAGCTATCATAAACATATATATAAATTAATTGATTTCAATGTATGGCGTCGGAGTAGTAACAGTGTCATAATATCTCCTCCTCCTTCTTCTCCCTGGCGTTATGCCGGTGCCTGGGTCCGCCTTCCGGCAAATTCTCCTCCATTTCGCCCGATTTTCGGCATAATATCTCCGTAGCAAAATAAAGATTTAAATCTGGAGAGATCAGATGGAATAGAATATAAGGTGGATAAAATGGGACAGAAGAATAGATATAGGACGGGATTGGATAAGCAGTTTAGAGAACGGCAGTCATGTTGATTTTAAGTAAAATATGGACTGGAATCTGTATTTGCGCCCGGGTGAAGCCGAGCCGGGCCGCTAGTTATAATATAAAATGTAAAATTTTTAATTACCCATCGACTTTCCTACGAAAAGATTTACTTTCTTAATTCTATTCTTTTCACTGGTGGTAGGTCTCTCATATGTGAGAAGCCATCTGGGTAGGTACCACCGCAATGTCTATTTCTCCCGTGAAACAACACTGCTTAAATGCGCTGTTGTGTTTCGGATTGAAGGACATTGTAGCCAGAGCAACTACTGGACTTATTGAGACTTAACATCTTATGTCTCAGGATGGCGAGCGCAGTGGAATGTTCCTACTGTTTATGAGCGGTCGTATCGCTTACCATCAGGCGAACGGCATACTCGTCTCGCCATTCACTGCAATAAAAAAAAAATCTAAAAATTTACTATATTTAACATAAACAACATTTTTTTTACATATACCTCTGAACCACTTTCTACAACTACCAAGAAGTCTTAACTAGTGCAAACCAGAACCAAATATCGACGAAGTTTCCAAGTTTCTCTTTGAAACGGCTATGAAATTCGATAACCATTATTCAACTGATTGCCAGCGGTCGCATTACATTCAATATCAATTTATTGGCTTCTTTGTGCTTTGACGGCGCTGTGGGCTACCGGACGTTATTCAATTCTGACCACTATTGTTAATTAGCGGAAATGGACTATGTTTGGTTACACACTGCGATTAGACATCCAAATGTCTGGGCGTGGAGAGGACGGATAGGAAATTGGAAATGCGTAATCAACGTTAAAGGTAATAGTGATGTCAGTACGGGGATTACTCTATAAAAACGATACGAACTTCGAATGTTCGGACGCCGTTCGTAAAACTTCAAGTCAAGATACTCTACTAAATGTTGTATTCCTTTATCGTACGTCGCAACCATAGACAAGTTTGGAGAAAATTATAAGTATAATAGAGAATAGTTTTGATTTTACAATTGGAAATATTATATCTTACTCCTACTTAAGTGCGTGGTGGCCTGTTGGTAAACGGACTGGACGCGACTGCCAACATGTTCACGGTGGTGTCGGGTTCGAATCCCAGGGCACAACTTTGACTTTTCGGAGTCATGTGTGTACTGATAGCCAATTACCACGCACTAAAACGGTGAAGGAAAACATCGTGAGGAAACCTGCATACCATAGTAATTTACAAAAAATTCTATGGCATGTAAGTCCGCCAACCCGCACTAGTCCAGCGTGGTGGATTATATGGCCTAACCAGTCTCAATCGTACTGTCCATTGTAGAGGAGGCCCGTGCCCAGTGGGACGAATATGGGCTGATACAGATACAGATATCTTACTCCGAACGTCGAACATCGGAACATTGGAAGTTCGTATCGTTTTACAGAGTAACCCCCCAGATTGCGCATCTGTGTGTATATGATACTGTATATTCTATCAACATCTGTTCATGATTGGTGAATCGGCTTTCTGAACTGAAGATTGCGTCAATGAGTTCTATTGACGAATAGATAGATAGGTATTTATATAACTGATATTTAGTTAGTCTAACATGCAATGCAATGCAATATGTATTTTCAAGATCACGGTGGAGAATGTCTAGAAAGCCTTGCCCATTCACAAATATTCAGAATAATTGCATATATATAATATTTTTTTCAAATACAGTAACTAACGACATAATTTATTTACATAAGTCCATCCCCCATTTCCGTACACAGATCTTCCAATTTTATTACAGTAACTATCAGACTTCATGAATCATCATAACTTTCTGGGGGCGCGGCCGAGCCCCTTCCAAGTCGAGCTATAGGCCGTAACATCCTTTTCTCGAAGCAATTCAGACCGTTTTCAACCCCCTATAACTTCGTTGTGGCTAAAGCACGAAGCCTGAATTTTCAGTTACTAAGCAGGCATTGTGTAAACACGGTAGATTTAAAATTTCATTCAATTTGAACCAGTAGTTTAAGAATTGTAACTAGTCAAAATTTCTCAATTTTGTCACTCACTGACTGACTGACCGATCATCAAAAGTCTAAGGCACTTCTAGTAGACATAGAACCTTCAAATTTAGAATATAATTAGTGTTTAGTGTCTAAAGTAAGGGAAAATTCAAACATTTCATAATTTGTGTCTAGTTTTCTAGATAGACCAACTGCGTGAATAACTTTGTAATCCCGTATAAATGTATAGGATTACAAAGTTAACATTTGCAGTTAATGATACATTGTACCCGTATATAATGGAATAATAGTTGTAGATAGATATCTTTATATATGAAGCATAACAGGAGGGGATATAGAGAGGGAAATGGTGTATTCAGCCCATGAAACTGTATAACATTCCTCTAGAAAAACATGACGAAGAAAAACTTGCAAATAAATAGACTAAATAGCTCGAAAATATCAATTACAATGAAAGAAAGAACATTAATAATCAAATCCGCTAAATTTGTGATTAATTGATACCTACAAAAATAAGAAAAATCCATAAGACAGAGGCTTTAAGAAAAATCGTTAGTGATATTCTAGAAGTAAGAAGTACCGGAAAGGAAAAAAGTAGGACTCTACAAAAAGACGTGAGATCCCATCAAAAACATCCTTTAAAAAAATTCCAAGTCTCGCAGCTCAGGTTTTCTACCGCAAAAAGTTGTGAGATGCATGTAATACCAAATCGATTAATTTATTTAGGGACCTTCTATATATAAATATAAAGTTATTACGTTAGTTATTACCATATCAATATTAAAAATTCTTTACGTTTTAAATAAATAGATCGACTTGGCCAGCAGCATTATGTATAAATTGTACGATACATTATGTTTTCATGCGATGGCCAAGTCGATCCATTTATTTAAAACGTAAAGAATTTTTAATATTGATATGGTAATAACTAACGTAATAACTTTATATAGAAGGTCCCTAAATAAATTAATCGACTTGGTATTACATGCATCTCACAACTTTTTGCGGTAGAAAACCTGAGCTGCGAGACTTGGAATTTTTTTACAGGATGTTTTTGATGGGATTACAATATTCTTCGTGGAACAAAAATACTTTTGATTGACAGCCTATAATTATAAAGCAGCAGGGGTCTAACAAAAATGACCAACTTTTTATCTACACTAAGATATAGTCTTGTGTCGTTTGTATCAGGAACTACGAGAAACTTTTCAGTCTCAGAAACACTGTGACTCAAAACAAATGCTTATGGCTCACACAAACATTTGTATCGACTCGGTAATAGAACCCGCGACTTCTCGTTTAACAGCCGGCGTCTTACCAACTGCGCCACGGAGGCTATTACCCATTAGCTATTATCATTATTCTATGCTAATTTTGAACCATTGCAAAAAAAGCGTCCTTCAATTATTTTTGTAGCAGAATCGACTACTTCGCTACATTTATTTAATAATCTGGGTAGGTACCACCGCAATGTCTATTTCTCCCGTGAAACAACACTGCTTAAATGCACTATTGTGTTTCGGATTGAAGGACATTGTAGCCAGAGCAACTACTGGACATATTGAGACTTAACATCTTATGTCTCAGGATGGCGAGCGCAGTGGAATATTGCTACTGTTCATGAGCGGTCGTATCGCTTACCATAGGCGAACGGCCTGCTCGTCTCGCCATTCAAAGCAATAAAAAAAAATTCATAAATATTTTTTTCAAACTCGTACGCTCTATTATTCTAGAGACAGCAGAAAACACTTTATTATAAGCCTCCTCCCAATTTTTTCCATTGCGAAACTAAGCTAAAGAGCTGGAAAATCTAAACTAATACGCTATTATCTTTAGACAGTAGAGCACTACAACATAAGCCTACTCCCAAAATTTTAAATTTCGAAACCAATCCAATGACCTTGAAAACCAACTTAACAGTACTTGCTTCGTTGTTACATTAGCGCTATGATTTATCCTTCTATAAACCAGAAAGATAATTCCTTCATTCATTATTTCTCTTTAACAGAGTATTTGTCTTACGGGAGCCAGTGGCCTGCTTGTATTGGAACCGCTGTACTGCGAAAGTCCACCATCAGCGGTGACAACTCCCGATCAGTCGTGCCGCATGCTAGTTACGTAGCGAGGCTGGAAGACAATCGCTGACGTTGCAGCGACACTATAATAAATAATTATTGATATATAAAATCGCTGATGCAGCTATGACGTCAATCGAAGGCTCATGCTAATTTTCATTTGTAAGAATAGGCATTCCATATTCCTACTTCGAAGTGGAATGATTATTCATAGGGTTAACTAATTGTAATTTTATTTGATAATTAAATATAGTTTATAAAATCATTTCGGTTTTTTTTCAACCTTACGTCTGTGGCAAACGTAATTTGCTCGTCTGCCAGCAAAGTCCATAAAAAACAAACAATACACACAACAAAGCTTGTTTGATAGGTACATTCAAAATACGTATGCCCTTTACAAGCTCAAATATCGGAGCCCCGGGCGAGAATGCATCCGACGGTAACCATGGCAACGGGCTCGGCTCGCCTGGCCAGCCGTGCTCAATGCACCTTACCTTAACTTTATTAAATTTAGGTGAGTATGAAAAAATTCATACTGACTCGCCAAAGGGAAACTATTTTGTTTGCAACTTTGGACACGCGTTTTCGACTTTAGTTTTATGTGTCTCGTTGTGTTCCGTTCTGTTTGACGTTACAGGATTAATTTGAGAATGGAATTTGAGCTTTCCAGTTCATACTTTTAAATGTTTGACATTATAAAAGCATGTAAAACAGCATTGTCACAAAACGATGAATGAGCTATGCATTTGAGATGTTTGTGAATATAAGTTTTAATTTTTAGCCCTTAATTTTTAAATCCTAAAATTTGACATCAAAACTTTTTTTTTGCATAGGTTCGGCAAACGAGCAAACAGGTCACCTGGTGGTAAGACATCACTGAAATCCACCCAAAACCCCCGTATCACCGAGGTGCTACCGTGCCATCAAATTGTGACGAGAGCGGGGAAGGAAAAAGAATGATAAGAGGAAGTGTTGGACCTTTGTTTCATGTCAATTTCCTGTGACACAGTAGTACCACCCCGGACGAGCCTGCCTATTCATGCTGTCATGAACACAGCTTGGCTTTTTTTTTCTTGCTATGAATGGCGAATATCCTTCAAACCGAAACACAACAGTGCTTTTACACTGCTTTTTGGCGGGAAAAATAAAGATGTATATATATATATATATGGGTAGGTACCCAGGCGGTCTCTCACATATGAGAGACCAATAAAGTCCGTAAAATGTAAATAAAGTAAGCCGTGGCTCTACCACTTCTAATATTTTCCTTATGCAATACGAAAAAATGTCCATGATATAGTTTAACAAAGTAGGTAAATAACAAATGTTTTCAACGGGTTGTATCAGTATCAGACAAGTATACAGAAATCTCGCGATGCTTTGTTTCAGTGCTAAGAGCTAATTAACTGCAAATAAACATGTGACTGCGAATAGACTGTTTGGAATCCGATCCAAGAGCTTGTCTCGGCAAAACATTTAAGACCACTAAGGACAACTAAGGTTGCTATTTACTATTTTATAAATGGTCCAGACTGCCACCGAAAATGAAGCCAAGTGGAAGTTTGGTAACTGAACACACAATGCAACTAAAACATTCGCAAAGAAAAGCGAATTTTTTTGTTTTTGTTTTAAGTATCATTGTTTTTTGTTGGAAAGCCCATACTTTTGCGAAATTATTGTAAACTGTTACGTACCATAGCGTGTTTGAATATAAAAAGAAATACACTATTATCTGAGAAAAGTATTAAACAGCTAAATACGTCTATCGTAACCCTTGCCATGAAGGAATTGCATGTTCGTCTTACCATTTATTGAAATTAAAAAGAATTACTTTTTCACTGCTAAAAATATATTCTGCATCACTGAGATAAAACTTGTATCAACATAGACAAAACAATGCTTTGTCAACAGATTGTACCTACAGCTAAAATGGACAAAAGTTAGTTACATGCTAATCTAGGACACCGTCGATCCTATCGATTTTGTTTAAACCCATTCAACCGTCCATTCACGGAACAAAAACTCTCACTATTGACAGGCTCTGTACTTCACTCAAAACTATGAAGAATCTGAAATAGATTTGTATTTTATGCTAATTTCTAAGTGATCGGTATCTGTATCAGTCCATATACGTCCCACTGCAGGGCACGGGCCTACTCTACAATCGTAAGTACGATTGAGAGTGGTTAGGTCATATAGTCCACCACGCTGGCCTAGTGCGGGTTGGCGGACTTACATACCATAGAAATTCTTATGAATCGCTATGGTATGCAGGTTTCCTCACGATGTTTTCCTTCACCGTTTTAGTGCGTGGTGATTGACTGTCAATACACACATGGCTTCGAAAAGTCAGAGGTGTGCCCTGGGATTCGAACCCGCGACCACTGTGAACATGTTGGCAGTCGCGTCTAGTCCGTTTACCAACAGGCCACCACGCACTTATAGTGATCGGTATATTTATATTTATTTATTTCTTTCCAAACTTACATCTACTTTTACAGGATACCCTAATGCAGTAATGTAGCATAGTTTATTTATTAATTTTTAAATACTTTATTGTACACCGCACAGATCAAGAGAAATTATAACATAAAACGCTTAAATATGTGTAGCAAACAACGGTATACATGATTATAAATACATTTTTAACATTAAGCAATTAAATGTTACAGAGTCTCAAATAGGAGAGTCAATTGTTTAAAATAGGTATGTTTGCAAAGCTGAGGCCTCGGCTTCGATTCCCGGGTCTATCTCATCATGGGACGGAAAATACAAGGGGAAATGTGGGTTTCCTGGTTGCACCTTTGCGCACCCCTTGTGGGAAAAAGGTGTAAGTTTATTTACCTATGTACATATGTAATAAATATTTTTTTTATACGAATCGAGAAACACAAACACTTCATCATCTTTGGACAGTTGAGACGCACTACAAGATAAGCCCCCTCAGTTCTTTTTAATTTGAAAACCAAACCAATGGTCCGGCAAATCAACTTAATACAGAATCTACCTCGTGGCATAATACAATTTATTCGATGCGTACGTTTCTATTACACTGAGCAAATTCCACAAATATTTACCAATAGATTTCGAAGAATTTCAAGTCTGTACAATATTCTACACATGTGTTAGAACCTATTATTCAAAATTCGAAAATTCACAAATATTTTATTGCTGACATAGGTATAGATGGTGTTACATAAGTTTGTAGTTTAAGCAGCTATGACCCGCCTTATTGGCATTTAATAATTTAAGATATAATTACTGGGAATAAATCATAACTTAATAATTAAAAATACAAATCAAACCTATAAATAAAACTACAAAAACATAACAACAACTTAACAAATCGTATCATTTAAATAATCATTTATATAGTAATATTTATCAATTAAAAACTAAACATCTTGCCCTTATAGTTGTTCAAATCGTTCAAATCTCAAATTGATTTTGTTAATTTATTTTATACCGGGTATATCAAGAGTGCTACCGAAAACGAAGCCGGGTGGTAGTTTTAGTGACTACAAACACAATGCTACTAAAAATTTCGCACAGAAAAGCCAATTTATTTTTATAATTTTTTAACGATCGTCGAGTTTGGGTGGTAAATCCATAGTTTTTCCTATAATAATAATTTAAAGCCTTGCGTACCATAGCGTCTTTAAAATTAAATGGGTGTACACTATTATTTAAGAAAAAACTATGTATTTACCATTGAGGTATTTACCATCCTAATACAACGATAGTAAAAATAACAAAAAAAAATCGTCAAAAATCATTGCACGAAATTTAGTTGCATTGTGTCTGAAGTTACTAAAACTACCACTTAGCTTCGTTTTCGGTAGCACTCTTGATATACCCTGTATATCTGGATTACATGAGTCTTACTCCAATTTTATTACAATATTCATACTCTGAATTTGAAATGCAAGTTTATATTGTAGATTTAGAATATTCTAATACATTACTGGGTTATTGCATCTTACTTAAATTTCCGAGGATTGAATAAAAATGTTATAATATCGAGTATCGAGTAGAGACCGCTTTCAACAGGTTGCCATGGAAATCTTTCTTCGGGAAGTTTCTGCCGTGAATTTCAAGTTAAGAAGGACATCAAACTCAGCATTAGAGTGACTGATTCAATTTTATTCTGATAGTTACACATATACTAAAAAATATTAAACATTTACTTTAATCTATTTTACAATGGATTGTAACTTATGATTATTTTAATGAAATTAGATAATTACGCAGTACAATTTGACTCGTTGTAATGTTTCCGGTTAACCCGTTTTATATTTGGGGCACAATAAAAAAGTAAATAATGCGATAAAAATATAAATAGTAAAGTTACGAGACAAACCGATAATTAACAATAATATGTTATTATTTATTGCATCTTGTGATTTTAACAACTACGTATAAAAAATAAAGATATAAAGGGGAAAATAAAAATAATTATACCTAAATAGTATTAATAAAGAGGGCAATGAGAGCGAACCTGGCGGGTTACTCTATAAAAACGATACGAACTTCGAATGTTCGGATGTTCGAAATGCAGAGTACTATCATGCGACTTCGTACATGTAAAATATTGAAAACGATTATTTCCACTATAGCACCACCTTCTGGTGAGAACGAGAATCTGTAAGTAGTTTAAATGAAATTGCAATGTACCACTAAACTAAGAAATATGTTTTGTATGTGGATATTATAAACTTTTTTGATATTAAAAACAATTTCAACTTGATATTGGTTAAAATGACAAGAGGTTATGAAATATACAAATTTTGAAATATTGACATAACAAATTTGAAATTTCGGGCGTTTGCCTAGCGCGCCCGCTGATGGCGAAATCACGAAGAAAAAGATAAAACAAGTAGAGTTGCTCATCTATCTCTGTATATAATAATAATCTATGAGTAATATATCAAATTTCCACTTCTAATAAACAACACTATTCTCTATCATACTTATGATTTTCTCCGAACTAAATCTATGGTTTCAACCTACGATAGAGGAATCCAACATTTTGTGGAGTATTTAGGCATATTAGTGAAGTTTTACGTACGGCGTCCGAACATTCGAAGCTCGTATCGTTTTTATAAAGTTACCCCCCTATAGACTAGAGTTAAGGGTTCGCGGAATGCCAGATAATACGACGCTTATGAGAGTAAATTAGTAAGACATTGCACGGACGGAGAAAACTGGAATTCTCGAACGAAAGCTTATATTCAAAGGGATTTCCTAAGGTATAAAAATACCTTTCTTATTTTGCGAAATTGCATTTTTTATAAATTAAGTTGTTCAAATTGGTTGTGGATGTTTCGTGCAATATTAATGACAGCATTTTATAAGTTGTAATTTTATGTAATAGTAGAATTTTAAAGGGGTTAAGTCATAGTATAGTGTATCAAGCTGGCCGCTGGCCTAGTGGATTGACGGATTTTACATACCATAGAATTTCTTACAAATACAGGTTTCCCACGATGTTTTCCTTCACCGTCGTAGTGCGTGGTGTATAATCAAATATCATCACCATGCTTCCGTAAAAGTACAAGCTTACTCTGAGATTTCTCTATATCACTTTTGATTCTTAACTTTTATCCATGTTGTGAGTAATTTTAATAAAGGAGATTTAAAATAGTCTTTAAAAAAATATAGTTTTACTTTACTTTATTTAAACTACATATATTTTTGCAGTAAACATGCCATATTTTTAAAACGGCACATTAATAATGTTAAGTGCCCATTTACATCAATTTCCTGCACAAAGTGCCTTTGATGTGATTTTTAACCTTTAAGTAACATCGTTTCCCGGACGCAGCGCGTTTGCCGTCGGAAACTGCAGCAAATTGTGCCTACACAACTTCATCCTGTTTACTTTGCAATGGTTTAACTAAATACTATTTCGAAATTGGAGTGTTCGATTTTTTGTTTTTTTTTTTTGCTTGCCAACAACATTACCTCGCAAGGAGTTTAGTAATTAAAAATCTAAAAAGAATTATTTAATTAATTAATTGATACTTAAAGTGCATCGAAATATCTAATGAAATCTCTAGTTGAAGATAGATAGATTATAGGAACCGGTCATATATCAGCCCCCGTTAACCCACTGCAGGGTATAGGCCTTCTCATTTACACTCCACATGTTTCTGTGCTGTGCCAAGCTAATCCACTGTTTTTTGTTTCCTGCGACTCTCACAATGTCATCTGAGCATTTGGAAGGTGGTCTGCCTTCTTCTTAACTTCATCAGCGTGTTAATTCTTCTGCCTTCTAAACGTTTAGCCAGATGGTCTGCCCAACTCCACATCAACTTGGTGATGCTTGCGCCCACATTTACAACCTTTGGGACGACGAATGTCTTTATTCGGGATTCGATCAAGTAGCGTTATCTCGAGCATGGAACGTTCTATTTGTCTCTGGGCTATTTTGACTTCATGCATAGTTGCTTTTGTTAGTGTTCATGTCTCTTCGCCATATGTTCTCCCTATATTATATTAGTAGAATATAAACAGAACTCAAAAATATATTATTTTAACTAATAACATACAATGCATACATACCGGGTATCTTAAGACTGCTACCGAAAACGAAGCCGAGTGGTAGTTTTAGTGACTACATGCAACTAAAAATTTCGCAAAGAAAAGCGACAGTTATTTTTTATGATTTTTTAAATATCGTCATTTTTGGGTGGTAAATCCATAGTTTTTGCTAAAATAATAATTTAAACTCTTTTATACCTTAGATTATTTATAAATAAAAAGGTATACACTATTATTTTAGGAAAAAATGCATTTACCACCCAAATATGGTCATAGGAAAAAAATAACAAAAAAAGAATTGACGCGTTTTTTTGCAACTTTTTCTGTTGCATTGTGTCTGAAGTCGCTTAAACTACCACCCGGCTTCATTTTCGGTAGCAGTCTTGATATACCCTGTATAAAAAACAAGAAGGTCATAAGTATAAAAAAAACAACCCTGTATAAAAAACAAGTAGTTCCATGACGAAAGGTCTTCAAAGTTGGGATCTAGCTTCGGACCAAACTTTAGACTAGAGTAAACAAATAATTATTAGGAGAAATAAGCTATACGAGTAAAATGTTATAAACCTTGCTAGCCAAAGCTCAATTTCTCTTAAACTGGCGAAACAGTAAATCATTTGAAACTTTTCTTAACTTAAATAATACAGGATTTATTGAATTTCACCAATCTACATGTTATTTATTTATATACTTTAATTTATAACATTTAAAGAATGAAACTTTAAACAGATATAAATACATTAACACTAAGGACATGCTTATAAATGCGGGGCCTTATCGCTTCATGCGATTTTTTATAGCGAACCTTTGGACTGAGCTGATTAACATTATTTTTTATTAGTAAGAGCGACACATTAAAGAAAATAATAAAATAAAAAGGTATGCTCATATGATAAATATATATTATCGCCGATAAACGTGAACAAAACAATATTCTTCTTCTTATTATGACAAATCTTTTACTGTTCAAGCAGTCCGGCTTTGGAACGCACTACCATTAGATATAAAACGCTCAAAAACTATACACACATTTAAAAATCAGGTACGAAACCACTATCTGAAAAGTCTATAGTGCCACCTTTCTTGTCGTTATTTACGTATTTTGTTATAATTATTAGTATTATTTTTAAATATGTATTAGTTTATTTGATTTTGGTATTTAAGTATTAGTATGCTATTAGATAGTTTACCTTTTTGTTTTCTTTCTTTATTGTTTACCGCCATCTACAACTATTTCCAATATTCTCCATCCCACGGTTGTCTGGTAGAAATCGCTTTAAGCGATAAGACCCCATATTATTACCAAACATAACATAATATATTTAAGCTCAATACTGTAATTTGGTGTGCAATAAAGAATTATTGTATTGTATTGTATTTATCTCATGTTATTGTTTGGAAAATCTATAATGAAAATACTTACTATATTTAAATTCACAGACATCTCTTAGTCTAGTTAGTCTGCAAACCAATTAGAGAAATAATTACACTTCCTAGAACTTTGACTACAGAAAGATCCGGCGAATTTTAGGATAACCAACCCAATAAGCTGAAAGAGGTATTCATTTTCCAAAACAAAAACTCCTTTACCAGAACCTTAATTACTAATTAACACGTCAAACTTTAACTTTACGACTTGAGATCAAAGATTATGTATACATAATAGATAGAACAGATATTATAGTAGACATAATATGTGAAGGAACTCGAAGTAAATCAGGGCCAATTGAAAAGCTTATAATAAAAATGAATCATACAATTGCTGTTATTAATTTTAATCGTTTTAGTAAAATAAATGTCAATAATACAGAAATATATAACATAGTTATTATTTTCAAGCATTTTAGTAAAATAAACCATTGTATTAGTATTTATTAGTAAATGTTACAGGATAAATCCGTTGATAATTCGGTAACAATATTAATAAATAACTAATGATTGTTTTATTTGTGTGACAGCCTCCGTGGCTCAGTTGGTTAGACGCCGCCCGCACCGAGAGAAACGTTTATACAGCCCACAAATATTTTTTCAGGGTCTGGGTGTTTGTGAGACCGAAAAGTCTCTCCTAGTTTCTGATACCCAAGACACAAGACTCGATCTTAGTGTGGGGCCTGAACTATGTATGTAACTGTTGGATGTTATTTATTTATTTTGTTTGTTTGTGTGATGATTTTATTTCCCTCTTGTTATTAATAAATAGCCCAAAAATCTTATAATAAACTTTATAATACCTCAATGCAATAAACAGTATGAATGTTGTGCCAAGAAATGTCAAAGCTAGTACACAACATCAATTATAAGTTAGCCGCATTCCAGAGCGGAACATACGCCTCCTTAAGAATCCCCACAGCAACCTGTTGGACGCGCCACGCTGAAACTTCCTGCAATCTTTATCACCGCTTATCGTTGTTAGTGTATTTTCGACTGTTCTTGCCGATACGTGGCATATATTTTTTTAATAATACTTTTATCTTGGTCCAAAACTTGTCTTAATTACGAAACAGGAGCATATGTTCGGTGTATTTATTGATTTTAAAATATGTCACGCAATTTCTTTCAAAAGGCTCCCCAAATCCTTAAGAAAACAGAATTCTACAAAATAAATATTGGTAAATGTTAGTATTTCCTTTTCTTTTTATATTAATGCAAGCAGTTCATTCGATAATAGATGGCAAGTAGGTAGTAATCGCCATCGATAAATACCTAGTTGCCGTCAATGACATGTAATGACAAATCATTACTTAATTTAGATTGTACAAACAAAATCTTTAAGGAGCAATTTAATTGACATTACACATCTCTAAGTGCGGCGGTAAGACACTTTGGTCATATTATATGCATTACCAATCCCATAAAATAAAAAAGTGTTTTTTCCAATAACCGCTTATTTGAGAATATGCTATTTATTTACTATATAAAACTTCATTTGTAAGCGATAAGTAGGTTCGGCAAGAGCAGTGAATAACATGAAATATACGGCGAGCGGTGCCGACGGGACGCGGAAAGCTTCGGCGCATTTCACGAGTACACAGTTGATTTCACTCAGTGTTTCAATGAATTACGTGAACTATTCAGTTATTTAAAATTTAATTTTTTATTGGATACTGTAAATAATATTAAACAATAAACTACCATCATAACACTTGAAAAGTATATTAACACTTTTCATATTTTAAGAATTATTTCTTCAGAAAAGCTTCTTGACATTTTCCGAACTTAATGTATTTTGTTTATTTCTTAGGCAAACGAACAAGCAAGTCACCAGATGGTAAGTGATTATTGCCGCCCATAAACATCCACCAAGCTTGGATAACGGATGTGTTGCCAACCCATCAAATCTAGAGGAGAGTCGGAAGGAAAAAGGATCAGAAGAAGGAAGCGATATTGGACGTCCGACAATCTCACTCACCGAACGGAACGCGACAGCCAAGATGTCGCTTCACGTAAATCACCTGTGAGATAGTGGTACCGCCCCGGACGAGCCTGCCCATTCATGCTGAGTCATGACTGACAGCATGGCTCTACCACTACCACTTTTATTTCCTAATAATATTCCTAATAAGCGTCTCATTTGACCGCAGTGCATTTTAAGCATCACACCTTGTCGTTCGGCATGCGGGGCTCAATTTGTGGTAATATGATACCCGTTCTAATCTCAGTGCACACCTTTGACTTTTCGGACTCATGTGTGTACTGATAGTCAATCATCACGCACTAAAACGGTGAAAGAAAACATCATGAGGAAACCTGCATACCATAGCGATTTATAAGAATTTCTATGGTATGTAAGTCCGCCAACCCGCACTAGGCCAGCGTGGTGGACTATATCGCCTTACCACTCTCAATTGTAATGTCGATTGTAGAGGAGGCTCGTGCCCTGCAGTGGGACGTATATGGGCTGATACATATACATATACCCGTTAAATAACGAGCTTAATTGCCTTGAAAACTTTGACTCAAATACACAAACAATATTAAGAAAAATTATATAAGTTATAATAGTTTATCTGGTGTAAAATGTTATTGTTGTGAGAATTATTATTATTATCTTAAGTTTAATATTTAGTTTTCAATTACAAGTTTGCTATATTGATTTTATGTTTCATGTACCTACATTGTTAGGCCATATAGTCCACCACGCTGGCCCAATGCGGGTTGGCGGATTTTCATACCATAGAAATAAAACCTGATAAACCTTGGCCTAACCACTCTCAATCGTACTCTCGATTGTAGAGGAGGCCCATGCCCTGCAGTGGGACGTATATGGGCTGATACAGATACCTACATTGAATATCCATAAATAGGCAATAATCATTAACATTATTACATTACAAAAAATGTAGAAAATTAGAATCAGAACAATTAGTGTCTTTAATTACACTAATTGTTACTTTTATTTTGAGTACAACTAAAACTTGCTATAAGCAATTTTAAACGTGTTTATGATTGGTAGTAGGTAATTTCCTAATTATACCATTTGAACAATTAATTTCCCGGTTCATTTAACAGGCAAATTATTGTTTTCGTCAATGCATACGCCAACCCGCACTAGGCCAGTGTGGTGGACTATACGGCCTAACCACTCTCAATCGTACTGTCGATTGTAGGGGAGGCCCGTGCCCTGCAGTGGGACATATATGGGCTGTTACAGAATACGTTGATAAATAATACAGACATTGAGAATAGAAGTCCATTAATACAGTTAATTAACCGACTTTGAAAAAGTGGGATGCTCTAAATTCGTGAGAATCTTTTCATGTATCTTCACTGATTATTTAACGATTTATAATATATTGTATATCCAACATATACATCCAACATAATCAAAAGGTAATCAAGATTTTAGTCTTTTTTCCCACCACAAACCTTATGATTTTTTCTGTTAACCTATTTAAATGAATCTTATTGGTGACATCAAGGCTTTAATCTCTTTATTTAAATATTCAGTAATTGGAGTTAAAATACACTTTATTTCTCATAATTTGAAAAAAGCACAGACACGGGTATAATTTCCGAACAGGTTGTATAGATCAAGTAACTATTTCTCAGAAAAACGTCTGAGACGGACAACAGCAAATTTTTATTATAAAAATATATATTTTAGTATTATACATAAACAAGAACGTTTCTAAAGGAACGGATTTGTAACTACGAGTATATCATATAAATGTCGTTTTCTTACAGATTAAAGGTAGAAAATCTTAAAGTTTTGAAACTTAGATTGGACAGCTTTTACTTTTCAACGTTACCTGCTAATGAATATATTGTAAATTAACGCCAATAAGCGTAAAGCAAAATATTGTGCTTGGGATGATGTAAAAAATATCTTAGATTTCCGCACATGAAAAAGAAATTGTGTAATGTACATATCTTCAAATAATTTATTGCTCAGTGCAATTTTTATAATATTTACCGTTGCGTTGTAAATAATTTAACTTTCAAATCACATATCCTGTTATCGGCATGCAATAATTATAATAAATAATAATAAATAACACCCAACAGTCACATACATAGTCCTGACCCCACACTAAGATCGAGTCTTGTGTCGTGGGTATCAAGAACTACGGCAGACTTTTCGGTATCACAAACACCCAGACCCGGAAGAAATATTTGTGGGCTACACAAACATGTCTCTCGGTGCGGGGATCGAACCCGCGGCCTCTCGTTTCACAGGCAGCGTCTAACCGCCTGCGCCACGGTGGCTGTCATTGTGTCGAACATTCGTTTCTCACTGATGTTTACTCTATAATAAATAATACATGCAACAGTCGCATACATAGTCCTAACCCCACCCCTAGGATCGAGTGTTGTGTCGTGAGTATCGGGAGTTAAGAGAGTCTTTTCGATCTCAGAAACACCCAGACCCGAAACAAATACCTGTGGATCGCACACACATTTGTTTCAGTGCGGGGATCGAACCCGCGGCTTCACGTTTACAGGCGGTGTGTAACCAAGACTGGCAATTTTGAGTACAAAAATGAATGCAAAATCGGAACTTCAACTTCAAAAATCCGTTCCACATTCAAAGAAACCACCATAGGACATCACTTATCAAAAAAAGTACAGGTATAAAAACCTTGAAGGGAAGTCACAATGAGTATGACTAGATCGATATGTATTGTGCAGATGAGCATCCCTATTTCCACGCGCGTTCTCCCTTGCGTCCGATCTCCTATCTCCTAGCAACACCCCCTACAACACTCCTGAGCTAATTCAAAACTGATAAAAACACAAAGCTTAGGGTCATGGATTATGAGTATTTTTGCCTATTATTGAATTTAAATATTACTGTAATATTTTATTTCTTGGGTTCGCTTAACTGAATGTATTATTTTATTAATATAATTTACATTAGTGAGTTACCTATTATGTGTATGCTGAACTAGCCTGTAAGTGATTGTTACGCTTAAAGAATTGTTAATTATTTAGATTTTCGAATGGTAATTATCCGGGAATAACAGAAGCTATATATTTACCTGAAGGGGTTGAAATAAGGGTTTAAATGAAAAATAAAAACTTTCAATAGTTTTTTTTAATTCATATTAATAAATATTTAAAAAAAATATCTCGAATGGTTTTTATTTTTCATTTCAACCCTTATTTCAACTCCTTTAGCCAAACATACAGCCAATGTTACTCCAGGATAATGTTGGATTCGAATGGTGAAAGAATTTTAAGAAATATTCAAAAATCTAAAATACAGAAATGTAAAAATACACATGTTACAAAAATGAAAAAAATTAAATGTTTCTTCTATAAAATATTATATAGGTTAGACAGATAGATGAATTTATAAACAAAAACAATTGTATCGATGCGGGGATCGAACCCGCGGCCACTCGTTTTTTAGTAGGCGTCCAGCCAGCTGCGATACGGGCCTCTCTCCTTTCCCCTCCGGGGTGTACTTAAATTTTCAAAGAATAAAAAATGCGAAAATAACATATGTGGGGCGTGGGTTCGAACCAACGTGTCGTAGCATCAATCACGAAGCGACCGGTCAATCCTTCGGGCCAACAATGCTTACTTCCCGATCACCAAATTACCGGTAACTATAGGTATATTATATTAGTGTCCTATTTTGGTGTTTAAATGTTACCTACTATTTAAAATATGATCGGAACATAACAATTCATTTATTTATATGTTGGGTAGGTCTCTCATAAGTTGCATGAAATTCTATTGAAATATTAAAACATCGCACGAGACTCTTATTTTGCTATGTAGGTACAATATTATGATCGTTAACTTTAACAAAACAAATCTACTATTATAGCACAGTTACTTTCTACTAAGAGCATAAATAATAATTTTATAAAATATGGTAGAAGATATTTTTCAAATAATATCTTCAATGATTTTTATTTTCCATTTTAACTCATGTTAACCCCTTTAGCCAAATATACAGCCTATGTTACTCCAGGATAATGTTGGATTCGGATGGTGAAAGATTTTTAAGATCGGTTGAGTAATTTTTGGTTTATTCATAATAAACAAAAATCGAAATATTCAAAAATCTAAAATAAAAAAATGTGAAATATAAATGTTACAAAAATGCAAGAAATAAAATGTTTCCTATATAAAATATTGGGTTAGATAGTAGATAGATGAATTTATAAACAAAAACATTTGTTTCGATGCGGGATCGAACCCGCGGCCACACGTTTTTATTTGGCATCCAAGCAACAGCGCCACAGTTGTAGTGACGTAGTATAGTGATAGTGCGGTCTAACCGTAGTAATCATTTACTACGGTTACACCGGCCGTACCGTTCTCAATGAATGTGTCGAGCGAAATAGCAATATTAAATTTACGTTGATATTGCGAAGACAAGCGACATAGGTCCGTTTAGCACGGCGGCGGTTCGTCCCGCACTGATTTGTTGGGCGACAGCGGGGACGTGCTCGCGATTTAGAGTATCGATAATGTGAAAAAATTCGTTAAAAATAAATGAGACAGAAATTAGAAAAAATAAAAAGAAGGTCCCATCCGTCTTGCATTTCTTAATATCCTGATAATAACAAAATAATCCTAGTGCTCGTAGTTTAAGAGAAAAAACGTTGTAAATGCGAAAACAGAGGTCACTTTGCAATTTTATTTCAAGTACTTTTAATACACTTTTAAGAATTCTGAAAAGAAGGGAACATGCTCCATATAGTGTAGATTAACATATTTTTTTTTTTGAAGACCTAATAATAACGA
This sequence comes from Hyles vespertilio, assembly GCA_009982885.2. Lineage (NCBI taxonomy): Eukaryota > Metazoa > Arthropoda > Insecta > Lepidoptera > Sphingidae > Hyles > Hyles vespertilio. The sequence continues at coordinate 17,124,556 of CM042811.1, forward strand.
TCACCAAGAAAAAACGTTGTGAAAAAGGCCATTTCACATGGACCCCCCTTTTAATCACTACATAGTATAAAACAAAGTCGCTTTCTCTGTCCCTATGTTCCTATGTCCCTTTGTATGCTTAAATCTTTAAAACTAGGCAACGGATTTTGATGCGGTTTTTTTTAATAGATAGAGTGATTCGCGAAAAAGTGCGTGGTGGCCTGTTGGCAAAACGGACTAGACGCGGCTGCCAACATGTTCACGGTGGTCGCGGGTTCGAATCCCAGGGCACACCTCTGACTTTTCGGAGTCATGTGTGTATTGATAGTCAATCACCACGCACTAAAACGGTGAAGGTAAACATCGTCAGGAAATCTGCATACCGTAGCGATTTATAAGAATTTCTATGGTATGTAAGTCCGCCAACCCGCATTAGGCCAGCGTGGTGGACTATATGGCCTAACCACTCTCAATCGTACTCTCGATTGTAGAGTAGGCCCGTGCCCTGCAGTGGGACGTATATGGGCTGATACTGACAGACAGAGTGATTCGCGTGATGAGTGAGTGGCGTAGTTGTACTATGGTACGGTTAGTAAGCTGACGTCTCGGGTTCGAATCTCGGATCGGGCAAAGTGATATTAGATTTTCTATTTATTATTAGCCCGGAGTCAGGAATTTGTGGCCGGTATGGCGATAGGTTCGCTCTCTATCATTTCTATTGTGGCTATGTGGCTATCTTCATCTATGTCCCACTTAAGCATTAACACTATCTTCCATCTCACGATACTCGCTTCTAGCGTGTCTGGACATGTCCTTGTTTAATATTATGATTCTACTATATCATCAGCCCGTTACAGTCCACTGCTGGACATAGGGCTCTCTTAAGGTAGGCTACAGAGGCCAGTCTGCTGATTTGTGCATACAGTCTCGGCCGGCCCTCTTGTGCTAGTCATCCCGCCATTTATCCAGAGGGCGTCCATAGAAGAAATAGATTTATTAAAAACTAAGCTTGTTTCTAACTATATACTCGTAATGCTGATTTATTTACGATCATAAACTATTTAAACCTTAACTATTTCCAAGGGGTTGTAATAAGACAAATAAAACAAGTTTTCGCTAGCGAAATTTTATTGTATTTTTCCAACATCGATCGAAACGATTAAACATCAAGACAAAAATATTTTTTTGGGTCCTTAACACTAGATACTGGTCCAACCATTAGATCCATAACATTCAGTTCGAAACGATTTTCATTATTGTTAACTTTACGCACCAGTATATTTCATTGAGGTATTATATTAGACCGGACATAGAGAACAAAATCTCTGCGCAATATGCTGGTACAGGGAACCCAGGAAAGCGAGAGCGAAGATGATCTTACTGCGTAGGCGTGAGAGAGACAGAAACAGAAGATGGTACAGTACCGATCATTTTTGTTATAATTTTTTTTTGCAGTGTCCCCTCTAGTATAACATCTCAATGGTAAATTTAACCTAATGGGGTTTTTGAAATTACTGAATCACATTTCACATTCCTAATCAGACTTTGTCTCAATTTTGAAAAACAAATAACAAGCCAATCTTATAGCGTCAACAAAACAATAAGTTCGATTTGATTTCCTTGGCACAATTCCAATAACGTTTAAAAAGTTTTTTTAACTACAACAATTTTGAACAATCTTCTTTCCGATTTATAAATCGGCAAACGACTTAATTCAGCAACTCAAGAACCCTTACTAAAATACACATTTATGAATATATGTGAACATTTAGATCATATACGAATATCTGGAACATGGATTGCACAATCCACTACATTATGATGCAGGAAGAGCGAGCGTTATTTGCTCCACGCCGCGCCGTGAGAAAATTATTGGATGGCATTTCCTTTGGCTTTTGCTTTCACTCTAGTTCTACTTGACGGCATATACGACACAAAAATTCTGTCCGTCTGTGTGTCTGATCGCAGCTTATACTTAAGAATCCCATATTAATGTTAAGTGAAAATCAATTGATAAGTGTTCCTACCCGTAAAATGAAACATATTCTCGTCTATTCTATGATGAGGATTGTCGTAAAGAATGTCTAAAATTACGGGTATATCGGGGATTCCAAATTGTTGATGACGAATATTTTACAATACGAAAATTTTATAACCGATCGCTTTAAATCACAATAAGAAAGTGCCATCCATGTTCCGTATTTATGTTTAAGGTCTTCTAATGTTTCTCACGTATTCGGCTAATAACATTCACAAGTACTGCCCGTGTGCAATAAATAGTTTCCAATAAGGCTTGTCCCAAATCTAGTCTATTCATAAAACTAATCAAAATAATAAAAAAAACGAACGATATGTTAATACCAATAACACAATTGTAGAACATCACAATGAGAAATATAAGAAAGAACAAATGGTATATACTGTATAAATAATAAATAACAACACTAATAACAACTGAAAACTTAACAACAATATTACTCAACGTAATTATACAAAATATTGAACTTAAAACTAATGAACTTTTGAACTTAAAACCTTCTTCTTTGAACGGGTGTCCCATTCCACCCAATCAACTTATCGTGCACGAAAAATAATACACATTTATAACGAACTTATCCATAAACAGGTTTAAAACCTATTTTAGTTACCAAAATTGCCTCTTTGGATCGACTTTTGAATTTAGTTTGAGCGAACAGGACAAAACATTCGATGGCTAAATAGGTTTTCTCTCTGTATGGAGAAATCAATTCGTGTTCCTATTTACTCGCCGAATACAACTAAACATTTAGAAGACCCATTAAGCTGTGCTTCCACTGAAGCATAGACGAGCAAAGCGGAGCGAGGATGTATAGGAATCGGAATGATTTCAATGAACATGTATGTCATCAGAGATGTGTTTAACACGTGTGTTTGGCCGATTTTTACATATTTCCGCTTGTCGCCACTTCAGTTGAAACGCAGCCTAAGACTTACAATTATTTCTACTACACAGATATAAAGGGCCCGCGAACTGCCAAAGGCTTTTTGTAGCAAGGCAATCGTTTAAGTTCAAAACACTTCAAAATTATCCAACAATATGTAAAATCTCATTATCTAAATCGAGGCAGTCGCGAACCCTTAAAAAGTTAGGAAAATATACGGATATGAGTTTTAACTACAAGACACGGAAAAATATAATATTTAACGATTACATTATGACTTAAAATTATTTATTCGAAGTAGGCTTCCTGTCCATGTGACGTCACTTCACACGCACTCTCTCATCATTTACCACTTGTACAATTTCTTACAGAATTTCTATTAGCATACGTAGCTCCGCCCACGATACGACATTGTTGCATTTGCGTAGTGGCAAGCAAGCGTCATGTATTCGCGGACAGAGCTACGACGGTAATATTGAAGCTGCGAGCAAGCGTACAAAAGTGACAAATGATAAAAGCATGTGTTTGAAGTGACACTATCTGGGCAGGAAACTTTAGACTGCGGACACGAAGTAAGAGGGAAAATCACGCGGGGCTAGGCCGGTTTTGTTATAAGAAATTAGTGCCAAAGCAGCAACATTAGCTTTCCATACAATTGAATACCGCTATACTAGTGCGCATCGCTCGCACGCCGCTGCCCCGCGCCTTCTGACTTCGTGTCCGCAGCCTTATACTAGAGCGTACAACGCGAACAAAATCAGTGCGTTCGTATCAGGGCGCGAAAGAAGATAGTGTATGCGTAGGAGCAACAGAAATAGATTGTGCAAAATATTTCCGCAGTTTTCTATTTTTCGCGATGTCCGCACTAGTACAATACCCTAATATTCAATTATGTGAAATAATTGTGTAGAAGAATAGTATTCCAATACAGAGCAACACACATTCAATTATGAATTATAAATACACATTTGGCGTATGGTTTTACAACTACGAATGACAGCAACCCTTTCGACATCGGTTCTATTTTGTCCACAGGGTTTAAGTCTGATCATACATCGGACTGAACGGGGTGGCGAGACAACGCTCATGGAAAAAACAGTTGTAATGTATTGGTTTGTATGAACCTTCTAACAGAGCCGTCAACATTATATCGTCATCCCATCCTACCCGCTGTTTGCCTAGACCTTAAATCCCTGCTAAGCTTGGGATGCCTTCAAAGTTCAAACTTAATTAACTTTTCAAGTATGGATAGTAGATAATGTTTTTACTTCCGTGCGCAACAGGAAAGCAAGAAAAATCTTTTCTTTCCTTTATCATGAGCAGTTCCACAATCAAGGAACCTCAATCTCCCGCCTAAACTCGAAATGAACGCGAATAAGACGCTCGTTCGACCAACTTTACATTACACATAAATTTGTTATGAATGTCGAACGCAACTGGCTACATCGTGCCAGTCTTGTCGATGACTAATCGAATTTCGACAATTAGATGTCTTTGAATGGGTATATCCAATTATCATTACCCATCTGAAATATGTATTTACATTTTACAGAAAGAAGGTGCCTTTTTCTTTGAATTCGAATCTTTGAATAGAAATGGTTATGATACAATGTCCTAAATATTGAATAAATACAAGCTCATAATTTTCTCCAAGCTCTCAAGTTATACCGACTTTTGTGGTTAAAAGTAATATTTCTCAATATTTTCGAGTGAAGTGATTCACGCAAGTATTATGATGGATTAATACTTAATGATATAATGGTTGAAGTACTTACAAATATCAATACACTAGTACAATTAAAAAGGTATGATGTACCACAATAAGTAACGGAAATCTCCATGCGCACAGAGACGAATAAAGGCAGGCGTCCAAACCGCATCGTAAATATCGGACGCATCGCATCAAAATATTTTTTTTACAATGCGTCCATTAGCTGCTATCGGATTTACATTCGTGCGATCGTACGATGCGGTATACTGAGACGCGATGCATCCGATACGTACGATGTGAATATATGAATGCCTACCTTAATATACTGCAAATAAAACGATTGTTTAAGCCAATGAAATATAGGCGTTATTACATTAAGTTTAGGTTTGGAGTACATCAACCACGGATTAATTCTATTCCTTAATCATTCCATGATAGTTTCTAATCGTAGAAATGTCAAATCGACAGCACGCGTAAAGATTAGAAACCAGATTGGTTTAAATACATACGTATGTATATTCCCACGTATGAAAAAATCGTCTACTCCGGCACATTGATGTAACTTACTTAAATGGCGCTAAAGTAATTACAAATACATTATTGAATACATATTGACATTACAATGAAATAGAAAGGTCAATTATATTTTTTCAGATATGTAAATTCTTCGTAGATTATTTTACAACTTACATACATACACAAGTTCAAAATTTACTCATCCTTCATATATAATTACGAAAATATCTTTCGCGGAACAAGATCAAAAAATCCAACGATATTATTCATAATGCGATCACTTCAGAGATGTAGAACATATATTTTTTTGTTTTTTCTTGTTAATTCAAATCTAGATCAATGAATTTACATACATACATATTTACAAAAGCAATAGATACAACTTTTATCGATACCTCAGGTCTATATATGATGATAATAAAGTCTGAGTCTACAATTTGAGCTTCCTGCAGTTATCCTCTGACCTCCTTTCCCATCTGTCCTCTTCTTTCAATATATCTTTCACACTGTCTTCAAGACACACAAATTCATCAACTTTCTCCACTTCCTCGCTTTCTATTGTAGCCTTGCATTCTGTTCTCGATTCATCCATCCCTAGAACCATAACGCTCGTCTTTCTTACTTTTACTTTCGCGCCTCTCCTTATAAACCCCTCATTTATTTTCACCGTCCGCTGTAAATTACACTCCGATGGCCCAAGGAGAATCTGATCATCGGCGCTCAAAAGGTATTGAAACAGTGACTTCTGACATTCCGAAACCACAGTCAGACACTTTCAAATCAATCAAATAACTGTCCATGAAGAGGTTAAACAGCCATCGTGATGCTACACTACCTAGTGGAACACCGCGTTTGATGCTTAACCAGTCCGTGCAGGTCCCATAAAAACATTTGAATCCGTATACTACAACTCACCGCCGGTATCAGATTACCATCCAGCCCGAACATCGACAGTGCTGACCAAAGATCATCCATCACCACTCTAAAAGGCACAGAAGACTTTTGATCTTTTTCTTAGGCCTTCTTTGCTACGCAGTGTAGAGAACAGACTTGATCCACATATCCTCGGCACTTTCGGAAACCTTCTTGCACATCATTTTACACGCATCACTCTTTCTTTAAAATCTTCGAAATTGAAAAAATCTTCAGAATTAACCGCGAACTTAAATGTACATTTAGAATCTTTTAGTAGCTTCCTTTATCTGAAGTCAACTAAATAATCAGAGCCCCGACGTATCGATATGCAAAAGACTCGATTAACCTATGAAAGCGAAGCGACCCACCAGTTATCTACTATCTCATCTACCATTAATTTTACATATTTAACTACTATAAATACATTTTTACTGGACTACAAGTAAACCTGTATATTTGGGAGCATTTTACATTCAGCATAGTAACGGTTCACCGTTTTAAATGTACATCCTTATTTATTAGTTTCTTAAGTAAAGAACATTAAAAGATTTTTTGAAGGATAGTATGGTAAGCTCCCTCTTGAAAAGCTATTTCCATATATACATATTTGCGAAGAATTTTCATTCACCCGGTACTTAACCATGATTATATACATTATACTTTTGTCTTTTTGTCCGATTTAACTGTAACTATATCCTAAATGCCTAGAAGCTTATTTTACAATTAATGCAAATATAATGTTCACAGTAGCATAACAGCCAAGTTCACCAACCGATATTATCCTTACATAATGCTAATAAGGAAAAAAATAGGAAGGAATTTGCGCGTCGCATAGCAGTGACACTAATCGAGCTATTAAAATACTCTTAACATAGTCGCTACAACTTTATTTGAATTTGATCGTCCTTCCTTCCCATATTATGCCTACCCAACTGTCCAACATTTAAATGGTCAAACACGAATATTTACACATTTACAATAATCATACAATAAGGTATAATTATCCCTAACTCGGCGATGCGTCAATTTCCAAGCTTTAAACACAAATGGCGTATTTACAGAAATTTAAATCGCTAAAAGCTGTAAATAAATATTGCAGCTAATAATATTCATAGTTTAATACATAGACTTCAGCTTTCCTCGATTTTTTTTGTGCTTTTTTTTAGGTACTTATTGACGGTGTCATTTTGTCTTATCTGGTTATTTCCGTTAAGCGTTATTCCCCTAGATACTTATATAGCAACAATATGTGAATATGAATAAAGAGCGTGAATTTATGTACAAAAGCCTTATCCAACCCAAACAAAAATATGTAAAAATCACCAAGTCCAATTATGATTAAAATTAAAGCCAATTTACAAAGATAAATGGATCAAATATTTGAAGATCATATTATAAATAGAGATATAAATATGAGAAGTCAAAGATTTAAATTTAGACTACTTAAAGAATATTAATCTCCTAAAAGGATTTTTACATAAACGAAGAGTGCATGCATGTGACATAAGTATACCTTAGTTTAGGGCTGTCTAGATAGAATTTGATTAGCGAAGAGCAAATACTTCTTTTCATCACGGCCTATTAAAAACTTAGGCTGATCTAAAAATTTGACGCACAATCTCAAGCTATTCTGGGAGGTTTTATATGTTGTATGTATTGTTCATTATTGTAATGAATACAGAGCTACCGAATATTGTTCCCTGTATGACCGCACTGAATAGATTTTTGTTTGTAAGTGTAGCTACTACAAGTTACTACAAGATAGTTCGTTTGATGACACTATTATGAACTAACATACTGTATACCTATATACTACAATAATACTATTATTGTATATACATTGGATATATACATAGGTGGCTAAATCGATATTTACACTTTCCTGAATACAAGATATTGCAGAGAAGAATGTCACAAATTTATAAGCTGTAATTCATCTAGCTTCTGAGTAAATATGGTTTTTGAAAGTGTAATTCTTTATTGCAATACCTATATACACGGAAAGACTTAAAATTTAATGATATGGTTACATATATACATATCTAAAGCACCATTTACATAGGGAGGGTTTTTCGCTTCGAAGATATGACTGTCGTAGGCAAAAATGTTGCACCCTTAGTTACAATAATCTTAAAGAGGGTATCGCATGCGATAATGGCATATGATGGGCGGATGTACTGATTCTTCGTGAATAATGAAAATAGAAATAACTTAAAAAAAATTATAACATGCTTACTAAACTAAAGAGACTAGAGAAAATGTTAAAGTATTTTTAAGGATAAAATCTATCAATTATGTAATTATTGTCATGATGAAAATTTAATAATGCTAAATTTACTAAACTACTTCTGTACATATTATTTCATTACTATAATATACTTTTTTAAAGTCATCGATTACCAAATTCTCTTATATTTACTTGAGTAGGCCTATAATTATTATAAATAGTGTTTATGATTTGATCATAGTACATCTAAGAAAAGAGCGAAAAACTAACAAAACACTTAGAGATACTTTTATACAGGTGACAAAAAAGCTCTGTCTTTTTATGTCATCCTTACTACACAAAAATGTAATGCTTTTTTTTATTCATAAACAAACACGTGATAACCTAGTTTGGAACGAATCAATATTGTAACATATAGTTTAACTATAAAACTAACTTAATTCGATCGTCGCCAACTTTGTAATACTGCTCTCATATTTAACAATTTATTTACATTACAACATCTTGAGTATCTATGGCAATATATTTTTTAAAATATATCAAGAAAATAATAATGGAATATAAATTGCTAACACTATTCTTATGTCTTTCATTTTAAGTTAAAATCTCGTCTCAAAATAAAATAACTCCAGTTTCCCCTTTAGCTTTTCCAACACTGATTTATAATTTTTGGATCTCAAAGATGTTAGGTGTGACAAGAATGGGCTAAAGCTCACTTTGAATAAAAAACAGTTTGTAATATTACGGATTTTTTAACTTTGACAGGGTATTCTATATCTTTGTGTCCTGTTCGTCTTTCCACTCTTTATTTATGTCCAAATTATATATTATATTTACATGTATATTTTTATCATCTACACTACTTTCTATACTTATAAGCAGATAAAGCGAAGCTGGACAAAGGCGCGTCCGAAATAATAATTTAGGCACTACAATTACAGGCAATTATGTAACCTGCATGTTACTACCCAAGCTTGTTATATATACATATACAAGTCATACTCTATGAGTTTTATTATATTACAACAATTAAGGTAAACTAGTAGCTTTTACACGCGGCTTTTTTCTCTGGATGTTTTAAAAAACTATATAAAATTATCATTGAAAATAAATAAATAAATACACCCAACAGTCACATACAGATATTCGTTAATTTATTTGGTAATCATCTGAAGTGTTAATTTATGTTATATTAAATTCGAGTAGATTCATCATTGAGAAGTTATTTTTGCTACTTTTTGTGCCTCGATGCAGCCATGCCTTATAGAGGCTTAAAGTAAAATTACATGATGAACTAAATTCAAATTTCATTTCATAGTCTGTACTAAGTTATTGTTAAGTACTTCGAAGTAAGAACATCATTTATCCTGACCATAAGAAACCAATTTTTAAAATATAACTTTAAAAAGGTTTTAAATATAATATAATTTTATTGTATCTAATATTTATAATATAATACATAAAAATAATAATATTGAAATGTACTAAAATTAAACAAGCGGTTAAAAATGCGTCTTAATTACCTGCCTACGTCACCTACTATGTTTATCGCATCTACTTCGGCTCATTTATCTATAGCGTCTATTGCATCTAATCCGCCTACTGGGTCTACTTCGCCTACTAGGTCTAATTCAGCTTCTGCGTGTAAAGCATTTGCTTGGTATACTGCACCTACTTTATCTACAGCTCTTACTGCATCTATTCCGCCTATTACGTCTACTCTGCCTACTGCTTCTACTCCGCCTACTAGGTCTAATCTAGCTTCTGCGTCTAAAGCATCTACTTCATCAACTGCACCTACTTTATCTACAGCGCCTACTGCGGCTACTCCGCCTATTGCGTCAACTCTGCCTATTGCTTCTACTCCGCCTACTGGGTCTAATTCACCCACTGTATCTAAAGGGTCTACTTCGTCAACGGCACCTACATTATGTACAACACCTACTGCGCCTACTCCGCCCACTGTATGTAAAACGTCTATTTCGTCTACAGCATCTACATAGTCTACTGCAACGACTGCATCTCCAACATACACTGCGTCTAATAAATCAACTGCATCTATCGCATCTACTGCACATAGATCTAAGCAAAATAATGGAAGAAGACATAAAGGCCATCTACAGCGACACGAGTTTTTATAAAACCACGCATCTACTGAATGTGAAGCGCATCTACTAATTGACGTAGTTAGGAAATTTGCACGCTATATTTACAGATTGTTCAGCTCTTACTTACAGCTAAACATGTAAAGTCTATCCTAACAACACAAATAGGTTGGCGACCTAATCTATAAAGTCATCATTTTGCAATGTGAACGCATGCGTTGATAACTGGTAGAATGATTAACTGTGAAATGTGATATTCTTATGCTGGATATTGTATGTTATTTTTGTATCCCAGTTAGTGTGTTAAGAATATCAATATACCACTTTAAACTTAAAGAATTCTCTTTATTTAAGATTAACCAAAGAGTTGGATAGGGGATAGCCGATTGCCACCAGTTATCCCCTCTTCACCCTACGGTCCTATTTACCCCGTTTTTACAGAATGCATATTAAGACAGTAGATAACTTTACCCATGATTCAGCTGCCAACCAAATTGTGTCGTGTAGAATAAGCTTTACACGTAGGATACTAAGTAATAATTCTAATATAAGTATTTCATAGATTACGCCACTAGTTCTAGATTAAACATGCGCTACAATACTACAATATGATAAAATCTACTCTACTATACACATAATATATGGTGACATAAGACTATATACACTATTTAATATTATTACATATATAATGGGTTATGTAGACATACTAGCATTAATTGAACTCACGTGTTTCTTTACACGCCAGGTAACATAATAAAATTTTGTTTGTCAAAAATAGCAATGATAGTTTTCATTGTCCAACCCGTATACGTACAAATATTTTTACCGCTTAGATTAAAAATACTCATACCTAAACAGGTGATCAAAATATTAGAAAACTATAATCACGAGTTTTGACAATAATATGCATTTTTTACAACTTTAGTACAATGTTACCTGTAGGGCGATTCACGTAATTTGTTGACGCGCCGATCAAGTTGCGGGCGGGCGGTTACAATTAAGTTTAAGTTTTGGTGCAAAATGGTATTCTTGTAAATGTTTAGCTGCGCGTGAGCTGCGCGTCAACTGTACGTCAAATGTATGTAATACGTTTGACATTCACATATACGCGCAGCAGTAGAATACACTAAAGCGCTCGCGTGACGCGAACTTGACGCGAGAGTATTACGAGAATACGAAAAGGGCTGTTTTGATCGAAAAGTAACTGCAACTGCGCCGCTACTGAACTTATTTAAATACGTGAATCGCCCTACGGAGATGATGTTAATTTATGGCTTAAATTATAGCAATTATGTCATCATCAACCAGTATTTCATATATACATTATATACACTATTTACAAACATCTAAAGCTGTTTAATGGCAAAATCGATTGATGTACTCAGATTCAATTAGCACCGAGATTCAGCGACTTTTCACATTTCACAATGAACCAAAAACGTTAACCACAAAGCTGTTTTAAATTTTTCGGAAACAGTTTTTGTACTTCTATGAATTGTGTTTAGTTATGTCCCTATCTGTCTATCTATATCTATTCTGTACATTTACTAAAGTAAGAGATCGATGATCGAAAATCAATTATTGGGGTGTGTAGGAGTAATAGAACCCAAAACAATGAATTTTACAGGTTTTGTTTGTTTTTTTTTTTTTTTTGCTTTTGTGTGCGTTAATCTCAAAAACACCGCAAACCAATTTCTTTTAAATTTGTTAAGTAGATAACTGTCAACCGGGATTAACCTATGCGCTACTTTTAATCCAGAAAATGGTAGAGTACCCGTGGGATAAGCTGTGAAGAAGGAACCAAAAATATATAGCATATTTCGCTACTCTTTCAAATCGTAGGCGAACTATTTATGTATGTAATATATAATGTACAATGCTAAAGTAACTTGCTTTTATTTTACTTAATCGCCGTGGCATTTAACGGAAGTATTAAATGTAATCAAAGATGAAAAAAATAACCCAAACGATACGCGGTTCACGAACACATAGTAAACTTAGAATCTATATAACCTAACCATTCCGAATCGTAATACCCTTCTAAATTAAATCTCAATTATGACCATGTTGATACAAACAAGTCAAACTTTAAGTATTTTAAGCAGTTGCACAATGAAAATAATATAAATGACAGCTATATAAATACATCCATCGATTTTGCTGTTCTAGTAAGTTTTCTAATAGATATCTAGGCAAACATGAGGAGGTCCGAAAATTAACGAAAGATTTGAATTTGCTGCCATTTTTGTAGTAACGGCTAAAAAAAAGAATTAGATAGCTAAAAGGATAGTGTTAGTAAAAATGGACGATTACAGTAAAATAACGTGTCTCTATTATTGAATATTATCTCAAAATTAATTAAAGTTTTGCAACCGCAGTTCTAAATTAGTTGGAAGCAATAAATGCACTGATCGTCGAAAAATAACGCGTTCAATTGTCGCTATCGAAGCAGTGATAATGTGGTTGAAAATTCATGATCATAAATTCGGCGCCCTGAACAAAGTTTGTTTTCAAGAAGCTCTCTGGTTCTTCCATTCACTTTTGGGTATGATTACAAAATTCAGCTGACAAAACAATTAATCCTTGGGCGTAAGCACCATACAAAGTGACGGAAACCCGCCAAATCGTGTGATTTAATACTTTTAAAAATATTTTTATGGATTCGTTAAAAGTTGAAAATCAACCGCATTTTTCCAAAATGGTCATGAAAAGTTTCGACAAAATACTGAATATTTACTACCAAATTTGAGGAAATATGCCCGATGTCTTATGTTATAAAGAACCCTATCCTAAGTAATTAATGATTAAATAAAAATATAACTAATCACTGAAAATTATGTTGTATATTTAATTCAAATATTGCGTAAATTTTGGGACACCCTATGTTTTGACGACTCCCAAGAACAAGATCTTAATACATGATATATTGTTTATTTGTCACGTGCGTTTTAGCCTATTGATAACGGACCATGCGCGGTTCTCAATATGTTCACCGTGGTTGGGCTTCAATCGGGTACAAATCCCAGGGCACAACCCTAACTTTTCGGACTCATAGTGTATATGTATTTCATCTCGTAATGTGATAGTCAATCACCAAGCACTGTAACGGTGAAAGAAAACATCGTGATACTTGCATACCATAGCGATTTGTAAGAATTTTTATGGTATGTAAAGTTCGACAACCCGCCAACGTGGTGGACTGATTGGTTCAATCCCTCTCAATCGTACTCCCGGTTATAGAGGAGATTCGTGCCCTGCACTCCTCGTCCCTCGTGGGACGTATATGGACTGTAACAGTACAATACAGTAGTTTATTTACTGAAATTGTCATTCTAAGAAGCTATGTACATAGCACTACTTTTTTTTGCTTTTTCAATTTTTTTTACTTAATTATGCATACATTATTAGAATAAATATTGATTAAATTGCTAAAAAATAACTCCTCATATTTACAGACTTTATATACAGTTGTGTTCTTGGGACCCGTCGGCTTATATTAAAAAAGTAAAGGCCAACGCAAAACGGGACGACGCGTGCGACGTGGCATGGGATTTAATTGTTAACCAAAGGATATTAAAACTTATCCAGAGGGAATACGACATCAATTTCATTGTTTTAAATTGATGTCGCTGCATCGATAAATGTCTTTTGGTGCCATGGCATACATTTTAATCATTGGAAATTATGTCGTATTCTGTGCGGATAAGATTGAATATCCTTTAAATTTTACGCCTAACCACGCCATCGCGGTCTACGCTGGCTCTAAAGCATTTTACTAGGACCTGAAATGGAATCTACCGCTATATCTAAAAATCTAAAAGTCATCTAAAGATTCTATCCGAGGATCGCTATGCTTTGGAAAATTTGCGAAGACAGGGTCTACTACAATATTGGCACCCTGGTAGATTTAGTTCCACGTTGGGTGCCAAAACTCGACTACTTCGATACCCTGTGTGTCCTAGGGAAACGATTTTAATCTAGGTAATCTAAAATTAATTACTACGCGACTATCTCAGATTACTCTGCCCTTACATAAATCACAGAGGTGATCTAGCTTCTTTTATATGTACATATTATTGTTATATACTGTTTCTATGTACATTACGAGGGTATAAAATTGTAACCAAATACGAAGTGCATTTTGAATCTTCCAGTAAAAAGGAAAAAAAAATCAAACGGCCTGCAAATTATCATTTATATCGAAATGATTTATAGAAAAAATCATGGTGTAAGAAATCGAAAAATATTGTAAAATAATTAAAGAGAAACAAAGGAAAACCTGAGGTCGGCTCTGACCATTGAGATTATACTGATTATACTAGAGCGGACATCGGGTACAGAATCTCTGCGCTTTGTGCAAGTATAGGATGGACCAGGAGGACGCAAGAGGATCCAATGAAGCGAGAGCGAAAATGATGTTACTGCGTACGTGTGACAGAGACAGAAACAGGAATGGTACGGTACCGTTAATGTTTGTGACAAACATTTTGTTTGCAGTGTCCCCTCTAGTATATCTCAATGGCTATTACCAGCGCAAAGTCAATGTGTAGCGTGGCGACAATCCAAAAGTTCGCATTGCAAATTCACCCTTATTGTAACAACGCAATGCTTATATTTCTATCAACATAAAAATACGATTCGACGGAATAGGCGCGGCTATAAGCGATTTTTTGTCTTAATAGTAATACAAACGCTATATGGTAGAGATAAAGGTAAATTTGCTCTGCTAACATTGGCGCTACGCTGCGCTTTGACTCTGCGCTAGTAGGAGCCGACCTTGTGGGCCTCTGCCCACTACAACCAAGCGTATGTACCATGACCGGTCTATGAACTTATCAGTCAAAAAAATATTCTTTCTATGAATTATTTCTGTTGTACCCGGTTATATGGAAGAGATCGCTTAAAGCGATAAGACTGTAATTATTGTAATTTTTTTTTTGTATTTATTTTCTCTTTTTCATTGTTTGTTACATGGTGTTATAACAAAGAGTTATTATTTATTATTATAGATCACTGTTATCTTACGACAGGTATCTATAACCATAAGTAAAGAGAACCACTATAAGTATATGTCGATGTATTTTTATGTTTCAATAAGCAATGGTAGGTATACATATATTTATCTGTCTAACTACTTATATATATGCACTAATAAATATATTCGTCTACCTTTGGTTTATATCAGCATTAAGATGCATCGACGCATACTAATGATAGATATCTTTTGATCACCGATAGATAGGTTATAGTAACGGGTTGTAGATTGTTCAGTCGCCAGCATAAATCTCAGTAAAATATTATTTTGCCTGATACGTTCATAGCACAATCTTGGTATGCAACGATGTAGTGGGCAGAGACCCAAAGGGCACTATAGCTTGGCAAAAAAATAAATAAATGAGGGCGCTAAGATCGCCTTAAATATTAATATAGCAACCCGATATGGAAAAGGTATAGATACTAGTTATTTTTATTGATTGTTATTAATACGGTCTTTATTTATTTTTATATCACCAAACAAACAAAATTCGTACGGAAATGTATAGAACTACCTACGCATAAATTTTTTCAGCAAAGATATTGAACATTTTTAATAGTGTTGTCAGAATTATTTTTCTGTAATGCCAATTGTCCGCATCGTACTCTTTTTTGTCAAATTATACTTCGCTTGTTCTTGCTATTGTAATTAAGTTGGGAAAATATTATAATCCTCTTTATTTATAAGTGATATTAATGAAGTTATAAATTTTAATTAATTGCTTACAATCGCTCCAAAGCGCAAAATATATTTCTAATACAATCTTGAAGAATAGACTACAATGCAACTCGAGAGCAAGTGGTGGGCAGTTCATAAAAAATATCTATTGTCGAGGAATGTGTATCTTATATGTGTATCGGCTAGCTCGAATTGGGGGGGGGGGGGGGGGGGTGTACTCTATGATCCGCAACTAAACTCGATTATCGTATAGAATCTAGACTCATGCGCATGAGTATAAGTCTATCTGCGCATGTGCAAAGGTGTGGCTGCGCATGAGTCGGGTCAATTGATCTATTAAACTTTTTTGTCCTTTTTACTGGTTACTATCCTCTTTTCTATAAAATATAATATATGTAAATAAATAAATAAATAAATAAATAATAACACCCAACAGTCACATACATAGTCCTGACCCCACATTAAGATCGAGTCTTGTGTCGTGGGTATCAGGAACTACGAGAGACTTTTCGGTCTCACAAACACCCAGACCCGAGAGAAATATTTGTGGGCCGCACAAACGTTTCTCTCGGTGCGGGGATCGAACCCGCGGCCTCTCGTTTCACAGGCGGCGTCTAACCGCCTGCGCCACGGAGGCTGTCAATATACAGGGTATATCAAGACTGCTACCGAAAACGAAGCCGGGTAGTAGTTTAAGCGACTTCAGACACAATGCAACAGAAAAAGTTGCAAAAAAAAGCGACAATTTTTTTTTGTTATTTTTTTCCTATTGCCATATTTGGGTGGTAAATACATTTTTTCCTAAAATAATAGTATATACCCTTTTATTTATAAATACTCTAAGGTATAAAAGTGTTTAAATTATTATTTTTGCAAAAACTGTGGATTTACCACCCAAAAATGACGATATTTAAAAAATCATAAAAAAAAATTGTCTCATTTCTAGGCGAAATTTTTAATTGCATTGTGTTTGTAGCCACTAAAACTACCACCCGGCTTCGTTTTCGGTAGCAGTCTTGAGATACCCGGTATGTAAAGTTCGACTACCCGCCAACGTGGTGGAGTGATTGGTTCAATCCCTCTCAATCGTACTCCCGGTTATAGAGGAGATTCGTGCCCTGCACTCCTCGTCCCTCGTGGGACGTATATGGACTGTAACAGTACAATACAGTAGTTTATTTACTGAAATTGTCATTCTAAGAAGCTATGTACATAGCACTACTTTTTTTTGCTTTTTCAATTTTTTTTACTTAATTATGCATACATTATTAGAATAAATATTGATTAAATTGCTAAAAAATAACTCCTCATATTTACAGACTTTATATACAGTTGTGTTCTTGGGACCCGTCGGCTTATATTAAAAAAGTAAAGGCCAACGCAAAACGGGACGACGCGTGCGACGTGGCATGGGATTTAATTGTTAACCAAAGGATATTAAAACTTATCCAGAGGGAATACGACATCAATTTCATTGTTTTAAATTGATGTCGCTGCATCGATAAATGTCTTTTGGTGCCATGGCATACATTTTAATCATTGGAAATTATGTCGTATTCTGTGCGGATAAGATTGAATATCCTTTAAATTTTACGCCTAACCACGCCATCGCGGTCTACGCTGGCTCTAAAGCATTTTACTAGGACCTGAAATGGAATCTACCGCTATATCTAAAAATCTAAAAGTCATCTAAAGATTCTATCCGAGGATCGCTATGCTTTGGAAAATTTGCGAAGACAGGGTCTACTACAATATTGGCACCCTGGTAGATTTAGTTCCACGTTGGGTGCCAAAACTCGACTACTTCGATACCCTGTGTGTCCTAGGGAAACGATTTTAATCTAGGTAATCTAAAATTAATTACTACGCGACTATCTCAGATTACTCTGCCCTTACATAAATCACAGAGGTGATCTAGCTTCTTTTATATGTACATATTATTGTTATATACTGTTTCTATGTACATTACGAGGGTATAAAATTGTAACCAAATACGAAGTGCATTTTGAATCTTCCAGTAAAAAGGAAAAAAAATCAAACGGCCTGCAAATTATCATTTATATCGAAATGATTTATAGAAAAAATCATGGTGTAAGAAATCGAAAAATATTGTAAAATAATTAAAGAGAAACAAAGGAAAACCTGAGGTCGGCTCTGACCATTGAGATTATACTGATTATACTAGAGCGGACATCGGGTACAGAATCTCTGCGCTTTGTGCAAGTATAGGATGGACCAGGAGGACGCAAGAGGATCCAATGAAGCGAGAGCGAAAATGATGTTACTGCGTACGTGTGACAGAGACAGAAACAGGAATGGTACGGTACCGTTAATGTTTGTGACAAACATTTTGTTTGCAGTGTCCCCTCTAGTATATCTCAATGGCTATTACCAGCGCAAAGTCAATGTGTAGCGTGGCGACAATCCAAAAGTTCGCATTGCAAATTCACCCTTATTGTAACAACGCAATGCTTATATTTCTATCAACATAAAAATACGATTCGACGGAATAGGCGCGGCTATAAGCGATTTTTTGTCTTAATAGTAATACAAACGCTATATGGTAGAGATAAAGGTAAATTTGCTCTGCTAACATTGGCGCTACGCTGCGCTTTGACTCTGCGCTAGTAGGAGCCGACCTTGTGGGCCTCTGCCCACTACAACCAAGCGTATGTACCATGACCGGTCTATGAACTTATCAGTCAAAAAAATATTCTTTCTATGAATTATTTCTGTTGTACCCGGTTATATGGAAGAGATCGCTTAAAGCGATAAGACTGTAATTATTGTAATTTTTTTTTGTATTTATTTTCTCTTTTTCATTGTTTGTTACATGGTGTTATAACAAAGAGTTATTATTTATTATTATAGATCACTGTTATCTTACGACAGGTATCTATAACCATAAGTAAAGAGAACCACTATAAGTATATGTCGATGTATTTTTATGTTTCAATAAGCAATGGTAGGTATACATATATTTATCTGTCTAACTACTTATATATATGCACTAATAAATATATTCGTCTACCTTTGTTTATATCAGCATTAAGATGCATCGACGCATACTAATGATAGATATCTTTTGATCACCGATAGATAGGTTATAGTAACGGGTTGTAGATTGTTCAGTCGCCAGCATAAATCTCAGTAAAATATTATTTTGCCTGATACGTTCATAGCACAATCTTGGTATGCAACGATGTAGTGGGCAGAGACCCAAAGGGCACTATAGCTTGGCAAAAAAATAAATAAATGAGGGCGCTAAGATCGCCTTAAATATTAATATAGCAACCCGATATGGAAAAGGTATAGATACTAGTTATTTTTATTGATTGTTATTAATACGGTCTTTATTTATTTTTATATCACCAAACAAACAAAATTCGTACGGAAATGTATAGAAATACCTACGCATAAATTTTTTCAGCAAAGACATTGAACATTTTTAATAGTGTTGTCAGAATTATTTTTCTGTAATGCCAATTGTCCGCATCTCTTTTTTGCCAAATTATACCTCGCTTGTTCTTGCTATTGTAATTTAGTTGGGAAAATATTATAATCCTCTTTATTTATAAATGATATAAATGAAGTTATAAATTTTAGAGAATGGCTTACAATCGCTGCAAAGCGCAAAATATATTTCTAATACAATCTTGAAGAATAGACTCCAATGCAACTAGAGAGCAAGTGCTGGGCAGTTCATAAAAAATTCTATTGTCGAGGAATGTGTATCTTATATGATCCGAAACTAAACTCGATTATCGTATAGAATCTAGACTCATGCGCATGAGTATAAGTCTATCTGCGCATGTGCAAAGGTGTGGCTGCGCATGAGTCGGGTCAATTGATCTATTAATATTTTTTGTCCTTTTTACTGGTTACTATCCTCTTTCCTATAAAAGGTTAAATTTTATACCCCTGTTCACCTAATATTATTTTCTACATAAGCACGGTTTAGTAACCACTAAGCTGGGATTGCACAGCACCTGATGATACTTACAAACGATACTATTTTATCGGCCTGATTCAACAATTGACCTCCCATAATTTGAGGGCAGAATATATATAAGCCATACATATATAATAAAGATATGAATATGGCTAACAATAGACAAAGATGATATGATTATTTACAAAGAATAAAAAAAATATTGCCTTACCTGGAAATTGAACTATCAACGCCACTGCCGCGCGACTCGCCAGCCACTACGCTATATTACTATAAAGATCCCGACTAAGATCGAAAAATCTGCGCTTTCCCTAAATTTCTACAAAATCATTATAAATAAAATAGATATGCATAGCAATATTTTTACAGCGTAATTCTTCAGAAATTTAATCTCGTCAAATAAATATATCATTGTTAATTAAACTACCTAAAATATTGTTACTACGGTTATACTAACTATTTTTCCTGGTGGGCCCTTACGAATCTATTTATTTAATATATGTAATATTTGTAATAGCTTTACTTCTACCTAATTCTTTAATTTACATATTATTATTCGTAATGTTATTTTTGAGCCAATCGTTGCTCGTGTAACTTGAAACATGAACTGGGTTCGGGTGGCGGTAGATCGGCTGTTGTACGTTCATGGCGTGTGGCAGGTCGGCAAGCATCGGCTGCATCATCTGCTGTCTCTCCACGTTCTGCTGTGGGTAGTTCCAGTGGTCGTTCCTTGGTACATACTGCGGGATATGCTCACGTCCATACTGCATCGCGTACGGGTGCACCATCCGTGGCGCCGCGTTGTAATACGGCGACAACTGCTTCTCCGCCGTAGTCGCTACTTGCAGCTGCTGTGGCCGGGGAAACTGCAAATAAAAAATTGTTAAAATTTGTATCAGCCCATATACGTCCCATTGCAGGGCACGGGCCTCCTCTACAATCGAGAGTACGATTGAGAGTGGTTAGGCCATATAGTCCACCACGCTGGCCTAGTGCGGGTTGGCGGACTTACATACTATAGAAATTTTATAAATCGCTATGGTATGCAGGTTTCCTCACGATGTTTTCCTTCACCGTTTTAGAGTACCTTTATTTTATTAAGTAATACGAAAATAAATAATTTAAATTACCTGGTACTGCGGCATACTCATTCTGCTATCTGGGATATTAGGGTTGACGTAACTCGCTCCCTCCGGCATTGTAGTATGATGGCCGTACTGCTCGTGTTGATACATCGTTTGTGTAGACATCTGCGGCTTCCGTTGTACACGCAGTTGCGGTCTCCCAGCCATTGCGACCTGTTCGTTTGTCGTTTGGTTCTCATTTCTAAAACTAGTTGGCATTGCAGGCAATGACACCCTTCTTCTCTTTATTGCCGATGACTCATCATCAGCGTTCCGTTGATCAATTGTATTATGTATTTCGCCGAGCGAAGGCCTAAGTCTATCTACAATTTTTTGTAGATTTTCTCCTTTACTACAGTTGGATTCAACCAAAAAATCAATTTTCTCTGGTACAGGAATGTTGGGATATCCATTCCTGCATAGTCCTGAATGATTTTTTAGCAAAATCTTATTCAGTTGACTGCAGGCAACGGCTTGTTTTAATCGCTCAGCTTCATCTTTATCTGGGTTGTCTTGCTTATGTCCATAGTTAATGTTGTCAGTGTTGGTTCCTACGTCGCAAGCAACTGTCGAGAAGCGCTTTTCTAGAAGATCAATGGTTACATTTTTAGATCTTAAGATTTGTAACATATCTTTCTCGTCGTCTTGGACGATTGTAACTGGGTCGGTCTGAGTGCCAACATTGGCAATGTGAGATATTAAAGTGATGGAACTCTGTCTCAAAGGGATAATATTTTGATCGACCATGGGTTTAACCTCAATCGGTTTTATTTTATGAATTTTATATTTTTCTCTCTCAGGGAGTGCACACAAAGGCAAATTGTGTTTTATAGAATTACTTTCGTTTCTCACCATAGTTAGCGGACTGTCAGTAGTTTTATCGCTAGCTGTCAAAGTTTGAGTTAACAAATTAGTTTGAGCAGTATTTGGTGTTTCTTTCGCATTGGTAGAACTTTTGACGAGGGATCCATTATCTTGAAATTCTGACAGATGATCTAACTTAGGTTTATAAGGCCATTTGTGATCATGTTTAGATATTTCATTATAATTAGTTTCATCTATTGCCTTGGCTACTGGGGTTTCTATTACATCCACAGGATTTATCTTTGTTTTGAATAATATAATTTCGAGATCAGTAGTGCTTAAATCATTTACGACTTTATTTAAATTTTTATTGTCTTCGGTTGGGTTTTCAGCAATACTGAAATAATATTATGCTATTAATAAAAAATCAACTATTCATTAGAATGTACATTTGCAAAAAATACTTAGGACAGAATTAAATAAATCTACGTGTGTGAAAGCTTACCTGTTTGGTGGCGAATCTTCTATTTCCACTATCGTAGATATTTTCGGTGACTTCATAAAAGCAGGTTTGCTATTTCTCCCTTTCTTAAAATTACCAAATGTTGAACTCATTTTACTCTGTGTATTTAACTTTTTGACGAGCCAATTGTGTTTGTCAAAATCACGAAGTAACCTAGTATCTGTAGAGTCTGTTTGGGATTCTGTACCACTCGAAATATTATTAAAATATGTATAGATACATCGCATTTCTCACGCAACTTCGTAAAATTTGACATTTTACGAAGATTTTACCGTTTTTGCCAGACCCGCGGTTGAAACTAAGTAAATCACTTCTTCCGGCACTCGAGCGGGAATTGAAACTTTAGCCAGTTGGAGAGGCAAGTTCGAGAGGAGCGCTCCCAGAGAGGAGTCGGCGACGACTGGCTAGGGCTGCTCTCGTGTTGAGCTATAACAGGGCGAAGGAAGGTACGCGCGGTTTTCCCGCCCAATGAGAGGGCGGTGCGCGCGCATTTTCCGCCCGCGCCCTTTGTCTAACTTTTGAGTTTACCTGGTAATACCGGGAACCTGAGCCGTTTGCATAACTATAATATATTCAATTACAAAGTACCTCTCTCGGCCACTCTGTACGCGGCCCAGGAATACCCAGATGCAACAACAGCGCGCCGATATCAGTAATGCAACTGCGTTCAATTCACCTGTATTTAAAACATCCACAGAAATGATCCGTCCGATGAAGTCCGTCGTTTGGATTTAGAAGTGTGGTCTATCCATAACCTCGGCTGTCAGGGCCACCCAATGGTAGTAATATACGTGGCCCTTATAACATTATTTTTAGACAAATTACTTAGTGAATTACGGCGCCACAAATTACCAAGGTGGATGGAAGTCGATACTGTTCAGCTGTTATTCATCTGCAACTTATATTCTATATTATTAACTACTACGAAGTTAGTTTTGTAAAAGTTCCGAACCAGACGTGTGCCAAATATAGTACTGTTTAAAAATCTACTAATTTATTGTACATATTATTTTGGGAAAAGCCTATGTAGGCGTTTTTGAAAGACCACAGTCTACTGCTGATACACTAAACTTCTCTCGGCTGACATGAGTTTTAAACTTTACCAACGTTCTTAACAGCCGATGTCTGTACAAATGAAGTTCTAAAACTGTAACAGCCGAATCATAAAATGTCAATTAAATGGTTCCTTAGTATCAGGTCTTTCCTTTTTTTCTTAATTATTAATGATTCCTTAGTAAGTAAATAATAAATAAATAACACGCAACAGTCCATGCATAGTTCTGACCCCATACTGAGATCGAGTCTTGTATCGTGACGTCGCCACAGAGGCATTACACACAAATATTTCTAAAATTCTCATGTACCTATATTTGTTTCGAGTTTAAGTGTTGTGAGAACGAAATGTTTGAATACCTTACCGCATCGGGTCGTCGCAATCCGACGGGCGCGAATATCGTAGAATATTCGTATGTACTGATAGTATTTGTAATAGTATCGGATCTAACAAGGTATTATAGGCTAAAACCATAGCTAACACGAAGGATTACGCTGAAAAAATACGCATTTATTTTAAAACAACATTACATATCCCGTCGGATGATATAGATAAAAAAAGGAATTAAAATCTGTAATGTTTGCAGTAAAGAAAACACGTATTCATTTTTATATGTTTTTATTAGGGAACTGACACAACGTCATAATTATAAAGTTACTACAATTCTACTTTACAATATCACAAGTATATTACAGCATCTATGTAACAAAAACATATGTAAAAATAACGTAAAATCATAAAATAATATTAAGACGGATACCAAATACAATTTTCGTGATAAAATAACGTTAGATGTTTACTATTATAAGTCTTGCAACCTGTTGATTGTCGTTGCGCAAATCCTTGCAGGACGCTTATGTATTTAAGTGGACTTTCTTCTTTGTTTCTTCTTTCTACCCAAATAATATTTTCCTGTAATTAAGTGCCTCCATTTAATATGTGTGTATCTGTATCAGCCCATACACGTCCCATTGTAGGTCACGGGCCTTCTCTACAATCAGGAGTAGGATTCATATGGGTTAGGCTATATAATCCACCTCGCTCGCCTAGTGCGAATTATTATTTATTACTTGTTTAAAAATAAACAATTTAATACATTTTGATTTAATAAATAAATATAGTTAGATATGGTTTTTTCCCAAGTAACTTTTCCGATGTTTTATGCGTAAAGTCAATAGAATACACAGCGCAACGCGGCCGTCGGGAAAGAAAACGCTATGAAATTTCATGCCGTTGGTAGGCGAATTTACAATAGTTATATTTAGACTATGATGATACTTAAGTAATATATTACAATACAGTAACTAGTATTTGTTTAATTAAATGTATTAAAATTATATTTTATTAAAAAAAACTTATTGTGTAGGTATATGATTTACATTTACATATCGACGCAGGAAAGCGATTATGTCGTATCTCAAAAAATGCGTATATGCGTTTTGTATATTATTTAATTCATAAAAAAATACCGCATTGAATTTCCTCGTGAAAATGTTATTATTAAAGAAATGGTATTCCTAAGTTCTTTAGTTTAGAGGTTATTCATATTTTAAATATATTTTTGGGTCTGGTGTAAAATTGCTTGTTTCGAGATACGACAAAATCGCTTTCCTGCGTCGATACATTTATTTACGATTGACCCTGATTGATTTGACCCTGGATGAGATCGTGTGCACCGGCTTATCTCATTAACGGCAGAACTAAATAGTTCTGCCGCCAAAGAGAATTTTTTAAGCACTATTACGTTCCGTAAGAGGCTTAAAACTAGGGCCTTAGTCATAGACACTTTTAAAAAATATTTTAATTATCGAATGAAACTTTTGAATTCAGTTTGAGCGAAGAAGACAATACTTTCGATGGCTAAAATAGCTTTGTAAACTGGCTATGGCTGCCTGTATGTTATTATACTAATCTATGGCTGACTAACGCCCGAATACTGGAACGCCATTCAAATAAGTTGCACTTAACAGCCCACGGCCCACTTAGCCAGTACATTTAATCGGGATTAACGTAGTTAAGCGCCATTTTATGTATGTGACTGTTGGGTGTTATTTATTTATTATTTATTTATATTTAAGTTGCGTTCCAGTATTTGGGCGTAAGGAAGTTAATGTTTATAGTCCAATCATTTGAGGCATTACAAACCCCAACCTGCAGTAAAAATCCTAATGAGACGAATTTTTATATACACCTTTATTACAGCGTTGTAATGAAGTGATGTGAAAATCGACATCGATATCGTGCAGGCTAAAAAAATTATAAATGTCAAAAGGGAAAAGCGCAGTGTAGTGACTTTAAGTGCTTAGTAATTACGTACAAGTTCTGAGCGGTTTTGGCCTACTTTATAAGCTGACGCGTCGCCTAACTTCAGGCAAGCGACTGGCTTATTTCGTCGTTCCGAGTCTTAAATACAATTGTAAACGGATCGAACAGTCGAATTATTGAATTTACAAGTTCAACATAGGCCCCTTGGACTTCGAAATGATTAGTTTGTTCAGAATATATAATATTCACTTTTTTAAGAGTTATAGTGTTTCTTAAAGTAAGTTTCTTACGTTAGTGAAAATTCCACACAATAATTTCAAAGTATATGAAGTTTACAAAGCCACGCTAGGCACGTTGAAATACATTTTCAACCTTTTAAATCATACAGAAAAGGAGCACAGCAAAGTGACTTATGTAGGCCAATGTAAAGATATCGATGCGAAAACCACCACTTATACTTGACGACTTACTGGTGGAAGATGGTGCAAGATCGCCTGGGTAGGTACTAGGTACAACCACAATGCCTATTTCTTTCTTCAAACAGTAATGTGTAAATATACAATACAATAATTCTTTATTGCACACCAAATTACAGTATTGAGCTTAAATATATTATGTTATGTTTGGTAATACAATGGGCGGTCTTATCGCTTAAAGCGATTTCTACCAGACAACCGTGGGATGGAGAATATTGGAAATAGTTGTAGATGGTTGTTGTAGAATATACTGTTCTGGTTTTCTGGTTTGAAGGATATTGTAGCCAGAGTAACTACTGGACGTATTGAGACTTAACATCTTATGTCTCAAGATGTCTCAGTGGAATACCGAGCATTGCTTTATAATTCGAGGTGTTGTTTGGTTTTGCTACTGTCTATGAACGCTCGTATCGCTTACCATCAGGCGAATGGGTGCTCGTTTCGCCGTTCATTGTAATAAAATACTTATTGATATCGATATTACATTATAACATCGACGTGTGAGGTTTACAAGCCATAGTTGTATGGTCTTCTCCATGTCATGTCGGTTCGTACCAATACGATCTACAACTCTTATCTATGCCGCATTCCGAAACTATTAAACAATTTGCCGGCCACGTTAGTCTTCATTCTGTATCAGCCCATATGCGTCCCACTGCAGGGCACGGGCCTCCTCTACAATCGAAAGTACGATTGAGAGTGGTTAGGCCATATAGTCCACCACCCTGGCCTAGTGCGGGTTGGCGCACTTACATACCATAGAATTTTTATAAATCGCTATGGTATGCAGGTTTCCTCACGATGTTTTCCTTCACAGTTTTAGTGCGTGGTGATTGACTATCAATACACACATGACTCCGAAAATTCAGAGGTGTGCCCTGGGATTCGAACCCGCAACCACCGTGAACATGTTGGCAGTCGCGTCTAGTCCGTTTACCAACAGGCCACCACGCACTTAACGTAGTCTTCATTTGTTTCTTTTAATTTAGGTCTTATTGAAACCAGTAAATACCGGCATTACCGTATTTATTCTTTATTGTACACAATAATATAACAGGAAATAGAGACATTGAACAACAAAGTACAATTAGCGGTCTTATGGCACGAAGGCAATATCTACCAACCATAGGATGCATTGTTGAGAAGAAGAAAGAAAGAAAAGGGCAGTGTATAATAAATAGATTAAAAGCCGCATGCTGTAGCAATTTCGCTTAACTGCAAAGGTAAACAATAAATTTAAAGATTTGTACTAAGTTATATTTGGCTGAATATTCATACCTATTTAATTCACACCATAATACCTTAGCTTTGCTTTTAATAAGCAACTAGTTGTGAATTTAAAGGCCGATTCATTTGAAAACATTAATAGTTATGGAGTCATACAGAAAGAATTGGAGGAAATTAGTTAATTAAGAACTAGCCGCTGTTGGACATAGACTAACGAGCAGGGTTGTTATAGAGCTCTATGACAGTAAAAGAATTGTGAGTAGGCAAGTACTTACCCAAAGATTCGAATAATTACTAAATAGAGCAAAGTACTAATGAGAGTTTTATTTAACTTCTTTTAGGGCTTTTCCACTCCACATGTTCACGGTGGTCGCGGGTTCGGATCCCGGGGCACACCTCTGACTTTTCGAAGCCATGTGTGTATTGACAGTCAATCACCACGCACTATAACGGTGAAGGAAAACATCGTGAGGAAACCTGCATACCATAGCGATTTATAAAAAAAAAATTCTATGGTATGTAAGTCCGCCAACCCGCACTAGGCCAGCGTGGTGGACTATATGGCCTAACCACTCTCAATCGATTACGATTGTAGAGTAGGCCCGTGCCCTGCAGTGGGACGTATATGGGCTGATACAGACAGACAGATACAGGGCTTTTCCACTAAGTGAATATGTCGCCCCTTTAGGAGAGTTCAAAATACGTTATGAGAGGATGATGTAATATATTATGTTGTGTACTCGTAGTTTGGTTATATTCGCCTTTTAGATACAATGCATAGAATATGGCATCTGTAATTGTAACTATATATTAGTAACTATCGATTCTGAAATTATAGGATATATGGGACAAAACATACAGTTGTCAAACTGTTGGATTACATATCCGATATTTCCCATCCTTGGTATAAAGACATGGATGATGAAACTAATAAATGCTCTTTTTATTATTATTTTTAAAAGAAAGTAAAAAAATAATACAAGTAGTACCGCAAAACCAATTTCTTGATTTGTACTTGAATCGTTTCTCGCTGAATAATTTTCAGATTGTGAAATGCACATTTCGCAGCTCAGATTCTCAGACATTGATTTATTTATTAAAGTATCCTTGTTCTCATATTTAGATAAGAGTTATACTTATTATATTACCATAAAATGTCACCTTCATAATTTCTTCTCCACATATTGAACCACGGAACAGTTGAATAAGGTCAGAAAGATGGTATGGTGCATCCACATCTCAGTTACCTTTTGTGAAGCAATATTATCGGTTGTTACCATATGTTAACCAACATTACATGTGGGTGTTTGTGGAGCGAAGTCTCTCGTAGTTGCTGATACCCACATTAGACTAAATCTTAGTGTGGGGTCTACACTACGTAGTCTTGTGATCTTGTGTATGACTGTTGAGTGTATTTATATATTTTATTACTTAACATACACTAACGAGTGCGTGGTGGCGAACGGACTAGACGCGGCTACCAACATGTTCACGGTGGCCGCGGGTTCGAATCCCAGGCCACACCTCTGACTTTTCGGAGTCATGTGTGTATTGATAGTCAATCACCACGCACTAAAACGGTGAAGGAATACATCGTGAGGAAACCTGCATACCATAGCGATTTATAAAATTTCTATGGTATGTAAGTCCGCCAACCCGCACTAGGCCAGCGTGGTGGACTATATGGCCTAACCACTCTCAATCGTACTCTCGATTGTAGAGGAGGCCTGTGCCCTGCAGTGGGACGTATATGGGCTGATACAGTATACACTAACACGGCATCGTGTACCGAAGTCAATATCTAACATTTTAGTAGTTGTATGTATCAGCCCATATACGTCCCACTGCAGGGTACGGGCCTACTCTACAATCGAGAGTACGATTGAAAGTGGTTAGGTCATATAGTCCACCACGCTGGCCTAGTGCGAACGTGATTCGAACCCGCGACCGCCGTGAACATGTTGGCAGCCGCGATTAGTCTTGAATCTCCGGGAGTGTCTAACTTGACTTTAACCCGCAACGAAATTAATCAGAAAGTTAAATTAATTGATAAAAAAATTATTGGTCACTTCCCTCCGTGCAGAGCGGGTGACAAAATATTAAGTTGAGAGGTATTATCCTCTGATATACAGATATACAACTGGAGAAGCTAGCTGCTAATTTACTGTAGTATTCCGTCGATCTACAACGACATCCCGTGATGCGACGAGGCTTTCAGCGGCATCAGGCATGCAGCTGGCAGGCTGAAGTATGTATCGACAACCCCTGCTGCCTGATACACATCGTATAATATCCAATGATAATATGACTTTGTTTAATATAGCTGAGTGGTCACCAAAGTGTCACAGCGATGCGACGCGCAAACTTACATTATACCGGGTATCTCAAGACTGCTACCGAAAACGAAGCCGGGTGGTAGTTTTAGTGGCTACAAACACAATGCAATTAAACATTTCGCATAGAAACGCGACAATTATTTTTTATGATTTTTTAAATATCGTAATTTTTGGGTGGTAAATCCATAGTTTTTGCTAAAATAATAATTTTAACTCTTTTATACCTTAGAGTATTTATAAATAAAAGGGTATACACTATTATTTTAGGAAAAAAATTATTTACCACCCAAATATGGCCATAGGAAAAAAATAACAAAAAAAAATTGTCGCTTTTTTTTGCAACTTTTTCTGTTGCATTGTGTCTGAAGTCGCTTAGACTACCACCCGGCTTCGTTTTCGGTAGCAGTCTTGATATACCCTGTATGTATGTTACTTGCTTAATGTTTTCATTTTGGTATTATTTATTTTTTGTGTTAAAGTATGTAGTGTGAGTGTGTGTGTCGTATTGTGGTGGCAAATAAATCTGTTTTCTTTCTTTCTTTCAATGATATTATCCATTGTACAATGTCCAATGTAGATAACACAATGGGAAGAGAGATACACTATTCGATATATTTTTGACAAAACGCATTCGGGTGGGAGATCGTAGACGACTACCTCCACTTGAACTAACTCATCCCACGCCGCGGCGTCCCGCTGGAGGATCCCATGGCGCGCTCTCCGATTCCGTCTCAAGAAATCCCTTTTGATGCCATGACTTCAATTTAAAACATTGGAATTTATGACTTATACCGATCCCGATGATCCCTATTAATCGCCTCTTACGACAGGCAAAGGAAACCGTGGAGGGATTCTCCCGCCCCTTGACCACCTTGGCCCTTGGGTGGGCAGAAACAATGATTTCACAATTTAAAAAAAAAAACTTAAAAAGGAACTCAAAAGATTTGTCAATATTAAATTATTAGGTAATTTTTTGCATTAAAGCAGGATTTGCTAACATTGAAACACTATTGCAACATTTTAAATATATCATATTCAAGAACAAATATTTGATAATGTATTTGTTAATAAGTTGTTAACGTAGACGTTGGGATATATTACTGAAATATTTTAACTTTTCTTTTTTGAAATCTCGTTTTTTTCCGTGTGTTTTATTATTTGTATAAAATGAAAACAAAAAACTCGATTGCCTCGGTGGCGTAGTTATACTAAGGTACAACCGTACCAAAGTACAAAGATGAGGTCCCGGGTTCGAATCCCGGGTTGGGCAGTGATATTGGATTTTTCTATTCATTATCAGCCCAGAGTCAGGAATTTGTGCCCGATATGGCGATAGGCTCGCCACCTATCACATTGTGGGACGGAACATACAAGGTGGGTGTCCTGGCACCTCTGCCTACCCCTTCTAGGAAAAAAGGCGTAAGTTTATATATGTATGTATGTATGTATGAAAACAAAAAAAATGGCTCAGATTTGCCGCCGCTTCAAATCTGCCGCCCTAGGCTCCAGCCTACTCAGCCTATTGGTAAATCCGCCACTGGGGAGGTGGGAAGAAAAAGGTATGGGAAAGAATATTTTTCTCAATTCTTACGAACAACTCGCACCATCTATTTAGCCGTTATTGACACTAAATTTACTCGTTCGAATGGGTAAAATAAAAACCATTTAATAAAGAATACTTAACTGCAAAATAGTGTATCAATAATTATCATTCTATGTATATTTCCAGTTATGTATTGACTTTCTGTAAAGAGTAGTTTGAATTTGTTTAATTAAAGCGATAGGGGACGGAAATACTTTGCCTCCTTTTTTAATTGCCCTGTCTTTTAGTCCGAGAAATGTAATAATTACTTTGCAATACTTTTGGTATCCTTTTGGAGTTAACTGTTAAATTTTTATACAATGTTCAAAAGAAAGTCACATTTTTAAACTATTTTACCGGATTATTACTACAAGGCGGACCATAAATGTTTTCTTGAAAGCAAATATAATGATCAGTGACATATTTGTGAAATAATTTGTGAGGATAACTAAAATAACTTTTATAAGATTGTAATATTGTTACGTGTGACTAACGCCATCTATCGGCCGGGGTCATAAAACAAGAAAGTTTTATTAACAATTTTCACATGTCTTCAACCGTTATTTAAGAACATCGAGATAATAATAGTCCAAAAATAATTTTACGTATACTTTATTATAAAAACAATATGGCATAAACTATAATTATCACCATCCGAAATAACATAAGGTTGCCCTAAACCTTTAACAATAAATGCATTAAAATACCTGTAGAATACAAGAAATACAAAATGTAAATAAAATGTACTTGTTCAATACTTATAACAATAATAAACGTTGTAACAAAATGACCTTTGCGATTCAGAAATTTAATAGCGAATTAGATTTTGCTGATTCATAACATTGGTTTTAATACTATTATAATACACTGATTAACTGTTTGCAAAAGTGTTAAATACTGTGAATTATAATCTATACATATAAAACTCTTGACATAAAATAACATCAATATAAAAATCTTTATATATAAAAACAGTACAAGCTTATAATTACAATAGATGGTCCCAATATACCTTTTATTAATTTGGTTGTTTCCATTACCATAAAGATATCGTGTATAATTGACATTACGTAGCCTTGAACATATATTTGTGTTAGATTTAAATCTTCGACGAAGCCTGGCCAGCTTTCTTGACAATCTTATTGACAATAATGTGCGCTTCTTCGTAGTGAGGATTAAAGTGTTGCCTGACTTTCGGCCACCATGTCGCTATGTTAGAAAAATGTTGGGCAGGGTCGAAAGACGCCATTCCTGTAAAAAATATTTTATCATTAATGAACATATTAATTAAGCTGTGGTTTGATTATACGCGATAATTTTTGGTGTTAGTTGAATTTGGATAACATCCTTTTTATATTTGATATTTTTTTAGTTATGTGTTTAATACTAACACATAATAGAACATATAATTATCAAGAATGGCGATATAGATGATCCTTTGAATCCGAATAAATTAAAAAAATAAATAAGTTGGCACATGAAATATATTTGGTCAGATTTGAAAGCGGATGGTAGTAGATACAGTCTCCTTAGCCAACTTACAAGCGCTTCCAATCTACGAGTATTCTCTTTTTACAATCGTTAACGCCTTGACGTTAAGCGATGACGTTTGTACATTGTGCAACGCCATTGGCGTGAGTTAGCCAATATACAAATGCTATCCAAGATGATTAGCGTAAACGAAACATTTCCATAGCCAACTATATCTTACATCTACTGATACCTTTAACCTCAAAATATGCCTATATCTTCAAAAATTAACTCACTCGGTTGTTCAATCTCGCATGCGGCGACTAAATCAGCCACAGTAATAGTATCTCCGGCTATGAACTCCGTTCCTCGACCCAGCCATTTTGTGTCCAAGTCCTCAAGAGCAGTGAGCATTCGACGCTTGTAGTTCTGTATCGTGGCATCGTCTAGTTTTTTCCCTGTCAGTATAGGGTTCATGTACTGCAGAATTAAAAGAAAAAAGTATTTTTAAGTGTGAATTTGTTTACCTAATCGATTATTACCATGGACGTTAATCGATAACCAACACGCATTAGGCCAAAGTGGTGGACTATATGGCCTAAACACTCTCAATTGTACTCTCTATTGTAGAGGAGACCCTTGCCCTGCAGTGGGACGTATATGGGCTGATACAATACAGTACAGTACGTTTTGAGCGACAAGTACCAATTTTCGATTGAAGTCATCTCTAGAATCGATTTTAATTGATTCATAAATATCGATATTCTATTCAAATCGGATATAATCGATAATGTGTGAAACCTCGTACTCAAAATCTGATTTATTTGCAATGCATTTACATACTATAATTAAACAACAAAGATCCATTAATTAAGGACATAAAAACCATCTATGTCATGAGAAATCGTAATTAAAAATCACTGCGTCAGTGCTTGGAATTTATTACTGACTATTAGATAATAATATATTTCTTATTTATTACAATGAATGTCGAGACGAACATGCCGTTCTCCGGATGGTAAGCGATACGACTACTCATGAACAATAGCATACCAAACAACACCTTGAATTACAAACCTATGCTTGGTGTCCCACTGCATTCGCCATCCTATGACATAAGATATTAGGCCTCACTCAATATATCCAGTAGTTACTTTGGCTACAAAATCCTTCAAACCGGAATACAACAGTGCATTTACACTGCTGTTTGGCGGGAAAAGAGACATTGCGGTGGTACCTACTGAGGTGGCCTCTCACATATAAGAGATGTCTACTACCAGTAGAAAACTGCTTTCACAATACTTTGAAGTATGATTTTCACGAATGATTATCTAGTAGAGCACTTTACAGAGGCAAGCTGTTTCTTCAGTAAACATATTAGCCGTATATAAGGTTGGTCGATTTTTATAGAAATCTTTCTAAAATCGATGTAAATTACATTATTAATTAAATTTTTAGTAAAAGCGTAAAAATTGCGAGTTTTACATTTGGAGTTATTTTAACATTTTACGTAATAGAATCGTTTTGTTAATTTCGTACAGTTTCTATGGAATCAATCGTGAGATTTTCACACGTTGTATGCGTCTAATGCTATAAAAATTAGATAATCATAATTAACACATAAAAATGCATAAGATTCTAAGCTCAGATAACATAGTTTCATTAATATCCTATATACCTATATAGGATACGAAACATCATATTTTATTGAAATATTTTGTTTTTGTCTTTGGTTTTATTTCCTATAATATATAATATATATAATAATAATAACACCCAACAGTCACATACATAGACCTGACCCCACACTAAGATCGAGTCTTGTGTCGTGAGTATCAGGAACTACGAGAGACTTTTCGGTCTCACAAACACCCAGACTCGAAAGAAATATTTGTGGGCCACACAAACATTTCTCTCGGTGCGGGGATCGAACCCGCGGCCTCTCGTTTCACAGGCGGCGTCTAACCGCCTGCGCCACGGAGGCTGTCAAATGCACCGGAGATGTGTCCTCCTATAATTTAAGATGCAGAATGTTTAAATATGATGTATTGAACTAAATGTATGACATATTTAAATTGTAATCTTAGTTGGAAACCAATAAATAAATGCGACTGCATTTGCGACATAGTGATATCTGTTTGGTTCTTCTACCTATGTTAGTATTTTTGACAGCCTCGGTGACGTAGTTGGTCAGACACCGGCTGTAAAACGAGAGGCCATGGGTTCGATCCCAAACTGAAACAAATGTTTGTGAGACCCACAAGTATTTGTCTCAGATCTGGATGTTTATGAGACCGATAAGCCTCTCGTGGATTCTGATACCCACGACACAAGACTTAATTTATCTTAGTGTGGCGTTAGGACTATTTAAGTGACTGTTGGATTTGTTTACTTATTTTATTTAAATGTAGGTACACCCGATGATATAGACATAAGTAGTAGCCAAGTTTTGCTCCAGCAAATTAACTCTACCGTCTACGAATTAATTTCTACTAGCTAAGAAGACGAGTATTCTAATACATTTACTACTTATACAATTTAAATCAACTACTAAATTTTTACCTAATGTCACCGTCCCCGACTTTTCAATGATAATGTATTCAAGCCTGGAAAGACCTGAGGTGTTACAACCCAACGACCGCTACGATACGCTGTTTTCAGACATAGCCAATAAATCAAACCGATTTTTATTAACCTTTACTCGTACTAGCATTCGCACCAGTGGCGTAACAATAGGGTGGCATAGTGCGCAAAATGCCACGGGCCCCCGGCCTAAGGGGCCCCCGGCGCGGCGGCGCAGCCGGGCCCCTCAGGCCCGAGAGACCGTAAGCAGAGAAAGAACCTAACTAATATAATACCAACAAAATTGATAATCAAAAACTATTTTCTTAATTGTTATTAAAGATACCAAGGTTTATTTGTGATACATAAAAATAATAATGGTTCTTTAGATTTACGCGAATTTTACTCATTGAAATAAAACTATTTTGTACAGATTATAGCGCAGATTTGGTTTAAAAAAGAATAAAACTTCAATGTTAAGCTTCTGAAGGGCCCCATCACCATTGCTGCGTTTGGGTTTCGGCCACCTAGTACCGAGTAAACCTAGATATTATGATGAATGATTGTTCTCGTTGTGTAGTTTCTTTTATGCCCTGCAGGCATACGAGCATACAGCTTGCCTGACGGTCAGCGGTCACCGCCGCTCATGGATTTTCGCAAATCCAGGGATCCAGCAAAATGAAGTCGCTTCCTACCGTAAGGAGAGCACTCACACAGATATTATTCCGAAGCAGCGAGTTAATTCCAGAGCTTGTACGTGCTTGGTAGAAAAGATCACTGAAAACGTATGTACTTCCCGGGAACGGATAGTTTCCAGGTAGTAAGATTGAACTCTACTGTGGTGCGGTGCGGGAAGTGTGATGGAAGATTAGCGATAGTGGCACCATCTTCCTCAGAGCACTTTCCATAGAACAATCGATAGATTACACAGAGAGACCCGAAGCCTCACCGCAATCCTAACGGCTCCACATTCTCCGTGAGATCGGGATTATCGACGATTCGAAGAGCTCAGCGCTGTAAGGAGTCAAGTGGGCCAAGCTGGTATTTTGGGGCTTCTACCCAGAGGTGAGAGTAGTACTCCATGTGGTGCCAGTCTCCAGGTGGTGAAGTATCGCTCCCCTATATTTAATAGGGGAGAGGTCTCCCCTATTATCCAATGCCTCCGCCTGATGGTGTGTGGGATAAATGAGAAGATCAGATGACATATTTGCATAACTCAACCTCACTCCAGGATCCTCTATGAATGGTATATTTTTAACTAAGCATACCATATTCGAGGATTCCTCGAATTCATTTTAAACTTCACCTCGACAAGGATAAGGTTGAGGAATATTCGAGGAAACGTCTTAGAATACGGGTGTAAGAATTCCAGCACGATCTCCCATGCAAGACTTGTGAGGCTACCTAAAGGAGCCACCAGAGTAACTGCTCCGCGGTGCACTCTTACTAACTTTGATTCCAAGATGGACGACAGAGCGCGTGATCTCGCCCACAAAATCAGACAACAGGAAGACAGGGTCTTATTCGGCTTGCTTGTGCAGGTTTTTGTTAGGGACCCGCATCGACCGCAATGTGCTGGCAGGCCAGTGACACTGATATATTCTGATATATTCCTTTCGGTCTCCTCCGGGGTGCCGGAAAATAAACTTAACAGTATTCTTTTCCGTAAAAAAAGGGGGGCCCCATCCGATGATTTTGCCACGGGCCCCAGATGGTGTAGTTACGCCACTGATTCGCAGGTGAATGACCTTAGATTCAAGATTGCATTATAATTATTTACATAATCGCAGATGTAATTAGCATCAGTACTGAAAAGTTTCTAGAAAATAAATGCCGGCAACGATGATTCGTGAAAAGAGCGTGCCATTCGACTGATAGCAAGCGATACGACCGCTCATGGACAGTAGCAAAATCACCATCACCTTGAATTGCAAAGCAATGGTCGGTCTTCCACTGCACACGAAATCCTGAGACATAAGATGTTTTAAAATCTCAATATGTCCAGTAGTTACTTAGGCTACAATCCCCTTCGCCTAATGGTAAGTGATAAGACCGCTTATGGACAGTAGCAAAGCCTAAAAACACCATAAATTACAAAACAGCTCGACATTCCACTGAAAACAATATGTTATATCATGCAGTAATTGTCATCTTCTAAA
Organism: Hyles vespertilio; assembly: GCA_009982885.2. NCBI lineage: Eukaryota > Metazoa > Arthropoda > Insecta > Lepidoptera > Sphingidae > Hyles > Hyles vespertilio. Next base: position 17,162,177 of record CM042811.1, read on the forward strand.
AATCACTGCTGTTTTAAACTACATGATACTGATACAACCGTTAAATATTTTACCAATCCTCAACTACAAAGTTAATGAAAAGATTTTGAATTTTTAACCTGAAGGCACTGGCAATTTTCACAGCACGGACATGGCACCGGCGCGGCGCGACGTTATACCTAGTTGTTATATTCTAAGCATTTTTTTGTAAATTATCGCAACCTATATGATATCTAGTAAAGCACGGTCTTTGGCGTCCCTTTTTCTAGCACCTTTTGCAAGCAATATACTAAACCCACTACCTCAAGTATTGAATGGTATTTGTGTGAAAAATCTTTACTATACTAAGTGATAACTTACAGCAACCCTAAAGTACATAGCGCAGTGCAGCCTCAGTCCGACATGGTACCACTCCAGAAACTCCTCAACCCTGGCCTGAAGCCTGGAGTCCTTTGGATACAGTGACGCGGGTATTATATTCTCTCTGGACAGGTACTTCAAGATTGCTATGCTGAAATAATAGTGAATATTTAAGGAAACTTACAAAGCATAGATTTTTTTTTATTCTTCACTATAGTTTTAAGCATACCCTAACTCTTCTAAATTGTGCAGGAAGCCCAAACCCATTGGTGTAATGTTAAAATTTAGCTTTAACCCATCCAAGTTATGAATAATTTATATTAACATGTGTAACCCATAGACTCCAAGAGAAAACTTTGAATGTTATTTTCAAAACTGTTTCATGCAGTAATACATTATTTTTATCTCACCTTTCAGTTAATATAAACCCATTATGGTCTATAACGGGAACCTTCTGCATGCGGTTGATATTTGTAAACTCATTGGAATAGTGTTCCGCTATAAGAATAAAGCTTTATTAAAGTTTACAGAAGTAGGCTCATATCTATATCACCATAAGTGTAGGCAGAAGAATCACCTATCCTACTCATAGGTAAACTGATACTACTGAATTTGTGCCTGCCTTTGCTATAGGTTAGCCAGACACCTAAAATAGATTTTTATAAAGTAATGGATGATAAGTGTAGTACCACAGTGCCTGTAAGTACTTACTTGTGAGTTCAAATCCCAAGGCACACCTCTGACTTTTTATTGAGTTGTGTGTGTATTAATAGTGAGTCAGCATGCAACATGTACTATAATGGTGAAGGATGACATTGTGAGGAAACCTGCATACCATAGTAATTTTAAATAATTTCTTCAGTATGTAAAGTCTACCAATCCACAATATGCCAGCATAATGGTATAGGTATATGACCTAAACCCCCTCAATAGAACTTTCAACTGTAAAGGAGGCCAGTACCATGCAAAGGGATGCACATAGGCTGATACAGATAGTCATGAAATAGAAAACATATACAAATTACTGCCTGACCCAGGGTTAAAATCCCGGACCATAGGGTTCATTTCTACACTTCATACCACTATCCCAACAAGTTGACATGAAAGTATTTTTAAATTATAAAGTTAGTAATTACTAAAGGAACTGTAGAAAGCAAACAATACAATGACTTGAGTATAGCATAGGCATGGTAATCAAATATTTTATTAACATACATAAAATAATTTGTTTCTAAATAAATTAGTTTACCTTGGCGCAAGTTTACGTATTTTTTTTCAAACTGGTAATTGATGTTCTTTAATAAAATATACAGTACCCTGGAAGGCTGGGACATAAGATCGTAATATAATTTTAAAGCCATTTTGTTGCTGAAAAATATCTGATACATGAAGTTTAAACAAGTTTTACTACCACATTTACTACTAAAGATCAAAGTGCCATGATGAATGATGAAGCCATGAATGAAATTCTTTGATTTTGAAGTGTGGAACTTGGAAGTCTGTGATTCTGATTTTGAATGAAGTTTGAAGTTGAACTTTGAAGTTTATTATCATTTATCAACTGTCACTGTCAGTTCACAGGACAACGGACTGTTGTTAAAACATCGACAAATCGAAATATCGATTTTTATCACCATTACTATTTTGGACGATATAACTATAGTTCGATATTAAGTAAAAAAATCTACGATAGATATTTTTTATATTTTAAGGTATTCTCTTTGACGTTTTCCCGACAGTTATTTACAGCCCTATTCATTTAAAATCTATTTTAGTTATCGAATGATTCACTAAAGAAAGAGAAAACACACTTTCAATACTTTATTGTGTACGTTACATTATACTTACACATTATATTAATTTGCATAAAAACTTCGTAATATTATTGAAAAGGACAAGTATAACACTTCACTGAAAATGAGGCCAATTGCTTAATTTTCCTTGTTACTACTTTGATTAAAAACTGATTAGCCAATGAAATGATATCTCCTGTAGAATACACGTAATAACGATATTGTAATGAATTATTGGCACTGATCTTCAATTTTATCGTGGCCGAAACAATTATTATGCAACAGCACTATAGGTGTCTTTTTTTATCTAGGCGGCAAATCATACAGCCTCACAGCATTATAGTTTTTGTATTATTTAATGTGGCTAAAATATTTTAAATATATTGATCTTTAAATTTTTACAGTATGCCTGCTTACTGCTATATACTAAATATTCTAACTTATTTTTATATAGTGTAATTCCACGAATAACGACATCAATTTCATTATAACGCTCTAAAAATATTTTTTTTATATGTACTATAATTGATTTACTTAAAGATATTATCTTAACTAATTTTGTTGGTATCCTTTTATCATCGTTTAAAACTAGAATTAAAATTAATAATACACTCAACCCTACGTTTTATCGATTGTGGACAGTTATCTAAAAAGACAACACTTCAAGCAACTTCAAGGCGTCTTCAAGGTATTTTTTGTGGTATTTTTGGAACGACGCTTAGGAACGTTCCGGTGTAGAAAAGAAAGATATTTTCACATTGAAATCGTTATAAAGTAAAAGTATGGCTTCTTTAGATTTGTTAACGCCTCATTTATCCAAAATTAAAATACCGGGGCAGCATCAGATGATATACAAAGACGAATGTGTATATTCTTTTGACAATCCGGTGAGTTGCAATTTTTTTCTAACCTTTTAATCCCTTTATTATTTGCAGATTTCATGTTTAATATTGCGGCTAGAAACTACTAAAATAGCTTTGAGTTTGAAAAAAGAACAGTCCTTTATAAACACTAACAAAAATGTATCTATTCTCATTCATAACTGGTTAGAATCTCGGATATTGGAAAAGCGAAATGAAGTGATATTTACCGCTATGGGAATTGATTTTTATCGTTGCATGTATTTAAATCGTTGCTCTGTATATTGCGATACAGAGCTTTATTAACGTTTATTATTGTGTTTGATAGCATTGTTGAAATTAATGTGATAAGGACACATTTGGTACATTTATGGTTTGTAATTTAATATGGCATGTAATTTATAACAATAATATTAATTATAAATCAAGTTCCATTTAAGATTTATATGAATAAAAATATTTACATGTTGCAGAAAATAATGAAACCACAAATAAATTAAAAAATTTTTTTTATGCACACAGTTGAACAAATAAAGTTAATACAAAACCAGCATCATAAAATAATGCTAATTAATGTATATATTTTATTTGAAATATAGAACATATAACATTTATCAAGTCATTTTAAATGCGTTAAAAATCTGCATAAGTGCAGCTATATAAGAAGCAGTAATACCTGAAACATAAATATTACACATTCCGTTGCCATATAGATAGTGTGTAAAGTGTTCTAACGATAGAGATGCTGTCCTTCAGTGCATTTCCAGTGGAGCACTACTGTAATTAGACATTGCTCGCAACTAACGATACAATACACATAAACATAACACAAGTTTTGATAATGTTACCTCATATTATGACAGAAAGTGTAATGTCAAAAAATGATAATTCTTATCACCGTTAAAAGAAAAATGTGTTTCAATAAGTTAATTTATCAGTTGTTTTAGTATTTTTATGTATAGATGACTATGCATACATAAAAATAATCATGCCACCTATTATATTTTTTCATAGTCATGAAAAAATATAATGATATATGGCATGATGTTACTGTACTAGTGCTGAAGGGCCAATACTTAGTTTTTCAATCAATGGTACATTCATTCTTTACTAATAAAGAATAATTTGCATCAATGGTATTTGCTTAAACAGGTAAAACCGTATTATACTTGAAATATTTTGTATTCATAAAATTCTTTACAGCCTGGTACACATTTGCAATAACATTGAAAATTGATGTTCTCATGCCATTCATTGAATATGAGCACAATAGTAAAGACAGGAACATATCAAACATTACCGGTGTCCAAAACAAAATATTATATAGCAATTCTCTATTTACATACATTTTGACATTCTTTTTCTTAACATCCATTACATGAATTTTAGTTAATATTATTGTTGATAATGTTATGGGAACAAAGTAACTAACTACAGCTAAAATAAACATGTAAATGAGAAGATTCTTATTTTCTATGTAACACACTGCCATACACTGAAAAATTTGTTTTGGCTTTCTGTACAATGTTCCGCTAGTGACATTCACATCTACATAACTTTGATTCTTCAAGTTAGTAATAATTTTAAATATGTTGTCTACAACTGAATCAATTTTGTTTGAATTGTTAGTGGGTTCATTTTCGTGCATTTCTAAATAATTTATTTGTGGCAAATAGTTACGGTACTCAAGGGAGTAGTCTGTAATATTTGGAACTGAACAATTTTTTGCTGCCATGTCCACAACAGCCATACAAGATTCATCCAAACTTCGAATATTATTTACTGTAAGTTCTTTAATATTGATTGGATACATTGATAAAGCAAGTGCTACTGGGACAATCCATTGCAAAGCTATTGCTATATATTTAAAATACTTCTTACAAAATGTAAATAATGCTTTGACCTTGCTTTGTACTTCGCTCCTGACAACCGGATCAATCTCTTGAACTTCATTCTCATCATCTCTTTTTTTCATATCTGCTAACATTCTGTAGTGCATGTAATTATCAATTATCAGACTTAAAAAACTGTTCACCAATGATATTATTAAAGGCCCATATGTTAGCAAGACTGTTTGAAAGTTGCAGTCCATTCCACTATTCTTTGAGATTGATGTTCGTTCTTTAATATCATATGACAGGTTTGATGGATTAACTCCCTGCGTTGACCGGATGATAAATGCTATTCCAACACAAGTTAGTAGCACATTTTCTGATATCAACACTGTTGGGAACGTCGAGTTATCTTCCTTGACCAATCTTCTTAGATTAAGTAGGCTTAAAGCGAAACCACACAATACCAGGAAAGTTCCTAAATACAAATCTACTGTGTTCAACATTATGTTGTGTTCTTTCGACGTTTGTATCGCGAATGAAGGCCCCTATAATGTTGTGGTTTTTGTTATCACTTATGTAAATGATAGGGGCTTTCAAACAGTCTGCTTTTCACTTTAATTATAAGGAACTTTATACTAGCTTTTTACAGTTTTACTCAATAATCGATATGTAGTACTGGTCGTATGCCAAAGTAAATGTACTTAAGTTAATAAGTGTTAAGAACTGTAGCTAAAATTTTACAATAACTTAGTCTTAAAAGAAACCATCAGTAGACTCGACGGTAGCTACTGGACAAAAATTAAAGATTGAATGTTATAAGACATATTTTTATTTATTCATTTGTATATCACCTTAAATATTATACGATTAAATCATAAAACTAAGGCGGCATACTACTGTACATACAGCTACTTAAACTACACATGGAATAAACAATAATAATAAAATAAAACATAACAAGAAACATATCTAACTAGTCTAAATTACGTATGTCTGATTGAATTATTATTATTGCTCTCTATGTCTGTGAAATTGAAGAAAAGAATTCCACAGTAATTTTCACGAACTAGTTTTTAGAGATTGAAATAATATGATTACCATTTGTTGCAGGAATCAGAGACTGGTCTCTACGTATCTTTAACGTCGTTCCTCGGTTTCGGTCGCAACTACGTGGAGCAGTACTTTCAGAAGACCGGCAATGCTGTCTTTCTACACATACAAAGGGAGAAAAAACCCGTGAGTTTTGTTGTTTGTTGCTTCGTCGATGATTTTTAGTCGGCCGTAAAATTTGTTTTAATTTTTTCATAAATCTTGACCCGACTTTTTTGCATATATGCTAATACTGGTAGTACTCAGATGTTGGCCATAAGTATTGAATTTAGATTTAGTGGTCCATACAAGTGTCCCTTCCGTAATCAGTCTCGGAAAACCAATTTCCAGCAGATCGTCGTAATTATCTCTGGCCGCTTCCAACAGCTTTATGTGAAGATCTATGCCGGAGGCCTATGTTCAGCAGTGGACTTCTTGAGGCTAAAGAAAGAGAGAAAAAGGCTTTATCTCCTGTGCACTTGCACTTCCCATTATATCTATTATACCTCCATCCTCATTATTGTAAAGTATAAAAAACTCTCGCCTACAGATTCCAGAGCCGGAGCAGACGGGCGACGGGCCGGAGAAGAAGATCACGCGCCTGGCCATCGGCGTGGAGGGCGGGTTCAGTCCCGACTGCGGCAAGCCCAAGTTCACTTACACCGACCACTACAACGTGGTCGTACTGCCCGGGTTCCACACCTATCCGTGGCCCAACCCCAATCTGCCTGAAGTGGTGAGGAGTTTTGTTTGTTTTATAATACTCAGCTTTATTCGACTTTTTATAGTGGTAAAGACAAAAGTACTTAAAGTCAATAACGTGAAGTTTAGGAACCGGGAATTTGGTTATTGTTTTATGACCGAACATGTCCTTGATGAAAAATATTCAGTTATTACAGAACATGAACCAGGTTAAAACAAGACAACATAAATTGAAGAATCTCCAAAATTCAAATGTCATTAATTCTATTAATTAGCAACGATAATGATAGAAATATAGTAATTCTTGTTACAATAAAATAAATATATGTTTTTTTTTTATCATCTTCAGGTAATAAAATCAGTGCAAGGCGTCATAGACGCGGAGTCTCCGTTCAAAATAGCAGAATTGGCAGCTTTACAAGGCACGTGGGATGGTGAGAAACGAGAAGTATCTGTGTAAGTAATATTTTAACAGTTGTCAGTTTTAGTACTGCGCCCTAGATCGACATTGCTAAGGCGCCAATAAAAACTATCATAATTAAAATTATTTTAGCTCACCTAATATTCATGGAGCGGATGAGTAACACCTCAGTCCACCCTGTGACCCCGAAAGCTGCAAAGTAATCGAAACGTCAATTAGTTTTATTTTAAAATTATTTTATAATAAAATAATGTTCACTGCCCCCAGATTATTTTATTTATTTTTTTTATTTTTTATTTTACAATTTTAGGAAAGCTTACAGACTAATTACCTACAGACATAAATATTTAAATCTTAAGAGCGTTTATACCCTGCACGCGCTTTTTGGCTTAAAAGCAGGACTTTTCAAATGAGTTAATAGCCACCAATAAACAATTTCAAGGTAAAATAATTAGTACTAATTTTAGAAAAGGTTGTCATCTAGGGATTTTGGTAGAAAACATTATAGATTGATGGATAATTTGTGAGTACTATAAGGATTACTGAACACAAGTTTCGTTATTTAGGCTTTAAATGGCAATTTAGAAGCTTAAGATATCCGAAGCCACTAAATATAAGATGAAAATAAAAATATTATCCGACTAATAAGACCCTTATGGAGGGATTTTGCTGAGAAAAATAATCTTTTTGTGTTTAGTTCCTGAAAAATAAAAATTTTAACAATGCGAAATTATTCAGAAACTCTCGTCAAGAACATATTTTTTTCACCAACTTATCGTACATAATTTTTTATAGCAATTGCATATTACAATAGAAGAACATCTATCAATAAATTACCATTTTTATATTCAACAAAATTAGTTTTCATGTTTTCTACAAATATTTTAAAAACCACTATAAAACACGACGTGGATCAAATCAGACCGCCGCAAGGCCTTCTAGAGGGAGGACGTATCGCTCGTCGCTCCGGCCTGGCTGCAGTCGATTATGCCGCGCGTAGTAAAAATAGCCACGCGCGGAATGCGATTACCACATCTTAATACTTTGGTAGTAAAATATTTAATTATTTTTATTACCTACAATGATTTTGTAGTGAGTATAAATTATGTTTCAGGTAATATAATGGGATGTAATTCCGAGGCTAAATTATGTTATGTATTGTAATATAAAATTAATATATTTCGTAATTGTAAGGGGTTGTAAGGCCCCTAACACTATTTATGTTTTCGAACACGAAATGATTAATAAAAAGTCCGTAGTGTATACTGATTGAACACTGATTTGAATGCAACTTAACAATGTAATAATAACGAAAATATGATTAGTATCCAAAATTTGTATTATTCTTTGCTTGCACAGTAATATTTGTCTACTTATAATGCAAATAAAATATTTTTATGATATTATATTACAGTTACATTTCAATTGAATATTTGAAGCGCACGGATCAAAGTTGTTTGAGCCGATTGTATAGCGAGCCGACGCGGCAGCTCTACGCACACACCTTTGGTCGCTTATGTGTGCGTGAAATTAACGAAGAAATACCTATAGTTGACTTTGCGCGCAAGGTGTATACGCTCTTAAGTGTGTTACAAATTTGCCGATAACAAGCTTCCACATATACAGTATCTACATAATGTGCACCGATTTTTAAATGCTAGCTAATATAAGTTATTTTAATTTAAGGAATGAACTACTTTTTCTATGACACATATAGAGATATTAATTTAATTATTGACAAAGAAAACAAAACAAAACAAAAGTAACAATCAAACAATTTGACAGCCTCCGTGGCGCAGTTGGTTAGGTGCCGCCTGTGAAACGAGAGGCCGCGGGTTCGATCCCCGCACCGAGAGAAATATTTGTGCGGCCCACAAATATTTCTTCCGGGTCTGGGTGTTTGTGAGACCAAAAAGTCTCTCGTAGTTCCTGATACTCACGACACAAGACTCGATCTTAGTGTGGGGTCAGGACTATGTATGTGACTGTTGAGTGTTATTTATTAAACATTACAATATAATATAATGTTTAAATATACATTTTGAGCTACACAAGGTGTACTTTTTGACCTTTCATTATTAAGTTTCAAAAAACATATTGCTCATTTTGCGTTTTACTACCGATGTACTAGTGCAAAATAAATCAAAATCATGACACCTCATTAAATTTACTGGCACTACGTAACAAAAAAGCATTGCGTCTATAATTGGTAGTTGCAAATGGTACGGACAATAATGACCGTTGTCTCAGCGTGGCTGAATGAGCACGGATAATATCCCACTCAAAAGCTGTTCACAGTCAATGCTACCATTAGCAATGTTCACCAAAAAACATATGTCATTAATGTCGCGTCGCAAGTATAATGGTAAGAAATGATACTTTTTACAGCGATGAATATAATCATTAGAGACCTGTCTAGCCCTGAAGTCCAAATGGTGTAAAAATTTCTTTTGTATGGCCTCGATACGGGATTTATAAATCTCATACCGAGGGTTCCACACCTGCGATGCATACTCTAAGTGGCTGCGTACGAAAGAACAATACAGTATTTTAATACATTTAAGTGAATTGAATTCTGATGAAACTCTAATTAAAAATCCTAATGCTTTAGATGCTTTGTTAACAATTCTATCTATATGTTTGTCAAATATGAGTTTGTGGTCGTGAATAATGCCCAAATCACATATTTCATTAACTCGATTAATTTCGATGTTATCAATTGTGTAAGAAAAATTACGTATATTATTATTTTTTCTGGAAAAGCTTATTTGGTAACATTTAGATACATTTAAATTCAGTTTGTTATTAGTACAATAAGTAACGAATCTATTTAAATCATCATTATTTGATGATTCAAGAGGTTTTTAGTTGAATATCAGATTATGTAAATCTATTTTCGAGATATATTCATTGCATTTCTTACCATTATCCATTTACCACATAATACACACATACACAGTGCTTAATTTGGCAAAACGGTGACAATAGGGAACATGCACCAGATTTTAAACTAAGTCAAAATATTTTTTGTAATCTTTATTAATATAGAATTATACCTTAAAGATATTTTTTTAATTTATCAACTCTAAATCGGTAAAATAAATACTTAAAAAATGACATTTCAAATTTGCCGCGCATTTTTCCGAAACGCGATCTATTGCTTGAAAAGGAAAGTGACGACAATGGTTGCGTTCTTATGAAGTTTTAGCTTGTTGTTTTACGTTTGTTTGTGAGTTATTTTGTGCTTTCTTTATACTATTAAATAAAATGGATTATTTTGTCGCGAAATACAGTTCTGTAGCAATTCATGAAACTTAATCCAAATACTACGTTGTACATAACCACAGATCACTTCCAATAGATACCGCATTATCCCCTGGACCGTCGGACGAACCGCACTGCGGCTCATCAAAGAAACATAAAAGGGTGCCGAAAACCGTCGGCGAGCCGCAATGCGGTTCTTGTTTACATTATAATGCTATTACACTAAAATGAACCCTATTTCAATGGCAGTAGGTTGCTTTTTGCTTGAAGTTTTTTGTGTTCCTGGCGGTTATATGACATGACAGTTTTTTTTGTCAAAAAAAAAAACAATTGACGGTCTAGGGTTATGATAGTTTTGTTTTGAACCGAAAACGCCAACGAAGGGAACTGCGCGGGGGGTGGGCGGGTTGCAGCGCGGTCACGTGGACTTCACTGGAGAGATGAGGCATAAGTCGATAAATAAAAAAAGTATCGATAGTTCGATTTGCCAGTAAGTTCATGTGTTATGATCGCTTCTATAACTTAATTAGCAACTTGTTAAATGTTTTATAATATTTTTTCACCGGCCTGATCTGATAAATTATACCAACCGGCAACCGCTAACTACGAATAAAATAGGATTAAGATTTAAACTTTAGTTTGGGTTACATACTAATATGTAACGGTTTTATTTCTATTATTCACCGTGTATTTTTGTATACCATAATGGCGAAATACCCAAATTAAGTGTTGATATAAAAGATCTGATAAAAATATGAAATAGTAAATAACTAAACCTCACGCCCTAAAGGGCTACAATACCTTATTCCGTTTCTTGAATTCTGACGGCGCGGCGGCTGTAGTAAATGTAATATCGACAAGTGACGATGAAACCCACTTGACGAACTATGAATTTTTTTGAGACGATATATACAACGTATGTTAAAATTAGTGGAATAGCTTGTGCTACTGATTCTCAATAAACTTAGTATACTAAAACTTATGATAAATACCCTCCCATTATATTTGAAAACGTATACAACTAGAGGAAAAAAGGAAATTTAATTACGCCAAAGATAAATAAAAAAATATTGTAAAATTACCTTGTTAACAAATTTAACTATTTCAAATTACATAAAACAACGTAATTATGGTAATTTGCAATTTTATTTAAATCAATATATATTTTGTGACATTGTCATTTAATAAAATTAATATACATTATTGTTTGACAATATCGATATTTCTGGGAATTATATTATAACATGCGTCAAACACTAGAATAACGCGTGATTTCGCCAAAAAAAAGATAGCTTATTACGGTTATTGCTATGCGAAAAAGAGACGGCTGATTCTCCGTCCGAACTCGACTGTTTGACATTGATTCAATAACCAGTATAAATTGAGCTCGCTCGGGACCAAATTAATTTAAAGAATATTAGTTATCGATGAAAACTTATTGCGTTTTTTAGATACTTTATTTTTTGAGTTTTTTGCTCACCATTTTATTGAACAAATCATTATTAACTGTAATATTATGTTCCCAAAATGTAATTTTCACTAACGTGGGACGACATGTGCGGGTCCAGTACTTGGACGACACTGATGACGCGACATTTGGCATCGGTTTATATCTATCTGATAGCTTATATGTGTTGGGCGCAACCGCTGCCTTGCATTAGGTATCTATTGGGAGTGATCTGTGTTCATAACGCAACCTCTGACGTCACAGCGAGTTCGCGCCAACATGGTGTTTGAATGCTTCGAAAGTGATAGCAGATTTGATTATTTTTTTGTACTCTTTTGATTGATATTTTCAAAGACTTATATTTTTTTACGATAGTGTAATAACATACAGAATTGATTAAAAATATAAAAAAATGACTTGCATATTCCCTATTGGCATTAAAGAAAAATAATTATGGCAACACTATTAAAAATGATGTTGTGTTCGTTGAATTATTTATACGCAGATGTTTTTATACATTTTCGTACGATTTGTCTTTGTTTTGTGAGATAAAATAAACAAAGAGACTATTAACAACATTAAATCGACTGGTAGTAGGTCTCTCATAAGGGAGAGGCTGCTTGGGTGGGGTACCACCGCAATGTCTATTTCTCCCGCCAAACAGCAGTTTAAACGCACTGTTGTGTTTCGGATTGAAGGACATTGTAGCCAGAGTAACTACTGGACATATTGAGACTTTACATCTTATGCTTCTGGATGGCGAGCGCAGTAGAATGCCAAGTATGTAATTCAAGGTGCTGTTTTCATACTGTTCATGAGCGGTCGCATCGCATACCATCAGGCGAACGGCATGCTCGCCTCGCCATTAATTGAAATAAAAAATAAACATGTATTTAAAAATGCCATATTAATATTAAAGTCGATCTTAGCGCCCTCATTAAAAACAAACTCTTTTTTGCCAAGCTATACTTAACCATACAATGTAAAATCCTAATGTGCATTTTCAGACATGCAGTAAACCTAAAACAGTTGGACAACGGAGTGCGTATTCCACCTTCAGGCTGGAAGTGCGCCAAGTGTGACCCTCACCACCAACCTCTGGCTGAATCTCACTGATGGATCTGTACTGTGTGGCAGGAGGTTCTTTGATGGGTCCGGTGGAAATGATCATGCTGTGAGTACTATTATCTACTGGATTTTAAGTAACCGGAGTGTAGGCACTTCAAGATCTTTAAGCTAAATTCTTGATCAAGGTTTCCTATAAGTCTTTTTGTTAGAAATTTTGAATGATATAATACTACCTAAACACCCAGAAATGTTTCTTCTACTTCATCAACCACCAGAAGCCCTCTGCCTTTAACTTTACAGAAACTTTATTGAAATGTTTACTTGTATTTTTGATTTGAGTGTACTTGCTACCTGGTTGTATAGACAAAATGAATATAGCGATAATTTTAAGTAATTACTATTACTATTTTTGCCTTCAAGGCAGATTATGGTATGGCATCAGATGGCAGTCCCATTTCATTTGATACCATTAAGCCTGCCTGCTATGATACTTCTTTACAGTATGTTGAAGGACCCAGGGTTCTGCCATTCACTCATGTTTATTATGCATAACAGGTGGCTCATTACCGTGAGACCGGCTACCCCCTGGCTGTGAAGCTGGGCACCATCACAGCGGACGGCAAGGGAGATGTGTTCTCATATGCAGAGGATGATATGGTCGAGGACCCCTTCCTCGCAGACCACCTCAAGCACTTCGGCATTAATGTACAACAGCTGCAGAAAGTAAGTTGCCTTGTTAAGTATTTATTAAAATTCTTGGTGATATTGAGTGATATTGATTGACTGCTCATACTTTGTGTACTGGGATATAGTTTTATGTATTCAAAATGGTCAAGTGAACCTATATTAATAAAATACCCCTCTTTCGACATAAGGTCAAAGAAATGTAGTTGTTTATCTTATAGCAAGGTAAACAATATGGTAGTTTTTTCAGTATGAGTTAATTCTAGATTTAATTGATGTATTCTTCAATCAAATATACACTAGATACACAGTTCCCTGTAAAAGTTCTGTTAAAAAGTGGCACCGATGCATGACATGAAAAAAAGTAAACAAAAAGATCACATATTCCAAATATATTAACACAAATTCCACTTTATTCCTGGAGCTTAAAGTAGCTTTTCACATAATATTGTCTAAAGTTCTGCGACGTTTTAGAAGCAACGGTCGGTGCGTGACTGAAGGCGAAAGAGTACTTAAAGCACTCTTTTTTTGGTGCCATTTTCTAAGCGCTCATGTTGTATCTAGTGTATATTTGATCGAAGGATGTATTAATAACATACCGGGTATATCAAGACTGCTGCCGAAAACGAAGCCTGTCTGAAGTCACTAAAACTACCACTCAGCTTCGTTTTCGGTAGCAGTCTTGAAATACCCTGTAGAATATTGAGGTTTTGTGTGTGTTGTAACTCTGTTTTTCACCTCAGATACTAAATCCTAGATTGCAACAGGAGGGAAATTTGTGTAATATATAATTATGTTGAACTTTTCAGACAGACAAGTCGATGGTGGAGCTGGAGCTGGAGCTGAACCAGCGCTCTGGCGAGTGGAGCACGCTGCAGGAGTGCGGCTCCGAGCTGCGGCCGCTGCACGGGCCCGCGCTCACCGGACTCAACAACCTCGGCAACTCCTGCTACATCAACAGCGTCGTGCAGGTACACGCACCCACACTCACTCACTCACTCACTCACTCACCGGACTCAACAACCTTGGCAACTCCTGCTACATCAACAGCGTCGTGCAGGTACACGCACCCACACTCACTCACTCACTCACCGGACTCAACAACCTCGGCAACTCCTGCTACATCAACAGCGTCGTGCAGGTACACGCACCCACACTCACTCACTCACTCACTCACTCACCGGACTCAACAACCTCGGCAACTCCTGCTACATCAACAGCGTCGTGCAGGTACACGCACCCACACTCACTCACTCACTCACCGGACTCAACAACCTCGGCAACTCCTGCTACATCAACAGCGTCGTGCAGGTACACGCACCCACACTCACTCACTCACTCACTCACCGGACTCAACAACCTCGGCAACTCCTGCTACATCAACAGCGTCGTGCAGGTACACGCACCCACACTCACTCACTCACTCACTCACCGGACTCAACAACCTCGGCAACTCCTGCTACATCAACAGCGTCGTGCAGGTACACGCACCCACACTCACTCACTCACTCACCGGACTCAACAACCTCGGCAACTCCTGCTACATCAACAGCGTCGTGCAGGTACACGCACCCACACTCACTCACTCACTCACTCACCGGACTCAACAACCTCGGCAACTCCTGCTACATCAACAGCGTCGTGCAGGTACACGCACCCACACTCACTCACTCACTCACTCACCGGACTCAACAACCTCGGCAACTCCTGCTACATCAACAGCGTCGTGCAGGTACACGCACCCACACTCACTCACTCACTCACTCACCGGACTCGACAACCTCGGCAACTCCTGCTACATCAACAACGTCGTGCAGGTACACGCACTCACACTCACTCACTCACTCACTCACCGGACTCAACAACCTCGGCAACTCCTGCTACATCAACAGCGTCGTGCAGGTACACGCACCCACACTCACTCACTCACTCTCTCACTCACTCACCGGACTCAACAACCTCGGCAACTCCTGCTACATCAACAGCGTCGTGCAGGTACACGCACCCACACTCACTCACTCACTCACTCACCGGACTCAACAACCTCGGCAACTCCTGCTACATCAACAGCGTCGTGCAGGTACACGCACCCACACTCACTCACTCACTCACTCACCGGACTCAACAACCTCGGCAACTCCTGCTACATCAACAGCGTCGTGCACCCACACTCACTTACTCACTCACCGGACTCAACAACCTCGGCAACTCCTGCTACATCAACAGCGTCGTGCAGGTACACGCACTCACACTCACTCACTCACTTACGGACAACCGACAACCTGTGAAACGAGAGGCCACGTTGTTAGAGAAATGTTTGTGCAGCCCACAAATATTTCTTTAGGGTCTGGGTGTTTGTGAGACCTAAAAGTCTCTCGTAGTTCCTGATACCCACAACACCAGGCCCCAATGTTAGTGTGGGGTCAGCAGTAGGGCGATTTACGTAATTTCTTGACGCGCCGATCAAGTTGCAGTGCGGTTACAATTAAGTTTATGTTTTGGTACAAAATGATATTCTTGTAAATGTTTAGCTGCGCGTGAGCTGCGCGTCAACTGTACGTCAGACGTATGGAATTTGTTTGACATTCACATATACGCGCAGCAATAGAATACACTAACGCGCTCGCGTGACGCGAAACTGACGCGAGCGTATTACGAGAATACGAAAAGGGCTGTTTTGATCGAAACGTAACTGCAACTGCGCCGCAACTGATTTTATTTAACTACGTGAATCGCCATACAGAACTATGTATGTGACTGTTGGGTGTTATTTATTCCATCACTCCCTCACTCGTCCATTCACACGGCTGCTTATGCACATACCTTCTTTCATTCGTTCACCCGTTCACTTCATCACACTTTTGCTCACCTACTCATTCATTCTTTCACTTACTCACTCAGTCATTCACGCTCACACTTTTTCTTTCACACACTTCTTAATTCATTACTTATCTTCTTATTTATTCTCACACAAATTTGCACATGCAATAGGCTATTTGACTGTATAAAAATATTGAATTATTTGTTTCCATCCGTGTACATAATTTAATTTTAAAACATATTTCATTATCATACATTAAAAATATTGTATATTTTGGCTAAAAAACACAATTATAATTTAATTTATTTTGAGTTCGCGCCACGTGATCGTAAACGATTTTGATTGGCTATGACGTCATGCGTTTGTATGAACTACTCACATACAGGAAATGAATGGGATTGATAACGGCATAGATGCAAATTGAATATTAAAAATACCTTCAAAACGAGTTATTTGACATTAATACCCGTGAATTAATAATATTATCATGTCCAATGTAATAAAATGTGAAGAAAGAAATATAATTCTATTTTTTTGACAAAAACTCATTGAGGTATACAACTGGAGGGGATCTAGACCAAATAATTTGGAACATTTGCAAGGGTACATGTACCCTTACGCTGACAGTCGGCTATGACAGTTGTCATTTATGCTATTTATTCTAATTGCTTTAAAAATACCGTACTCCCAACTGAAGACATGTAATAACCATTCCAGTTCACTTGAAAAAAAATATAGAATTTAATTCCATACGTAAATTAACGATAATTTGAATAAAGTAGCAAAAATATTTTTTTTTTTTTTTTTGTTTATGGCAACTGATTCTGCTTCATTGAGAACATTACTGCCAATGTCAAGTGACCAAGTGACTAATTCATGTCAGTTAAATTTTATAGGTTATGTTTATAAAGCGATGAGATTAAAATCAAATGATAATTATGTTACTGATACGAATAAGACATAGAACGCAAGCGGACATATAAGGTTAGTTCATAATTTTATACTATACATATTTAGATACGTTATTAGTGATTTTAATGATGATTTATTTTTAAGGCTCAGGATGGATGCCAGGTTACAGGGGAGCTCAGCTTTATTTCTAACTAATAATTCGTACAAGGATGGAGAGGAATACCGGGTGCAGTTGAACAATATGTGTACCATGGAACCTTCGTCAAGTCCACACTCACACAAGGAAGAATCCCTTACGTGCAATTTACATAGATGAAGAGGCGATGAGCAGTGACCAATTCTTAACCGAGAAATTATTGTTGATATATGCTTGCTGAGCTGTATTTTCGAGAACCATGGTCTCAGAGTTATATCAGGCTGTATTCTGTATAAATGAGCCCCTTTAAAGCGGCTTGTATCCTTCCAATAGGCATTCCATTCAGTCTCCAGTTGTTGTCTTGCAATGGGGACAAGATCATGTGAATAGACTGAAAAGTGATCTTCGTTACCTAGATTAATAGCACTTTTGGCTAACTGATCCACATATTCATTGCCAGTTATCCCTACATGGCTGGGTATCCATGCAATAGTGATTTGCAGATGTTCTTCACTACATAATTTAATTACTTTTTTGTTTGTAATATTATTGGGGATATACCATTTTTATTAAAGGGATTACTTAAAAGAGCCTGAATACAACTTTTTGAGTCTGAAAATATAATTGAGGATGAAATATTGTGTTCTCTAATATACATTATACATTTCAGGATTGCCAAACATTCTCCTGTAAATACTGTACAATAATGTGGGAATTTAAACATATTAAATACATTGGCGTCTTGATGAAAAAAAGCCACACCCACACCGCTTTCATCGTTCAATTTTGAGGCATCCGTGTAAAACACTTCTGCATTCGGCCAACGAGTTGCAATGATGTTTTTTAACCTTGTGTCAGGATCTGGGGTGTGTTTATCAATTGCTAGTGTTAATTCAATTGTAGGAAAAAAAAGAATTGACGAGTAATCCAAAGAGAATAAGGGATGGGTTGGAAATTTATTAATTGGACAGGATACAGATTCTAGTCTCCTATAGCTTTCTATAATACAAGGTGTAGGTTTATGAGCCCAGTATGATCTAGTATCAATGTATGTACTTAGTATCCTAAGTTTAGGCATTAGCAAATGCGTATCATATTGGGATATCTTATAAATATATCTGTCAGACAGGTATTGTCGCCTGAGATTGAGAGGAGGATCAGAGCATTCCACCTGTAAAGCGTTAATTGGTGAACTTTTCATTGCACCAACCACAATTCTTAAAGCTTTACTTTGCATTACATCTAGCTTTTTAATGCTTTCTTATTACATGGTAAAAGTAAATGAGTAGCAAAATCTAAATGGCTTCTTACAATAGCATTATACATTAACCTAAGTGAATATGGGTGGGCACCCCACCAGACGCCTCTCAGGCATCGCATTATATTGATGTTGTGTTCGCATTTATTAAGAAGATGTTCAATATGAGCTTTGCCATTCATTTTGCCATCAAAAACCTTCCCCAGAAATTTTGCCTCATTCCTTATTGGAATTATACATCCATTTAATTGAATTTGTAAACTTGGGATGTTCTGTTTTCTGGTAAATATCACAACTGTACTTTTTGAGGGTGATAACTCCAGAGAATTCAATGACAGCCATGAGCTCAGCATATTTAGTCCCCTCTCCAATTGCTCTTTTGCCTCATTTATAGAGTGGTTAATTGAGTAAATGAGAAGGTCATCCGCATATTGCAAGACATTGCACACATCTGATATGTGGTGATCCATATCAGAAGTGTACACATCATACAGCAATGGACTGATAATAGACCCTTGAGGTAAACCCCTCCACACAGTTCGAGTGGTTGACTGAATACCCGGATGTCTCAGTGATATTGTTCTACCGGATAAAAGGTTAAACATAAAATCTGTCAATCCTTGAGGAATCCTTAGCTGAACTAATTTGTTCCTAAGGACCAAAAGATCGACATTATCATATGCTGCTGATACATCCAGGAATCCAGCAACCACTGAAGCATTTAGACTGAACGCTAGATGGATATCTGTCGTGAAAATGGCATGGCTATCAGATATACTACGACCCTTCCTAAAGCCGAATTGGGTTTCTGCTAAAAGAGAATGGTGTTCCAGGAACCATTCCAGTCTATTTTTAATTAAATGTTCTGCAACTTTTGGGATAGTAGAGGATAGAGCTATAGGACGGTATGATTTGGAATCTGACGGGTTCTTTCCAGATTTAGGGATAGGGATTATTATTTGGTGTTTCCAATGTGCTGGTATGCTGCCATAATCAACAACTGTGTTAATTAATTTTAAAAAGTACATTAATGCATTACATTTTAATTTTGATAAAAATGAATAGGGAATACCATCAGAGCCAGGTGAAGAGTCTTTACATTGTTCAAGCACTAATAATAGCTCTTGGTAACTAAAAGGGAAATCAATGGACGTAGTGTGAGGCTGATCACGGGGGAAGTATTGATAGGGAATTTGAGAAAGGTGAGGGACTGAGGGAGGAGCTAATCTATCTAAAAAATGTTCCAGCCAGTTAGTTGAATGTGAGGTAGCATTCAAATCTTTTTGTGAAGTTCTGTAGCACCTGACCCGTTTCCAAATCAAGGAAGTGGGAGTTTCAGGTGATAAAGATGCACAAAATCTACGCCACCCCTGACACTTCTTCTTCTTCAATAGTCTTTTTGTAGAGGCGTCTATGTTACGGAAATTCAAAAAGGACTCTAGATTAATAGTATTGTTGCATATTGTTTCCGCTTCGTGTCTCCTCTTAACGGCTTGGGTGCACTCTGAATCCCACCAAGGAGGAGAAGGAATTTTACCCAGAGACACATTTTTTTTCTTAAAACATGTGTCTGCTGAAGTTATTATTAATTGTTTTAACTTGTCACAGCAAATATTAATATTCATTTGATTGGGCTCAGGCAAAAGACTAATTTTATCTTCTATAAAATTAGAATAAATTTCCCATCTGGTGTCATCCAAGATGAAAGGTAGCAGGGGAGGAAGAGGTGAGGTTTTAGTGCTTTGCGAAGGGAATGAGATTAAGATAGGGAAGTGATCAGAACCGTGCGTGTATGAGAGGCACGACCAAGATATAAGGCTAGCCAAACTGGGGGAACTAAAGGAGAGGTCAACAAAACTAGGATTAATATTAGGAGGTGTACGACGAGTAGGGGAGCCATCATTAAGAACACACAAATCAAATTCATCTAAAACATCTAAAATCCTTACACTAAAGGGATCATTATTAAGAGCACCCCAGATCTGATTATGGCAGTTAAAATCACCCATTAAGATGATAGGAGGAGGGATAGAAGATAAATAGGTACGCAATATGGGAATAACGGAATTATCTCTTCTGGGTATATAGACAGAAATGAAAGAAATGTTATTAAAACGAATGCATACAAATTGAATATTTCTACTATTATTAACTATGGGAATCTGATTAAAATTTAAATTATTTTTAATTAATAGGGCTGCCCCGCCCCACCCGTCACTTCTGTCATCGCGAAGCAGAGTATACCCTTTAATACGAAAGATTTGGTTAGGTTTTAACCATGTCTCTGATATTGCACAAATAAAGGGTTTGTGTTTATTTAAAAGGGAAGATAAATACGTTTTATTTTTAATTACACTCCTACAGTTCCACTGAAGAATTAGATCCATTTTTTAAAATGTTAAAAATTGATAGAGTAATAGTCTGAATAATATTACAAGCAACGTTGTTCGGTAATTTTGAATCAGTGATAACTTTAATCAATGATGATATTAAATCATGAATTGTATCTGTTGATACACTATCCACCTTGTCATGTTCATTTTCCATGTCTGAATTAGCATGTTTATTTTTGAGGGCACAACCATTTTCAGGAGAAGGCATAACAAAAGATTGTATCAGTGCTCTATGAGATTCTTGACTATGAGATTGTGGGGTAGAAGGACGGGATTGTGGGGTACGGAATACAGTTTTGCGATATGACTTAGAAGACTTAGTGGCTTGAGTGTCAGGTGGAGAAAATACAGCAGTAGGTTGTTGAGGCGGCACAGCCTGAGGGGACACCATTACTTCGGCAAACGATTTCTTAACTAGCGGGAATTTTGTCATTGCTTCATTATATGACACATTATGAAGTGACATATAATGTTTGATATTTGTTTGTCTACTGTGTTCCGGGCAAATCTTATTTGTGGCGAAGTGACACCCAGTGCAATAGATACACACAGCTTCTGATTCCAACACCGAGCACGAATCTCCGGAGTGGTCATCTGTGCATCTATAACATCTCGGTTTCGATCTACATTGTGCACGTGTATGTCCAAACCTACAGCAAGCAAAACATTGAATCGTTGGATATATGTACTGCTCAACGGGTAATAATGTAAAGCAACAATAAATTTCTTTAGGTAATATTTGACCATCGAATGAAAACACTACCGTCTGCGTTGGAATCCATTTTGGTCCATCTGGTGATGCAAGTTTACGGTTGAGCCTACGCGTTTTTATAATTTTGCCAGTATTGGGAGGAAGTCTCACAAACTCAACAATTTCCTCATGACTCCACTCAACGGGTATACCTCTAACTAGACCGATGCGAGAGATATTGTGGGAGGGGATATACACCTTATAGTTATTAATCTGGAAAATGTCATTTTGTATGAACTGGTTCGCTAATTGACCTGTTTTAAACGAGATGGAAAGTCTATTGCGACCAATTTTTTTAATTCCATCTTGTAAAACATTTTTGAGGTTATTTTTGTATAAAAATGCTCCAAATTTAATGGGATGTAATGTTGTCCCATCTGATGGAGAATTTTCGGATAGTTCCACATATGCAATAAACGGACCAACATCTTCCGGAGAATACAGGGTCCGTGTGGGTTTATTAATTTGTGGGCTCGAACTATCCATAGCTGAACAGCCGGGTGTTGGTAAGCTAGATTGGGTTTCATCTAAAATGGATTGCGATAATAAATTGCTTGGAAGAGAGATTTTGTTGTTATTTTTTTTCATTTTCAGGATTGACCTCATTCTTTTTGTTTTTATCGCAGATAGCTTCAATGAGCCGGCCTGAGAGAAACTAGGGGCAGTATTTGTTGTGTGTGGCGGAACTGCTGAGGTATTAGGGGCTATCACTGGGGACATGATCTCCGGGGGAGGATCTGGATCCGGGTTTCGATCATATACATCCATTTCCATATTAATATAATTACAGTCTATTTACAAACACAAACAATAGACAAGCACGTGACAGACACAAACGACACAAACAAAACTCACCACCAAATTAATACTTATGTACACTTATATGACAGTAATAAAAAGAATAATATATAAACACGAATAACACACTTTCACAACAAATTCACTAACAGTAACTAATTAAATGTATTTTTAATTTATTTTTCTCCCGACATAACCTATAAAACATGAATGTTGCACGGTAGTCAGAAGCAGAAAAACCAGCAAAAATATTAATAAATTAGATTATGTACCAAAGCCGTTTTGACAAATGTCATATTTTAACAAAATTATAGAATAAGATTAATGTTACGGACAAATAGGTAAATATTGAAAAATTCGTTTATTTATTTTATTTAATATATTTATTATTAGATACATTGGATATTGTAAATATATTTTTTCACTATCCATATTTTTGACACAAAAGTATTTTTTAGTAGGATAACTCAATACGCTATTTGACTATTTTCTGAAAACCATACCACATTATGAAGTGGAGTCTATAGACCTTACAAATAAAGGTTATTTTTAATTACTATATCTATATCATTTAAAAATAAATTTACAAAATACACTGAATAATTACATTGTCAAAACTCTCTATCTGGCAATGTGGCGTTCAGTTCGTAAACATCCATTCCAGAGATTCGTTCGCATGTCACCCATTCTCTAATCAACCATAGATCAATCAATCAATCAATAGTCCGAATGAGGTTTTGTCAAAAAAAAAAATAGTTTTTTTTTCTTTCTTCACATTTTATTACATTGGACATGATAATATTATTAATTCACGGGTACAAATGACAAATAACGCGTTTTAAAGGTATTTTTAATATTTAATTTGCATCTATGCCGTTATCAATCCCATTCATTTCCTGTACGTGAGTAGTTCATACTAATGCATGACGTCATAGCCAATCAAAATCGTTTACGATCACGTGGCGCGAACTCAAAATAAATTAAATTATTATTGTGGTTTTTAGACAAAATATACAATATTTTATTTTTATACAGTCAAATAGCCTATAGGTTAAGGCTAATA
Source organism: Hyles vespertilio (assembly GCA_009982885.2). Lineage (NCBI taxonomy): Eukaryota > Metazoa > Arthropoda > Insecta > Lepidoptera > Sphingidae > Hyles > Hyles vespertilio. The sequence continues at coordinate 17,185,811 of CM042811.1, forward strand.
GGTTTTGTTGTTTTTAATCTTTATAATAATGTAGCTTTATAAGTTATTAAAAATGCATGATTATATTGGGCTTTTATATTTCGTTTTACTTTATTCTGAAACATTAGGTAACAAATGTAACAAATATATGAAGTGTCGTATCTGCAGCAATGCCGACTTGATCTATAATATAATCCGCTCCAGTTGTAATACCTCAATGCAAAAACTCATTCGGACGATTGACTGATTGATTGATCTATGGATGATTTAAGAATGAGTGATATATGCGAACGAATCTGTGGAACGGATGTTTACGAACTAAACGCCACATTGTCAGACAGAGCGTTTTGACAGTGTAATTTTTCAGTGTATTTTGTAAATTTATTTTCAAATGATATAGATATAGTAATTAAAAATAACCTTCATTTGTAAGGTCTATAGACCCCGCTTCATAATGTGGTATGGTTTTCAGAAATTAGTCAAATAGCCTATTGCGGATATGCAACACAAACGATGACGCATATTATACAGGTTATACAAAATAATGCGTGTTCTGGCGGCAGGTGATATTCCGCATGCCGGACTTCGTGCGGAGGTTCGTGGAGGGCGCTCCAGAGATCTTCGCCACGTTCCCGGACGATCCCGTCAATGACTTCAATGTGCAGACGTAAGTCAGGATGCTACTATCATAAATAGTATCCTTAATTTTTACAAAATTCATCTTTTGTTGCATAAAGCAAGATATGTCGCGACAAATAGGAATTTATTTTCAATGGTTTGCCATAAAAATTCTTGGACTATGTGGACCGGTGAACTTGCATTTATAAATGATAAAAACTCCTCAGTAGAACATTCTTGTCAATATACCTACCCTACCCTGCTTAAACTTTTATCTCACTGAAGTTGAACACGTGAGGGTTATAAGGTTTCTAACCTCCTTTACTACAAAGTAATGTTGTATATTTCCAGCGCGAAGCTGGGCGTGGGTCTGCTGTCTGGTCGCTACGCGTCGCCGGCGGAGGACGGCGCGCAGGCCGGCGTGTCGCCGCACATGTACCGCCAGCTCGTGGGCCGCGACCACCCCGAGTTCATGACCAAGCGCCAGCAGGACGCGCACGAGTTCTATCTGCACCTGCTCACGCTCCTGCAGGTAACTGCACCTGGACTCACATAGCTACATACATACATACCGTGTCGCCGCACATGTACCGCCAGCTCGTGGGCCGCGACCACCCCGAGTTCATGACCAAGCGCCAGCAGGATGCGCACGAGTTCTATCTGCACCTGCTCACGCTCCTGCAGGTAACTGCACCTGGACTCACATAGCTACATACATACATAACGTGTCGCCGCACATGTACCGCCAGCTCGTGGGCCGCGACCACCCCGAGTTCATGACCAAGCGCCAGCAGGACGCGCACGAGTTCTATCTGCACCTGCTCACGCTCCTGCAGGTAACTGCACCTGGACTCACATAGCTACATACATACATACCGTGTCGCCGCACATGTACCGCCAGCTCGTGGGCCGCGACCACCCCGAGTTCATGACCAAGCGCCAGCAGGACGCGCACGAGTTCTATCTGCACCTGCTCACGCTCCTGCAGGTAACTGCACCTGGACTCACATAGCTACATACATACATACCGTGTCGCCGCACATGTACCGCCAGCTCGTGGGCCGCGACCACCCCGAGTTCATGACCAAGCGCCAGCAGGACGCGCACGAGTTCTATCTGCACCTGCTCACGCTCCTGCAGGTAACTGCACCTGGACTCACATAGCTACATACATACATACCGTGTCGCCGCACATGTACCGCCAGCTCGTGGGCCGCGACCACCCCGAGTTCATGACCAAGCGCCAGCAGGACGCGCACGAGTTCTATCTGCACCTGCTCACGCTCCTGCAGGTAACTGCACCTGGACTCACATAGCTACATACATACATACCGTGTCGCCGCACATGTACCGCCAGCTCGCGGGCCGCGACCACCCTGAGTTCATGACCAAGGGTCGACGCGAGATTCGAACCCGAGACCTCACCTTTGTAATTGTAGTACAACTATGTTACCAAGGAAGAGCTATTTACCAGAATTTAATATAAAAGAAACAAGTGTTGCAGTTTTTGGGCTGTCAATAGATAACTTAAAAATACGCATACATACATGCCATTTAAAAATTTACAAAAAGGTTAGGACAACCACATTTCGCGTTGTGGGGGTGAGCTCATTGCCATATCGAGTATAAATCCCTAACCCCATGCCGATACTGAATAGTTTTATTAACCCATTCAACACATGTAACGTATAATTCCAGCGTCACAGTCGTCACAAGCCGAACCCGGCGGATTGCCTGAAGTTCTCAGTGGAGGAGCGGCTGCGTTGCTCGGAGTCTGGCTGCGTGCGCTACAGCGCGCGGCCCGAGCACCACCTGCCGCTGCCGGTGCCGCTCGCTGCAGCCGCCAACGTGCCGGAGCTCGACCAGTACGAGCAGACGAGGGCGCAGGCCGAGGCCAGTGGGCAGAGGCTGTGAGTAACAGCATACTTATACCTTACAGCACAGATTCGGTGTCATTTGTGATTCCATCCATCATCCATCCATCAGCCAAAGGAAGTCCACTGCTGAACATTGGCCTCCCCCAATGATTTCCACAGAGACCTGTTGGAGGCAGCCTGCATCCAGCGACGTCCCGCGACCTTTACCAGGTCGTCGGACCATCTTGTGGGTGGACGTCCTACGCTGCGCTTTCCGCTACGTGGCCTCCATTCGAGCACTTTCCGACCCCATCGGTCATCAGATCTCCGCGCTATGTGCCCTGCCCATTGGCACTTCAACTTGCTAATCCGGTGGGCTATGTCGGTTATTTTAGTTCTCCTACGGATCTCCTCATTTCTGATTCGATCTCGTAGGGAAACCCCGAGCATAGCCCTCTCCATAGCTCGTTGAGTGACTTTGAGCTTCCTAATAAGGCCCATAGTGAGAGGCCACGTCTCGGTGCCGTAAGTCATCACTGGCAACACACAACTATCGAAGACTTTCGATTTAAGGCACTGACGTATTTTGGACGAGAAGACGTCGCGTAGTTTCCCGAACGCTGCCCAACCGAGTTGGATTCGACGATTGACCTCTTTCTCGAAGTTGGACCTGCCTAACCGGACCACTTGTCCTAAATAGACATATTCGTCAACAACTTCAAGAGTCGAGCCCCCAACACCGATGGGGTGGGCACAACATGGACATTCGACATGATCTTCGTTTTGTCCACGTTCATTTTAAGACCCACCTGTTGGGAGACTCGATTGAGGTCTTCGAGGCATAGTGCTAAGGTCTTCCAGCGATTCTGCCAAGACTACAATATCGTCGGCAAACCGAAGGTGAGTGATATACTCGCCGTTGATGTTGATGCCGAATCCTTTCCATTGCAAGAGCTTGAAGGCATTTTCCAGCGCGGCAGTTAACAGTTTTGGAGATATGACATCTCCCTGTCTCACGCCTCTCTGTAGTGGAATAGCCTTCGTACTCTGATCTTGTACTCGGACCGACATGGTGGCGTTGTTGTATATACACTTCAACACTTCGATGTACCGATAGTCGATATGGCACCGCTGGAGAGACTGTAGCACAGCCCAAGTCTCGATCGAATCAAAGGCTTTCTCATAGTCCACAAACGCTAAACAAAGCGGCAAGTTATATTCCTCAGTTTTTTGTATAACTTGCCGAAGCGTATGGATGTGGTCTATGGTACTAAAGCCTTTTCGGAAACCGGCTTGTTCGGGAGGCTGGAAGTCATCAAACCTGCCTTCGAGACGATTTGTGATGACCCTCGAAAACAACTTATAGACATGGCTCAGGAGCGAGATGGGCCTGTAATTCTTCAGCAAAGTGTTATCACCATTTTTGAAGAACAGTACCACCACGCTCCTGCTCCATGCCTCTGGCGTTGAGCCCTCGAGGAGAACGGAATTGAAGAGCCTCTGAAGGACTTTCAGTACCGGCGTTCCGCCCGCTTTCAGAAGCTCTGAAGTTATTCCGTCCTCGCCCGGCGCCTTGTTGTTTTTAAGTTGCTTCAGGGCCATCTCAATCTCACACAGGCTGATGTCCGGGATATCATCGCTAAAGTGTCGGATCAACTCGGCTCTCGGGTCTTCGGCCGAGCTAACAGCAGGTTTGGCAACCGAGGTGTAAAGCTGTCCGTAGAACCTCTCGATCTCCCTTAATACCTCTGCCCTCGTCGATACCACGCGGCCGTCTTCCGTCTTCAGCCTAGACAACTGGCTTTGCCCAATAGACAAGTCTCTTGCAAACACTTTGGAGCCTCCGTTCCGCTCAATTGTCTCCTTAATGCTCACAGTATTGTGAGCACGGACATCGTGTCGCAAGGACTTCCAGATTTGTCTATTGAGCCGCCGATATGCTTCGGCGTCAACGGAAGACTGCAGCGCTAAAGATCGACGTTCGGCCATGAGGTCAAGAGTGTGGATCGGGAGTTTTTGTGGTCTATCTCTACGGCGAGGTCTAAAATACTTAGATCCCACCGTATGGACAGCTTCTACCAAACCGCTGTTTAGCTCGTCCACTGCAAGGTTTTCTCCTAGACAATCAAAGCGATTTGTCAGCTCGAGTTGAAAGCTCTCGGGGTTTTGGATATGGGCGCGAGTAGGTCGCAGCGTAGATTTCATCAAGCGACGCCTTTCCGATTGGACATTGATATTCAGTGTGCTCCTAACCATTCGATGATCACTGCCGGTTTTCACCCTGTTGATCACAGAGACATCTCTGAATATCCGTCTATTCGTCGTCAAGATGAAATCTATCTCGTTTCTCGTAGAACCGTCAGGACTCAACCAGGTCCATTTCCTGTGAGGCGGCTTCTGGAAGAAAGAGTTCATCGCAAAGAGTCCCTCTTTCTCCAGAAAGTCGGCCAGCCTCTGACCCCTGGGGTTCCGTTGCCTATGTCCAAATTGCCCCACTTTCAACTCTGCATCGCTTCTCTTGCCCAACTTTGCGTTGAAGTCCCCCATAACATCTACTGGTGGTAGGTCTCTCATATGTGAGAGGCCATCTGGGTAGGTACCACCGCAATGTCTATTTCTACCGTGAAACAACACTGCGTAAGAGCACTGTTGTGTTTCGGATTGAAGGACATTGTAGCCAGAGTAACTACTGGACATATTGAGACTTAACATCTTATGTCTCAGGATGGCGAGCGCAGTGGAATTTTGCTACTGTTTATGAGCGGTCGTATCGCTTACCATCAGGCGAACGGCTTGATCGTCTCGTCATTTATTGCAATAAAAAAAAATTGAAGTAGGTTTTGGAAGTATGTATGGCCCGACTTATGTCCTCATACATCTCCTCTACTTCTTCATCTGGGTGTGTCGAGGTCGGCGCGTATACCTGTATGACCTTCAACGAATATCTTTTGGATATTCTGAGTATAAGGTATACTACCCTGTTCGACACACTTTCGATGGATACGATGTTGTTGATGAGAGACCTGTGGACGAGAAATCCGACACCTCCTCGGGACTGTTGGTCGTCCCCCCGGTAGAAGAGCAGGTTACGAGACTTCAGGGTTATCGTATCCTCCCCGATTCTTCGGACTTCCGATAACCCCAGAATATTTATTTATTTATTTATGCTTTATATACATAGTTGTATACAGGCGGACTTAATGCCCGAGGCATTCTCTACCAGTCGACCTTTGGATGGTGCAGAGAGTGAAATAGTAGGCGCTATCCCAGTGTAACCCGCTCCATTCTTCTTCCAGTTCGACAATCTTCTCGTCTGTCCTCAATGTGCGAATGTTGTGTGTTACCAGGGTCAGTCGTCGTCGGGGGTGGTAGCCGGGGCCAACCCGGGGATTCTTAGCACCCCCTGCCCCACCGTAACCATGACTGCTACCATAGCCAGGAATAGTGGGGCTGCCGGGGACTGGGGGCCTGGTCTCAATATGTGTCGCCATTAAGGGGGGTATTTGCCAATACTCGCCACGCTTGGCAGGCGGGTTGGCGAGCGCAGTAGGGGACTGGCGTTAATGACGCTGCTGCCCGCCATTAACCGGGGAAAGGAAATAGGATTTGTGGGTAGAGGATGTTATAGGAAAGGAGAGTATGGCCTGAGGGAGTGGATACTGCAGTCACGGACGGGAAGTTAAGGTGACTGCAGTAGCTCGGGGGCCGAGGTCGCGTACTCGTAGCACCTATACTAGGGCAGGCCATGACCACTAGATAGGAGCATCCCTGACCATCATTTGTGATTGAGTTGGTTTAATTTTTAAATTCCCGACGTTTACCTATCCTATATAAAACCTATCTTCGGTATGTATTTATTAAAATTATAAATTATGACAGCCTCCGTGGCGCAGGTGGTTAAACGCCGCCTGTGAAATGAGAGGCCGTGGGTTCGATCCCCGCACCGAGAGAAATGTTTGTGCGGCCCACAAATATTTCCTTCAGGTCTGGGTATTTGTGAGACCGAAAAGTCTCTCGTAGTTCCTGATACCCACGACACAAGACTCGATCTTAGTATGGGGTCAGGACTATGTATGCGCCTGTTGAGTGTTATTTATTTATTTTATTTATTTATGAAGTAAATGCTTTCTTGGGTTTACGCGAATGTTACACATTGAACTAAAACTATTTTCTATGGGAATTTAATAAATGTGAAAATTTAACCAAATTCTCGACAAAACGCGTAAAAGATAGTTTCATTTCCATATAAGTTTGTAATCTGCTCTACATGAAAATTGGATAGCATAATATGTAGAATTTCTTGTTGTGTAATCAAAACTGTTTAAATACCATTCCAAGAAGTGTTTACAAGAATAACTGAATCTAAATTAGATATAACATTTTCATGAATTTCATTAAGTAATTTTCATTATTAAAATATCATTTTCACTACATCATGTGAGGAGTGTAAATATTAGTAAAAGATCATTAAGTTTACCCACATATAAATAATTGTATGTGTGCCAGCTCATAACTTCACGCACGCACGTTAACAGATAGTGTTTGATCTGATTTAGCAATTAGGCATGTATCACCTTAATATATAAGCATAATTAGTACAGTAAAAAAACAGTCTCATTCAGAGTCACAGTGAGACTCACTACATCTTTTGTTTCCATTTTCCATCCTGGCCTGACTACTGACAAATATGTATTCCAGAGACCCGTCGCTGATGGTCCGGCCCCACATCCCGTTCCAGGCGTGTCTCGAGAGCTTCATGAAGGAGGAGACCATCGAACAGTTCTTCAGCAGCGCCGTCAACAAGAAAGTCACTGCGCACAAGTAAGAACAATAAATTCAAAAAAAACTTCACTACCATCAACTAAATCAAGTTTTTAGACCTTCGCAGTTGGTTTCTAACCAACTTAGAGAAATTAGGGATCGGGTTCGATCCCGGCAAAAATACTGTTACCTACAAATATTTGGTTTGCATATTTTTTAAAGATATTTGTTTTGGAACCTAAAACTCTATTGTGGTTTCCGATTCTCACAAAACAACATTTGTACCTTACTGTGGGTTTTTTCCTGGTCGTCTTAACTAGCAGAAGGATTTTATATTTTTTTTATTTTACATATTGAGACTTAACATCTTATGTCTCAGGATGGCGAGCGCAGTCGAATATTGCTACTGTTCAGGAGCGGTCGTATCGCTTACCATCAGGCGAACGGCTTGCTCGTCTCGTCATTCATTGCAATAAAAAAAAAACTCTATTGGATTAGTGAAATGTTTATATTATTTAAATCATAGTGTTACTTATCTGCTGTCAAAAAAATTACATAATATGTAGATAATTTCAAAACTTATTTTAGTCATCGAATGTTTTGTCCCTTTCGGACGACTTTTGAATTCTGTTTGAGTGAAGAAAACAAAACATTCGATAGCTAAAATAGATTTTAGAAGTATCTATGAATAAGAAAATAACTAAATTATATTTATTTATTTAAATCCTTATTGTTCACAAACTTAACAACAACTTAACTTTTTTATGTGTACAATAAAGATTTAAAATAAATAAATAAATAAAAATAACTATACAAAAACAATAATAATAAAAGTACAGTGTGAAAAAGACAAATTGATTAAGTATTTAGATTTGGCACACGAGGTTACCGATATGTGGGATGTGGACTCGAACAGTTATCGTCCTGATTGTTGTTTCTGCACATGGATTGATGCCAAAGAGCTTCGACCAACATCTTCAGAGGCTCTCAATTGGTCGTTGGGTCAAGAGTCATATACAAAAGGCGGTGTTGTTGGACACAGCACGCATAGTGAGAAGGTTCTTCACTTTGGATCCCTAACCGCCGGTGGCTTGGGTCTTGAATCCCGCCACCCGAAGGGTCATTACTTTTTTATATTTTAATACGACATATTGTTTGTTTTTTTTTTAATATGATTTGTAAAAATGTAAAAAGGAATATTAACGAAATACAGAGAAGTAAATTACAGTGTAAATAATACATTAATATACTATTGTTTTATCAGAATAACTCGTCTGGCGACGTTCCCCGACTACCTGTTGATACAGTTGAAGAAGTTCACCATCAAAGAGGATTGGACGCCCGCCAAACTCGACGTCGCTGTCGACATGCCTTGGGAGGTTAGTGTCTTATATACATACATACATATATACATAATACACCCAACAGTCACATACATAGTTCTAACCCTCACTAACATACGTCTTATGTCATTATTTAATGTAATATAAAACTATTGGAATTTATGTCGTATTCCGATCACCTGTGTTTGAACATCCTTTGGCAAAAAATTAGAGCCATGCCGTCCCGGTGTGCGCTGGTCTGAGAACATCATACTTCATAGTCATGGGACAGAGTATATTTCCTTAGCTAATCTCAATCAAAAATCATCACTAAAGCCTTCAATTGAGATGGTTTTCCGTGAGATGGAAAGAGTTAATGAAAATAAAATACCTTTCAAGCTGACTCACCATACCATCACCATGATGTCAGAATATTTAATTCTGTATTCCAGGTAGACCTAAGTTGCCTGCGCGGTCGTGGCCTGCAGCCCGACGAGAAGCCGCTGCCCGAGGCGCCGCCCGAGACCCCCGCGCCCACATACGATGAAGGACTACTCGCACAACTTGTCAGTATCTTTATCATGTCTACTGTATTGTATCAGCCCGTAGTATACAGGGTGATCTTCATTATGTTTACTGTACAGTATCAGAACGTATTATAAAGGGTGGTATTGATATATGATACTAAATTTAAACCACATGTTTATAATCACTCCATGTAACATAATGTCGAGTTTGGAAAAAACTGCCTGGTAGTTTTGACAAAAATCGTGATTTTAGTTTTCAAGCTTGACCAACCCATATAGGTACGGTCCTTTTACCAATCAAAACTGAACTGAAATCCAGCTAAGTGATAAAAATACTCGTACTACCAACATCTCACGTGTTCCCTCCTTCCTACAATCCTGGGTCCTTCCGCCGTAGTGTGAAGAGGCACCTTAGCAGGCCGGCATAATTGTCTCCATTGACATGGGACTGCCGTCCGATGCCAATGGATACTCTGCCTGGGCGGCATTTGCGCTTACCATCAGGTGCAATGCCGCCACTATGTCGGACGATTATAAAAAAAAATCTGACCAAAATCGTATAAACTTAAATCACAATTTTTTATAAGAATCCATATCCTATTTTGTACTGTGTAACTTAGAGTGATGAGAAACATGTATGTTCAATTAAATATCCATATGCCAATTTTACTTGTATATCCCATTCCATGGGACGGTTTTCCTCTAAATCGAAGGTACAATGGCCTGGGGTTAGAACGTAAGTGTCCACTGCACTGGCCTAGTGGGGGTTGGTGGACTTTACACTGCATAAAAATTTTACAAATTGCTATGGTATGCAGGTTTCCTCATGATGTTTTCCTTAACCACAATAATGTGTGGTGATAGACTATCAATACAACGTGTAACAGGATTAATTCACAACCTCAGACACCCCAACTTTAAAATATTATTGCAATCATAGTTTATGCTTTGAAATGGTACTACCATAATTACAAAATCTTTTATTTATGAAATTAGTAATACCAAATGTAGGCACTTAACATGGTTACCTTACGAGTTACAAATAAGAGTGCACTACTACACACGCTCGCGGACACGCACACATGTACACAAGACCCATTCACACGAGTACCTAACGTCGAACGCCGCGCCGGCAGAAACAGCTGACAATAAACGAATACAAATTACGTATGTAACTGATTACTTGGTGGCTTGGTAAACAAATTATTATTAATTTAATATGTAAGCATAACATTTATGTTTTGACTATAAAATCTAAATATTTTACTTACAAGATATAATTCGTACGAACCCAACATAAGACAATATTTTGCATGAATCGGCTATAAAATATTATTAATTTCACTTCCGCTAAACTTAGTTCCTACAGGCCGGCAGGATACGGGCGTCATTTATTTTGCATTACTAATGAATAAGATAATAAGATAACGCAATATCTAACAACGAAGACTAGATTGGGAATCACAACACAAAAAATACAACAAAATTAACTTACGTGTTACATGGCACTCATGCGGCGATTTCTTTTTAAAATAAGTTCGAAATGTCCACCACCTTGATAGACTTTGATGCACATTTGCGTAATTTATCACGTAATTTATGTAAAACTTCAGTGTCACTTTTCACTTTTAGGAAGGCTGCCACTATTCTACTTTTTAGTTCCTCCACATTAGTACTTTCACTGAAGTATACCGATAGAGATTTATTACGTCCCCACAAAAAAAGTCAAGAGGCGTCAAGTCAGGTGACCTAGGAGGCCATTGCATAGGTTCGCCGTGACCTATCCAGCGCTCTCCGAACTCAGCATCGAGATACTGTCGGACACTACACTGGTGCCGTGCCTGTTGTTAAATTGTCCTGCCTGCCAATGATACATTATCACTACAGAGTGCGGAAGTTCTCACCATTTCAGTGTATTCAATATTCGAATACCGAAAAGACATCGCGCGCGAAAGTTGTCGAAATATCTACTTAACACTGAAACACAAGTAGACACAGATAACTGCGGTGCACGACTAGATTTTTTTCACATTGTCGGTGCCCATTTAGGGATTGCAATAACGGGATATCCGACACACCGGGATTCCGCATACATTGTAGCAATATTATAAACCGAATTTAATCACCATTTAAACGTTCCGCGAAATTATTTTTCATAGAAATACCTACTTGTTGTTTCTTTTCATAGTGATTTTGTTACAATTTAATTTGTTTCATTTAAGTGCATGTATTGCGCGGGATTTGGATCGCCCGGTCTTGCAAATACCGGGAGTAATTTTTTTCGCGGCGCGGCGGCGCGGCGCATCCCTATAACCTTTTGATGTACCGCCGCGCGCGCCGTCGCGTCGTTTGTCGGATGGATCAAATTGCATTAAACAATAGCTGCATCCTGCTCTATCTAGTTGTAGTTAAATGTGCGGAAAAGAGAATATGATAGTTATTATTTTGGTAGCTTATTACGTTTATTCAGGCCTATCGTGTGCGTTTGATTAATGATTGATTGCTTAAATAAACTTTATGACTAGCGAAATAAAGTTCATTTTTGTTCATGATGTAGTTTATTAGAGTATTCGTTTAGTGATTCATTTAAAAATGATCTTATGTCCTGGAGTTACGTTTCAATTTCGTTTGTTCGGAGTACTAAATGAAAGAGTGTCTGTAATTTACTTGGTCTTAACTAATTATTTTGAAAAAAAATACCTACCAAAAAAAATGTAAATATCGGTTCAGTAGCTGATTCTGAACGTACTACTTTCCGCTTTTACATTTAAATCTGTTACATGTTGTATTTTACTATTGACAAACAATCTAAATTGTGTATTCTGTGCAATTACCTGTACTAACTTCAGATCGGCCATGCTATACTATAACAGTTTCGACTCATTGGTCAATACAATATATTTCCCTGTTTAAAGCAGGACATGTAAGGCCCGTTTTGTATGTCTAATATTATGTATACTACACGGACCTTGTAGAGACTAGGACGAATTTCCGTGCTTTCCGGCGTTTTTGCCATACCTATTACTGGAATCAAGTGTAACAGCTCACATATTAGGTCCCATTTAAATGTAATAAGGATTTGATCCGTGGTGCTTTACAGCTGGCTTCTCCGGCTGTAAAAGTCTTTTTGCGAGGTTATTTACCTCTTTATTTCATTGCTTTGTCACCCGCTTTGCACGGAGGGAAGTGGACAATAATTTATTTCCAACTCCTCCTATTAATTTAACTTTCTGATTGATTTCGTTGCGGGTTAAAGACAAGTTAGACATTCCCGGAGACTCGCCGAGCTTCAATGCTCGGTGTCATTACATTGCGTGCCACTGTTGATCCTGGCTTACAGGAGTTGCAGTGGTGGGTGTGAGGGCGGGACAGTCTCCAGAATGTCTAATATTAAGAGCGTATACACCTTGCGCGCAAAGTCAACTATAGGTATTTCTTCGTTAATTTCACGCACACATAAGCGACCAAAGCTGTGTGCGTAGAGCTGCCGCGTCGGCTCGCTATACAATCGGCTCAAACAACTTTGATCCGTGCGCTTCAAATATTCAATTGAAATGTAACTGTAATATAATATCATAAAAATATTTTATTTGCATTATAAGTAGACAAATATTACTGTGCAAGCAAAGAATAATACAAATTTTGGATACTAATCATATTTTCGTTATTATTACATTGTTAAGTTGCATTGAAATCAGTGTTCAATCAGTATACACTACGGACGTTTTATTAATCATTTCGTGTTCGAACACATAAATAGTGTTAGGGGCCTTACAACCCCTTACAATTACGAAATATATTTAATTTTATATTACAATACATAACATAATTTAGCCTCGGAATTACATCCCATTATATTACCTGAAACATAATTTATACTCACTACAAAATCATTGTAGGTAATATAAATATTTAACTACCAAAGTACTAAGATGTGGTAATCGCATTCCGCGCGTGGCTATTTTTACTACGCGCGGCATAATCGACTGCAGCCAGGCCGGAGCGACGAGCGATACGTCCTCCCTCTAGAAGGCCTTGCGGCGGTCTGATTTGATCCACGTCGGACAGCGTGTTTTATAGTGGTTTTTAAAATATTTGTAGAAAACATGAAAACTAATTTTGTTGAAATATAAATATGGTAATTTATTGATAAGATGTTCTTCTATTGTAATATGCAATTGCTATAAAAAATTATGTACGATAAGTTAGTGAAAAAAAATATGTTCTTGACGAGAGTTTCTGAACAATTTCGCATTGTTTAAATTTTTATTTTTCAGGAACTAAACAGTAAAAGATTATTTTTCTCAGCAAAATCCCTCCATAAGGGTCTTATTAGTCTGATAATATTTTTATTTTCATCTTATATTTAGTGGTTTCGGATATCTTAAGCTTCTAAATTGCCATTTAAAGCCTAAATAACGAAACTTGTGTTCAGTAATCCGTATAGTACTCACAAATTATCCATCAATCTATAATGTTTTCCACCAAAATCCCTAGATGACAACCTTTTCTAAAATTAGTAATAATTATTATTCCTTTAAATTGTTTATTGGTGGCTATTAACTCATTTGAAAAGTCCTGTTTTTAAGCCAAAAAGCGCGTGCAGGGTATAAACGCTCTTAAGCATGTATAAATTGTTCTGATTTCCAGTTGGACATGGGCTTCCCGTTGGAGGCGTGCAAGAAGGCGCTGTACTACACAAACAACTCGGGCATGGAGGCCGCCTCCAACTGGCTAATGGAACACATGACCGACTGGGACTTCGAACACAAGTTCGAGCCCCCGGGTGCGCCTGCCACTGGTAAGTATTATTTAAAAAAATATTATGGGTAACAAGCTTCAATAAATCATAAATATACTGGTAGAGTTCGACATCAACATTTGTATACTTCGAGTTTGAGCTGGCCAAATATCTCGTAAAACAGATAAATGTGTTTTCGAGTGGAGGCCGATTCTGGGCAAATGTAATGTGAGACGTCTTCTGGCCAGATGGCGAGACGTCTTGCACAAAATGGCCGAAAGCTACTGAATGTATAAAGAAGCAAACTGGGCTCTGTGGCATACCTTGGGAGAGGCCTATGTCCAGTAATGGACTGCAATGGAATGATGATAATAAATATTGCGCCCGGCCCATATTAGTTGTTAGTGTCATATAAAATTTGGGTAAGTCATAGCTTTTTACAATGTAATTTTCATTTTCATTAAAAAATATATTCAGTCATTTGTCAATTGTGAATAAATCAAACCATTTAATTTATTTTTAAATCTCCGCAATTTATATTAGATAATACTTGAACCATGCAACCATATTTGTGTTATAATTAACATTATATGATATTCCAGCGGCACCAGTAGACGAGTCGAGCGTGCAGCAGATAATGAGCATGGGTTTCGGTCGCGGCGCGGTGGTGCGCGCGCTGCACGCCACGGCGGGCGACGTGGGCCGCGCGCTCGACTGGATCTTCAGCCGCGCCGACCAACTCGACGACGACGCTGCAGCGGCGGCACCAGCGCCCAAGCCGGACCGCACGCTCGGCTGCAGGGATGGACCGGAGAGTGCGTACAGTACACTCAGTACTCACCCTGCATAACCCTGCGACTGTCATAAGCGCCATATTGTGGCCTTGATTTAAAATATACCCTATTTCAATGAAATTAGGCTGCTTTATTGCTTGAAATCCGAAAAGCCACAGTACGGCTTCCGATACAGTCGCAGGGTAGTAATGGCAATCATTGCTATTTCAAATTAACATCATCATATTTTTTAAGCTTTAGCATGCTCTATATATATCTGTTATTGCTAATTAAAATTGACCCCAGAGAATTTGTAAACAAAACAACTGGCCATATATTATAACAACTTTACACCTCCAAAATTTCACACATAAAATTGAATATTCAGTTTCTTATTTAAATTGATTCGTAATAAATCACTCCTTGATATATTACAATATGAAATTGTATATAAATATTATCCGATCGGCTTTGAAAATCACTATAGCAAATCGAAAAATTTGACTTATTTATATAACTGGTGAAATGTTATTATCGACTTCACTTGCTATTTGTGATTGCTATTGCTATTTATTCCAACACTATTGTATGATCACTGTATTGTAAACTTATTTTCAAAAGAGCAACATTTCTTGCCCGTTCTTCTCTGAAAACAGCCTTGTGAACCAGATGGTAGCGGAAAAAAAATGTAAATCTTAATAATGTATTTTAATTTTATGGATTCAATAAATAATTCATTTCATTTCAGTACATTGTTATATCATAAAATGTGTCACTAAAAACTATTTAAGGAACCTTGTGAAGGAACACTGTCACCCAAAATACAGGCCAAGACTAGTTTGGGTGCCAGGGGACCAAAACCTTTGTTGTTGTACAAATTAGCTTGGGAAATAAATAAAAAAAAATTATCTTACTCAGTAATATGATGTCAAATCCACGAGAAAGAAAGTGGTGATAATATTAAATAAATAACACCCAACAGTCACATACATAGTCCTGACACTAAGATCGAGTCTTGTGTCGCGGGTATCAGAAACTACGACACTTTGCGGTCTCACAAACACCCAGACCCAAAAGAAATATTTTTGGGACGCACAAACATTTCTCCCGGTTCACAACTACTTAGAATAATACAATTTATTTTAATAACCTATATTAGACTCCCTAACAGTTCATTTTTGTTACAGAATACAAATTGATAGCTTTCATCTCTCACATGGGCACGTCGACGATGGTGGGGCACTATGTGTGCCATGTGCTGCATGAAGGACGCTGGGTGATATTCAATGACAATAAGGTAATAAACGCAAAATTCACATCTTATAAAGATAATCTGATATTAATTTAAAGCTCAACTTTAGGTTAAAAATTATTAGTTTAGGTTTATTGCAGTGATTGGCCAGACAAGCACGCCGTTCGCCTGGTGGTAAGCGATACGACCGCTGAAACAATAGTAAAATAAAACAACACCGTGAATTACATAGCAATGCTTGGCATTCCACTGCGCTCGCCATCATGAGACAAGATGTTAAGTCTCAATAAGTCCAGTAGTTACTCTGGCTACATTGCCTTTCAATCCGCAACACCACAATGCATTTACTGCCGTTTGGCGGGAGAAATAGACATTGCGGTGCGGCCTCTCACATATGAGAAACCTACCACTAGTAAACAGGTATTGAACTTAACCCCTTCGATCAAACCATCATGATCAACAAAATCATTTAACAGCTTTTGTTGTGAAACTGATAAGTTCCTTGGAGTATCTGATACCAGTGTTGCTGAAAATTACAGTGTATTAAATTATTTTATTTGTTTCAGGTTGCACTATCAGAAAATCCGCCCAAAGACCTCGGCTACCTATACTTATACGAAAGGCTGTGATGATAATGACGTAACATTTGTACCAAAAACTCGCCGATTTGGATGTACCATATAAGGAATTTGTGTATTAGACTGCATTTTTGTACGTTAAGAGATTTTTAAATTAACAAATTTTAGGCTATATTTATTTTATAGAAATGAAATTTTTAAAGATCCAAAATAGGTTATAATAAAATTTGATGTACGGCTAGTGTACCGTAGAAGTTGTATTTTTGGTTGCATATTATGTTTGGAATGGTGCGATGGAGATAGTGTAAGATGTTTTTGAGTAGTTAAATAATTATCTACTATAAACTGGGCCCGTTCACATCAGTTAGTGACTGACATTGTCGAGGCTTAGTGGATGAGCTGTTGTTCCCTGTTAGTATCTGTAGATGTATACAATAAGTCTGTCGTTTGGAGGAGAAATAGGTAACTACATGTATTTGGCTCAATTCTTGTTATATTGGATCTCTGAACATTGTTGACATGCTTAAACACCAATGATAATACACATTTCCCTTATGTATGTTTATAAGGAAATTAGATAAGAGAATGTTAAATAAAATTACAAACATCCCCAAACAAAAATGCCGTTTGCTAGACACTTCAGCTGAATTGAACTGAATAAATGTAGTTTCCTTGAGCTGCATCTATTGATTGTGGATGCGTCTGCCTGTTTAACAATATCCCGGTAAAAATAATAACAAAACTGTCATTCAATGTGTGTGCGACTTCCAAATTGGTTGATTTTATCAGATTGTGATATGTACTTGGGCATTGTGAAACAGGTCCTAATGCATTTTTATGTAACTACTCTAAGTTGGTCCTCTTGCATAGCAATAATCTTGTAATAATGAAAATCATTCACACAACGAAACATTGAAATAAATTATACTAATAAATGTGCTCTCTTATTCTATGTTTTTGTTTGTTTACAATCCCTTATTAATTCAACAGAATCCAATAGCAGAGATATCAGAAGTTTTTCACAATTATGTATTAAAGTCAAACTTCTTTAGCACTGTTGCGATTTGAAACGATAGTACTAAAAGAATATTCAACGGAATATCAAACTGCACTAGTTTCTAAAACATCGATATCAATAATTAACGTGACTTAAAATGACTTGAAATTAGATCTGCAGTCTGCTCACGCCATAAACCTTAAAGAATCTCTCCACTCAATTCTAAACAATATTTTCCCTACCTTCTTTTAACATAAATCATCCTACATGTAGTTCCCCTTATCCATGCTCCGCACATCTTTAGCATTCGTTTTTAACTCATTTCCTCTTTAGCACTTACGTTGTCATCTCTTTCACACAACCACATTCTATTGGTAATTAATCTAACGTTTGGAAGACGCTGATTGGTCCTCGTTTTCTAACTCGCTTCCTCTTTAGCACTTTCATTTGTCATCTCTTTCACACAACCTCATTCTATTGGTCATTTACTAACGTTAAGAAAACGCTGATTAGTCCTTCGGTGTTGGTGGGCGTGACTTTCACTGGTAGGAGGCATTAGGTGTAGCCAATAGGAAGTTAGTTCTTCTAATATGAATAAAGATATCTCCACCAAGTTTATGCGGTCCTGGTACATCAAAGGACAAATTGCTGTTATTGTAGCCTTAACGGAAAAATTCATCTATCCCTCCCTCCTCCATCATTATTTATTTTTGCAAATAAAATATGATCTCCGTCAATATCATGCGCTCCTGGTACTAAAATAACAGCTTCGTAGCAAATAAAGGCAACCAAAGAAAGGAAGGTTTTGATAAACTTAGGTATGTCATAAGCGAATATTTTCAAAGCACAAAAAGTACTAGGGCGACAGAAATAGAAAGAGGTTACCGTAACTACATTTCTAGCTGCAATAATTATAAATCTACCCGGAGTTACTTATTAAAGATATTATGTCATCAATTCAGTAAGTATAAGGAGGCGATTCCAAACCATCTTGGAACTAAAAGTGATACAATTTTGCAGTAAAATATAAAATAATTTTTCAAATACAAGGTAAATTTGAATATGTAGAATAGTAATGATTTTACTAATATTTTATCATGCTCATTACTTTATATTTCTCACATTCTACTGTAAGGCTTATTTTCTAATTTGTCGTGTGTAAATAACAGGGAGGTCACAACACTGGTCTGCAAGGAAATCCTTTTAAATACATATATTAGTATTTAGAATTTGATCTGCCGAATCTAGATATGGCTTCCTTTTTTTGCTTTATGTATATTTGTATATTTTTTAATGACTTTTTTCCATACATTTACTTAACTATTCTTGCAATAACACTGATTTATTTAATGTTAATCCTATTAATACATACAAACATGACTATTGGTAGATATGATATCGATTTTTTATTGTTTTCACAAATTTTACAGCTATATTGTTGTATAATAGTTATTTACATACAAAAATTGCATTATTAAGACGCGTTATACATATCTATACATATAAATAAAATTGAAGTGTCTGTTTTAAGAGTGAAAATAAAAAAAAATATCCTACTAAATATCGTTATACCGGGTATCTCAAGACTGCTACCGAAAACGAAGCCGGGTGGTAGTTTTAGTGGCTACAAACACAATGCAATTAAAAATTTCGCATAGAAACGCGACAATTATTTTTTATGATTTTTTAAATATCGTCATTTTTGGGTAGTAAATCCTTAGTTTTTGCTAAAATAATAATTTAAACTCATTTATACCTTAGAATATTTATAAATAAAAGGGTATACACTATTATTTTAGGAAAAAACGTATTTACCACCCAAATATGGCCATAGGAAAAAAAATAACAAAAAAAAAAATTGTCGCTTTTTATTGCCATTTTTTCTGTTGCATTGTGTCTGAAGTCGCTTAAACTACCACCCGGCTTCGTTTTCGGTAGCAGTCTTGATATACCCTGTATACACGATACCTGTGACGAAAATGATATTTAATATTTTTTTGTCTGTCTGTCTGTTTGTTCCGGCTAATCTCTGAAATGGCTGGACCGATTTTGACGGGACTTTTTTTGTCAGGTAGCTGATATAACAAGGAGTAACTTAGGGTACATTTATTTTAGAAAAGTTATTTTCTGTCTGTTTGTTCCGGCTAATCTCTGAAATGGCTGGACCGATTTTGACGGGACTTTTATTGTCAGGTAGCTGATATAATAAGGATTAACTTAGGCTACATTTATTTTAGAAAAATAAAGTAATGTTGCAATGCCCAAGTATTGTCCAGTACCGCGCGCAGCTCACGCGCATGCCACCACTGGGCCGTCACGTCGGGCGCCACCCACCACTTCTCCTACCAACGAATCAATATCACAATTACAAAATATTGTATATAAAGAAATTTTTCATTAAAGCTAATACAAACAACTGATAATAAATGATAATTAAAATTTCATCATTTGACTGAATAAGACGGGACATAAACCGGATATAAAGGGACGGGAAATATAGTCGACGGCGCGCGGGAAATACAGTTAGTACGCGAAATAATATGTTGTTGCCAAATCAATACTGGACTCAAAAGCTATCTGCACCCGGGCGACGCCGGGTCCGACCGCTAGTATTTCATAAAATCACTAAATTCGCACATAAAATGGTACACAAATACAAAAAGAGGAATTTTTGCAGACCCGTGTAATAAAAATACACATATTTGAATTGATTCTATATTATATTGCTAAGAAAATAACTACAACTGTAACATCTAAAGTCTGAACTTGAAACGGTCCGTCCACTTTGGCACTTTCTTCATGAATATTGTCTTCTCATCAAAGTATGTGTTGAATTTCTTGTAGTCACGCCTCTTTGTAGGATCTCTCTTGCAGTTTTCTGGCGTTAGACTGATCATAAGTCCTGTAATACAAATATATATCTTATGACTAACTCGTCAGTATAGTCTATTCAGGTAAATCCTAATGCCGGTAATTTCGATAATCACTTTATTATTACCGCTAATTCCAATGAAAGAATCGGATTCTGGATTTGGCATTTTTGCAGTATACTTTAGTATTTTTTTTACTTTCAGGTAGGCACCACAAGTTTTATTTGTCATTCTTGTTGGGTAAAAGCTGACAAACAATCTCATCAACTCTCTAACAGCATCTCAACATCATTATCACCATCAAGTATTGAATCGTCAACAATTTTGCCCGATTATTTCAGCCCTGTTGAATCGGAGAGTAAATGTTTTATTAAAAATTGTTGTCATGTTGAAAGGAACCAAATACAATGTTCATTACGAAAACAGCTGCTTGCAATGCACAAATTTTATGTACCTCCTAATAATCGCCTTTGTAATTTCCACATTAAAAGCAGAACACAGGATTTATTTCTGAATAGTGCAAAAATTTTAACTTTGAATGCTTCAATGCATGTCAAATTCAGGAAATGTTGGCATTAAAAGATTAGAATAAAGATATTTATTTTGGGTAACTAAGTATACCCGTGGCCTCTCACTGTGGGCCTCAATAAAAGGCTCAAAGTCACTCAACGAGCCATGGAGCGGGCTATGCTCGGGGAGTTTCCCTACGAGATCGAATCAGAAATGAGGAGATCCGTAGGAGAACCAAGGTTACCGATATAGCCCATAGGATTGGCAAGTTGAAGTGGCAGTGGGCCGGGCACATAGCTCGTAGAACCGATGGCCGTTGGGGCCGAAAGGTTCTTGAGTGGAGGCCACGTACAGGCAAGCGAAATGTCGGACGCCCGCCTACAAGGTGGACGGACGATCTGACTAAGGTCGCAGGAAGTCGCTGGATGCAGGCCGCTTCCAACAGGTCATTGTGGAGATCCTTGGGGGAGGCCTATGTTCAGCAGTGGACTTCCTGTGGCTGATATGATGATGATGAAGTATACCCGATACACAAAAAGTAGGAAAAATATTCAGATTGATTTGATGAAAAAAATAATAAAAAACCTTTGTTTAGTACAGTAGAAATTTAATTTATATCCTATGGTAGCATTGTCCCTGAAACTGTATGAAAATGCCCAAATACTTTACAAAATGTCTGAAACCTCTATAGCAAGTCGTAATCTTAAATGATGTTAGGAGTGGATGATAAATTTCATAAAGAATAGTATTGATCATTAGAGGTGGAAAACTTAAAATTTACTTTACATGTTGAACATCCAAATATTCGAGTTTTGTTTGGTAAAGTAACCCCAGCCTTAAGTTATTGTAGGATTGTAATTAATTAATCAAACTTTTATTTATTAAACTTTACTCTAATACCATGTAAATTTATTTTTGCTTATATTTTGTTCTATCATTACAGTTCGTTTTTTTTTTTTCAAAATATACAATCACTATGTTTTGTCCCGTGTTTCATTCAGTTCAGTTCTTATTTTTGGCTTTTGCGTTATTACCACCCCGCAATTCTGCCAGTGTCAAGTTATATAAACAGAAAATGAAAATGAAAATTGTGGAGTCTATTTTCCAAGTCGACATAAACCTGCAACACACAGAGACGAACACATTTCTAACTATGGGTAAAAATGATAAATACATAGACAATTTAGTATAATACAAGAATATTATGTATATATATTTAATATTAATATTGTTAAAATTAAATTTTGGTACTATTAGTGTTAATACATTTATTTAATAAATTTATAAATGGAGTAGTAGTGAGGGTGAGAAGCGTTTTCATGCAGGTGGGACGGGGAATTTCTGGAGGGAGAATTTCATAAAGTGGGAGGCGTAAATTAGGGCAGCTAAAAAATATATGGTCCAGGTCGCCCTCATCCAATCCACATTCGCAGAGGGAATGATCTCGAATTTTGATTTTAGCCAAGTGAACTGGAGTGCAGCAATGGTTTAAGCGCATCCGACATATTATTGAGGAGGAGGATTTGTCTAGATGTGGAAACTTAAAAAACCATGGCTTAGGAGGGATTTCTGGTTGAATAGAGCCATAAAATTTTCCCTTTATGTTTTTAGAAGTTTCCCACTCCTTACTCCATGCTTCCATCATCCTCTCCTTCATGTTTGAACATACGTCAAGAGGGATAATTTGGAAGTGCTCAAGACAGCCAGAAATAACAGCCTGTTTAGCACAAGAGTCCACTGTATCATTACCTAAGATTCCCGAGTATATTTGGTAGCATTTAAAAAGATATTCTTTGATTTTGAGGATTACTGGAAATCTAGATTTTAATTTAAATGAGTTTGACGCAATAGATTGAAGACAGCTTTTGGAGTCTGAAAAGATAATGACATTATTTAACTTATGTGAAATTACAAAATTAATGGCTTCCAAGATTGCAATAGCTTCACCTCCAAAAACAGTGGTTACCGAAGGGCATTTATAGCTCAAAATAGTCCTATATGCAGGAATCCACACTGCAGACCCAACAGGACTGACATTTGATAGCTTGGAAGCATCGGTATATATTGATAGCCAGTTTGGGAATTCTGAAGACAGCCTTTGTTTCAGTAATTTAGCAGCTCCTACAGTGCCTTTCTGTATACCAAAATCTAAAAGTACTTTAGGTTGGAATGCCAGAGCATTGTATGGTAAAGAAAAAAAGAGATTGAAAGGAAATTGGAGAATTGGGTCAGTCAGGCGGGAGAATTTGATGAAGCTACGAAGTAAACAGGGTAAATCAAATATTGAATTGTAGCCTCTACTTTCTACAATATTAAGTAGGGAATTAAGTTTTGCAAGGAGAGGGTGTTGCGAATTTTGAGACAATTTAAATAGAAATTTATCTGCGATAAATTGCCTGCGCAGATATAGAGGAGGTTCCACGCATTCTACCTGCATTGCATTGATAGGGGAGGATTTCATTGCTCCCAAGATTAAGCGAAGGCAACTTGATTGAATTTTTGATAGCCTTTCCAAGGCTCCTTTGTTACCAGGGTCCAATAGAAAACAGCCATAATCTAGATAACTACGAATGATAGCATTATATAAAATTTTTTGGGTGAAGGGGTGGGATCCCCACCAAACACCAGACAAAGATCTAAGAATATTAATATTTTTATTGCATTTAGAAACTAAATATTCACAGTGAGAGGCTCCTGTCATTCTGGACTCCAACCAGATACCCAGAAATTTTACTTTATGTTCTTAAGGAATGGGCTCATTCTTCACAAATACGTTAATTAATGGAGTATTTCTACGCCTAGTGAATACCACTGTACTAGATTTTGAGGGGGAAAGTGAAAGACCATGATTACTCATCCAAGATTCAAGAGAAGACAAAGCGTCGTTAAGAAGGGAAGATGCATGATTCGGATTCTCAGAAGAGATGTAGAGCGCGAGATCATCTGCATATTGAAGGATTGAACAATATTGATTGACGGCTTGATCGAGATCTCGGGTATAAACATTGTATAAAATGGGACTGAGGACAGATCCTTGGGGTAAACCCTTCCACACAATCCTAGGATTTGATAAGGAATCCTGAGTTTTTATTACAATACTACGCTCCATAAGGAGATTGCAGATGAAATATGCCAGCTTGGCAGGAATCCTCAGCTGAACAAGCTTGTTCCTGAGGACTGGAAGCAAAACATTATCATAAGCAGACGTAATATCCAAGAAAACCCCAACTAGAAATTCATTTTTGAGGATAGCAGAGTAAATGTCGGTGGTAAGGATACCAAGACTGTCCATGGTGCTCATATCCTTTCGAAAGCCGAATTGAGAATCCGATAGTAAGTTATTATTTTCGAGATACCACTCCAGGCGATGTTTAATCATGTGTTCTACAATTTTTAATAAAACGGATGATAATGCTATTGGTCTTCGGCTATTGGGGTCAGATGGATTTTTTCCTGGTTTCAAAATAGGAATAATTAATTGGGTTTTCCATGCTTTCGGAATTTCCTGGGAATCATATATCAAGTTTATTAAATTTAAGAAATACTGATTGTTTTTTTCGGATGATTTTACAAGGAAGGAGTAGGGAACATTATCTAAACCAGGTGAAGAGTCAGAGAGACCCTCTAGAGCTAAATTAAGCTCATTGAGGGTAAAGGAATTATCAAAGAAAGAGGATGATGATGACGGAATTAACAAAGTGGGTAAGGTATCTAAATAAGGAACTGTAGGAGGAGCCAATTTATTAGCAAAGGCATCTAGCCAAGATGAAGGATCATTGGACTGGACACTCTCAATGCCAAATGAACCCCTATAACGTCTAATTTGCTGCCACACTAATGTAGACGGAGTTCTAGGAGACAATGATTCGCAAAAACTGCGCCATCCAAGTTTCTTTTTAGACTTAAACATTTTTTTTTGCTTTCGCCACTTTATGGCGAAAGTTAATAAAATTACTAATGGTCATTGCTGAATTATACATGTGTTCAGCCTCTTTTCTCTCTCGAATAGCAGACGAGCAATCTGAATCCCACCAAGGGGTTGAGATTTTAAAATTGTGTTTTTTTTTTTTGGGAATATGTTTGTTAGCACTAGATATAATAGCATTTAAATAATTTGAATATGATGAAAGGACATTGTTGTTATTAGGCATTTGAAGATTATTTATTGAATCGTCGAGACAAGCAGAGTAGGATTCCCAATCTGCATGGGAGACCCTGTACTTTAGGGTGGGGGTAAAATTAGTAGTAGGAATTACTCTATTTGAAATATTTAGTATAATAGGGAAGTGATCGCTGCCATGGGAAGAGGAAAGAATAGACCAAGACATAAGAGAAGATATGTTAGCAGAGCAGATAGAAAGATCCACTGCACTTTTAGGATTTTGAGAGGGTAGTACCCTACGAGTAGGTGACCCATCATTTAAAATGCACAGGTTCAAGTCATTGCACATGTCAATAAGGGAGCAACCAAAACCATCATTATGACTGCCACCCCAAGTCATGTGATGTGCGTTAAAATCACCCAATAGGATGATAGGAGGAGGAATAGATGAAATAATGTTACGGATGTCTTGGATTAAAGATATATTAGGGTGAGGGATATAAATTGCTATAATGGAAATATTTTCTACTTTAGCTGCAATTATGTTTATGTTAGCGCTAAAAGGAGGAAGAGAGATTTTAGAGAAGGTTAAAGAGCGTTTTATGAGTAATGCACATCCTGCATATCCATCAGATCTGTCATCTCGAAGACAAGCATAACCGGAGACTCTGAATCTCGATCCTGGTACCAGCCATGTCTCGGAGATGGCCAAAACTGAAGGGGAGAATTTCAATATAAGATGAATTATTTCGTGTTTTTTAGAGTGTAGACTTTGACTATTCCACTGAATTATTGTTGTTACTGGGTCCATAATTACTTAAAAGGTCATTTAAAGAAGAAAGTGTACTGGCAACGTGGGACGGTAAAGATGAATTATTTTGTGAGATAAAATTGATTATAATCTGAACAAATAAATTAAGAAGGTTCTCAAATTGATTGATATGAGGTGAGGAAGAAGAAGAGTTTAAAAGAGCACAACCATTAGGTTGGGAGGAGGGAGGGTCAGAAATGATTGATTGGTGTAAGGAATTGTCAAAAGATTTACTCAGAGGAGCTTTGGGACGGGGATTGGAAAATATGGTTTTATTATAGGATTGAGAGGAAGATATTTGTGGGGGGGAAATGGGGACTGAGATGGGCGATTGGGAAATAATATTAGTAGCAGGGTGTGATAATACCTCAGAAAATCTTTTTTTGGTTAAACGTGGATACTGTTTCTGAGCTTCCTCATATGATATGCTTTTCTCTGCCATTGTTTTTTTGATAGACACTTGCCTGTCATACTCAGGGCAGCATCTATTGTTGGCAAAATGATGCCCCAAGCATGACAAACAAGTGGCTTGATTTTCGGCAACATTACATGTGAGTGCATCGTGAGGTTGGGAACATTTAAAGCAACAGGGAGGGGATCTGCATTGGATTTTAACATGTCCAAAACGGCAGCAGTTCATGCATTGAATAGTTGGGAATTGATATGTTTCAATAGGGATAGAAGTATAGAACGAGTAAATTCTTTCTGGCAGGATCTGCCCCTGAAACGTGAGGACTACAGTTTGAGTAGGTGACCAAGTAGTTTCCTCATTATTAGTTATTTTTTTGCTAAGGCGGCGAGCCTTTAGTACGATGCCACATCCGTAGGGTAGGACAAGGCTCTCTACGAACTCATCCATGGAGAAGTCTACAGGGATATTCTTGGCAATGCCCATACGTGTGATGTTATGTGACGGTATGATGGCTGTATAATTGTTTTTAGAGAGAATTTCATTGCCCAAAAAATTATTTGCATCTGTTGCCGAGCAGAACTCGACAGAAATTTTGTTTCTGCCAATGCGTTTAACGCCATCTTGTTTGATATTTTTAATTTTATGTTTAAATAAAAATTGACCAAATTTAATGGGTCGTATAGATAACCCTGATGCGAGTTCCGGTTCGGATCTGGATACTTGCACGATGAAAGGGCCTTTGTCAGTATCGGAGTATGTGTTGATACCAATGACCAACTTAGGGTGTACAAATAGGCGCTGAATAGAGGCTGAGGCCGAGTCAACATCCGTTATTGTTTTTTTAGGATTTACATTGTCATCTGTTACTAAACGGCGTTTAGCAGACGACACTGCGGGAGGGACCAAAGGAACATGAGTATCCGGAGGGTCTGGAGGGTCAGGAGGATCTACCTCCATAATTGTAAAAAAAAGAAAAGTTTAGTAAAACAACAAAAATAGTTAGTAATAAATCTCACCACATATACCAGACAGACACACAACACAAAATTAGACAAATATTTAAAGAATCTACTTGGAAAAATCCAATAATATCAAAAAATAACAATTGTGAAATGACACTGACAGTTATCCCATCAAAGTCAAAACGCAAAGTCTCTCCCGTGTTTCATTGTGAAGTAGATTGATGATGACATCCAGCCCACTTGGATAAATCTTCCATTTCCAAATTTTTCAGTCAGCTTATTTAGGGGAGTAAGGTAGATAGACAAATATTATGTTTTATAACCATTCAAAGAAAAAGGTACAGGTACAGGTAGGGGCACTGTCCATAGTCAAGTTGGCCTTACTTTCTAGGTGACTGCAGAACTGAATGTCACGCAATATGCCAACACAAAGATTTCTGACACCGGCTGTGGGGCTTTAAGATTTAGGTGATATGATGAACAAGGATTTTTTTGGTTTATTAAAACAGTACATACCTGCTTTCTGCGCCATGGATACCATCTTTCCGATCTTTTTCTGCTGTCGTCTGCATAATCCTGTGATTCGTCGCGGCAACATGCATCCGTCGGACCTCACAAACTGGCTGAGGATGAGCACGTCTGTGTGTTTTACATCTAGACCTAATGCGCACATGTAACAAGGAGGCTTGTCAGACTTCACAGCGCTCAATTCCGATACATTTGAAGTAGAAGGCAAAGGGCCCAATTTTTCCGCCCTGACGAGTAACTCAGATCTTGGAGACGGCACAATCACAGCCTCAATGATCACATTTCCATTCTCGACCTTTTCTTTGACTGAAACAAATGTAATTATGAGCAAAATGACTTTAAAAATATGAAGAGGTTAGGACACTTAAAAAGTATGACTTACTCGCTTTAATATTTAAGTTTGGTGTGGTTGATATAGCGCGGACTGAGGTAGTATATAGTGTGTTTCTTGATACAGAAACAGCAGCTCTTACGAGAGCCGCCATGGTTATTATGTAGTACGTTATTTACGCAAAATGCAATGCAATTGGATTCACAGTTTGACAGGTGAAACGCCTGTCAAATACAAAGCTGTCATTTGTTTGTCATTAGTGTCAGGTCTCCGACATGCGGTGTATTTTACTCTTCCTCACCGCAGGCGGCTTAAAAGATTTTTTTCATTTGAAAGATTGTTTTTTTACTTTGTATATAATCTTTAAATAAAGATATTGTTCCATAAAATAACTTTATGACCGCTTTTATTTTTATTTGGTAGAATTTAGAATTTTACTTTGGCAATTGAAAAACGTTTTAT
The DNA here is from genome assembly GCA_009982885.2 of Hyles vespertilio. Taxonomy (NCBI): domain Eukaryota; kingdom Metazoa; phylum Arthropoda; class Insecta; order Lepidoptera; family Sphingidae; genus Hyles; species Hyles vespertilio. Next base: position 17,214,203 of record CM042811.1, read on the forward strand.
TTTTGCATCTTTTGTTTGTGTATATGTCATGTGGTAGTAATTTATTACGACAGCCCACAGCACACATCTAAAAAATAGCGGCAGTTACAAACTTTAAAAATATGTCTTTTTAATTGATATATTATGTAAATAATACCACTTTGTCTTCAGTTTTGAGTTTTAACACTAAAATGATAAACAAATTATATATATATATATATATATATTTTTATATTATAGGGGGCAACCGAGCATGCGGTTCACCTGATGGTAAGTGAACACCGCCGCCCATGGACATCTGCAATCTGCAACACCATAGGGCATGGAGATGCGTTGCCGGCCTTTGAGGTGGGAATACGCTCGTTTTTTGAAGGTCGCCAGGTCGTATCTGTCCGGGAATGATGCCGCTGGCAACAGGTTCCACAGATTTGTAGTACGTGGGAGAAAGTGCCGGGAAAAACGTACTGCATGTGTTTATTATTATTAACGTGAAAACGAAATATCTAAGTAACATATTAAATATATAAGTAACATACTATCACAAGTAAAATTTTTATATTGCGTTCATGGTATAAATTTTTCAGTTCATTATTATTGTGTCATATATCCTTGGGCAAAGTATATACCACAAGGCCTTTCAGCTTAGATTATACACTCGTCGACGAGTATATAATCTAAGGCCTTTCAGCTTGTTATAAATATGCAGATATATTTAACAGATCAATATAAATATAAATCAGATCAAATACATGCCATCTATATTTTATTCGCCGCTATTGAGTCGATAAATTTGAATAGTTAATAAAAACAATTTTATTTGTGTTAGCTTCGTAGTTCTACAATTGTGTGTAATTGTGGAAATATATAAAATAAAAAAAACATAAGAAAGATATTTGAGAAAAATCAATTAAGTGCAAATCTAGTAAGTAGTTGATAAAAATATTTTCTGCTTTTAACGACGAAAAACACCAGGTACTTTGGTAGTACAAAAACCGGATCTGAAACAAATATATTATGGATCACAAAATAATATGAAACAAAAACACTTAGTATGGATGGCATGTATTTATTAAACAACACACAATGATATAATTTCACAATACGGACTTCACATAAATACACGATTATATGAGAAATTATTTGATAAGGTACATACACAGAAATATTTAAAAAAAAAACAATCACATTGAGTGGTATTATTTAAAAAAATGGTGTGCGATTTTAGCAGAATGTATTGACTCTATTTTAGGCCAAGATTATTATATTATACCGGGTATCTCAAGACTGCTACCGAAAACGAAGCCGGGTGGTAGTTTTAGTGGCTACAAACACAATGCAATTAAAAATTTCGCATAGAACCGCGACAATTTTTTTTATGATTTTTTAAATATCGTCATTTTTGGGTAGGTAAATCCTTAGTTTTTGCTAAAATAATAATTTAAACTCATTTATACCTTAGAATCTTTATAAATAAAAGGGTATACGCTATTAATTTAGGAAAAAACGTATTTACCAACCAAATATGGCCATTTAAAAAAAAATAACAAAAAAAAATTGTCGCTTTTTATTGCCACATTTTTCTGTTGCATTGTGTCTGAAGTCGCTTAAACTACCACCCGGCTTCGTTTTCGGTAGCAGTCTTGATATACCCTGTATATAAATACAATTAGAATTTGCTCAGAAAACAAAACCACGTAGATTATACTTAAACAAGTATTTTTTGGTAGGTATTTCTTATTCGACACAAGATTATGGGTATCAGGTCGAATAATTTTGCCTACCTATGGACCTAGTAGTTAAGATACGTAGTTTCCTCTTCTATGCAAAACAGCACAAATCTTGCAAAATGTCATTTTATTGTATAACATACATAAAATCTTTTTCATAAAATAGACTGCTAAGCAGTAATGTATGTAACATTTCATAATTTTCAGGGCTTTTCAAGCTTTTTTTTTATCACAATAGAACCATTTTATTAAAAGTGTTTTTGCAATCTATTGTAGGAACAAGTACTATTTGCATGGACGGTATAAGCTAAGCATATTTTTGAAAATTGCAAAATGCATGTAAATGCATTTGTGTAACTTAAGCTTAAATTTACAAATAAATGAAATTGACATGAGATTTCTAATTTTGTGACTTATACAAATAAAAAATGGCCATCTTTAATTATTCTTGGCATCAAAACAATATAGCGCAAGTGTTAGTATTTAATTCTATTTTCTAAGGGGCTTTACAACCCGAGAGGGACAAAGGCGTGACACTTAAAATAAAATAAAATTATCTATACAATTGTACGAGTAGGTAATTAAAATAAAACTTATGTGTAGTGTGCATTTATATAAACAAAATGGTTAATGATGTTTTCAGTTTGGGAACACTAACAGATTTTAATCCACATTGAACACGTAAACAATGTAATATAAAACCGAATATTTTATCTAATAAATTAATATTAATTTTGACCTAATCAAACTCATATATTTTCAATTAAACAATATAATAAAATATCCTACTACACATGATATAGTTCATGATAATATGTTTTTGTTTACAATAATACATTTATAAATATTGACGAATTTAGAAGCGATTGCTAACATTTATGCTATCTGTGAAAGCGACATAAAACAAGACAACACTTTATGATATTATAACAATTATAACAAAGCAAAGTGCTCTCTATTTGCAATTGATCTTAGCCCTGATAATAATTCAGTCAAAAAAACAAAAATGACACACTCGAATACTGAAACACCCCGTTTAGATATGATTATGCACTTAACTAAGTCCAGCTTTAATGTATCAAGTGGAACATAGTAAAGTGCAACTTAATGTTTGAATGGCGTTTGAGTACTCGGGCTTACTCAAGGTCATGTTAACTAAAATGACATTTAATTTTCAGGATGTGTTTCTAAATTCGTCATAGTGTTCTGTCAGTTTCCCAAAGACATGGAGGCGAGGAGTGTGGTCTACTTGGGGAAGGCGGTGAGGCCCTTGCTGAGCAGGCCGGCCGCGCCCTGCGACGCCTCGCTCGTCATCGACGACAGGTTCGACACCAACTGAAAAAAAACATCAATTATAGTATAAAATCAGGGGATTTTCATAATCCTAACAGGTACAAGACGCGAGATACCTTTACTCAAGAAGAGCGGGGCCCCTGGACGCGTGAGACTGTGGGTAGTCGCCCACATTCGTTTATAGGTAAATATCTATATACCAGGTATCTCAAGACTGCTACCGAAAACGAAGCCGGGTGGTAGTTTTAGTGGCTACAAACACAATGCAATTAAAAATTTCGCCTAGAAACGCGACATTTTTTTTTTATGATTTTTTGAAATATCGTTATTTTTGGGTGGTAAATCCATAGTTTTTGCTTAAATAATAATTTAAACTCTTTTATACCTTAGAGTATTTATAAATAAAAGGGTATATACTATTATTTTAGGAAAAAAATGTATTTACCACCCAAATATGGCCGTAGAAAAAAAATAACAAAAAAAAAATTGTCGCTTTTTTTTGCAACTTTTTCTGTTACATTGTGTCTGAAGTCGCTTAAACTACCACCCGGCTTCGTTTTCGGTAGCAGTCTTGATATACCCTGTATATATCTCTATCTACAATCCTATTCTATTACAACGATTCTATAATGAGGGGTAATTTGTAGTAATAGAGCCAAGAAGCTTATACCCAAATGGAGATTGCATTCCGTATAAAACAATGAAGCTCAAAAATTTGACCTTGAATGACGTCGCTGTTGCCTGCTATCCTTTTCTTTAGAGTAACAATGAATGAAGTTTACATGAAGTTCATTCATTGTCACTCTAAAGAAAAGGATAGCAGGCAACAGCGACTTCATTCAAGGTCAAATTTTTGTGCTTCACTTTTATATACGGAATGCAAACTCCATTTGGGTATAAGCTTCTTGAATAGACCTGTTGAGTTTCCCAGGAGGTATTAAGCATACAAAAAAAATCTTATGTCCACCAACAATCATCTGCATCTGCGTTATAGACCAAAGTATTGATACATAATATATCAACTTCTAGGAGAACCGTTTCCAGAAGTAGATATGTATTTAATGACACCTAGATTACTGGCTAACTACTTCGTTCATCAGCCTCAAAAGTAGGCTATTCATTAATAACCATCAAGTGTAAGAAAAATAACTTTAACAAACTAAAACTTTAAATACGCAACCAACTAAAAGAAAATATGTATTTTTGGTCAAATACTAGTGTGGTCTAGATTCCGTGGACAGCATTCGCCAATGTATCCATTCTACGCGACCTCCAAATCAAATCCAGGCTTTCCAAGTACCAAAGCCAAAGCCAAATACATGATTTTTTCTAATTTTCTAATTTGAAAGACAGAAAACGCTTTACCAAACCCGCCTAGATTACCATTATTGCTTCCACCCCCATTCAAAAAATATGATAAGCCTTACATTCTCCCGCTTCTCATTGAGGAACTTGTCGGCGTCCTTGATCTTGGCGTCGACGACGTGTCCGGCGTTCTTGAGTCCCTCGTCAGTGGCCGACTCAACGCGTTTGAACGTGTTGTCCACGGTGCTGCTAATGGCATTGCTCGCGTCCTCCGCTGCCTTCTCTGCCGCCTTCTTGGACTCTTCTACGGCAGCATCTGAAATAAGAATATTTTGGGTTGAAGACAATGACACTAGATTCCAGATATACTCTCAAAGGTCTGTCGTGGTAAATTGGTTTTGTCGAATTGGAATTTTGATGATCAGTGGATAAAAAATTGAAACAGGAAGTTTTAACAATTTTTCAATTACAGTTCGATTCGATTACGCAACAGTTTTTTTAATAATCTATAAATTAAGCGGGGGCTGCTCTCCTTCCGCGCCTCCGGCTTTTTATATACACTCTAGGGTCGGTAGCCAAAAGACTACGTGAAGTCGGGGTGTTCCGAGTCGGTTTTGGGGCATAGTCGACCTAACTGATCCATAAACTGGGTGCACTAATTTTCTTGTGAAGATAATGTTTCGGACGTTAAAAAAAAACTTAAGATAAGCAGATCAATTCAACCTTTCTAATTTATGGGTCTAGCACAGATGCGACAATGCGACAGCGCACCACGTAAAAAATCACCTATTAATCACATTGCCCGATCATCATGTAGCTATGTTCATAATGCCCGGGCAATATGATAAATAGGTGAGTTTAGATTGTAATTTATCACTTGGCCCGATATGGCTCGGCAATATTCATACTGCCCGGGCATTATAAATACTGCTCGCATTAATCACTTGGCCCATAACATATATACGTGGACTTCCTTAATATAGCATTCAATTTTTTTTTCGATCGTTATAAAGCATTATAAATTTTAAATGGCAAGACATGATTTAATAAACTTTTTAAAATAACTTCGGGCTCTGGTAACAATGGAGATTATAAGTATTTAATGTAGAGAAGGCATGTGTTGTGAATCACATTGATAGTACAGCTGGCACAACGATTTTATAACTCTTAAAAGCTATCAATTACAATTTTCTTGATGTGAAAATGTCATTAGATATTTTTTCCATAGTTCTCCTCTTTTTTTTTAATTTTGGATACGGTTAAGCGAAACCCTCTCGTAGTTTCTAATATCTTACAAATTAAGTATCTTAAAATAGTTTTGGTTGTGTACCCGAATGAGATTTTTGAATCAAATTAAATATATACTTACTTGCAACCCTTTGAGCCTCTACTTTAGCAGCTTCGGCGGCCTGTCGCGCCCTTTCCTTAGCCTCCTCAGCAGCCTTCAGTGCTTGCGCCTTCGCGTCTTCAGCTGCCTTCTTTGTCGTGTCCACAGTCGTGTTTAAGGTATCTGTAAAAAAACATTTCACTATACTAAACTTTTATGACAGCATTACTTAGCTAGGCACCCTCCAAACGCTATGTTTCACTTCCTCAAACAACACACGGCGTTAGATAAACACGTTATAAATTGAGTAGTTCACGTCCAAACACACTGTAAGTTTGTCAACAGAAGCATCTATGTTATCCGAATGTTACTCGTTTCACTTCGCACGCTAACAGCTGTGAAAAAAAAACGTTCTAACCAGTGGATTCTTCGAGTGCCTTTTCGTAATCTTCAGCTAATGGGTGCGTTGTGTCATTCGCTTCGAACTTGTCCAAAATAAAACCTACAAGCATTATATTGTAAACTGATAATATTGTTAATAAACGTATCTCATCAAGTTACCTTATGCGTCGATAATTGTCATTCTAGAATGACTCAACTCGTCACGTTACTTAATATTGCAAGCAGGTACACAACAAAGTGAGGAAATAATTATTGCTAAGTTAGTTACCTTTAACGTCTTCTGTAAAGTTTTTGATACCATCGCCAGCCGGCTCTGTTGTTTCTTGTGTGTTAAAAATTGTGCTTGTTACTGAATCTACGGAATAAGTTAGCAACAAAAGTAAGGAAAAGAATAGAGAATAGTTACCGCATGCACCCGTACTAAATACTAAGTGATTATGATCATAAGAGCATGAGAATATAGAATATAATTTATGGAATAGAAATATATTTCATACAATACCTTTGGCACTTCCAACTATTGATACACCTTTATCAAACACAGAATTTGCTGCTGTTTTTGTGGTATCAACTGAACTTGCTACCGTATCTACAATAAATAAGTGCTTATGAAGTGAATTGGACATTTATAAGCTACAATCTAAAGGATAATTTTGAATACCTTTGGCACTATCAAATAATGAGGCGCTTTTGTCTACCGCGGCTGCTGCTACGGTTTTTGTGGTATCTACAGTGTGAGCCAGTGTATCTAAATATAAAAAAATAAGCTTAATAACTGCCTAGCAATAAAAACTAAACAAAATCACAAAAGATTTTATCTACCTTTAGCACTTCCTACAAATGAAACGCCCTTATCAAATGTGGAAGAGGCAACATTTTTAGTCACATCTACTGTACTGTGAACAGTGTTAGCTACGGTATCTGAAGGGAAATAAAAAAATGTGATTAAAAATAAAAATAAAAACATATAATAATTGCGATGTATATTTTTTACCTTTAGCAGCTCCGGCATACGAAAAACCGGTATCTACGGCAGATACTGCTGCTGTTTTGGTCTTATCTACCGTTTGTGCTACAGTATCTACGAGAATTATTGTCAATTATACATTATATAAAAGTGAATGATTGTATTTATGTATAGTTGTTCTAATAAAATACCTTTAGCAGATCCTATAAAAGAAGAACCGGTCCCTACAACAGAAGCTGCTAAATTTTTAGTTGTATCTACAGTCGAGGTAACTGTGTCTATGAACCAAATTAAACAGAAACAATTACTAATGAATTATATAGAACAAATAATGTAAATAATTTTAAGATGGAAGGGATTCATTAAGCATGTCTACCTTTTGCGCTGCCGATAATCGTAGTGCCCTTGTTGACTGCAGACGCTGCCACATTTTTAGTAGTGTCTATTAACGATGCGCCTTTTTCAACAACTGAAGAAGCTATATTTTTGCTCGTGTCTACTGTCGCAGTAACTGTATTTGCTACGGTATCTACACATATAAGATGCATATATGAGTGTGATGGTTAAAATGAAACACGTAATCATGACCAAATAAAGCCGAGACTACCTTTAGCAGTGCCAATAAGGGATGAGCCTTTCTCTACAGCCGACGCAGCAACATTTTTGGTTGTATCTACAGTAGTGTGTACTGTATTCGATACTGTATCTAAAATTATTGAAAATATGGCGTGAATATATTATATTGTGGTGAAGTAAATTATGGCAAATTACAGTAAAAGCCCACCTTTAGCAGCTCCAATTAGAGAACTACCCTTTTCAACTGCGGAATCAGCAAGGTTTTTAGTCGTATCTACAGTGGCATTTACTGTGTTCGCTACAGTGTCTACAAAGAAAAAAATGAGTGCAATATTTTCGTAAATTTTTGAAATAATAAACTAGAAAATGTAATCTCTACCTTTAGCTGTACCAATAATAGTAGTACCCTTTTCAACTGCGGAATCAGCAAGGTTTTTAGTCGCATCTACAGTGGCATTTACTGTGTTCACTACAGTGTCTACAAAGAAAAGAATGTGTGCAATAATTTCGTTAACTTTCGAAATAATAAACTACAAAATGTAACCTCTACCTTTAGCTGTACCAATGATAGTAGTACCCTTTTCAACTGCAGACGCTGCTACGTTTTTAGTCGTATCTACAGTGGCATTAACTGTGTTTGTTACGGTATCTACAAGTAAATATATGCGTGAAATAAAATCAAAATTGAATATTCAAAATGATTAACTGAATATGTAGATTTTACCTTTAGCCGTGCCAATAAAAGTAGTGCCTTTTTCAACTGCAGAAGCAGCTACGTTCTTAGTTGTATCTACTGTGGTACTAACTGTGTTTGCAACGGTATCTACAAATAAATAATTGTGCGATATTCACTGCTTTTAAAGCTATCAAGTGAACAATAGTCGAGATTATACCTTTAGCTGTGCCAATAAGTGTGGTACCCTTTTCTACTGCAGAGGCAGCTACGTTTTTGGTTGTATCTACAGTTGTACTAGCTGTATTTGCTACGGTATCTACAAACAGATATTTGTGCTATATTTACTGTGCTTTTCGAAATTACTATTTTTACAATAATTGATATTCTACCTTTAGCTGTGCCTATAAGGGTTGTACCCTTCTCGACTGCTGAAGCCGCTACATTTTTAGTTGTGTCTACTGTGTGCGCAACGGTATCTATGATATAATTAAAAGATGATTGTTGTTGGCAAATTATAGTCCAAAAACAAAAACAATCAAGCGACAAGTACCTTTAGCGGTGCCAATCAAGCAAGTGCCTTTTTCTACAGCCGATGCTGCAGCGTTTTTAGTCGTATCTACTGTTGCATGCACTGTGTTGGAAACCGTATCTACAAGGATTACATATTTAGTGTAATTTTATGTATAATTTATCTATTTGCTAAAAATATATGATGTTCTACCTTTAGCACTGCCTATCAGTGTGGTTCCCTTTTCAACAGTGGGAGATGCAATATTTTTTTTGGTATCTAACTTGCTTGATACTGACTTGTCTACAACCCATCATAAGAAATTTTTAAATGCATTCTTTACAAAACTGTATTTAATTATAGTTCTATTAATTTATGATGTAAAGAAATATTGAAACCCGATATTGACTGTAAAGTTCCAAGTATATGATCAATAGTATTATGAAACATATTACATAATTCACATACGAACTAAACCACGACACAAAAGGAAGACGTAATCCGAGACAGCACTCCAATCGCAATACTGACTTGACCGCAGACAACTCGAATTTCACTTGTATATCACTATTACTACAACCGTACCTTATTGGATGTATAGATATTATTTTAAATAATCATGGTTTTTATTGAGAATTAAATTTACATAATCATTTTAAGTATTTTAGTGAGATTTACTGAGATTGACGACAAACTAAGCTTATGGGTATAACGATTTTTTTATATGCGTGTTGTGCTAATATTGACATAAGCTAATGCAGAACTTCAAATAATTTTCCTAAGTTAAAACCACATGACATGTGGTTAAAACAGTGCTTAACGATTTTGTTTTATAAACCTATCTCTTTATTATGAGTGCGAAAGCAGTGTTGATGACATATTTACCTTTAGCAGTGTTAACATAGCTTTTTCCGGTTTCAACGGCTGAATGAGCCGCTGTTTTTGTCGTGTCTACTGTACTCTGTAGCGTGCTCTGTATGGTATCTACAAAATTATATGATAGGTGACGTAAAACATATTGAAAGCAATGGGTCTACCTCAAGTGTACCATTCATACCTTTAGCGGAATCGACGTAGGTTTTTCCACTTTCAAAAGTGCTTTGAGCAGATTTCTTTGTACTATCTACTGTGCTGGCTACGGTATCTACGATAAAAATGAGAAATAAAAGATAATCATATGATAAAATGTGGGTATTTTCTACAAAAACGAAGCAACATATACCTTTTGCGCTATCTAAATATGATTTGCCGATGTCAAAAACAGAGAAGGCGGCAGTCATAGACGCCTCGTATGCCGATTGTAATGTATTCTGAGCTGTATCTAAAGCATTAATTTGCAAACACACGGGGGTTAGTTACATGATTCACACTATGACGTCACAGGACTATCAAAACTAGCTGGTGTACCTTTAGCGCTATCGACATAGAATTTGGCGGAATCTACAGCTGTATTGGCAGCGGTTCTAGTACCCTCAACTGTGTTGTTTACTGTATTTGCCACGGTATCTACGGATTAATTAAAAGGGGCTAAATAAAGAAAAACAACGGGAATTGATGATATCAAAATAAAAAAAATATGATTACCTCTAGCTGATGTAGCATAAGTTTTGCCAGTATCAATAGCTGATTGTGCTACTTTTTGTGTTGTGTCTACTGTGCTATTAATTGTACTGGAAACTGAGTCTACGAGAAAAAATATTAAAAATACATAAAAAGGAATAAAAACTTAAATTATATTTTAAAGCTCGGTAATATACCTTTTGCACTAGTAGCATAAGTTTTGCCAGTATCAAAAGCAGACTGTGTTACTTTTGCTGTTGTATCTACAGTGCTTTGAAAACCACTTGCCAGTGTGTCTATGGAAACAAAAATACTTCAAAAATAAATTACATTAAATAAAATAGCAAATAATAAAGTCTCAAACTCGCCTTTAGCGCCACTGGCGTATGTTTTGCCTGTATCTAATGCGGACTGAACAGCCGTTTTTGTACTTTCTACTGTGTCATGGATTTTATCTACGAAAAACAGGATAATAGATTGGAAAAGTAAAGCAAAAGAAGTAACAATTCAATACATATATGTACTGAATTTGATGCAAGAAGAATATGGATAATATGCAAATACAACTAGGCAACAGACTTTGCACGTATATTATATTAACAATTTGTATATGAAATAGACATTCAGTCACCATGAAACTGACTTAACTTCTAAATACAACTGCGTGCCTACGGAAATTTATTATAAGTATTTATATTTCACAAGTGTTATAACAGTTATTAGGAATGAAAAACACGTTGCATATTACCCAGCTTCTTAATTACCTTTAGCACTGTCGATATAAGTTTTACCGGTGTCTACGGCTGACTGGGCAGCAGTCTCTGTGTCCTCAACTGTATTACTGTACGTATCTATAATGTGTGCAACAGCTAGTTATATCCTTTGTGCAACAATAATAAACTACGTTGGAAGATCATATTCACCTTTTGCTGTGTTTACTGCTGTTTCTGCTGCTTTTTTGGTGTTATCCACTGTCGTTGCAAGCGTATCTAGTTTGAAAAGAAATAAATAAAAATAGAAACAAAAACGCAAAAGAATTATACATTGCAACGAAAACTGATATAGCGAGAGAATAGATTTGTGAGCTACATCAAAAAGATAAAAAAGATTTGTTCACAAAGGAAAATTTTCTCAAATTTGCAGTACCTTTTTAATGTTTTCATTATTCTTCGATGTTGTCTTGGGCTAAATTATTTTATTTCCTAGATTATTCTTACCTTTAGTGGTGTCGACGACTTTCTTGCCATCAGCGACTGCTTTGTTGGCTGCGTCTACCGCCTCTCCTGCTGCAAGGGACACCTTCGAAAGCTCTTTGTCGAGGGCGTCGATTGCGGAGTGCTTGGCATCAGCGGCTATTCAGACATTAAATGTGCAATGAACATCACAGAAACAAACAACACACGAGTGGTCATACTTAAGGATAGGTGTTAGTGATTTTGCAAATATTTAAATCGGACACATCCGATATGAATTCAACGGTTATTCTGATGAGGACACAAATCAATAAAATAAATAAATACAACCAACAGTCACATACATAGTCCTGACCACACACTAAGATCGAATATTGTGTCGTTGGTATCAGAAGCTATGAGGCTGTTCGGTCTCACAAACACCTAGAGCCGAAACAAATATTTGTACTTGTCTCGGTGCGGGTAACGAACCCTAGGCCTCTCGTTTCTCAGACGGCGTCTAACTAACTGCACCAAGGTGGCTGTCAATAGGTTACTATAATGGACCCTAAATAAACTTTTGAGAAATTCATACGTCTGTTGAATCAATAAATACAGGTTAAACTGAATACATTCCCATTTACGAGTATATGTCTCATTCTGGAATTCTGAACACCTAACTAAAACTTCTAATCTGATTGATTTCTGTAATTGGTTCTCTTTTAGGTATTATGACGTCAATTCCTTATATAGAATAACTAGTTGTGGTGCCATTGCACTGACCCGTTTAAGCCGAGTCGTGTTTAAATCGTTCTCATCCGCTTGGGGACAATGATATTAATTCCTACAATCAAGTCAACGTCTGGCCAAAGTAAAGCAAATATAGCTTTAATTAAAGCCTAGAATTTTACTCATAGTGGCTTCAAAACTATTATTTCGTAATAAACTGTATTAAAAATGTAATACAGCTGAATCTTAGATTATATACTCGTCTAGATTGAGCAATGTCAACAAACGATGCGCTAAAAGTGTCCTCACTTTCGTTGATATGTGTGAGTACCGGTCGTGTAATTATTGTAATCCAACTGTCAAGGTGTGTGTGTTTAGGGATGCCTACTCCAGATTATTAACTTAACTTTTCCCCATTATTTGATATACAAAAAAGGTTAAATAAAATATTTTTTCTTTATTTAAAGAAATCATACTATTAATTATATTTATAACGCATTTTAGTAAAAACAATAAAGATCTAAACCCATCTCCTAGTGTTTGTTTCTGAATAGAATTAACTCTTTGGATTTATTGCCTGGGCTGTTATCTGATTTCTGTATTTATGTAAAATATAAATCATCATAAGTAAAATGTTCGGAACACACAACTGAAGTTATGTGAGGCTACGAATGTTCTTCTTTTCGTTTCCGCTGTGTAATGTCTCTCCAGCAATTTGCTAGTACGGAATCCGTAGGAAGTCTAAAAATATTATTAGGACCTTGAATAAGTTCTCGCTGTTTCTTCAAAGATGACAATAGCAGTACCCCGTTTGTGAAATTTTGAATGGTAATACACATGCAAGGCAAAGAATTAATAAAATTACTATGAAGTGCATGTCGTCGTGGGTTTTATTACTATCGTGTAGGTAAGTATTATTTACTCATTAAATAAATAATGCCATTCTTCTTGTTGTTATTCTGAACGAAATATTATGTAATGATATTTGTGTTTTATAGTTTCTCCCATAGTTTCAACAAATTTTCCTAGTAATAAATTGACAGCACTGGCCAATGAAACTCATCTTCAAAATAATGAATTAAAAGTTCATGTTTTCTTCAAATAATAGTGGTTTAACAATAATGTTACCGATAAAAGTGATATTGGTATTATTATACAGTTTTCCCACTCAATTGCGATACAATTCGACAGCACAAACCGGCATAATTAATGATTTTTCGGGAGCACGTTATCCATATGTAGTTCAAATGACACTGACGTACGTGAGAAGCGAGTCTACCAAAGGTAGACTTTATTTGAGCCGCGCGGTGAGGTGTGATGTGTCATCTAGACGAGTATATAATCTAAGCAGCTGAATATTGTTTTAAATCATTTTCAGGTCTAAAATAATCCATAAGGTTTGAAAAATCTACAATTTGCATCTAATATTGATCATCATCATTTACATCTTTGTAACTACTGGATATTTGAGACTTAACATCTTATGTCTCAGTCTCATGTTATCAAAAGTCTGTGCTTGCGGTGGCGTCGTGTGCCAGGTCGGTCACTTCCCTGCAACATGGTTGAGGAGGCCGATGGCTGGCACATGCGTCATACTCGTGAACGGGTGCTGCTTGCGTAGACTGGTCTATCCGATTTGCTTACATTGTAACGGATTCATTGATGGATTACATAAGGCTTTCGCAATTATTCACTGTTTTGGCGAAAAAGAGTATACTGATTCTTCTTTCTGGGCGACTTCGCTTCACTCAGCCATAGTAATTATAATATAATAATATTCGTATTAAAAATATTTTTAACAAACTGCTCTGATTTAAACCAACTTGTAAATTATGTAATAATAACTAAATTGTAAACTAGTTTTGAAAAGAGCAACACTAGAGTTTCTTGCCCGTTCTTCTCTAGTGAAAACCGCTTTCCGAACAGGGTGGTAGATAAAAAAAAATGACTGAATCTTAACGATGTTGAACATTTTAATGGATTCAATAAATTATTTTCATTTTCAGGATGGCGAACGCATGGAATGCCAAGCATTGCTTTGTAATTCGGGGTGTTATTTAGTTCTGCTACTGTTTATGAGCGGTCGTATCGCTTGCCATCAGGCAAATGGCACGCTTGTCTCACCATTCAGGGAAATAAAAAATAAAAAAAACAAATTTTTCTAAACGCACGACTTTAAAAAAAATGTAACCCACACGTTTAGTTTCATGCGAATGTAGATTAATTGAATGTTATACTCGTAATCACTATGTTTATATTGCCATTTCATATTATTACTGATTGCTTTTATCAAATCCATACCACTCGGATACTGTTACTACAACTACATTATGTATCCTACTAATATTATGAAATTTTGTATGTTTGTTACTTCTTTAGGCTCCAACCTCTGGAACTATTTTAATGAAATTTGGTATGCAGATAGCTGACACCCTGGGTGTTACATAGGCTACTTTTTATCCTAACAAAATGCAGTGTTCCCGTGGAATGTGCACGGAAGTAAGGAATGAAAGGTGAAGTTTAAAGCACGGCAGGAATGTTGAGTTTAAATATTTATAACAATTGTCACGGGAAATAGTTCCTGTGTTTCTAAAGTGGACTGGACTCAAAAAGTATTACACCCAGCCGAAGCCGGGCCGGACCGCTAGTGTTACATAAATTGAACTTAATATGCCCTTTCAGTATATACATAGTTTAGATAACTATGATGCAATAGGTATCTTGATTACATAAAAGTTTAACTGCACCTTATCTCGAAATAGTGAATTACGTTTTATTTTTTCCTAAAATATTCCATTAATAAAATTAATAAACAATTAGTTTAATGTGAACGTAGGTGCGATTTATATTATAATCGATTTAATCTAGAACACATTAAAAATTATTATAACAATAAAAAACTGTTAAAAAATAATCCTTTAAAAACGATATACATAATTATGTATACTAGTGGTCGCCAAGCGGTCGAAATTCGACCAAATCAAGAAGAGAAAAAGTTTTTACCTGTATGATGATGTTGTTATTGTGATAAATCGTGCACATTTAAATGTACGTATCTCTCAAAATCACTTATTTCCCCTGAAGTATATGCAATTACTAAAATCGTAAACTACAATAATTTCTTTGAACCAGCAATAGTAAATTATATATATTTTTTGTACCTGAATGTTGTTATTGCAGATTGCTGCTACAAAACTTTCTTTATGCATATAATGAATGATAGCGCTCAGTATTTCACGTAGTATTCGTCAAATAAATCTTTTCTGTTTGATATTCAACAAAACCACAGTAAACAATTTTTTCTGATTGACATTCAACTACATATGTCTATAATAAAGCAAAGAAACAATTTGACCAAAGAGTATGTATACGTGTACAAATACTTGTGTATGCGTGTGCCAAATGCATGCTGGTTTATTTATTGATTTAATGTACTTTTTATGCATTATTATTAAAATCTTGTTTTATATTACATTTAATATTAGGCTTAATATTAATATTATTGCCTCATTTAAAATTAATATTCTCTTTTAATATTAATATTATTACCTCATTAGGCAAATAAAACCTTTTTTTTATATGTCTATGTCAGAAGAACAAAATGAAAAAGAAAAGAAACAATTTGACACCAGAGTATGTATACTTGTGTATGGATGTGTGTGCGAAATGAATGGCAGTGTGTGTAATGTTTTATTTTTTGATTTAATGTACTTTATAAGCATTATTATTGAAAAATATTAGCATTCTCCACTTCTCCTACACATAAACTATAAGTGTGCCAAATTTTATGCTCCTGCGTCCGCGCAATTTTCGTAAAAAGGGATCCAAAGTTTTTGCATCACGTATTAATATATAGATGACGTACAAACATTAAGAAAGATGTTAATCGGTTTGGCATTTATAAATATGTAAGTTATAACGAAAAAAGACTTGTATTTATGAATTAAACAGGTCTGAGGATTATGTGACACCTACAGTGCATTATTTAATAAATAAAATACAAACAAACATCTTATAAAACACAAGACGACACGAAATCACACTAAAAATTACCGCAAAAGTGCTATAATACTTTAAGTCAGAACCTTACAACACTTCCAGAATTTTTTTTAATGCTTCGAAACCAAATTTTAAAATACTTCCCATCCATAGCTGCTTGGAATATATCACAAGTTATACAATTTACAAACCTGTATCAGCTGCTTCAGTTGCGGTCTTTTGGGCTCCTCCGATGATCTCACCAGCCTTCTTCACCTGGTCTTCAACAACATGGGCAGCCTCTTGCGCCTTCTCCGAAGCGATCTGCTCAGCATCCTTCTTCTTCCTCTCGAATAAAGAGGCAGTCTTCTCTCCGATGCTTCGGAACGCGCCTGCAATTATAGTAAATGTTAGTCGCTTTGCATTTAATACAAGAATTTGATGAACTATTGTTTGATTCTACGGGATTTTTCTAGCATAAAGGTGAGACAAATAACAGTGATTGAAAAAATACACAAATTGAACAATTTCAAGGTAATTTTGAATATCAAGTTCACTTATTTTTGGCGTCTTTGATTCTTTATATTTTAACTGCGTAATTCATTGTTTTTAGGGAAAAATGAGAACCAATCTATACTAATATTATAAAGCTGTAGAGTTTGTTTGTTTGAACGCGCTAATCTCTGGAACTACTGGTCCGATTTGAATGATTCTTTCAGTGTTGGGTAGTCTATTTATCGAGGAAGGCTATAGGCTATATATCATCACGCTATGACCTATAGGAGGAAAGCAGTAGTGATATTTCTAGCAAATACGAAGAAATTTTGTTCGTTTTTCGTGGTCCGATTGGTCGATATTCTAAACTGATAGTCAGAATTAAACATTTTGACCGCCATTTTAAAACGTGTATGAACCCGGGCGGAGCCGGGCCCGACCGCTAGTATTTTATAAATCCGATGTGAGTGCAGCCTTAAGATGTATCTTACGAAAAGGTTTCCGTGCTCCAATTTTGTTAATTACCATATTCAAATGTAAACGGATAATAAACTTTAACGTTATGCTGTTATTCTGGCCATTAGATACAAATAATAGCTTTTGATAGGCGTACAAGGTTTTACCAGGAACAAACAAAATATTGAATACCCATTGTGAATACCAGAATAATGCTATTATGGCCGCTTTAGCATCATTTTATCGTATAAAATATAAAGATTAGAATATTAGGATAAATCTTATCCATTAGCAAAGATTATTTATTAAGCTCGATTTTTCTAGACAACAAAATATATTTAGAAGACACATAACACATATATGTAAGTACTAACACAGTGTGCGTCACGTTTTAAAAGTCTGATGTCACTTCTCGTGCTGCTAAAAAGTGTGATGAAAACATTGAAGTGCTCAAACTCATAAATATCCATATGTAAATGAAGACAACACGCCAATTCAACTTCAACACTTTCAAGAATATTATCTCTATAATTTCCATCAGGACTAGCAGAATTTAGTTTAAGTATTAATTCACTTATAAGTCCAATTTGGTTATTTACTTCAAGAGTAAGTATAGAAATGGCAACAAACGGTGTTAGAACTTCTAAATTACGAAGTATTCTATAGATTTTCGCTGCAGCATTTGCCATCGAATTTGCAGGTAACCTGTCTGTATCAAAAACCCGTTTCGCAAGACCAGTTCTGCTTATAATAGGATCTAACTACATTATACCGGGATGTAGGTACCAATTTCTTTGGCGAAACACCCACCGCTTCGGAATCCAGTGGGTGCATCGTAAAAACTAAATTCCAAGTCGTGTTTTGTTTAATGTAACACATGCCTGACCAATATGGTTGTTGGTTATGGTAATAATTATTACAGTAAGAGAAAAATCCAATTAACTTGCAGCTTTTTAAATTTGATACGCCTCTTGGAGATTTTATTTAAAATTCTAATTGTAGGAGCAATATATGTATTTAAATAAATAAGACAAGAACTGAGCCAAACTGACTTGAAAGGGTCGTTACATAAATTGTGTGCTTGCCATCTCATAATCAATTTGTTCTAGTTTATTTTGAAAGACATGTATCGAGACATTAAAACTAGAACAATTTAGGATTTAAATACAGAAACCAGCGTTTATCAATTTTGCAAATCAGTGAGGCTAAAGCAATTTTGAGTTGCAAATTATTATTTGTTTTTTAAACTACACGATAGTTCTAAAGGAAGTTATAATTCCGAAATTATTCCTGGTTTCCAAACTACACAGACAGGTACTACAAGTATAGATGTTTAGCGATATTAAAAAAACATTTACAACAAAACGATAACGTCCCAGTAAAACATTTACAAGTTTTTGAATTATTACAAGGCATTGAAACGATTGAAAACACAGAAAACAAACAAAATTTACAATCACGACAACGTTTACTAGCCTCCGTACTCCCTAAACAACCCACATATACTGAAATAGGTGCTAAACATATGAAAATATGTATTTTTGTTTATTATACAATCGTAGAACTCACCAAGGTTCTTGTCTATCGGTATGCGTGGAAATAGATATAAAATTATTCATACTATACAACAGTTCTTTTAATAAATAAACTAATTTTATCATGCTGAAACAATCACGGTAGATCTATAGTGATTGAATGGCTGTGATAGGTGGATTTAAGTCATATAAAACGTGAAACGTGTGAAAATATGTACTGTACTGTGATCATGCATTCTAACTATTATGAGACTCTTAAATTTAATATTCCTATATGGAAATCGTTTCTAGCCTAAGTCTATTCTACTTGTATGTCTACATTTGGAGAAGCAAATGTGTTTTGTTATCTTAACTTAGATTTTACAGCTCGGTACTGAATACATGCGATCTTATTCTACTTGATTTTACCTTTATGTGAGATTCACAAAAAATGATTTGATGTCTTTTTTGATAAGTTACAGTTTGTGATATTATGTTACTGGACTCCGTACGTATATTCTCTCTCCGTATCTTCAGCGAAAGAAAGTTCACAGCTCAACACATTCCTCCATGAAAATATTCTTAATCAATGTAAACATTTTCGACAAAAACCGGCACGAAACTTATTATACAATCTTAAGATTATCTAAGTCCAAACTTCCGAACCCACCTTCGTAATTTATAATAATTATAATGCCTACGGTCTAATCGTATGAAAATTTGTACAAAATTACATAGCTGGTATAGATTTTGTTTGTTATCTATTCGAGTTGGAATATGGTTGCCTATATCTCGTCTTGAGCGGTCAGCTTGCGTCATTGCTACGTGGAGCTATAATTTAAATGATATTTCAAAATATAATCTTTTGAGTTTTGACTCAGACGTGTCTTTTAAAAAGGTGACTTAGCTTGGTGACATCATGTAGGTAATAAAAGTATGAAAATAGGTAGCATTTTGTAGTTGTAATGCATAGTAAAATATATTTACATCTCGTGTTTACCTGCTAATATATCCTCATTATTGTTTTGTAATGTTCTACGATGAAAAGTGTTTTATTTAATTAAAATCGCACTTAATGAACTCGCTTTCCCTTCATTGAAAATTCTGGGCAAACCCTTTGTTATCGCATTCACAACCAAATAATGGTTACTTCTTCTTGGCATTCTCTCATTGTGCATACGTAGGAGTATGGTTAAAAAGATTCTGATACAGGCTCATCAATTAAAAAAACCGGTGAAAGAATGCATTAGCTCCACTTTTGGGATGGCAGTACTTTTTTGCCTACACTTCTGAAGATACAGGTGTATGGAAATCAATGCACTCAACCTGAAGCGTGCAATGTTCTTGTTCAATTGACCGAACTAAAATAGAGTCGGCAGTCGGTCAGCGGCGAGGGATCATTGCTCCCTCGTTTCGCAACTGATGATCATCGGAAATAAACCATCAGTGTATGGTGGAGTTGTTAAGTGGTTTCTGAAATGGTTGGACATTGATTCCTTGTTCCTGTACGGGCAATTTTGATAAATTGGCTTCGGATATATCGTTTTCATTACAATTTACGTTTAGTGACTGGTGGAAGGTTGCGATTTGTGTTGTGGTAATCGTTTGGGCTTGGGATGGTCCGTTTTCGTAACGTTTTAATTAATTAATAACTTGCCAGTTTATTTAGGTCAAAGGCTATCAAATAACCTCAGGTATGGTGAGGAAATCCCTAGGGATGTAACTATGCCATTAACATTACATGTAATTGAATAAAGTGAATATCATTTATTTTGCCATGGTTCCATAACTATGAACCTGTTGCAAGTTCGAAGATTTGTGTAAATCGAAAAAAAACTGCTGAAATGTTTACTAATGGCTTTAGTGCCGACCGAATAGAAAAAATCCCATGATTTAAAAAAATATCATAAATAAATGAAATTAAAGTCTAAAATTATTTTTACTACGTAGAAAATATAGGGTTTTATCACCCAATCTCATCTAGATCAATCAGGCTAGAGACCCTAATAACTGTAATGTATTTTTACAAGTATATAATCCGTAGATTAATTTCTATAATGGCGGCATAAGCAATAAAACTGGTATGGGATATCGATTGACCAATTACAAGGGTAGTATGGTCGACAACCGCCGCGCCGTATACAGCGATGACGTAATTTCCTGATAGCGAAATATTAAATATGTGAGTTTCAAACATTCTCTGAGGATTTAAATTTTAAGGCACCAGATTTCCAAAGGAGAGAATTATTAAACAATTATATGGATGCCTGTATGTTTGTTTTTAAAGACCTTTTTCTTTAGAAACGCTTGGAATGGATCGTTGGATCAAGGCGAAATGAATATAAATTCTTACGAATTACACATGTTTACACAGGAGAGAATACACCTGAGAATTTTGGATACCAAGCATTAGAATTAGCATTTAGCATTGTAGACTCTCTCTCCATTTTATAATCGGACCCATAATAATCCAGCGCAATGTTAATATCAGCTTTGTCTTCTATGACCAAAGCTTCTACTTTATTGTCCTCGTCTTTGTCTTCAATACGTTCATTAAAAACTACAATATCAATGACTTATTGCTTTATGTTTCATTTTATAAGTAAAGAAAAATTAATAGCACCCACTTCGCTGCCAAGGTCGAAGGAAAGGTCATAAAAAGAAACGTAATATTATAGCCAATCAATACTGGCACATGTCGACTCGCATATAACTAATTCAGTTCACGCTATGCTAACACGAGTAAACGCACAGACGCCAGCAAGTCTAGGTCCCGACCTCGCAAGCCTGAAAGTCTAGACCAGATCGACAGGGGTGTAAACGATTTATCTATTCATTTTCAGTATAGCATTGCTGAATTATTGAGAGGATGATACGCTGATTTTGTTATCTTAATTTAATACGATAGAAAGTAATTGGTATATTGTCTCCTGAATTAAGGAGTGTGATGCTTCAGTGCCGCTGAAAAAGTCTACTAATAGTCAGTGGAACCTGTTGAACTAATAACCCGAACTTTCTAGTTTACCCTACCTATGATCCAATCAAAATATAATACAACTAGCGGCCCGGCCTGGCTCTACCTGGTTGTAGATACACTATTTTATTTTATTTTCTTTGGAAAACAAACAGTATCTTATGCCTATATACAACACAATTTAGTAATCTACAAACCATTAAAACTATTCCGAAAATATTCCATGGCATCTTCATCTGGGAGAGTGAAGGATTCTGACGGTGAATTATTTTTCTAATTGGTCTAGTAGTTTCCGAGCCCATTTAATGTACACAATCAAATCTTTTCTCTTTAAAGATTAGTATAGAAGTAAAGATTAAACCTATATATATATATATTTTTTTTCACGATACGAAGTCTGAATAAAATTAACTACGGCTATTATAATCCACAATAACGTGGTAAGAATCGGAATAACTGCTTTTACGCTATATATTAGTATTCTAGTAACGTAGTCCTCACCCCGCTCCTAAGTCCTGGTAGCGCCCTAGATCCAGGTATTGATCGACTTGCGCCAGACCGTTTTATGAGCACTGCGGCACCGGTAGGTGTAGGTGGCCACACCTACTTACGTAAACCACAATGAATGTTTTATTATCTATTAAAGCTTTTAGAATGTACAAAAATATCCTATGAAGTGTTTCAAGAGTAATGCACTTTGAAAATATTATGCTAAATTTTGACTGACTCTACAGATTAATTTAAAAAAAAAACAAGAAATGGATTTGAATTTCGAAGTAACATAAAGTCCATCATGAATTTGCGATTGACCACTAAATAGAACCGATGAAATTGAATTCAAATTATATTTCACTTTATGTATTATTGTATGCGGTTAATACAATTTTGAAAATCGATTTTGGGCTAGCTGAATTTGATGTATTTGTCATCATCACTTGTTAACTATTTCTAACCGATTGCGGACATATTTTCTCAATTTAATTCTGGAGCAAAAGTAGTGACAAACAACGCAACACTGCATCAAAGAAGAATGATCCCACATCATCCTTATTGCGCAACATTAAAGTAGGAATTAACGAGATTCTTGGGCCAACTCAGCGGCCAATTTAAACAAATATCCGGTACGAGTCGTGATTGCTATGACATCACTACTGTTCCACTGTCGTGATGTCACTCTTATTCACGACCAAATATTCATATTTAATAATATATTTATTATTAGAAGTATTTTAAAGAGTAATGTTGGATATGGAAATCAAGAAGTGAACCTTTGGTTGAATGAAAGAGTCTTTAACTTAGCAACATATGAAAAAGTAAATAAACAGGTTGGTTATGGTTGTTTCCGGTAGCTAGTGATTGTCGCGTGTCAACAGTAGATGCTCTTTAAATCTGTGTCTGTTCACATTTCCCAGAAGATAATATGCCCTCACTTTTCCGAAGAAAAAACAAAAAGACACAAGTTGCTTGGCTGTACCTTGGCACCACACTCCCGTACAGAAATCCAGCGTAAAATGACCTATTTGCTATCGCTTTTCGTTGTCCTCATCACCTTTGTGCGCTAAAGATTGCCCATAAATATATCACGACGGTCTACGCAGTTTGGGAATTTTGTACCAAAATTGTGGGTATCCATCGTTTTTGATGTAACTGACTGCTAAAATAATGTAAAGAATTTTAACAAGTAAATTCCACACTTGAAATAAACTCTAGTCATTCTCGGTCTACCATTTGCGCTATGAAACATGTATTGATTGGTAAGGGTTATTGTTCTCAGTGAACCGGCCAAACAAATATCTGGCTGTCCGCCAGTTCCTTTTCGGATAGCATATATTGCAAGGTTTACTGGGGATATGTCACCTAAAATCTTCGATTTTGTTGATTGCAAATGCAAGAAATATATGTATTAAATGAAATTGGCAAGATACGGTAAATGAGAAATTTCCGTTGGAAATACAGAAATTCATATTCTTACTTATCGTTCCTTCGTTTCAGCCACAGGAAGTCGACTGCTGAACATAGGCCTTCCCCAATGATCTCCACATCGACCCGTTGGAAGTGGCCTGCATCCAGTGACTTTCTGCAACCTTAGCCAGGTCATCCGTCCACCTTGTACGGGGGCGTCCGACATTGCGCTCGCCTATACATTGCCTCCACTCCAGAACCGTTTTTACTAATATTGATTGTAAAACTTACACAAGATAAGAATATGATTCCATATTTGATCTTAAAATTTTAATTTGCTGTGTATCTTACAGTGTTCTAAAGTTTGGGATCCAATGTGTCAGGGTTGTGTTTCTGTATTTATTAGCTGAGGTTTCCCAAATACTAGCTATAATCTAGTGAATTTGGCCTTTTCCTTTAGCCTTTACCCTTAACCTGAGTAAATATTTTCCAGATCCAATAACTCACAAACATAATGCCGCTACAGAGAAATGAAAACTTAATATCAAGTAATATACATAAATCTGGCGAGCCAGTATTGCTTTAGTTGATTACGGAGCCATTAAGGTATTGCGTAGTTCGCGCCGATTGACTACCTACGAGGGACGCAGCGAACTTCAACCGCAAGGCTAACGTAGTATTATTTACCTCTACACACTGATCTTAATCATGGGAAGTTACTTTATTCTTTGACATGAAGTTCAAATGTTCGTTCACGTATAAGAAAACCATTTTTCTACGACTTAAAATCAATACTATTCTCTATGTAAATATCATTCACTCAATACTTGGTGTAAGGTTACATCGACATACGATAGAGGTTTTGAACATTCTTCGTCGTGTCGGACCCCCATTGATTGGAAATTTACTGTATTTCCACAAACACACACGCCGGCACAATTAGAGGAACACGCACAAAAATTAGTTTATTTTTAAATTTTGTTTGCTGTTTGCTTAAATGGTTGTTTTTATATTTCAGCACCTTTAAAAAATTAAATGATGCAGAAAGATTTTTGGATGTTTAGAGTTTTATCGTTAATTATACGCTCTCAAGTGCTTTTAAGATTTTTTCACTTTCAAGTGGTTTCACAAAATTTTGTTTAATTTCATTTTATGTGACTTAAGATATTTTTATTGTTATTGTTTTTAGAGTACCTGTCTTGTAGGATATAAAATGAGTGGCTTACCTTCCACTGAAGTTGCCAGAGCGGTAACAATGATTGAAAATGGTCAAGGGTAGGATTCAGTAAGTCGCGCATTGGGTGTGTCGGTATCTGTCGTCTTTCTCAACGTTAAACGTTAGAGGCACATAGGCTCTTATGTGCGGATGCCAGGATAAGGCAGAAAACGGTGGAGCAGTACTCAGGATGGTCATTTTATACGGCTGAAAACTTCGAGAAATCGTCTTCAAACGGCTATTCAGACCCGAAACATGTCACAAGAAGTCCGTGATGTTAATATCAGTGAGCGTACAGTGAGAACACGTTTAAATGAAGTTGGACTGAAGTCTTACGTTCCGTCAAAAGCTCCAAAACTCGAGGTGGTACATAAAGTAGCCAGATAAGCCTTTGCTCATCAACACCGCGACTGGACAAATGAGTGGAGCCGAGTTTTGTTTAGTGATGAAAGCAGTTTTGTTGTGAATTGCATAGAAGGAAGGGAGAGGATCCGGAGGTATCGAGGAGAACGCTAATCGAGGACACTTTACTGAAAGAGGTGTGTTATGGCGGAGGGTCAATTTTGGTATGGGGTGGTATATGTTTGGAAGCACGCGCGGAGTTAATACTTATAGAAAATGGGTCTTTAGCTGCACTAAGATACGTCGCAGAGATCTTAGAGTCCCATGTATTGTCTTTTGCACCATCCATAGGCGAATATTTTTTATTTATGCATGATAATGCGCGGCCCCACACAGCGCAAATGGTTCGCAACTACTTAAATCAGGCTCAAATCGCGCAAATGGATTGCCCAGCAAGATCACCAGACATGAATCCCATAGAGAACGAATGGGACGTTATCGGAAGAAAGATAAATGGAAGAAACCAAGCCCCTAAGATCGTCCAAGGATTAAAATTCATGTTAGTGCAAGAGTGGGAGAATTTGTCGCAAAAAATGATTGATGACGTCATTAAAAGCATGAAGGATCATATCCAGACTCTTATCTGAGCCCGTGGTAGCAATACGCATTATGAATTTTCTTAAATTATTTCTGTAAGTTTTTAAAATACACGATTACATTTGACAATACAGAAATTTCATTTTATTGTATTTCCGTTTAATTGCATTTGCGTCATTAATTAAAGTATTTTTTACTCAATTTTAGTAATTTGTTATAAATTTTGCCTCATTTTGAATATTGAAAAATAAAAACATTCAGTTATTATAATATTTTCTAAGAAATTCAATATTTAACGCGTGTTCCTCTAATTCTGCCGGCGTGTGTATATTGTTTTATATGGTGACCAGTGCTTATGACGCTTAAGGTTTATTACATATTCCGTTGGAATCTCTGAATTAGTTAAATAAAAGTCTAAAGTTTCAGTAATGAATCTTAGATCTTTCTTCTGCATTTTGTGCTTGGAAATCTCTGGTGATAATAAAGATGGGAAAGAGTATTTACTATTTTGTGTTGTTTGTGTTTTTCACACAAAGAATACATGTGATTTGTTTATAAAGTAAACGTTGTTAACATGCCATTCAATGAACAATCATCGTTTGTTTACTCGATAATTATACTTAGATATAGATTGCAATAAGTCTATAGTTAGTCAATTGATTTAGAGAGCATTGTCGTCAAAATGGATTTACTCTAACTCTAACCAGGCCATTGCCACGCTCTAAGCAAATGTTTTTGGGACGTGCAAATATGTATCTACTTACCTTGCCCAGGAACGAATTGGGGAAACTTTTGGAGTAGGTATTATTATTACTTTATTGATAAATAGTTGAGCTGGTATCGTCAATTGAACTTGTTTTTGCTATTCATAGTACAGCAGAGCATAATACTTTTAAAGCAATAATAAAAAGACTGAAGTCCCCAAGCATACTTTTTGGGTTACCAAAGTAGTAAAATTTATCGTCAATTCAATTCCAATCAATGACCTCCCAGCTTATATTTAGATAGAGATAAACTATGACTCCAAATATCTCATAATCGGTAATTCAAAGCAGGGATGTTGCGAATATTCGCATCCGCATCCGCAAATGCGGAGCTTCCGCATAGATTTGGACATCTGCATCCGCATCCGCATCCGCAATAATCGATGTGGATATTTATGCGAATGCGGATTTAATATAAAATGAGACACGATAGAAAATTGGCGGTGTCGGCGAATGGCGCGTGCCGTTCGCACGTGACATTGACCAATGGGAGCGAAAGAAATAGTGACATGATCAGACAGACGCGTTTGATGTTGCTATGATGTTAGATTCTTCTAGTGAAAATGAGAGTCGAGAAATACCAGAAAATGGTAGCAACAGAATTTCTTACCCCATTAAACAAATTTGAAAATTTAAAAATCCTCTTAAGTGGTGTTTATCGAGAGGAATTAAAGATATTATTTCCGATAGCAGAAAGATTTTTATCCACTCCACTAAGTAGTGATCCTAGCGAACAATTATTTGCAACGTGGGTTTAATTTACGAACCTCTTCCTAACCATCTTGTTATCAGAAAAGGCGGCGTTCTACTTAAGAAATGAAACGGTGTTCTTTTGCGAGCTCTTGGGGCTATTCAAAACGAAGGTAATGCATTTAATTATCAATAGAGAAGATGGCTAGAACCTTGCACAAGCATGGGATCGAATTCTACACTTAATTATATCGGAACCCAAAAGAACAACATAGATATTTAAATTAATATAAGGCATAGGTCCTACATGTTTGGTACTTGGCGGCCCGCCTTCGATATGTTACGCATATATTTTGATTTGTTGGCTAGTCAAGTCATTAAGCAAATTAATCAACAAGCGCAAGTTCCATGAAACAAATATTATTTTTTTGCTTTGCAGTGGTACTTATAATTTAGTTATTTTTTGGTTTTTAGCGGTTTTTTGTTTTGAAGTCGGTTTTTATTTTTTTATTAATTACCTTTTAGGTACGGAACAATAAAAACGAAAAAATTAAACCAAATCCGTGATAAAATTCGTTAATAATAAATTATTTCAAGCGTCACTGCTGCATTAGACAACATATACATCAAACAGAATACAGTCTAAGACAAAGATAAAGCTATGAAGATAACAAAGACTAGATTTTTCATAGCATTCTATAAAATGAGCACGTAAATAATACTTGACACTTTAATCGATCCACTGACCGTTAGTCACGTTTGTAGAATTCCTTCTCAGAATAACAATAGAATGAATGACCTTGCACAGCTCAATTAATTCATTTATGACAAAGTTATGTGTATGCCGTACCTACTACAATTTGAGGATGAGGGAACTCATCAAACAGTTTTAAATACAGTTAGTAATCTAAAACAAACGAAATATATATCACATAAGTTTAAGGAATTACAAGTGATAAAAGAGAGAAAGTTTTTCTCACAACAAGCGACATTTGTTAAGAAAGTCTTTACTTTTGCTGGTTAAAATTACCTACTTGACGCTAATCGCTTCGGAAGTAAGCATTTTAGTCTGCACAGATTCACCGACCTAACTAGAAGGCAAGAGAATATAGATTTGGACTTTAGAATGGCTTTACATATCATATTTTAAGGGTTTTCTATGCATATTCGAAGTTCAAATAAGTTTCAAGTAGGCAACAGAATTTAAATTTAAAAGCCTATCCTGTTACTTGCCAAGAAAACATTCGGCCTTATTCATGAACCGTTATTAAACTTATTTTAGTTATCAAATGTGGTGTCCCTTTCGATTGACTTCTGAATTCAGTTTCAGCGAAAGATAAGGCTCATGAATTAATGAAAATTTTTGCAACATGGATGTTCCTCGCACAGGTGTAAAGATAAATACGAGCGTTCACTGCATATAAAATCAGATAGTTAGCACCACAACAATGGCTTCGACCGACGGCCCTGTGATCAGTTAATTGCTCCACTTATGACACAATGAGCTTTTGTTCCGAACAACCGGATTACCGATTGTTACTTCTATTTATATTCCACGCTGAATCATGCCCGTTTAATTACATTTCTGAACATCCAAACAAGACAGAAGATAACCTCTTGCGTCCGGTAGATAATATATTTTTGTCGGTCTTCGAGACGGAGCAAAGTGCAATAATTTTATTTTTAAACATAATTATTTAATAAACATGTACCTATTTTAAACAAATTTAAAATTAGAATGATTTATACACATTTGATGTTCCTTTAACACAGTTTTAAAACCAATTTCAGTTACACTGACAATAAAAAAAGAAAAAATGTAGATGCCCAAAATATTTGTAATTGGAAGTGCTAATTCGGCCGATTTGTAGGTCGATTCTATTATCTCCCCAAGGATTGAGTTACGCAATGCGGCTAGTAAAAAGGTCTTTGACCGGACTGTCTGCTAGATAAAACGTTCGAATGTACAATTATTACTATTCAGTTAAAACATACCTACTTTAGAAATTTAGGCTACAATCGTGAGTTTCTAGAATCGTCTTTAAGTTGTGGGATTTGTTATTGCAGATTTTATCCACATCCCAACAGGCTCTCCGTTACCTATCAAATAAAGAACTGAACAGACTGTAATAAAAAAAGTTGATTCTATGAATTCAGCAATAATCCAATTAAGGCTCAATTGCACTACCTACCCTTGCCCGCAATGTCTACTTTGAAAATGTTAATCCCATACATTAGCACTGTCAAATACGTCTGGAATGGCCATGACATTTTATAAGTTAAAATTATCATCAAAGTGAGCTTCTACAACTGGGCGTTATGATTTTTTTAAATAGTCTCGACATCAAAACATTTCCTCACGTAAGTACATATTTATAAATCAACATTTAATACTAAACTTTTTAAAACAACAACATTCAATCCCAACTTCATTATACATAGGTTGTTATTCACGAAAAACTTGGTAAAACAGTAGGAATGTTAATGGTAGTCTGCGATGATCGATCATGTGCGCCTCCCGTGACAGTAGGTAAACACTTGAAGGCCAGGGAAAGGTCTCATTACACTGGATGATAATATACTAAGGTCAAGTCTATTAATAATCCGTGTGATGTACCAGTATCGTGTGCATGACCCATGACTCACGAGATCTTTGGTTAGATTACCATGTGAAATTTAATTTAGGAAGCAGCAGAATTTTAGCAAGATTAATGAGGCAAGCATGCCGTTCACTTGTTGGTGAGATTCATAGGTGTCCTTTACCACTTAGAACCTGTTGCTCTTCACTGTAAGGCCAGTAACCTTATAATCTGTGGCCATAGAACGGCAAACTATTAGATATTAAATAAACCAGGACACACGGGGGGGTTACTCTATAAAAAACGATAGGAACTTCGAATGTTCGGATGTTCGACATCCGGAGTAAGATATAATATTTCCACTTCTGAACAGTACTATTCTCTATTATATTTATCATTTTCTCCGAACTTAGTCTATGGTTGCACCCACAGTTGCACCGTACGATAAAGGAATCCAACATTTTGTGGAGTATCTAGGCACATTAGTGAAGTTTTACATACGGCATCTGAACATTCGAAGTTCGTATCCTTTTTATAGAGTCACCCCCCTGGTTACAATGGCCTTGAGCCGGCACATAACAGCGTTTCCATTATGCTGCTTGGCCACAGATAAAGCAATGGTATCGACGTAGTTCTAATACACTAGATCGGATAATCTAAACGGATTAATCTCAGACTTACGGTTTTAAAACCTAACTTAAATCCTTTTGCGTGCAATGTGTCGAGTCCAACCACCTCTAGCCACGTGCAGATGCCAAATCAAATTACTAGGTTGCGTAAGAAATAAATGCTAATAATGAAATCAGGAAATATTTGCTTTTAACACGAATCTCAATCGATATACATTACGTAGTAGTCACTATTAGAATTCTCAGAAAACTCGCACGTAAACATTACTCTAGCTCAATGCGAAAAGAATTTTTCAATTCAAATTTTTACGTACACTTCTAAAACGGATTCTCGGCCTTGAGATGGCGATAGTTCACGTTATATCTAAGGTTACCTTCTGGACAAGATAAATATTAGGTCTTCTTTTTCTGTCGGCTCTTTAAATGGGCAGTGGAATACGATTTATACAGCCATGTTTCAGAGCAAATTAGCTTATGCTCTTTCTCTATCATTCTTCTTTATCATTTTACATCATGTTTAAAATAAACTTAACAGTTGCAAGATGAGTAGCAGGTATTTTAACTCAACTTTAATGTTTTTTAAAAATATTTATTCATAATGATCTATTCAAATAGTAAAAATATATAGTACAGGCTTTTCATAGAGATGAGAGGGAGAGACAGCTCTCTCTGAATATCATAAACAAAGAAAGGTTTTATTGCAAGTTTATATAAATAATATTAAAAAGTCTCTATTAGTCTATTCAGGAACAAAGACTAGGTTGCGAAGGTGCTATTTAATTGAACGTGTATTTATTAATTTATCATTGAATCATCCACAACTTTTAGAATGTTATGAACTAAATACTGAATTAAAAATTATAATATTAGGCTTTATATACCGTCCTTCATTAAGAATTACTGGTTAATAAAAACCAAACCAAGTATCGCATAAAAGTATTATGACACCATTCAGTTAATACCGAAATTACTTCAATTAACGCAACACATAAACATCCAAAGAATTCTTAACTGGTATAACATGAGTTGCTTTGTCCTTTTCTTATACATGGGAAAAGAATGAGAGGCAAAATCGGCGGTTATAAATGATGGCGTGGGGCGACACAGGTCGACCTTGATGATGTCATACTGTGGAGATATGTTTTCAATTCGTGGCTGAGCTGTGTGCACCAGAATCACGGCCAAATTAAGGACAAAGCCGTTAAAAATTATATACAAACATTCAAATTAGGAATATTGGCTTCATATTAATTAGGTAAATTTGAGAGTAACTTTATGCGGAAACAATAGATCCCTAATCGCGGAAACGCATCAATGAACTTTGGTTTCTGAATCAGTTCCTCTTTAGAACAATAAATATTGATAGTACACGACTGCAAGGTAAATAATGATTCACATCTTAGGGGAACTGTATAATAATTTCAACACAATTACTGATAATTTATTTGTACTAGCATGGTTTACGCCTGCTGCGCTTTGAAAGGCGCACTATCTTTTAACATAAATATATTTACAATGTGATTTACAACATCGTTAAGCCTCGAATATTGCTGGTAGAAGACCACCACAAACAATATTTAAGATCCCGTTATTAGGACCCACGGAAGTGAGCCTGAGAAGAAAGAGATAATCCCTTCGCGTTGTGTCGCGTTCCGTCGTTGGATACTCTATCAAGACATGGTAGTCATTTATTATCAGTGTTAAAAAAAACTGAGCCTCGACATGTTCGTAGTGACCAGTCGCTTTGTACTCTAAACAGGTTATTAGGTTGGATGATTGTCACGGCCTCGAATCTCGGTCCCCGACGCAGACAGTCTGGCTCGAAGGATCGTTAATTTGAATATTCCAGCATTTTTTGCAGTCTCAAGGAATGTCGGAATGATCTCCGTAATTTTTATATGCGCACCAAATGTTAATCCATTGGTGATATCACCAAGCTGGAGTTGTTAATTATAAAACATGTTTCCGTGCTACGTTTACAAATGGGTCATTAATACGTTTGGATATTGGAAACTAACTGATAATTTTGTGAGATGTGTTCTAAACATGTATTTCTGAATAACCTATCTTTGTTCTAAAATGATGTGATTTACAACAAAAACAAATAATAAAATCTTACACACCATTATTCCGGAGCCTCAAATTGATTCGAACCAAAACAGAATTTGCGTTTTGTTATTGCAAACATTGGTCCAAAGTCTAATTCGGACGGTGTGGCTCGCAAATAGAACACAATTCTGCGTGTTCGCCGTTCGGAGCTCTCAGCTCACAGCCGCGCTCGAATGATTCATAAATTATTAAATACTCGCGCTTCGTCCTATTGCCCGTGACCTCAGCTCGGTGCGCAAGCACTCGCCGCTCATGCGTTATGTGAAACTCGACATTTATAACTATAATAGTAAATCAGTCATACACAGGTACATAAACTCAGACCTGTATGCTTGACGGGGCAGGCATTGGTGCCACAGTTCAGAGGTTATCAATGAAACTTGTGTTTATTGTAAATAACACGTAAGATAAATATATGGGCAGACGCCCGTCTTCATCAGAATCAGCCATCAGAAATGTAGGTAGGTTCCAGTGAAATAATCAGGTAGGTCACAATCAAAAGTTATGTATTTCTCACAATATATGTCACACACAGTGTCTCACAGAAATCAATTCTCTACTAATTACGGAATCATCTAATTAATTGATTACAATTATTTCCACAACGAAAGGACTCAGGATTACGCGGAACAAAAGCGATTCGTCGCAACTGTGGTGCGCTCGCCGTTGACGCTCAAATAAAAGTGACGTTCAACATGACTGCGCTGACCCACAACACGACGCTCCGCCAGACTGCTAGATGTCAACAATCTCGTTCCGGTGTATCTCGATAGATGGCGCTAGCAAAGCGCCGTCACGGCCGGACTGACTATCGACCGTCCTCGGGCGCATCAGATTGCAGTCCTGTAACAATGACACAATCAATCGAACGAGTGCCTGTATCTACTTGACGAATAACCCGCTCGTCCAACCTGACAAGCTATTTTAGAGATAGTCCTCAATTATTATATATTTTTTTTTCTTTTCTATTTCAATTCTCTAAAGTATGCGTCTCAGAACAAGGAAAAGTGTGTGTCCCTTCGACCACGCATGGACCGGACGACACCTTTCCCTTAACAGATAACTAATATCCCAAATCGACTAGTATGTCCTCTCAACCAACCCAAGACTTCGGGTCTGGCCCGGACGATACTGTCGTGTTACCACCAATATATTAACATTAACCTGGACCGGACGGGTGTGTCCCTTCAACCAGCCCCTTGTGCATGGCCCGGACGACACTGTCCCTTCGACCAGTATGTTACCAATTAAGGCTGGACCGGATGAATGTGTCCCTTCAACCAGCCGCTAACAGCTGCATGGCCCGGACGACATTATCCCTTCGACCACCTTTACATTATCCAATAATTCCTCCTAAACGTTTCAACTAGATTAAATTGACTTCATGCAAATAAAGTTTACAGATCACATACCCATAAATTACGGACTGTCTTGCTCTGCGTGAAACTGGACTTCGTGCTCAATGATTTCATAATCTGAAGTGTAACTAAGTGTATCGGACCCTGCTGTAAGTGTATCAGATCCTGCAGATAGGGTTACGGAGTCTGCAGTCAATACATCACAACTATTTTGTCTGTTGAGGTGACCATTATCGAGTTCAACGTTTTCCGGCGCCGTCATGGCCTCCTCCTCCATCATTAAACTTGTGGATATTTCGACTAATCCGTCATGACCCCGAGGTACTGGACGCAAGTTCTCATGCGCGTATTTAAAGCTACGATGTGAGCCACTTAAATTTTTTAACTCGTAGCGATCATTGTCCAAAACTGAAGTTATCACAAAAGGACCCCTAAACTTCCTATCCAGTTTGGTTTGGTTACGTTCGCTGCTTTTGATAAATACAAAGTCGCCCTTTGAATATGGCCTGATAAGGGCTCGACCTTGGTTAAATCGCTGAGTATCGGATGCGGCGGCTTTTTGTATATTGTTAGACGCATTTTGCCTGGCAGACTCTAAGTCAATACGCTGTTCTTGTTCTGAATTTGGGCCCAAAGACCTAATTTTGGACAAGCCTAAAGATTGTGAACGAATACCGAACATGAGTTCTGTTGGTGTGAATTTGGTGACGGTAGACTTGGTACTATTTAATGCTAACTGGACATTTCCTAGCTCATCACGCCATGTTTTGTTGGTATCATTTTCGATAATTGTTAACAAGCTTTTCAAGGTACGCATTACGCGTTCTACTTGCCCGTTTGCCCTGCTGGAGCCCGTTGCTATAAAATGTAGCTGAATATTATGTTCTGAACAAAAGTTTTTAAAGTCCTGGCTAATGTAACACCTGCCCTGATCAGCTATTATACGCATAGGTGCTCCAAAAAGGCAGACGGCCTTTTTAAGAGCTTGAACTGCACTGGCTGCATCCAATGAAAAGGTGTGTTCTAGTAGCACATATTTTGTGAACCCATCGATAATAACTGAGCAATATTCTTTGCGGTCACTTTTTCCACTTAGCTTTCCGGTAAAGTCTATATGAATCGTGTGCCACGGCACTGATACTTTTGGAATAGAATGTAGCTGCACAGGTTGAGCACCTGAGGGACCTTTCGATGCCTTACAGACAATGCAAGACTCAATAAATTTCCTAACACACTTGGACATTTGGGGAAACCAGTACTGTTCATACAATTTGTCCAGTGTTTTATCATAACCTAGATGTTGTAGCTCACTATGAACGTGACTGATCAAAGTCCATATTAAGGAACGAGGGACAACTGGCAGCCACGAAATAGTCTTGTTTCTTACAATCTTCCTATAAAGAATACCGTCCCTAACGTCATATGTTTGACCAACTGTGTCGGGGAAATCGTTATGATTGCATTTGTTGATCAAGTCTTGGATTTCTGTATCACGTTTCTGTTCTACAGAAAGCCAACCATGATGCAATTCTACGAAATGTACAGACTTGGTTATAGGTTTTGAAAAAAAACTGGGGTGTGGAAGCTAAACTATTGGGCTCTGGTAAGGGATTTCTAGAGAGGTAATCAGCGTGCTCCATACCTCGACCTTCGCGATACACGATGTCGAAATCATAGGCTTGTAAAAACGCCCACCACCGATGTACACGCGGAGTTAAATCGATTTTCGATTTCGATGCCTTTAATGAGTTACAGTCCGTAAAAACCTTGAATCGTCTACCGTATAGATAGTGCCGGAAATGTTCTACCGCTCGTACGACGGCCAGCGTTTCCAGTTCGTACGAGTGGTAACGGGACTCAACTTCTGACGTGCGTCGACTGAAGTATTCTACGACATGTGGTAGATCGTTCTTTTTCTGTATTAAGATTGCTCCATAGCCCTCAGAGCTGGCGTCACAATGCAACTCGACAGGCAAATCTGGGTCAAAGATCATGAGTACTGGTTCAGAAGTAAGTATCTCTATGATGGTATTACGGATCTTTTCATGTTTTTCGTCCCATTTTACAGGACCCTTCAGTTTTGTTAGAGGATATAACGGCCCAACAATGTTTGTAAAGCCAGGGATAAATTTCCGGAAATATGATGCAAGACCTAAAAACTGACGGACCTGCGCAGCAGTTTTGGGCTGGGGGGAATCTACTAATGCCTGTATTTTACGTGAGTTTGGTCCTACTTCACCACACTGGAGAGAATATCCCAAGAAATCTATTTTCTTTTTCATAAATTTACATTTTTAAGGTTTAATGAGAAACCGGCGGTAGAAAGAGCGTTCAAGACTTCATCAAGACGCCTAAGACCCTCGGATACGTCATCAGAATAACATAACACGTCATCCATATAGATTAAGGGCTTCTCCTTCAGCTGTTGAAGAGCTTTTGTGATACAACGTTGATAAACCGAAGGAGCATTGCGCAATCCGAAGGGCATTGCGAGATATTCGTACTGCCCCTCGGGCGTTACAAATGCTGTCTTTTCTACTGAGTTACGGTGTATAGGGATCTGATGAAATCCTGATGCCATATCCAAGGATGTGAAATAATGGGCACCACTGAGCATATCTATTTGTTCCTCAATGCGCGGCAGAGGGTAGTGTTCGGGTCGTGTATTGGAGTTAAGCTCCCGATAATCGACACACATTCTCTCGGTGTTATCTTTCTTCTTCACCAAGAGAATGGGACTTGCAAATGGTGATGAACTTTCCCGAATCACACCCGCGTCGAGGAGCTCCTGAATCTTTTCCCTAACGATTTGTTTTTCGATTGGTGCTAGCCTATATGGGCGTCTTTGAACAGTCTTATGTGGGTCTACTAAGTCAATTTCTAACTCTCCTGCTTTAACGCGCCTATGGGGAATACCTTCTATGAAACAGTTAACGTATTTGTTTAACAGTTTAATAAGAACCTCTTTATCATTACCGGTCAGGTCTGTATCTATCTGAGAAAAGTCTGGCCGGCTAACTATAGATTCGCAAACATGAGCTTGTTCTTTGAAATGAAATATTACGTTATCATCATTTATTTTAACACTCACACCATTTTCCAAGATATCACGGCCTATTATTACAGGATCCATAAGACAAGAGTCTGGTACAATGTGAAATGTCAAAGTTTGCGATATGTCGCCAAGATTTACCTCAGTCGAAATTTGAGAGGTGCATTTAATTTCATCGCCTCCAATGCCAGTAAGATACACAAGGTCATTGCGTACAGTACCCAGGAATTTACTAGAAAAGCTTTTTTTTATCAGAGAGCAAGACGATCCGCTATCAAATAAAAAAGAGACTGGCTCACCGGATGACGTCTTCAAGGTACCCCTCGACAGTCGTTGCTTGCAGAGATTGACCTCTTTCCTCGTAGTAACTCCGCCCCTTTTTCCCTTTTCTTGACAATTCGGTGCTATGTGTCCGGTTTTCCCACAACTGAAACAGGTTACAGTCGTAGTTCTCTCAAGTGTAAGTGCGGCAGGTGAGGGTTCTTGTTGTTTCGTCATCACAGAAGAATCTTCTCGTCGCTTTCGACAGTCAGCTATACGATGTCCAGGAAGTCCGCACCAATGACATTTGCCAGGAAATTTTGCATCCGTAATTCTGGGTCGCTTGAAATCAGGTTCTTGGATTTCAGTGGGTTCCAGTCTTCGCTTAAGTATACATCCTCCTAAGGTTCTAAATAGCTGGGCTTTAGTAGTGACAGCAGCAGTATTTAACTCGCGGCGTATGAATCCATCCTTCTGACATAAGATCGATACGACGAATCCAGTTATAGCTTCCTCTGGCATCTGAGTCTTAGGTATCCGTTCGATCATATGCCACAAGCGTAGACCAGCTTCTGATGCGGTCTCCTTCGCTCCAATTTGAAAACGCAGCACATCATCGAAGTAGTCTTGAAATGATTTAGGGCGACAAAATCTGGCCATCAAGCTTTGTTTCACAGCTTCCCACGTGAGCTCATTCAAATTCAACTTGGTCAAACAAGTAGCTGCGCGGCCTTTTAATGCACCGGTGAGAGCAATAAGCAAATCTACACCCACTAGATGTTTACTCAAGACAATAAGCTCAGTTATCTTACACCAACCTTCTATATCCGCGTCGACATCATCTGGGTCGAATTGTACAAGTTGCACTGCACTAGACTGGGTGCTAGTACTTGCCGCCGGCTGTTGAGGAGTTGCTAACATACGGGTAAGTAAAGCTTCCATATTACTCAACAGCTTTAAAGCGCTATTTTCGTCAGGCGGGTCGATTTTTCTCGGTCGTTAGCTCGTGGTATCCCACTTCTGATATGGGCAGACGCCCGTCTTCATCAGAATCAGCCATCAGAAATGTAGGTAGGTTCCAGTGAAATAATCAGGTAGGTCACAATCAAAAGTTATGTATTTCTCACAATATATGTCACACACAGTGTCTCACAGAAATCAATTCTCTACTAATTACGGAATCATCTAATTAATTGATTACAATTATTTCCACAACGAAAGGACTCAGGATTACGCGGAACAAAAGCGATTCGTCGCAACTGTGGTGCGCTCGCCGTTGACGCTCAAATAAAAGTGACGTTCAACATGACTGCGCTGACCCACAACACGACGCTCCGCCAGACTGCTAGATGTCAACAATCTCGTTCCGGTGTATCTCGATAGATGGCGCTAGCAAAGCGCCGTCAAATATATGCAGAGCAGATGTAAACAAACCCATAAATAGATAAATCATAAGTAATAACGTACTACAAAACTAAAGATTCTCTTTGTTTTTTTTTTTTCAAAAGTGAAATTGGCTAGTAGGTATTCTCACAAATGTGCGGTTTTCGGAAGAAACTAATGAATCATTTGTTTATGCTTATGTAGTAAACACGTAGAGCTAACTATGTATATTCAATGTAAACCCTGTGTAACAGTCAATGGTGCTTATGAAAGCTGACCAGAACGAATTCATAAAATCAATTTTACATGTAACTGACTAGCCAAAGTAAAGAAATTAATCATTTACAAAACCCGCTTGTAATGTTTATTTAAGTATTATTTGTATATATTTATGCTGGTTATTTTGTCCAGTTTGAATAAACTACAATAAAGATCCTTGGACATTATTTGTATTTTGTGTTAACATTTATATTTATTTTATATTATTTCTTGTATTGAATTGATACGCAAGACTTGGAGATATCTTAAAAGGTCTTCATAGAACTATGCTCAAATGTCAAGTAACGTTTAAAGTAATTTAATTCAGTTAGGTAATCCTAGTTACATATACCGGGTATCTCAAGACTGCTACCGAAAACGAAGCCGGGTGGTAGTTTTAGTGGCTACAAACACAATG
Organism: Hyles vespertilio; assembly: GCA_009982885.2. NCBI lineage: Eukaryota > Metazoa > Arthropoda > Insecta > Lepidoptera > Sphingidae > Hyles > Hyles vespertilio. The sequence goes on from CM042811.1 coordinate 17,253,399, forward strand.
CAACTAAAATTTTCGCATAGAAACGTGACAATTATTTTTTATGATTTTTTAAATATCGTCATTTTTGGGTGGTAAATCCATAGTTTTTGCTAAAATAATAATTTAAACTCTCTTATATCTTAGAGTATTTATAAATTAAAGGGTATACACTATTATTTTAGGAAAAAAATTATTTACCACCAAAATATGGCAATAGGAAAAAAATTTCAAAAAAAAAATTGTCGCTTATTTTTGCAACTTTTTCTGTTGCATTGTGTCTGAAGTCGCTTAAACTACCACCCGGCTTCGTTTTCGGTAGCAGTCTTGATATACCCTGTATGTATATTTATTTCATTTAATTATTGAATGCGTATTTCGAATGGGTAAAACTTTAATATCGGCTATTAATTCTCAAAAGAATTAGCGATCAAACGAATTAATTTTTAAACAGCCACTATACATTCTTAGAACAGATGAAATTTTTGGAAATGTTCCAAAAATAGACCAACGGCACGCACATAAAATGAACCGAATCGTGGAAAGGCCGAACTTTGACCCACATTTTTATGGGTCAGTCCTGATGCATTTATTATGTAACCGTCTGCATGCAGGGGAACTATCGACCGCCTTGGCGCCGCACTGCTGGCAAGTGACGTCATAAACGCATTTAAGCCAATACAGAATGCGAATTAAATAATACGCCATAACAAGAATGTCGACATGAAATAAAATTATGTAACAGTGCGCTGGTTGCCAATTTTTCCTTTTAAATATGACATGCTGACAAAAAAATGATTCCTTGAATTATTTCTGTATAAATGTGTAATTTAATTACATATTGAATGCCTACATTTGTTTGATAGCTAATTGTATCTTGTCTAAACTTCGGCACTCCTTAATTTGCAGTTCAATGCTCCATAAAATATCACTTTTGCGAATATTAGCACTTTTCGTCATGTTGACAGATGCGAAACCGAGGATCTTCATTAGCTGTTATATTAGCAGTAATGTTTTAGTATGCACTACCATCAAATTTATGTGCTTGGCCCGAATGCCAAAGTAGTACGTGACCACTGGTGTTAAATAATTTCAAAAGCAAAACATTACTTTGTCGGATGACTAGTCTCGCCATAATGCGTAGTAGCCATACAACAAACATACAGCGAATTATATACGTCAAAAATGTTTCCGTGACACGAAATACCATATATTTTAGGGATATGGATAGGCATTGTTATTACGATTGGGTTATTGTTATTAACATAATTATTTTAGCTACAGGGAGAACAGCAAAAACGTGAGAGAAAATGCTTTGGGTAGACTTTCTTTTTGTTAGAATTTTTATTGATTTCGAGTCTCAATACTGCAGGAAATCATGAATCCATTGATTTACAATAAAATTACCCTTACTGACGACTACAGAGTACAGACAATTTAGATATAAACTATTTACGCCCTTATTCATGGACACTTTTAAAACCCATTTTAGCTACCCAATGGTTTGGTCTTCTACATTCAAACTAAATTCAAAAGTTGTTCGAAAGGGACAAATCATTGGATAACTAAAATAGGTTTTAAAAATGGTCTATGATATAGGTTATTGGTAGTTTAATAAACAAAATTGATATCGATAAAAATCTGACCTTGCCATCGAATTTAAAACCTCACGGTTCGTAATTTACCGTAAGAAATCATAAGTGAAAATCATACATTTGTAGTGGAATGCCAAGCATTGCTTTGTAATTTAAGGTGGTGATTAGTTCTGCTACTGTTTATGAGCGGTCGTTTCGCTTACCATCAGGCGAACGGCATGGTCGTCTCGCCATTCATTGTAATAAAAGAAGAAGCTAGTAACATCTATAGCATTTTCTTCCATTCACTTTGAATACTACAAAAAATATTTTAATTTAAATACCGATACATATAAAGAAACTAGACACTGCATAGCATATGTCCTTAAGCAATTACAACAATTAATGTAAATAACTTTTTATGTACAGAAACATTAGTCATATACTTGTGTATGTGAGAATGAGAATGAATCATTTTAATCCGAGAGCATGAAATCATAAGAATGGCCGTGTGTGGACGCATTCGACCTCAGCTAATAAGGTAAACCGTCATATACTGGACAGTGGACTGTACAAAAACTAGAAAGGATTATTATCTTTCTTACCTTGATCCTTTATTTATGTGGGATTAGTAAAACATTTTATTTTTAAATGACGCAAATCTTTATCCAATGCTTTCAACACTAAAAAATAATTACTGAGAAGTAAGATTTTAAGAAATAACCTAAAGCCGAAAATTAAATTTTTTTCTAATTTCTGATTGTATTCAGAAAATCAAGAATATACCTTTTTAATTTGCTACGAGCTTTCAATGAGATTTTTAGTTCATAATCGATATAATATGTACAAAATCACTCAACTCATAATAAACCTGCACTTCCCTAATAGCAGAAAGCCGTAATGCTTTTGCTAAATATAGCACAAGATGAAATGGCCCGTGTATTAAGGGTACAGTGAAAGAAAAACAAGTTACCTCCCACTTTAACTAGGTCAGATAACATCTGCCGCGCATGAGTAAATAACCGCATCGGATTTTTCTGCCAAGTGATTACATAACACGGGATAGATCTAGAGAAATGTTCTTTGGAAAGGGGAATGCCCATTTTGCTATAAAATTTAGTATTGGTGTGGAGGTTTTTTTCCCTCGGTGAAACCTAGTTTTTTGTGTACGGAAATTATATGTTTAATAAATATAAACATCATTGAGATCCAGGGCCGTATTTATTGGGGAAATGAACTTGAAATCCAATAAAAAATATTTTATTGGATTTTGAACAAAATGTAAAGTTTGATACTATGTAGTTACTTTATTTTATAAAAATCTGTCGCCCGGGAGAAAACAGGAAAACACGTAAGGACGAACCATAAAAATGCTATAATAAATTTTAAGTAGCATCGATATCGATTTACGATATATTTTACCGATTCTATGAATAGGCATTCTCCTTATAACTTTTAAGCCACCAAAGAACCTTATTAATTTTTTTTTTGCATTTGTTTCCCACATATACAGTAGCTCCTCTTGTTAGAAAAGTCTATTACATAATATTATGGTCGGTGTATCAATGCTACCATTTTTAAATAAAAATAATATCATGATACTAATTGTAGCCATCACTTTCTTTAGTATTAAAAAATTGGGGAGAGGACTAAAAGAAAGGATAAGAAATCGCTTTATATATTTTTACGTCATCCTATAATAATATGACGTGGTCATTCACTAACCCGCATTGCCACATTACGGCAGACGAGGGTTTAAAGCCGACTAGTTCGTGATGATGCCAACCCGCACTAGGCCAGCGTGGTGGACTATATGGCCTAACCACTCTCAATCGTACTCTCGATTGTAGAGGAGGCCCGTGCCCTGCAGTGGGACGTATATGGGCTGATACAGAGTTCGTGATAGTCCGATAGACCACGGCTTTTTACCAATAGTCAATTCATCTAGACTTAATTGCACTTAATAACAGATGGCGTTTAGTTACTGTACCGAATAAATAAACAAAGAATTTTCCAAATAAAAGGCCAAGTGTTTACAAAAAAGAAGTTATGGAGATAGTGCAGACTAGTGACCATCTGCCTACCCCTTTGAAAAATGTTGTGAGTTTATGTATGTTCAGTTAGTATTGAACATACTTAATATAGCTACCAAGTGACCCTGATAAGACTGTTCACCTTTAAAAGCGTTTTTTTATCTGTCAAAGTACCTACGGGCTTGTAGTGCCTTCCTTTGTTGTGTAACATTAGTTTAAATGCTCTCGTCATTAACACAGAAACTTATCTAAACATTAATTATATTATTCATAAAACACATTAAACACAATGCGACATTATCAAAGACGCAGTTGCTGGAATTTTGGCAAAGTTTGTGTCGTTATTTTCCACATGGATATATTGGATGTTACTAATTTAATAAGTGCATCTTTAATAAATGAAGCCAATATAAATTGCATCTATTTTCATTCTGATTTAATAGTTTTGGAACTGGCTTCACAATGAACGTGAGACAAAGATTTTCACGTGGGAATAAAGACATATCACTTATGACATTCTTTGTTATTTTAATATGAAAATAATGTGTCTTATATTTTCTAAACGAATGGCTCTTTGTCTTATCCACGCTGGAAGACATTACATAACAATGGTGACACTGCGGAAATCCGAAACCGATTTTGTTGACCGCACTTATTTGTTGCGCTTGCGCTTAATATCTCAGATACACTCCAAATAACGGGTTACTTTATTTACTGAATGTAGAACATATTTTAAATTTGATTTAGCTTTAATTTTTTTTTGATACCCAACTTTATGAATTGTTCTGTTTATTGTAGTAAATGAGAATGATGAAGAGACGCGTTAATTAAAACCAGCATGTATTCAGTTTTTCATTTGGAGTTTTCCTGTGGAGCCATCAGTGTGGTATTATAATTTTATGAATGATTTCTTCAACTTGAAATTTGTAAGATTTGTTTAAAATCGATGTAGCAAAGCATCATAACTTTTCTAAATAACAAATCAAGATAAATCTCGGAACGGATGTGCATTATTCCCTAATACCGGAATTTAATGAATGAAGAATAAAACGCAGCTTCTTACGATTTGTAGAATAAGTATTCATGATTATTCCCCTAAGTTCTTTACAACTCGTTGAAGCTACAAATGAACCGGTAAAGGCCGCTAGTCGGTCGATAAAGGTCACACCAGCCCCTGTGTAGTGGAAACTATAGATTGCCGGCGTCTAGTAGACGTTGCAGGTACTCTGTAGGTAGACTTTTTTATTCATGTAAAAAATACAGATTAACTTTCCTTATCGTGGTAAAATGTGTCTATTTTCCTACCATTTCAGTTTGTCTGTAGATCTTAATATCGCATCTAGAACTTATGCTTTGCGTTTTATTTCCTCTTGGGTTAGTACTGTCTTCTACTGCGACGCAATGGCCTCTATAAAACTGTTACCTACTCAGAAAGTTTACTTAGAAAAAATATTTTATAATAGATAGACACCTACCCCATATAAGTAGTTGAAGAAAGTTGGCGAACATTTACAATTTTCTACCACTTTTCTTTACGACTGTACATGCAATAATGGTAATGCGACCACTAAAAAGCTAAAAGCTACTTACATTTCAATGCGTATCATCTGTGCCAATGACTAATATTATAGGAAAAATTAATAATAATTATTTTATGTAAGTTCAACAATACGAAATAACAGCTAAAATAAAAGCATTTTAAAATAATACTTACAATTTTAAAAGGAACCGTTTTATTACCGACGGCGGATAAATTTAAATTTCAAAAATTCTTACCTGCGATTCCGCTGAACATTTTTGAATTTTTTTAATAAACACTTGCTAGACACGAATTATTCACAATTTTTTGCACCGAGTTTGCACTGAGTTTAATGTGAGAACGTACTAGGAGCGCCGTTGCAGGCGGAGTGTGGCTCGATGGAAATACTTTCAAGGTTCTACTCGGCTAAAGAGCTAACATATTCGAACTCTATGCGGCTGATACTTGAAACGCAGTATTTTTGTCGATGACGTCATTAGCGTATTGCGTTTTATTTTTGCTCGAAAACTAGTCACAAATATTTAGATTATTTTTGTCCCTACAGGCTGTAGATGATGGTGATAAGGCCCCGTAGATATTCTAAGTATTTTGCAAATATTTAATATTTGTATCTTTACTGAAATCAAAACTGTAATGAACCTTAAGCTGAAAACACATTGTAGGTTTTTGTCTTACGCATAGAGTAAAGAGTACAAAACTATGGTAAAGAGCGCGACTGATATGGTTCGTACGGGTCGTCAGAGGGCCCGCGTACGTTTTTATTTCTTTTAATTTCATTGACAAAGGACGGTTTTCTCGTCTGCCAATGACTAAGCTTTTAGGGATGAAAGAGTCGATTTTAATGTACTCTTTATCTCATCTCTATATAAATAAATAAATAATATATTTTTTAAAATGAAATTAATCCTAGTTGGCGCTTATTATAAACAGTCCTAAGTCTGTGATAACCTGTGGTACTAGAACATTCGAGTATGCAACTGTTTTATTGTCAAAATCAATGATTCAATTAATATTAAATCACACATCAATCAATTATATAAAACTATGATTGATTAAATTCTGTACGCAAACATAGATTACACATTGAGAATAAATTTACTGTGGAAAATTGTTAAGCAACAATGCCGTGTACACATATTAGAAATACTTATGTATAAAATGTGTGAATGCCAAAGTAGGCAAGATCGTGTTTCGAGCACACGTCTTGTTCTTGTTGTCTTTTTTTTATATATTTCTACTACCAGTGTCATTTTAAAAGAAAACAAAAAAGACTACCTGAAGACAAATAACAAAGTAAACTTTTTCCTATTATAATTCCTAAAACAGCGCGTGTATTTAGAAATTTTAACATCAATAACTTAATATTTGATTGTATAAAAAAATACTCCGTTATCTTTAGTATGATACTTTATTATCTATTTGTTCCCATACTTCTTACTTTAAGTAAGCATATTTGTATTCTTTACATTCAACATTATAAATAATTTCTCTATTACGCACATACTCTAATCGTTTTTCTTCCATTTTTTAAATGAACGCACAGACGAATTTTGGCTAATTACTGATAATTAAATAGATAAATACACTCAACAATCATATACATAGTCCTGCAGTGCGATTCACGTAACTTTTTGACGCGCCGATCAAGTTGCGGTGCGGTTACAATTAAGTTTACGCTTTGGTACAAAATGGTATTCTTGTAAGTGTTTAGCTGCGCGTGAACTGCGCGTGAGCTGCGCGTAACTGTACGTCAGATGTATGAAATTTGTTTGAGATTGACATATACGCGCAGCAGTAGAATACGCTAAAACGTTTGCGTGACGCGAACTTCACGCGAGCGTATTTGACAGCGGTTGTCAAAATTACGAGAATACGAAAAGGGCTGTTTTGATCGAAACTTAACCGCAACTGCACTGCAGCTGAACTTATTAAAATACGTGAATCGCACTACTGACCCCACATTAAGATCAATTAAGTGTTGTGTCGTGGGTATCGGGAACTACGAGAGACTTTTCGGTCTCACAAACATCCAGACCCGAGACAAATACTTGTGGGCCTCACAAACATTTGTCTCGGTGCGGGGATCGAACCCGTGGCCTCTCGTTTCACAGGCGGTGTCTAACCAACTGCGTCACGGAGGCTGTCAATTACATCCAGTCTAGTATTTACAAACAACTGGTCAAAGAACTGCGCTGTTTTTTTCTATTAAATCAAGTTAGATTCCCAGCCACACCTCATGTAAATAATTAGAAATGTCCAAATTGTATTCAACAATTTTAATTTGTATGCAGATTGAATAAAGAAAATTATAACTTGTACGTATTATAAATTCTAATTTAATTGTAAGTTTTAAGAAATGTTATATTAGTTTGGCTTAAAAAGCTGGTAGCCATATTTACAAAACCTATTGTTGTGTAAACTCAAGTTTGTCCACAATCGCAAATCACTCAAAAGCGCTGTGGTGCACGGAGAAACCATTATTTTTTTCTCTCTTCAAATTTAATTACATTGGACATTATTATCATTACTACTATTGGACTACTAGTATAAATGTACATTGTATAAATTATGAAAGAATATTTTAATGAAAGCGTTGATGATATTTTTTACTTTCATTTCTAGTTCCTAATTTCACCACTTGTCAATTTATGTTAGTTGCGCTGTATGTCTCAGACGTTTTTTTGTTTTTGAAGGTCATGCCCTCGAATTTCGACCGACAGTGTGCACACAACAAAAGAATCTATTGTTCAGATCGCTGTAAGACGCGTTGCTCTAGTATTTATGGCCGCTTCTTTACTCTATGCGTAAGACAAAAACCTACAATATGTTTTCAGCTTTAAGCTCAAAACACATTATAGGTTTTCGTCATACGCATAGAGTAAAGAGCGGTAAGTACGGGGCCAACTGACCAATCAGGACAATGGAACGTACAAGGTTCTTTCTATGTAGTCTGTGGTCACGTCTTAAGCTTGACCTATAAAATGTGCACACAACAAAAGAATCCATTGTTCAGATCGCTGTAAGACGCGTTGCTCTAGTATTTATGGCCGCTTCTTTACTCTATGCGTAAGACGAAAACCTACAATGTGTTTTCAGCTTTAGTTTAGATCAATTCTACCATAGTAGAATATATTTTATTTGTGGTAACACTGGTCCCTGTTTATTAAATTCGTGACTAGCTGTAAATAATTTATTACAAGTATTGCCTTAATTTTACTACGCAAAGTTATAATATTTATATAAAATCTATAAAATGTTCATTAAGTTCAAATTGATATTAAATCACAAGTAGGTGAATGCTGTACATATCAACTAATAATCACCGGAACAAGCTCTACGTTGCTAAGCAACCAAAACCATGACAATAAACAATCGAATAGGAAATGATTTTTTCTTCTTTTGCTCCAAAAACACTTACATTACATATATTTTTGGTATGTGTAAGAAATGTCGAAAGAAAACGCCAACTTGCGGTTGCTCGGTTCGCCTGTGAACTTGTCGTACCGCAATAAGAAAAAAGAAGACAGGAAAAATATTCGCAATAGACCTCGCTCTGCCGTAAATAACTCTTGCATTACTCAGGTAAAAGTACCAGATTAATTATATTATTAGAATTGACGACCATGCCCAGTGCAGATCCCAGCAGGTTGCTGTAATATCCTTCGAGAAAGCTGGGTTTTGGTTTTCCTTGGCCGAATTTAAGAATAATTATGATCCCTGTGAACTGAGAGACAGTTAATAAACCCTTGTGAATTATGAAGTAACTTTAAAAATCAGATTAGCTGCGTCTAACTACTAATATAAACATTAAATTATTGAAATGGTAAGAAAAGCATGTCTTATGATAATAGTAAATGTAGAAAACTCTTCAAATAAACATTGCCGGAATTTACTATAAGATTTAATATACCTTGACTCATTAGGAACACTACTCAATTTTGCCATGTTACATTGTTTGGCAACCATAGGTACATTGTTTTTAAGAAATTCAAGCATACTGCATCCAGTTATAAGTTGATTATTAACCAGTTGTTTATCTTCTTTTTTATCAAGATTGAAGTACTTAAATTTATATTAAAATACATATCATCATCATCATCATCATATCAGCCACAGGAAGTCCACTGCTGAACATAGGCCTCCCCCAATGATCTCCACAATGACCTGTTGGAAGCGACCTGCATCCAGCGACTTCCTGCGACCTTAGTCAGATCGTCCGTCCACCTTGTAGGCGGGCGTCCGACACTTCGCTTGCCTGTACGTGGCCTCCACTCGAGAACCTTTCGGCCCCAACGGCCTTCAGTTCTACGAGCAAAAAATAAAATAAATTTCATATACATATTCTGTATTTCCAGGATACTACAGAAAGATTCAAGAGGCCTTTCTCAGCAGACACAAAGGACCGAGCACCATCTACTAGAAGTTATTTCAAAACGTTTAGCGCTGAACTTCTGCAGTCTTATAATAGTAAGTTTATTTATAAATTAAAGCATAGGATATATAATTTGCATTTTGTGTTTGTGCGCCACTAAGGGCTTCATATATATTTCTGAGGTTGTATGCCGGTTGTATTAAATCAAGTTTGTTTGTTATTGTTTATTGTGATATATTTGGTAGTTTTTGAATTTAGTTACTTAAGTATGTAAATAAGAAATAGCAGTAACTCATCTATTTCTTTTCATAATTTATGTACATATAAAACCATTTACTTAATTATGTTTTATTGCAAACATTATATTATCAACCTATATAATCTTCACATAACATATATTGAACATGAATGAATACAAACTTAAACCATAAATAAGACAGCCGTTTAATTTTTTTTCAGATTCGCCAATAAAAGTAGTGGCACCAACTCTTGAAATACTCGGCGAACCTCACGCCACGGACAACCGTATTTTCAGAAAGGACAAAGAAATTTGCAGCAATGCTTCTGATTATGGTTCTGAGGACACATTCATTAGTTTAGGCACAAAGATAAAAGCTAGAGCGCAGTTAAGTCCTAAACCAAAGATAACAAATCCAAAGAACATTTTAAAGTATAGAAATATAGCTAGGAAATCGCGAAAGCCAATGGCAAATACTGAACAATTTAACCAGGATTATGGAATGGAAGTTAAAATAACTGAGAGGTCTCCTTCACCAACCAAAGGTTTGGATATGTATAATAGAAGTTTATCTCCCACTCAACGATACGAGCCTTATTTCGTGCCCCTACAAGACAATGGAGACCTTGGACGGATTTCGCTAAGTTCCAACATAGACGCGGAAGTCGAACAGGCTATACATAAATATTCTCGCCGCTTAGCAGCAAGTAACCAACAATTATCTCTAGTTGAAGAGGAATCTACACAAGATGTTGACAGTGGCCCGTCACAGAACCTGTCAAGTTTATCACCAGAAAACTCTTTGGAGGACCCAAAGAACTGTGGAAATGTAGATGATTTGACTGGAAGGAAAACTTACGTAACTGATGATATTAAAATCGATTATGGTGTATCCAAAAGTATCGGTCGTGAACCTCGAACTTACACTCATTTTTATGATGATTTCCAAACTGATGCCTATAAATGTAAGATGTCTAGTACCGTAGTACATACAGATTCATCTTCCAAAGATTCTGGTTATCCAGATAGCGCGCCTAATGATGAAAAATTTTACAGACAAAATTATTCTCTTCCAACGACATCTTTATTGAAAAAAACTAATGTGAACAACAAAATAGAAGATCAACCTAAGAGTTTAGATAGCATATCGACTAATAGCAGTGATAAGACGTTTCGTAACAGTTTGGATAAAAATAAACAATGGTCAGAACCTTTGAATCACAGTCGTATGCTTTACAAAGATTTCTTCTTGAAGAAAGAGGGCCACATAGCTGTGCCACCACAAAATTCTCCAAATAAAAGTGAAGGGAATAATTTTCCCGCAACCAGTGCAGATACTGAAACAAAAGTCGATAACATTAGTGACGATTCTGACTATCCCTCCTATTTGGTTAATAGTTCTACAAAAGCATATACATCTAAGGTTATAGAAGATTATAAAAGAGAACTAGAAACAATAAATAATTTACACGAACTCACAATAAAGGATATAAAAGCCGATGCAATATCGCCAACGCCTTTGAATATTGATAAAATGTTCGACGAACATTCTGATATCATTGATACTGAAAAAGAGGAAACCTCGATTACAAAACATGGATTGAAAAGTGACGATAAAAATAAAAACTCATTGGATGCCAAAAAGACAGACGTTTCCAAAATTTCGACTAAAGAGTTAATTCAGAATTATTTTAAAGTAAAAGAAGGAGATTTTAAAGGTCATATGCCAAAAAATACACGAAAGAAAACGAATAATATTCCATTGAAAGATGAAATTACTACATATAAACAAGAGTGGAATAATAAAACATCAATTACCTCGCCTAAAAATATATCAGTCATCCGAAATCAAACTCAGAAGAACGTCTTTACGATGCGGACTCCACTTAGTGCTAGGATTGAAAGTGTTCAAAATGACAAGGATATCGACTCTTGGATGTCACTTTCCGCTCCATCGCCAAGTTTATTAGATATAGAAGAAACATCTACCTCGCCAAAGGAAGCAATGAACACTGATATTCATTTTGCTGATGAAAAAATCGAAGAAATTTCAACTCCGTCGCCACCAGTTGTTAGTCCTACTGAAAAAGATAATAAATCAGTTAAAGAATTGAGTACAAATTCCACTGTTCTAGACATATACTCGATGTTGAAGGAAATTGAAAGTTATGGCGATAATCCAGTCGCATCCGTAGCACAAGTAGAAACAGCCAATGATAAAGGTGTTACCGAAGAAAGATCACCAACTCCAAAAGATAATTTTATGTAAGAATAGTATTATATTTACTATTTTATTTATCTATAAATTGACAGCTTTATACTGTGGCGTAGTTGGGCGGTCGAGGGCTATGAAAAGATAGGCCGCGGGTTCGATTCCCCCACCGAAACAAATATTTGTGTGAATCACAGGTATTTGTTTCGGGTCTGGGTGTTTATGAGACCGACACGTCTCTCGTAATTTCTGATACCCGACACACACTAAATCTTAGTGTGGGGTTAGGACTTAGTGAGGCTGTTGGGTTAAATTATCATTTATTTATCATTACTTATATTTTTTACTGTTTTTGTAATAGCTTGAGAATAAACTTGATCACATATTTTACGTCTATATCCATATCACAATTTTGCCACCATTGACTAATAATGTTTATGTTTGTGACAATCTGCAGGGAGATATTTGAGTTTTTGGAAAAGGTGGAACAAAGCGCCAATGATGCGTTGTCAGTCGTCACGAATACAACACCACAGACCATACCCAAGTAAGTAGTATGTTTATTAAATGTTTACTCAGCTGTTCATAGTTCTCTTACGCCTTATTTTTATTTATTTATTTTTTTTACTCTAAAGGTAGTCCGCCAACCCGCACTAGGCCAGCGTGGTGGACTATATGGCCTAACCACTCTCAATCGTACTTTCGATTGTAGAGTAGGCCCGTGCCCTGCAGTGGGACGTATATGGGCTGATACAATACTCTAAAGGTGGTCTGTCTTGGAAACGATGATTGATTAAAATAGGTACGCTCTAAGCGTACCTGTTTCGCTTCCGTGTTTTTTTTAACTGCAATTAATGGCAAGATGATTCCCCTGGTGGTAAGCGATACGACAGCTCATGAACAGTAGCATAACCAACACCTTGAATTACAAAGCAATGCTTGGCACTCCACTACGCTCGCCATCCATTAGCTACTCTGTCTACAATGTCCTTCAATCCGAAACACAACAGGGGGTTTCCACTGTGGACAATGCGGTGGTACCTACCCAGATGGCCTCTCACATATGAGATGGTCAGTAATTGCGGAATTGGATATTTAAAGCATTGCGATATGTATTTATCATCCGAATTTGAAAAGGGATCGGCCGAAGAGAATATAGAAAATAGATAGGAGCTAATAACAAATTCTTATAAAAAAACTAGGACTGATTGTGTTGTGTCTTTTTGACTAAAGACTAACAATTGTAAACCTGTAGATTGGAAGGGTTACTGAAGCTTCCACAAACGGAGCTCGCTCAGCGGCTGGTGACAGCCACGTTGCAGCTAGAAGAGAGGTCATGCTGCATCGCCTTGCTGCAAGAGAGTCTGGCCAACCATAAGGAACAGGTGAATATGCAGTTTTAATTATCTATCAATTCAATACTTAGCTACTAGACTGGATTTTAAGGAATTGTGGAATTTGAGGTGACTTGAAAGCTGAGTTCTCTGATTCGGCTAATAATTTCAGGAAATATGAGAATTAATTACAATCGAATATCTCCCAATAATCTCAAGCCTCTTGTAATTTGACATGCATATAGATATAACGTCACACAAAAGTACCTATTCATTTTGTTTCGCTATTATTTATATCACTACATAGTATAAAACAAAGTCGCTTTCTATGTTCCCTTTGTATGCTTAAATCTTTAAAACTACGCAACGGATTTTGATGCGTTTTTTTAAATAGATAGAGTGATTCAAGAGGAAGGTTTATGTGTATAATACGTGCATATTATTGTAGAGAAATCTATATGCACCCGGGCGAAGCTGGGCCGGGCCGCTAGTTTTTGATAAAATGCTACAATTTAAATATATAATTTGTCGGATTACTAGGTGCTCTATCTATAAATTGTCAGGAGATTTTCAGACCCTATATAGTCGGAATGATCCGACAAATTGGATAGTCCGACATAGCCCTGGTTTGTCCGATAACCGAGGACCTACTGTATATTCCAGATGATACAGAAAGTGAGCAACCTAGAGAAGCAGTCGCAACGGAACATATCCAAAGTGAAACAGGAGTGTGAGGAGACTATCAAGCGACATCAAAGTTTTATTGACCAGGTGAGATATTGTACAACGACATTATGATATCGATAATCGCTAGAAGCTGTAACGTTATTGAAACATTGTGAAGTTTAAAAATATCAGACTTTCAAAAATTGTTAGTAATGTTATGTAGAAATATTTTAAAACATAAAAAACAGCCTCTAAAAGTCCACTGCTAAACTTAGATAGCAATATCATAGCAGTAATGTTTGTACAATTTGGCAATACTTACAAAACATTCGGAGCGGTTTAAAATTACCTACGAACTAACATTTTGGAGGCTGTAACGGTCTTTCCGGACCTATATTGTTCATTTTCATGATTTTCTAGTTGATCAACGACAAGAAGACTTTGAACCATCGCATAGAGCAATTAGTGGACGAAAGAAGAAGCGCAGAGGAACGCTGGAAGAGATCAGCGCAGGTGCTGGAGGATAGATACAAATTGGAACTACGCAACCAGCATGACAAAATGGCTGCTGCTCAACAGGTAAACATAATGTATTAGTCCATCCCAATTCAATAGCCTATCAAGGTGGCTTAATATCTTGTATCATGCTAAAAGTTAAACTCTTAGGATTTCATAATAATATGATTTCAAAAATATACACAACTGCTGTATTAACTCTATGATTTACGAATTTACAGGTAGCAAGGCAACGGTGGGTGAGACAGAAAGCAGAGAAAATCAAAGTAAGTCCCTATTACCAGCATCAATATCAAAATATTTCAAATCAATCCGCAAACATTTTTGGTGGTTATAAGTGTAGGTATTAAAATAATCACTCACTTCCAGGAACTAACTATTGTATATTTTGTAAATTAACACTTAATACATTCACAGACAGAGTAAAATTATAATTATGCGACTCGGAGCGAGATGTGCTCGTGACGAGAGATGGCAGACTGTCTTTTCATCCAAATAAACCGACCCTTTTATAGGACCACCCGAATGAGGATCGGTGGGGATAAATCTTCCAGAAAATATATTTAAGCCATAAAATAGGGTCTATCCTTTCAACTAAAAATTAAGGTCGGCCCAAACATCTGGGCTATTGTCCAAACAGAAAGGTTTACAAAACATGTGTACTATTGTCTAAAAAACATAAATTTGTTGCAAAGGATTGCCGCCACTAAAGAACTTAACTATAATAATACAGTTTTATTGCCCCGGTATGAACGGGCCATTACAATTAGGAAACAATAATTTAGCACAGCATCTTTTTAACTAATATTATACAATAAGGTACACAAAAATGCTTACTGTAATAAAACGACTCGCAGATGTTTTATGGTCTAACATCTGCAGTCATATCTTAAAATGAAATGCGTGTTTAAATAATGTTAAAATTACAAATAATAAGCGTGTTAATTTATAAGCTAAATCTAAGTTGGCGTATTGCTACCGCCACAGCACCCCCCTACCAGTGAATGACAGTTCACGAAAATCCACTTTGGAAATAGTCCGGGAAGCGGACGTGCCTTCCGGACCTTGTTCGCTGGTGTGCATCTGTTTCGTGATGTACATCTTCAGTGTCTTGAGTTGTCCGTTGCCTTGGTGCTTGATGTTCGTCGTCAGCTGAAGTGTTTTCAGGGTCAGCTAACACATAGGCTGGTTTAAGACGGTCAATGGAAATTGTAACGTCACGACCGCGGACGTTAACAACAAACGTCTTCTCCCCTCGCATGACAACCTTGAAAGGGCCCTCGTAAGGACTCTGCAGGGGCACTTTTGGACCCTCGCGGCGCACGAAGACTTGGTCAGTGGTGCTGAGGTCTTTAAAACTGAAAGTTCTTTTCTCGCCATGCCGAGATACTGAAGTCGGTCGCAGCTCTTGAAAGTGTTGCCGTAGCTGTTTCACAAAGTCCGTTGCACTGTTACTGTCGGTGATTGTCGTCTGTTGCACCAAAAACTCTCCTGGAATCCGCAGTGGCTGACCATATACCATCTCGGCGACCGTAGCCTCTAAATCTTCCTTCCAAGCAGCTCGGATGCCCAGCAGCACGGTAGGGAGAATTTCAGTCCACCGTGTATCCTGATGACATTTTATAGCCGCCTTCAGCTGACGATGAAAACGTTCAACCATACCGTTGGACGCCGGGTGATAAGCCGTAGTCTTGAAATGCGTCGTGCCTGCCAGTTGATTGAGGTGCCTGAACAGGTGCGACTCGAACTGTCTACCACGGTCAGATGTGATCCTTAATGGTGTGCCAAAGCGTGAGATCCAATGGTTGTAGAACGCTTTAGCCACCGTTGTTGCTTCCTGGTCTTGGAGTGGTATTGCTTCTGGCCAACGAGTGAAACGATCTATCATTGTGAGACAGTACCTGTAACCTTCCGATATAGACATTACGATTATCCATATAGACGGATATGCTCAAATCTGGATGTCGGTGGAGCAAATGATCCAACTGGGGCAGATACATGTCTGGAGATCTTCGCACGTTGACAATCGATGCAGCTGCGAGCCCATTTTCTGCAATCGGAGTTTATTGACGGCCAAATATAACGTTGGGTCATAAGTTTGACTGTAGCATTGATTCCGGGATGCGAAAGTCGATGGACGGTGTTGAATGCAATTCTCCTAAACGGCGTGGTGATGAATGGTCGAACAGTTTGTGTTGATACGTCACAGGTTACGGGGATATCCGTGCCTGGAATCAGTATACGTTTCAATTGCAAAGACGTATTTTCTTTTAGCAATTTTCGAAGTTCTTCGTCGTCCGCCTGCGAGTCAGCGAGTGCCTTGAAGTCTAGAGTTGTTTCAAGCTCTTCTACGCGAGACAATGCATCAGCGACAGGGTTATCTTTTCCAGCAATGTGACGAATATCCGTTGAAAACTGGCTGATGAAATCTAAGTGTCGAAATTGGCGTGGTGAGCATTGGTCTGATTTCTTCCGAAATGCGAAGGTAATGGGCTTATGATCAGTGTAAATAGTGAACTTTCTCGCTTCTATCATGTGTCTGAAGTGTTTGACAGCAAGATATATAGCTAGGAGTTCGCGGTCATAAGCTGCATATTTCTGCTAGGTGGGGCTCAATTTCTTCGAGAAGAAGCCCAGCGGTTGCCAATGATTATCCACAAACTGCTGCAGCGCTGCGCCGACGGCGTAGTCCGATGCATCACACATTAATGCTAACTGTGCGTCGGGTTTAGGATGAGCAAGCAAGGTAGCCTCCGCGAGACTCTCCTTGCACGCCTCGAAAGCCTTTGTAGTAGCTGGTGTCCAGGGAACAGGAGCATTTCCTTTAAGGTTACCCTGGAGTAGATCGTTAAGCGGTGCTTGAGTTGCAGCTGCACCTGGTATGAACCTGCGGTAGAAATTAATCATACCGAGAAATCCACGTTGCTTTTTGACTGTGTCTGGTAATTTAAACCGTTGTATATCGACAAATCTGTCTGGAAATGGTCGAGTACCAGTTGCAGTTACCATATATCCCAGGAAACGAACTTCTTTTTGACCAAAGATACACTTGCTGGGGTTGATGACGACGCCATATTTCTTAAGACGATTAAAAACAATTTTCAAATGCTTGAGGTGCTCTTCATGTGATGATGATGCAATTAAAATATCATCAATGTACACGTAACAAAAGTCCAATCCCAGTAGCACTTCGTCCATGAAGCGCTGGAAGGTTTGGGCTGCGTTACGTAATCCAAAAGTCATGTACATAAATTCGAAGAGTCCGAATGGAGTAATGATGGCTGTCTTAGGTATGTCTTCCTCTGCGACTGGTATTTGATGGAATGCTCTTACTAAGTCAAGAGTGGAGAAAATGTTCTTCCCGTGCAGTCCTTGTGCAAAATCTTGGATGTGTCGTACCGGGTATTTATCGGGTTCTGTCCAACTATTGAGTGCCCGATAGTCTCCACATGGTCTCCACTCATCTCCTTTCTTGGGAACCATGTGTAGTGGAGAAGCCCATGGACTTTTTGATGGCCGACACAATCCTAGTCGCAACATCGCCTCGAATTCCCTTTTAGCGGCGGCCAACTTGTCTGGAGCAAGACGACGGGGTTTGTGCGCAACTGGTGGGCCTGGAGTCGTAATGATGTGATGTCTTGTGCTGTGGCTTACTGTTTTGGGTGCGCCATCCGGACGATTAATATCTGGGAACTCCTGCAGAAGCTCATGGTATGGTGATGAGCCATTAATGACTTTGATGCTTGGTTCCTGACACTCTGTTATCTCCGCCTTGTAGGTAAGCAGGGTGGAGGAGTCTATCAAACGTCTACGTTGCAGATCTGGTAGGAGTCCATAATATGCCAAAAAATCAGCACCTAAGATTGGCTTGGAGACATCAGCTATTATGAACCTCCAAGTAAAATCTCGCCTTAGGCCAAGGTCCAACGTTAAATTAGCAATTCCGTATGTAGCGATCACTGTCCCGTTGGCCGCAGAAAGCTCGTAGTTGGACTTTTTATGCGGGCCTTGGATACGATGACGAGGAAACACGCAGATGTCAGCTCCGGTGTCCACGAGGAATTGGATTTTGCTGGCTCGGTCACAGACGAATAAACGGCGTGATTTCTTAGGGCAGGAGTCGTTAGCCGTCATTAACGACTACCCGGAGCGTTTCCCGTAGCCTTGCTGCATGGTGGAACACATTTTGTTGCCTTCGTACCAAACCGCCAGTGATACCAACACAAATCACGTGGACGTGGACCGCGGCTTCTAGAACGTGAGCGAGATCGTGATCTGTTTCTATCTCGCACTCGCGCACGTGAAGTGGGATCGTTGATTTCTCGACGTAGCAAAGCGATCTCGTCTTTTAAACAGACGTACATCTTTTTCATGTCTTCCGATACCGACTCCTCTTGTTTGGTGGAAGTAGGACGAATTCCGGCCTCTGCAATAGCTGAACGCATTGGCAAGTATTCTTATGCTGCATCTGCAACTTCCGCAGCTTTCTCCAACGGTTGGTCCATAACAGTTGCTAGGATGGGCTGTAAGACCGTTGGCAATCGTCCTTGCCAAAGTGTACGGACAGTAGATTCCGACATATTCTCACCAGCTAGGTTTCGTAGACGTCGAAGAAACTGTGACGGCTTATCATCTCCCAGGTCCTCGCGTTCCAGCAGCTGACGTGTTCGCTGACTCTCCGATGTACCACAACGCTTTGTCAAAATCGTCTTGAACGTTGTATACGGAGCGTCTTCGGGCGGGCTTAAAATGACATCAAGCATTGTGTCTATGATGTTAGTTGGTATCTTCTGTATTATCATTGCGTATTTTGATATCTCCGAGTTGATGCGGGCGGCAGCAAACGCAGCTTCTGCTATGGCGAACCAAACTTCTAAGTCATTCGATTTGCACTCTGGTATAAATGGAGAACACGACGCAACCTCCGGAGCAGATTGTTCGCTAACGCTTCCGGTGTTCATTATACTGCTCACTTTTTCTGATGTGTTATTCAAAAACAATGTCTCTTCCACGGAAAACTCGCGTACTACTATTAAACTTTAACACACTACACTCAAATCACTCTTTTTGCTTCGGGGTCACCACTTTGGTGGTTATAAGTGTAGGTATTAGAATAATCACTCACTTCCAGGAACTAACTATTGTATATTTTGTAAATTAACACTTAATACATTCACAGACAGAGTAAAATTATAATTATGCGACTCGGAGCGAGATGTGCTCGTGACGAGAGATGGCAGACTGTCTTTTCATCCAAATAAACCGACCCTTTTATAGGACCACCCGAATGAGGATCGGTGGGGATAAATCTTCCAGAAAATATATTTAAGCCATAAAATAGGGTCTATCCTTTCAACTAAAAATTAAGGTCGGCCCAAACATCTGGGCTATTGTCCAAACAGAAAGGTTTACAAAACATGTGTACTATTGTCTAAAAAACATAAATTTGTTGCAAAGGATTGCCGCCACTAAAGAACTTAACTATAATAATACAGTTTTATTGCCCCGGTATGAACGGGCCATTACAATTAGGAAACAATAATTTAGCACAGCATCTTTTTAACTAATATTATACAATAAGGTACACAAAAATTCTTACTGTAATAAAACGACTCGCAGATGTTTTATGGTCTAACATCTGCAGTCATATCTTAAAATTAAATGCGTGTTTAAATAATGTTAAAATTACAAATAATAAGCGTATTAATTTATAAGCTAAATCTAAGTTGGCGTATTGCTACCGCCACACATTCATTATAGGCCTCCGTTACGCAGTAGTCCGTTACAGCAGATTTCACGCAAACTGTGAAACGAAAGGCGAGAGGTGAGTTCGATCGCCGCACCGACACAAATTTTTGTATATTTGTTTCGGGTCTGGGTGTTCAAATCTCTCATAGTTCCTGATAACCACGACATAATATTCGACTTAAATGTGGGGTCAGGTGTATGTGTGTCTGGTGGGCGTATTAATTTATTATTTAACTGAAAAATTCCAGGAGTTAACAGTAAAAGGTCTAGAGGGAGAACTGCGCGAGATGGCGGAAAGGCAGCAGAAGGAGGTATCCGACTTGAAGATGCATCACGCTGAACTGATGGGGAGGGCTCAGGCCAAGCACGCGCAGGAGCTGGAGGAATTGAGGAGGCAAATGGAGGAGGAGAGGGAGGCGGCGCTTATAAAGGAACGGCAGTTGGGGAGTTCAAGGTAAGTGTATTAGGAAGTTAATAAAACAGGGAGAGACAGGAAACAGAGAAGGGACAGGAAACAGTATTTAGAGGCAGAAGATGAAGACAAGCTTGAAGATGCAGCACTAGAAACAGATGGAATGGAGGCAAGTCAAGCACCCGCTAGAGTTGGAGGAGTTGAGGAGGCAAATGGAGGAGGAGAGGGTGGCGGCGCTTATAAAGGAACGGCAGTCGGGGAGTTCAAGGTATGTGTATTAGAAAGTTAATAAAACAGGGAGAGACAGGAAACAGAGAAAGGAAAGGGAACAGTATTTAGAGGCAGAAGATGAAGACAATCTTGAAAATGCATCACGCTAAGCAGATAGGGAGGAGCCAGGTCAAGCACGCGTAGGAACTGGAGGAGTTGAGGAGGCAAATGGAGGAGGAGAGGGAGGCGGCGCTTAAAAAGGAACGTTAGTTCGGGAGTTCAAGGTAAGTTTATTAGGAAGTTAATAAAACAAGGAAGCCATCAAGATAAGGGACAGGAGACAGTATTTAAAGGCAGAAGATGAAGACAATCTTGAAGATGCGGCACTTGGAACAGATAGAGTGGAGCCAGGTCAAGCACGTGCAAGAGTTGGAAGAGTTGAGAAAGCAGAAAAATGAATAGAAACGTAAATACGAGTAAAATAAACTATTCTTTTATTTTCTTCCTTCTCTTTCGTGTTCTTAATTTTTTGGATGGCTTAACATATCAAATCTTAACTAAACCGATTTATACTAGTCTTTATCCCTTATAGCTCCTCCTCAAATGTAATAAAAACATTTTCAGGTTAGAAAAGCAGATATTAGAATTGGAAGTGACATACCAGGAGCAAAGGACGCGACTGATTGCGGAGATGCGAGCCGAAAACGAACGCGTCGCCGCAGAACTAGCCGAGAAAGAGAAACTACAAAGAGAAGAATTTGGTATGAACTGTGAACTAAATGTCAAGAAGTAGTCAGTAATAGACTTGTTATACGATATTGGACAAAAGTCACGAAGTACCACAAGGGGTGAGGTGATGGGGGGGGGGGGGTCTAGTAAGATATCACGTGAATTTTTTTTTCGACACAATTTTGATTACAATGCTTCATAATATATTTTTCGTATGATTACATAATTCTTTTATTACGTCATGGTCCTTAATTTCAGAATAAAAAGACATTATACTTTTATACCCTTATTTAAAGATAATATTCGAAAAAAATTAAGATTTATTTATACCGGGTATCTCAAGACTGCTACCGAAAACGAAGCCGGGTGGTAGTTTTAGTGGCTACAAACACAATGCAATTAAAAATTTCGCATAGAAATGCGACAATTATTTTTTATGATTTTTTAAATATCGTCTTTTTTGGGTGGTAAATCCATAGTTTTTGCTAAAATAATAATTTAAACTCTTTTATACCTTAGAGTATTTATAAATAAAAGGGTATACACTATTATTTTAGGAAAAAATGTATTTACCACCCAAATATGGCCATAGGAAAAAAATAACAAAAAAAAAATTGTCACTTTTTTTTGCAACTTTTTCTGTTGCATTGTGTCTGAAGTCGCTTAGACTACCACCCGGCTTCGTTTTCGGTAGCAGTCTTGATATACCCTGTATGTACTAAAAATACACGTGTTGTTGGATGGAGGAGGAGGGAGTCTTAAATCTCACCACATATCACTAAAGGGGAGGGGGTGGGTCAAAAATGCTAAATAAAAGATCACGTGATTATTGGACGGCCCCTTACTACTTGCGCTACCAACAGGGACTCTAATTCAGCTTATTACTGCAGTTCAGCCTAAGCTGTACCACAGCGCTGAAAGTTCTCACGGTTCAAGTTGATCCGAGCATTACTAACCATTAAAAAATTAATAGATGAGGAAGCACTCAATAATGAAGTTTCGAGAGTTACATTGAATTACATCTAAAAACGATAACTGGAAACGGTTTAACAAAATTATTCACAATGTAATCTGAAAATGTTGATTATTTTGTATTCTCTTTTAATTGTAGAAACTTGGAGAAGAGAACAAGAAAAGATACTTGAAGAGGCAAGGGCACAGATGGACAAAGACATTGTCGCGGAAAAAGAAAAATTGGAGGTAAGCAAGTCTGGGAAATTGAACGCAGTCTTTATTATTGGTACTGATAACAAACAACCATAAAAATTGTGCACATAGAAAAAGTGATAGCATCTGAAAAGACCTTTCCATTGCCATATCGCTTGTCTTTATTGGTCGATAGGCTGGAGTCCATACATATATGTTTAACTTGAGAAATGTTTACATTCTGTCTGGGATCTAAAAATATACTCACAAAGTTGTTATGTTGTCTTTGAATCAATTTTAATCCCTAGCTGAAGACCCATCACGAAGAAACAAAATGTAAAAAGTTATTAAATGTGGGCATTTCGTTAAATCTATGACTCTAATCGTAGAAATCTATCAATATTGTTTATTATTTTGAAAATCTACCAGGAGCAAATGAAGCAAAAAGAGAAGGAGTTACAAGAACAATTCGAGCATTACAAACAGGAATATGAGGCGGAACAGCAGATGATATTAAAGAAGAAAGTGACGGAGATATCTGCACAGCACAAGCAGGAGCGAGATAGAGAAATCGAGAAGGCCATAGAAAGCATGGAGGCTGAGGCACAGGCTGGAAGGAAGGAATTACAGGAAGCACTGAGGTGAGGATTAAAAAAATATTATATTCATAAAAACACCAAACAGTCACATACGCATATATTAATAGTTCTGACTATCGACTAAGATCGACTCTTATGTCCTGGGTATCAGGAACTAGGAGAGACTGAACGGTCTCAAAACACCCAGACACGAAAATAATTTTCAAAAAAAACCACTTCTAAAAATGAATACTTTAAACTTATCATTCCCTCCTATCTCAGGATTCCAAAATTTTGTAAAGTAAGGCATATTCGTACGTTAAGTGCGATGTTCAAACATTCGTCATCGTACCCCCCAGGGCTATGAATGTGGCTGTTGGGTGTATTTATTTATTATTTATTAAGTCGACTTCGTAATAAAATATTTTTTAACAGGAGGAATAAAGAACAATATGAATTGGAGCTGAAAGAGTTGGCGGAGACGGAGCAGGCGACGCTACGGAGATATCAAGACGCACAGGCGAGGATTCGGCAGACTGAGGACCGGTGTAAGTACATCAAGCCGGCATTATTTACTGGGAGACTGGGCGAACATGCCAAAGGCATCAAGTCCGCCTTTTATACATTTGTATATGAAGCTTAAAAAAATATGTGCCACTGTACAGTTGTTATAAAAGCGTATATTTCAAAAACATATTCTAATATTTCCAACCTAGTACTAAGACCATCACGAACACGGCTCCACCATGATAACAGAGGTCCCATGTTGTGGAAAAAATACCTAAGCGAGAGGCTTCTAGGTGTGGTCTATCCAAGCGACCCATAAAGGATTTGGTTTAATTTTTACGCGACGTTTCGATCGTTTTACAGCTTTCGTTGTCATAGGGCGGACCCGTTAATTATTCATTACTAGTCATTTATTTTACATTTATTATTTTTCCAGCTATTTTCAACTGGGGCATAAAACAATGTTTATATCATTCGATTCATGAATATTTTTATTCTGATTTTTGTGACAGGTGCTGAACTAGAAGTGACAATATCGCAATTGGAAACTCGAAATAGAGTTCTAACTGAGGCAAGTATTCAATCATTGATTTTTATGTTAGTTTAAGGATAGGCCCTTCAGTGAATTTAAAGCTTCTAAAAGATTATCGTAAAAATCGCGCTAAAATAAATATCAAATAAACTGCGTCTGGAGCTCTGCACCACTTACATCGGAACACTACGCGTTTTCCGTCCTGTCGATATATGTATGTCAACAGTATCAATAGAGGTTTATTTAATGTTGCACATTGCTAAGTCTATAACGATTGATTGGTTTTTGTATAGTATTATTGCCCATACCACGAGTTAAATCTTTATTTGGACACTAAAGTTGAATCTAACAACTGATTTTTAACTTTCTTTTGTATTATAAAAATAAAATAAAGTACAAATTATTTTTGCGTGTACTTTACTTAAAGTGTTTTTTATTTCTTTCTCTTGTTTTAATAAAGTTTATCATTATTATATAATATTATCTAGAAAAACACCCAACTCGAGTCGCGAGCTGCTGAGATTCGCGCCAGTTGCGAACAAACATGGCGGACGAAACTCGACAACCTCAAGAAAGAGATGGACGACATGAAGAAAACCCACGAGGAGCAAATGCACCAGCTTTATGCCAAGTTAGTATTCATATCACTATGTACACGGGCCAAACTGAAAGTTTTTAGAAGTGGCTACTCAAAAACATTATATTAAAAAACTCAACACATACCGGACACAAATTGCTGACTCGAGGCTGATAGTGAATAAAAAAAACAATAGTAACTTTGCCCAACCCGATTTCGAACCCGAGACTTCAGTTTTACAATCATACTGTAATACAACTGCGACGCCAACGTATGACTGATATAATACAAAATAATAATTATATTTTACAGAGTCAAAGTAGCGGTGGCTCGAAAAGACTCCGCGATACAAGCTCTCACGCGAGAATCTGCCAAGTACCAGGAGAAGATAACTATACTCGAGCAAAAACTACAGCAGCAGAGGAAAGACTTTCTCAAGCAGAAATAACAGGCAAAACTTACATAAATAAATAAACTCACGCCTTTTTTCCCAGAAGGGGTAGGCAGAGGTGCCAGCACACCCACATTTTGCCACATTGCGAGCTAACTAATTTTAGTAAAAGCGGAAACATGTTACTGAAACGCCACGCCACCCGACCCGACGCGAGACGTTTGAAATCAAATTGTAGTATTTTCTATGACCAGAACCACACTACGAACACGCCACGCAACGTAGCATCGCGTGGTGTTTTAATAATATGTTTCAGGCCTTCGATAGATATGTATTGGAGCGCGCACCACTTATTAGAACACTTTACCCACCTTGTCCATATATACAGGGTATATCAAGACTGCTACCGAAAATGAAGGCGGGTGGTAGTTTTAGTGACTTCAGACACAAAGCAACTAAATTTTGTGCAAAAAATTGTGATGATATTTTTTTCTATCGTCGTTTTAGGGTGGTAAATACATAGTTTTTTCTTAAATAATAGTGTTCACCCTTTTATTTTTAAAGACGCTATGGTACGCAAGGCTTTGAATTATTATTTTAGCAAAAACTATGAATTTACTACTCAATTCGACGATAAATAAGAACAATAAAAAAAATTGTCGCATTTCTTCGCGAAATTTTTAGTAACATTGTGTTTGTAGTCAATAAAACTACCACCCAGCTTCATTTTCGGTAGCAGTCTTGATATACCCAGTATATGTCAATGTTTGAATACTAAATTATGTTTATTTGGAATTGATGCAATGGTGATAGTTAATTCCGTCCAATTAAATTATTTATTTATATCTAGGTTTAATAAAATTGGTAGTTATTTTCTCAGAACAATAACTGAAGCACATTGTTCTGAGGTTATTTTGATCTCAATGTGAGTGTGAGTTTTGAAAGTGTTGTTCTTTTTTGTTATCTTTCTGTGTCTATGGTGTCTTATGGTACTTTATGTATTTCCTATGATATATTTGCCTTTTAAAAAATGATGAAAGACGTTCTTTATAAGGTCATGTAACTGATTCAATTTGCACGGTAATAGTGGTAACAGTGGAAGGAAGGTTATTTGTATATTTGCCTACATTATCTACGAATAATATGGATGTGATTTTGTATCTCTGTTTGCCAATAAAGTATTATGTATTTATATATTTTTGTTTCATTATTATAACCATGTAAACTGTATTTCAATAAGTCAGTACCGGAACAAACTCCAAATAACTTTGAAGTGGTGCCATTTTTTTCCAAAAAAATAGTATTATACTGCATTCATCTTTGTATTAAATTGAGACACTTTGGACTAAGTACTTATTAGTCTGCTGCTTTCTTGTTGCACAATACCTTAATAATCTCTTAGCAAATCTTATTTTGTAAAATTCATTTAATTTATATTCGCGTGAGGCACGTGAAAGTGCAATTAAAATTGAAAAAAAATTCTAAACGCATTGTTTGAGATATGTTTTCATAATATAAACAACAAGTATTTATATTCGTAATCTAATATTACGAGTATTAACATGTCCAATATAATAAAATGTAAAGAGAAAACATCCTAATATTTTATCAACAGCATGACAACACATTAAGACGCCAAAATATCGTAGACATTTTATACACATTCTGCAGTCGAAAATAGGAAGACCATATATTGTTATGAATAAAATAAACAGGAAGAGTTAATAAATCTGTTTTAACATCTAAATAAAAGTCATATACCACACAGGTACATTTCTAAAGCTATTACCGCATAATTTCTTAAATCTAAATATCACCAGGGGCGCCACATCTCCGTACTGCTAGAAGTTCCCTGGTCGGGAGACCGGGAGCTAGTGTCGGCTTCTACTCTCACTTGCAAACTCTCTATTCTAGGTGCTGAAGGTAATTTTTGGTCTTTCTCCTCCGCTTTCCTAAGAGCAGATTGCGCCAAAGATTCCGCTGTATGACTGATCACGGTTCTTGGCACTATAAACCTCTCTGGATTCTCGCTAACGGCCGGTATACTTTCAGGTAACGTAAGCTTTTTTTCTGGCACGATGACCCTCTCAGAAACTCTTTTGAATGCTGATATTTTCTCTGGCGTCGCCTCGTAAACTTTTACCTCTGGTATCGTCACAGTCTTTTCAGCTTCTATTCTTACCAATTTTGGCGGTGGTCCTGTCAGGTCTACTACTGGTCGTTTTAGCTTATGTCTTATGGAATAGTCCACTGCCCTTTTTGGTGATGCGTCTATGCCAATTTTGTAGTTTTCAACATCGATGACTATTGATAGGGGCTCCATAAACTTCTTGTTTCTTAATGCTTCCTGTTTTAATGTTTCGGGTGATATGGTGGTTGAGGAGACGGTAGCTTTTTGAGTTTCAGGGCTTGAGTCTTGGTCGGATGCCGATCTGCTCGGTGGGGTTGGGAACGGGAAGTTTTGTACTGGTCGTGGTGGTGTTTCTAACTCCGTAGATGAGTCGCACGCGGAATCGCAAGACAGTGGACTTAGCGGAGGACTGTTTGGCTTCATTGATCTTACTAGGTGAAAAGCGCTTTGTCTCTCGTCATCCAATCGCAAAGCATCCGGGACTAGAGGTAGATAATCAGCTGGAGTGTGCAGCCTGTCGATCCCAGATATACAGGAAGTTAAATGGTTTCCAAGCCTGTGGCGAAGGCCAGTTGGTACGCTGGCTAGTCTTGAGAGGTATCTCCTGACTTCAACGGCACAGTCGCCGAAGCCGGATTTAAATCTTTGCAAGACGGCAGGATCCGCAGCAATGGCTGCTGCTAACTGCTGTCTTTGTAAGGTTTGTAGATGTTTCACAGTGAGCTCGAGGATATCTGCTTTCTCCAATTTGGAGTGGCGAGCTGGCTGTAATAGGAAATTGATCATTTAATACATGAGATTCTTATTTGAATCTTATTGGATTTAAAACTGGGATACCGAAAGAAAATTTGTTTCGGATTGTAGCTAAAATATTAGTTTCAGTAAAAACAATAATTCGGTTTTATCTAAAATTGAAAATAATATAATTTAACGTTGCCTACCCATGTTCAATTACAGTTAACAAATTCTTAGTAACAGCAACTTAATTTTAATGTCCACGTAACTCTTTGCATAATAAGTAAGTTGTGTCGCAAAATAAATGTTTCAAGTCACTTTTAATTGCGTAATATTTAATTAAATTGCATTGATGAATTGCTTGTAATTTGATGACACTTACGTCTTTCTCCGCGTCCATGAGTAGGTCCTTCAGTTCGTTAAGGCAGCGATTAATGCGCGCCCGTCTTTTCTTCTCCATTATCGGTTTATTAGTCTGAAACGACAAAAAATATTTCATTATATTTCTGCACTTAAAACACTTTTACATCACTTTTTGAATAGCCCAAAATATTCTTTGATGCACGAAATTTTATTTTTCAAATTCACTTCACTTTTTAAACCGTTGTTTAAATTTTTAATTCGACATCCAGCTTATCCAAAATCACTAAAATCACATCACATAATCCATAATCACCTTTCTGAGTTCAGCTTTAGACATTCCTTGGGTTGGCTCCACGTATCCTGATTGGGAATCATCGTCTTCGCTGCAAGGCATTTTGGGACTTTTCATTTATTCCGCACTTGTGCTTCACGTCCACACTCCACGGTGTCTCCACACGTTATGGGAATAGCGGAGCCGTGAGCATATTAAAATTGTGTCGTTCCGGGTCATCCTGTTTATGAACCGTACTGATGAAATATAGCTATCTCTGTCGCACCCGCGGGGTTGTGCGATGGGAACTGTGTCGGAATGTTTTGTTTTCGTTCTGTCTCCCTCGACAAGGGAACCTGTTGTGAATGGAGCGCGTGGCTTGGTGGTTCGTGGGTGTAAGACGGTTTAGGTTCGATAATAGTTTAGAATGCTTTTTTATATGATTTGTGAAAAATTTGTTATATGAAGTGGTTTTATGTATTCACTAAAATTACTGTCGTATAAAAGTATAAAGCGAACTTTAAAAAATCGACAAAATGGTAATATTTGGTAAACCATAAAATGAAGTTGTTTCCTAACAGGTCGTTTTTTAATCTTTGGAAGAAGCCCAAGTTTAGCAGTCGGCTTCCTGTGACTATTACGATTTGAAATAATATATTTTTAGTATATTTTTAATATATTTTTACTTATTAATTGCCAGTTCCTATAAGTAAAAAAATATTAAAAATTAAAAATAAATTAACAATGAAAATTAAATTGTTTCATAAATATATTGAAAGAAGGAAATATGAAATCATATTTAAAGCGAAATATGTAGCCATATAAACATCGGCCTGTAAATCTCTTCTACATTCCTTCTGTGTTTATTGTCGACTCTCCTATCTTTCAATGCAAATTAAAAAAAAAACTATCATTCGCACCAAGATTCGCACTTATTTCAAAATTTGCACCGAGTGAAGCTACCTCGGTTGCCCCTTATCCTGTATAGTATGGGAATGCAACACCGAACACACGCACATCAACTACCATATTAACCGTTTTCCCACCCCGCACAAACAAACCCCGTACTTTATGAATCAATATGAAGTACGCAGTTCTCCACAACCGGCACCTTGATAAATAAATACGGTACTTCATACACATCGTAACGTAAAGGGAAGGTGGTCATAAAGTTGTGGGTTTTTTGCTGCGGATTAGTTGACACTAAAACTCGGTACTTTATATGGTGGGGTGGCGTTCAGTTCTCACGGTGTGTGGGAATGCATAAAGGTGCAAAGGGTTCTGCTAGAATGATACAGTGACGCTGTGCGTTTCGTTTTACGCAAAAATTACGCGAAGATTTTGTTTTTTAATTCGGGTTTTTTTTATTATTTAAAAATATGTTTTAATCAATTTTGCACGTTTTATTTTTTATACAATAGTCTCTTAAATTGGGAAATTAGTATTTTCTTGTTAGCTACTCTAAAATAATTAAAGAAATATGAAAAAAAATGTGTCCAAGAAATTAAACAATAATAAGTATGCCGAGAAGAGAAAAAAAATAGGTATGTATGTTTAATGTAATATCAGAAAGCCATTTATTTAAGTAATTAATACAAAGCCCATTAAATCTATTGCGCAAGTCAGTATACTTACATACAAAATTATGTAAACCACTAATAATCACCATAATAATCTCTAACTACAAATTATAATCAAACGGCCTTTCTATTTAGAAAAAAGTAAAAACAACGAAGTCAATATAAATAGGTCATCGACACATCCAGGTGTCCCTACATACCTTCGCTTTTAATATTCAATTAGAATAACGCTTTCTCCCACGGTGCCGGACAGTTTAAACAAAATTACATGTTCACTTGACCCATCTAACCTGCCATTAACAAACGCATATTTTGTACCGCACCCTTATTTAGACGAACGCAAAACTAACCTTGTCAAAATTGTCAAACCAACTTAATAAGGTACTACTAAAGATCTGTATTTCGATGTGATAAGGATGAAATTGCAATGAAATATTGTATAAAATAGTTTTTATAATAAAAACTGGAAAAAAGTACCGAAGTGTGACGATATGCCACGCAATCGCGTGAGAGCTAATGAATGGTGAATAATTGGTCATATGTTGATGAGTGAACAGGGGCTGGGCAGTGGGAACTGGGAACGAATGTCCATACAATGCGCGGTAGTCTCATCAACCCATTAAATTGTTTGTTCAGTCCCATCGTTGAAACAATATGGTCTATAAATTATCAATTTTGCCCCGTAATTGGATAGTAATGGTTAACTAGTTATTAATATTCGTTGCCTCAAATTAAATTTCTATGGATGCATGATACGAAAAATATATTTCTTAAAATAAATATGCACTCACATTTAAATTAAGTATAAGTAAGTATATTTTTATGCATAGGTGTTTAAAAAAAGGCATTTTCGGTATTTAGTGTTTCACAAAGCCCCAGACCGAGAGCCCATGCTCTTAACTTGTGGATACCCATAACCGTACGAATAGTATCATAAGGCGGATCCTTGCAATGGACGGAAATAGCGCCAGCTAGAAAAAAAAACTTAGGTAGGTACGCCAGCGGTGTAATTTAATTAATGTAGCATTTACGCATCTTTATACATACTACCATCTCGTAAACATGTGATGGCAGTCATATTACGACAATAAATAAACAATTATGTACTTGATAAATAAATATAAGAGTTGTCATTATAAATTACGAGTTACCGTGAGAAATACTCCACAATAAATAATGTATAGTAGTATAAATTAAAATAATCACTGTTTTATTAAAATAAGGTTTAGGCGGCAAGTTTCCAATAAAATTAATAGGCATTTTAACACATAAGAGTTTGACCGATAAGATGGACATCCAGAACATCTGCTATTATCACCTTGCAAAAGTCTTCAAGCGATCAAAAACCCGATAACTGAGGGTGGGTACAAAATAATTGACGTTTGATATGCGCACACAGATAATAAAACAGGACCACGCCAAAGCTTTATAAAAAAAACCTTCGAAGTTTTTCACAGCATTTAATTCCCGACGTCTCGTGTGAACTTATTATAATATGCTACAATATAAATAGTACGGACTCGTTTCCTTCCTCTGCGTGAGATTAAGGGATGTTTAAAAAAAGTAATGGGGTCGGAGCGGCCCTCAAGTTTTGTTGCAAGGAAGGTACCGTAAGTAGTAGGTCAGTCTGTAGTATTTTTTTATTATTAAAAAAGGAAGAGTTAGATTATGATCCAATTTCCGCTTTGAGGTATCGGATATTAGTATTTTATTTTTTGGATATTCTAACAGTGGCGTAACTACCCCATCGGGGGCCCGTGGCAAATTCATCAAATGGGGCCCTTCGTAAATGTAAAAAAATAACATAGTAATTTCATCTTTAAATACTGTGTATTAGAGATATTTTCGGACTTAAGTATTTAATTTGGCCCTTTGACTTATTTAACAATTTCTCAAAATCAGGATCATATTTTCTTAGGAACTCAGCAATATATAAAAAAGTTCCTTTATTGCAGCTATCTCCGCCAAAAAAATGTTTATTATTTCTTTATATGGACAGTTGCCCCTCTTCTAAAGTCCAGTGTAACTGCCATTGTTCATCCAAAAGACACGATTAAAAGTGAATTTTCGATGTTTCGTGCCTCTATATCGCATTTACATTTTTTCAATCGTCATAAGCAACTCAAATATTTTGTTTATTCATTATCAGCCCTTTGTTGTCCACTGCTGGACAAAGACCTCCAAATTGCGACATTTTACCCTGTCTTCGGCTTGTCGCATCGCCAACCTTCTTTTGAGGAGACTGTCCCGCCCTCACACCCTCCACTGTAACTCCTGTAAGCCAGGATACACATACATACAGGGACAGTGATACGTATTTTAATGACACCGAGCATTGAAGATCGGCGAGTCTCCGGGAATGTCTAACTTGTCTTTAAAATCGTCAACCTTTTGCAAATCATCACTCTATCTAGCTGGAAGGCGTCCCAGACTAGGTAAGCCAAGACGCGGTCGCCACTCAAGAAGTCCTTTACTCCAACGGTTATCGGTTATGTGACAAATGTGACCAGCTCAGTGCCACTTCAGCTTGCTTGCTATGTCTATAACGTTGGTTCTCTGTCGGATAAGCTCATTACGGAACTTATCCTTTAAAGAGACACCGATCATAGCACGTTCCATAGCTCGCTGTGGGACCTTGAGTTGATGGTCCAATCGTACTATGAGTTTTTAAGACTCAGCACCATAAGCTTTGTAGTAACGGTGACGAGAATATTCGACGTAGTTTACCAAATACCCAGCTTTCTTCTCTTCGTAGCCTCCTTCTCTAATTTGTTTTTACCACATGTTTGAAACAACTTTGAGCTAATAGACACATACAGCGACAAGTCTTGGATCAGGGTGGTGGTTGATCATTACTTTAGTTTTGTCGAAGTCAATTTTAAGACCTATTCACTGTGAGGCTGAAGCCAGACTGTCAGCACCTCCAGCGACCTCCATTAAGACTATATTGTCAGCGAAACGTAGACTGCGTTTGTTTACTATTTTATTATTTATTGCAACTGCCTCTTAAGAAGGGACCATTGGGCTTAGGGCAGTGACCTTTCTCAATCACAAATGGATTTCAATTAGATTTTTTTAAATTTCACTTATCTGTCAGATAATGATGGGAATATAATGTTTTGCACTCCTAAATATGATTAAATTTCATGTTTATTTGTATTTGATTATGTTTTTTTTGGGTCTGGATTTTCTAGAATATTTATATTTTTTCACTTGCTCATTTGTTCATTTTTGAGATTCTGTTTACTTGCATTTTCATCAATAAATTACTCGTTCCGAAAGTGCTGACTTATTTCAGATAACTTTTTTATTTGTTTCTTCAGACTCCTTCTTTCTCTTTCGTTTTTCGTTTTCCCTTTAATAATGTCTAGAAAATATTGCTGTAATATTCATTAAATTATAATTTATTGGCATCTTATTAAGATTATACAAATCAAAAAAAAATATCACATATGAATCTCCTGTTTAAAATGTAGTCAATTGTTTATTCTTATTAATTTCGTTATTAAAATTTCATTATTCTAAGCTTACACCCTGTCGGACTTGCGTCCGAGACCTTATCGGGCTAAGGCCCTGTCGGGCCTTTTACTATGTCGGACCAGGGCCCTGCCGGGCCGGGGGCCCCTTAGGCCGGGGGCCCGTGGCATTTTGCGCACTATGCCACCTTATTGTTATGCCACTGTATTCTAAACATATTCCGACAGCTTTCGTGGCGCAGTTGGGTGGACGCCGGTTGTGAAATGAGAGGCCGCGGGTTCGATCCTCGCATCGAGAGAAATATTTGTGAGCACCACAGGTATTTGTTTCGGGTCTGATTGTTTGTGAAAACGAAAATTCTCTCGTAGTTTCTGATACCCACGACACTAGAGTTTATCTTAGTGTAGTCAAGACTATGTATGAGGCTGTTGAGTGTATTTATTTTGGTTTTGTTGACTTATATCCGACTGCCTAAGGAGATAAATGTATTAATGTGTTTTTTTCAATTAACCAATTATTGTGCTTGTGTAAAACACAGATATTTAAATTAACAACTTATAGATGATTTACAGAGTTATTTTTTATATAGGAGAGACGAGAGTGAGGAATGGTTAGGAGTGGTGTTCTGATTTATGTCAGTCCACTTAAATAAGTCATCTTTTAGAATCTATAAGTCCCCGATTTCTTTAATAAGTTCGCATGACATGTATACTTACTAACAATCAATCCAAAACTGACAGTCATGTCATAAGCAATTTCCTACTCTCACACAAAATCTGGGCATTTTTTTCATCTCCCACACGAGAATTCCCACAGAAACAGGTGCTTACAAAAACAGTTCCCTTTGACAATATCAACTCGTTTTTATTAAGTGGAGAGATGAAAAAGCTATCGTATCCGGGGCTGGGTTTCCGGGTCGAGGCGGACGCGGACAACACAAAAAATATATTGTACACCGATTGATGGGTAAATATTTTTGTTCTATACTTTATGCCGTGAGAAATTCGGGATACTGAGGTTTCTTAACAAACTGAAATAAAAGGAGGAGGTTCTCAATTCGACTGTATGTTCTTTTTTTAACATTGTTATCATTCGAAACGTTTATAAAATGTGCATTTATTATTAACTTATTCACATCTCTTTACTGTGTCCTGCAATCGACGCCAGAGGTGAAGGAATCGAACCCTGGTTTTAAATAGTAGTTTGTATACTACCTTATGAATTATATTGTATTTAATCACGGGTATGTATGTTTTGTTCAAATTTCTCGTATTTTTATTTGCAAGGGAATGGACAGAAAACCTTCGGAGCGCCCCTAGCACTTCTAGCTCTTTGTTACCTTAAACAATACAGACAGACACGCAACACAGTCATGTCAGTAACTACTTTATACGTTATAAAACTCCGTGACATATATAGTATTAAGATCAATTGGACGTAGTTATGCAAAATGGATCCAACACACAAAAACTACTTTTTGAGTTACTGTCATAAATGGCATCTACACAACAAACTTTGTATATGCAAAAAACATCCAAGCTGCAAAGATTCTTTTTTCTAATAAAAACACAAACGTTAATGATACCAACAGAATATTGTGCATTATTGCAGAGTTAAAATAGAACCATGTGTCATGGTGACCTAGATAATTGTTTAAAAGAATAGAAAAAAAGATCCAAACTACATTGCGTAAACTTCAAATAAAAAGATCTATAATGGTTTCTTAGATTTACGCAAATGTTACACATTGAAATAGAACTATTGTTTACGGATTTCATCGCGGATTTGGTTAAATTTTTACATTTTTTGGGTTCCGGACTTTTCGAGTCCGCCCCGTGACCACGAAAAGTAATCGAAACGTCGGCAACTCAAAAAATGTAAAAATTTAACCAAATCCGCCATAAAATCCGTAAATAATAGTTTTATTTCAAAAAGATCCATCCCACATTTTTAATATTGTAAAAAAGATCAAAAGACAATTTTACTAAAAAAAAGTATATTAAATAACATAAAACTTATTAAAACAATACTATACAGGGTATATCAAGACTGCTACCGAAAACGAAGCCGGGTGGTAGTTTAAGCGACTTCAGACACAATGCAACAGAAAAAGTTGCAAAAAAAAGCGACAATTTTTTTTTTGTTATTTTTTTCCTATGGCCATATTTGGGTGGTAAATACATTTTTTCCTAAAATAATAGTATATACCCTTTTATTTATAAATACTCTAAGGTATAAAAGAGTTTAAATTATTATTTAAGCAAAAACTATTGATTTACCACCCAAAAATAACGATATTTAAAAAATCATAAAAAAATTGTCGCGTTTCTAGGCGAAATTTTTAATTGCATTGTGTTTGTAGCCACTAAAACTACCACCCGGCTTCGTTTTCGGTAGCAGTCTTGAGATACCCGGTATAGGAAGCAAATAACAATACCCAATATTTAAGATGCATTCGAAAACAAACTACAGTCTTGTTATTTTGCTATATCAATTTTACTAAAACTCCTGTTTTCTCAAAAGTAAGTTTTTGTGGTTGGATCCATTTTGCATAACTACGTCCAATTTATTTTTTATACAACAATTATAAATAAATGAGTAATTCGATAAGAAGTCCTTTAATTTAAAATTTCTTTCCCAAAGGATTATGTTAGTGCCCTTGTGAACTTATAAAAATTTCGACATAACAGAGAATTCATAATATACCCAATGAGCAATGTCCATTAGGACTATGTAAATATTTAGATAGACTCTTAGATAGATATCTACTGATATAAATACAGCTGCTTCCATTTTACACAAATACGCAGTTATCAACGCTATGAAGGACTAAATATGAGGTCAACTGAGGGCTTGTTTTATCCATTTGTTGATGGTGTTAATACCACAGAGTACAATTTTAATACTACTATCAATTTATTGAAAGTGTCCTTCAATTGTTCCAGCTCCAATGGTGCAGCGCGTTAAGAAGCAGTTCATGAATCGGGATGCCGCGGATTCGATTACAAAACCAAATAAAAATGTGTATGATTTTTGTTTCGTCTCTATGAATCTTTTTAATAAATTGTGATGAGTGCGTAATTAACTTTAACCTTTAAGAATAGACTCGATTATTTTGATCATTCTTTTCACTTTTAAAATCAGATGTTGCCATAAAAGGATTATCATGTTAGGCCAAAGTACATCCATGTCTATTAATAAAGTTATGAATACGTTTTTATCCAAATTAATTAAGCTTCAATTATAAAGCTTTGGACTAAAGTGAAACCCTCCCTCATCCAAGTTTATTAATAAGGACCCTATGAGGCCGAATAGTGTATTGTAGTTTCGGATATTTTTGTTTTGATTACACGATACACAACTTGTATACGATAGGATGCAACTACCTACATTGATGTACTGTGTTTTTTGTTTCTTGTTATTTCAATAAATGGCGAGACGAGCATGACGTTCGCCTGATGGAAAGCGATACGACCGCTCATAAACTGTAGTAGCAAAACCAAACACATCCTGAATTACAAAGCAATGCTTGGCATTCCACTGCGCTCGCCATCCTGAGACATAAGATGTTAAGGCCCAATATGTCCAATAGTCACTCTGGTTACAATGTCCTTCAATCCGAAACACAACAGTGCATTTAAACTGCTGTTTGGCGGGAGTAATAGACATGGAGGTGGTACCTTCCCAGGCATCCTATATGAGAGACCTACCACCAGTACGTTTTATGTTTAAAGACAGTAGGTACACTGAAGCGACAATAGAACTAGGCCCAATGCGTCATACAATGCCGCCTCGCTGCGTCGCGTCGCGTCGCCCAACTATGGATCAAGACTAAATTCCTATGACCAACTTTTAAGTGTCTTCTAACATTTTTGGTACTTACTCCTTGTATAAAAAATGCTTGATTTTAAAATTATTATCGTTTATAATGACCCAGCGACACTGGACTACGAAATTTTTATTAGCAATTCTTCCTTTAAAAAATTAAAACTTAGATCTACTTTTACGCAAATAAATGGGCAAATTCAGAAAAGAAGAAATTGGGTGAGCTTATTGAGAAATAAAAGCCACAATATAATGAATCAATCATAAAATGTCCTTCCGCGCATTCCCACGGTGCGATGACAGGTGTTCCGCCGGGATACCCAGTAGGGTAGGGAAGGAAGTATCCTGCGCATGCGATTTTGAACATTATTGTGTTGTGCAAAAGGTTGTTTTGAAAAATATAAGGAATTCTATCTAATCTGTTTACATGTAATTGTAATAGATACTGTTTGGCTAAGGGCTAACATGACGTAGGAAAATTTATTTTCCTTCAGCTACAAATTAGGCACGTTGCATTGTCTTGACTCTTAGGTCATTATATGTACCTAATTTGTATGGCTTTATATTTAATATTACGCATCTCAAGCATCTCATGTATTTAACTCATTAAACTCCATTTAAAATAGATGATATCTAAAAAAAATTGATCGGAAAAATTACTATCATCACATAATAACTACTCCTACCCATTGTAAGTGTTTATAACATACATTGAAATAAACTTTCAAACAGTAATAAAAATACTCAAAAGGCCAAACGCCCGAGCGTAATTAATCTCCGATACTGACCCTTCATAAAAAATGCATCTTGTGGGAAATATTAGCAAAGGCATTTCTCAGTTCGCAACCAATATCCCCTTGTAGGCAGCGCACCTTGACGGCCGCTTTGTTACCAACACAAAAGGCAGTCCCTTTGTGAGCAAATACTACTCGAAATTGTGGGAGTCATTGTTTATGATACACCGCTTCCAGCTGATTTAATATCTTAGATTGATTTTGAATTTACACAAAAACTGACTTGTAAGTAATTATGATCTAATGTAGGTATATACAGGGTATATCAAGAGTGCTACCGAAAACGAATCTGGGTGGTAGTATTAGTGACTACAAACCCAACGCAACTAAAAATTTTGCTAAGAAATGCGACAATTTTTTTTAAATATCGTGGTGTTTGGTTGGTAAATCCATAGTTTTTGCTAAAATAATAATTTAAAGCCTTACATACCATAGTGTCTTTAAAAATAAAAGGGTGAACACTATTATTTAAAAAAAAACTATGTATTTACCATTCTAATGCGACGATAGAAAAAAAAACAAAAAAAAAACGTCACAATTGCACAAAATTTAGTTGCATTGTGTCTGAAGTCACTAAAACTATCACCCCGCTTCGTTTCCGGTAGCAGTCTTGATATACTCTAAGTAAGTCATCAACAATTTTGCTTAAGGTTTTCTTAGGTGTTTGAAATATGCAGTAATTTCTAATTCCAATATTTTAAAAATCCTTAAAGTCTACATTTTCTTAACTACGAAAATGTCACCTTCGTCATCTCAGAGCTACTTACCAAACCGAGTATTGCGAATTCTAATCCAAGACTCACAGTTCACACCACTAACGTCTTGAACAAACGTACATATAACTGTTTTTCACGTCTACGAATATAACACATTTGAACAACATTTATTTTGTTAATGTAAATTTTTTTGATATTTTCGTTACGAACACTACAACTTTTGTGGTCACTGGGCGGACTGAGGTATCAACATCTGAATGTTATCAAAACTACCTTCATTTGACAATTATAAAATTAAGAAATTAATTTATCTACATACATACATAAACTCACGCCTTTTCCCAGAAGGGGTAGGCAGAAGTGACAGGACACCCACATTTTGCCTTGTATGTCCGTCCCATGATGTGATAGGTAGCGAGCCTATCGCCATATCGGGCACACATTCCTGACTCTGGGCTGATAATGAATAGAAAAATCCAATATCACTTTGCCCAACCCGGGATTCGAACCCGAGACCTCAGCTTTGTAACCGTACCCTAGTACAACTAAGCCACCAAGGCAGTCAAGTTAATTTAGAGTACGTATATATATTATATACCTAGTCCGGTCATAAATTCTGTCACATGTTTAATATAAAATAATTGAAACAAATTTATTCATTATGTAACCATTTATATACCAAAATGAACTTAATAAAACATAGATTCTTATGACACTAAAGTTTATTCAAAATGACCTCCGTGATTTTGAATACAGGCCTTCAATCTGCGCGGCCAGTTGGCTATCACAGCACGAACGAGGTCCATGTCAATATCGGCGGCTGCCTTAATCAAAGATGTTTTGAGTGACTCCAAATTGGGATGAGGCTTTGAGCACGCCTTTTCCTCCAAGTGTTGCCATATCTTGTAATCTAACGGATTCAAATCTGGACTGGAGGAGGGCCAGTCTTCGTGCCGGATGAAGTCAATTTCACGCGCCGCCAGCCAGTCTTGTGTGCTCTTTGCTCCATGAGCTGGCGCCGAATCTTGTTGGAATACCCAGTGCCTGTTATTGAACATGGTATGAGAAACAGATTCCACAAGGTTCGTCAGGACTGTATTTTGATACACAACTGCATTAGTTTTGACGTGACAACGTCTTAAATTAGGTTGCGGCTGGGAGTCACTTATGAAAAAGTGTAACGCCCGGTAACGTTACGATGAGTCACCGAACGAGAGAGAGGCCCGCCGAATGCCTTGCGTCTCTCTCCCACTCAACTATGATCGGTCTGCCGCGCGCGCAGCACTAGAGAATTAGGCGCATTGAATCGGCGCATGCTTGTGTCTCTGTCTTTGTCTTTCTCGAACGTTTTTGGCGTTGGAAAAACAAGAAAGCGTCACAATACAAGTTCACACGTGTGGTTAAAGTATCGTCAGCTGTGTCTGTAGTGAAAATATGGAGTGCTTAGATTCGTCATTACATGTAC
This sequence comes from Hyles vespertilio, assembly GCA_009982885.2. Taxonomy (NCBI): domain Eukaryota; kingdom Metazoa; phylum Arthropoda; class Insecta; order Lepidoptera; family Sphingidae; genus Hyles; species Hyles vespertilio. Next base: position 17,294,047 of record CM042811.1, read on the forward strand.
AATGTTTTAGTAAACAAAATATATTTCTATAGTTAAAATTTGTGCAATTCTTATTTTCATTCAATTCCTTGTTCCTATTGTGCAATTTAATTATATTCATATCAATAAATATTCTACCGAGAAAAAGACGTTGTCACGTAAAATCTTCGCCCGTAATTTACACCTTTCTCACAAAAATGTACCTCTGTTAAGCCTCAATAAGAAACTCCCAACCATACTATGAGCGAGGATGGAAAATTACCTCGTTGGACACGCTGAATACGGTTGTTCGCTTCTTCACTACTGTGTGCGTACACCTTATTATTTTATTTGTTGTAGCTCTCTTCTACGGTAAAAATTTTTTCATCTGAAAAAATAATTTCCCGATATTTTTTTCCCACGTACCGCTTCAACAAAGCGCGGCATCTCTTCAGTCTCGAGTCCATTAGACGAGCATTCAAACGATGTCCTGTTTTTCTTCGATATGCTCGAAGCCCTAAGTCTTCATTTAACACCTTTTCACCGTGGTTCTGCTTAACCCCATCTGAAGGGCCAACAGTTTCTACTTAGGTTTCGCATCGCATCAGCCCATATACGTCCCACTGCAGGGCACGGGCCTACTCTACAATCGAGAATACAATTGAGAGTGGTTAGGTTGAGAGTGGTTACTTAGGTTTGGGATTTCTTTGAATTCGCGCCTTCACAGCTTTTATCACTGCTAGAGTCCTAACAGACCGAGGGCGACCACTTCTTGACCTGTCATCTACACTAGAGTCTTCATTGTATCGTTTGATGGTACGATAAACGAATCTTTTGGTTATATTCAAATTTTTCAGTATGTCAAAAATTTGAATTGGCGCGTATCCGCCACGATGCAACGCAATAACTGCAACACGGTCTTCTTTAAGCGTCCACTCTATATTTAAAAATGAGTAAAATTCTAAAAAGTATACATTTTTATTTTCATGAACAATTCGAAATTCGAATTCAATAAACTTTTTTGTGGCCAGCATTCTAAAAGAAAAGTTTTTACTGTGTGACAATACAAGGCCGGTTTTAGCAGTACCAGCGCCCTCGGCGAGATTTATGCGGCGCCCCCTGGCTCCCATTGAAATGCATCCAAAAAAAAACCTTTTTTCAAATATATTTTTTATGTTCAATAGATTGAACAATTATAATAGATTGTATCATATTGTTTAGTAAATGTTCAACTATCATACTTAGGCACTTTTATGCCACAAAAATTACCGCACTCCTGAACATAGCCTTTACCCTTGTATACGGAAGTTCTAGCACTGAACCGCCAAGGGGCTGGTTGTTAGTATCCAGGATGAGGTTTAACAGCGCAGTAAAAAGGTCCACACCATTAAGTACCAGCGACTTTCACGCCTTGATGAAAATAAGGCCCTACCTACCGCTCTCCAGTTCTTGCCACATAACCCTGATTCGGGGGCAATTCTAGGCAGGACATTCTCAAATATACGATGCTAAATAAATTGTGGAAGAACGAGCGCCACCAATCACCATTCCTTCACCAACCACACATACCACACAAGGCGCCTCGGGAATCTATATAATATTGAGTGTCAACTTTTCCCAAAAAATAGCGAACCGATAGATTTAAAGATAGACTTCGGTGACTTCCGCGATCACCAACTTCTCATACAGGAATGAGACACTTTTTGTCCTCTTCCTGAGAAATGCATAAGGATGAGACCGCATTTAGTGGTTCAAAGCTTAGACTTCGTATGGTTGTAGATTGCTGACTGAATCCCACCCACATTTCCCCACTTCCTTGGTCTCCATACTGTTTTCTAATTGGAGGATCAAAGTATCGCGGAAACCCCGCCCAGTAGGTCCATGAAGCAACCACCACTTTGTCCTTAGTGCTCGGTGCTCGACCACTTTGGGTTACGATATTACCTTGATGAGATGTTCGGGAGCCTTCAAGAACGTATTCACAACAGCCAGATCAGACACGAATCAGGCTCTGCTGCCAACAACTGAGAAGAAGGCGTCAGGTAAACGACAACGGCTTACTCGGCGTCCCCGCTCAGTATATAAGGGGAGTCAGCATTCTACCACAATATCCCCTGCTTGTTGTAACAGGAGTCATTGGAGCCATTGGGCACACAAAGGAGTGCGTACGTCCGTGCGCTCATGTTAGGAGCAACTTTGAGATGGGCAGCAGAACGCGTGGTCTCGTATCTGTCGCGGATCACCGATCATGTACGTCTGAAGTAGGGAAAGTGGGGACATCTGCGCCGAGAGGATTTTAGACGATATGCTGGCAAAAGATATTTTTTAGATCTCGGTGGAGACCCAGCCTGGCTGCAGCATCCAAGTGCGGCAGACTAAAAAGCCGGAGATTGCGACACGCCTGTTCCGATTGTCGCCGGCGGTACCGGAAGAAAGGATTAAGGAACTATAATCTCGTTAAAAAAAAATGGGGCAGATTGCACATAGTGTCATCAACAAGGGTCCAAAAGGCTTCCTCTCCACCTCCCAGCAACTCACCTTCGGGGCGTAAGCGCTGATCAACTTGGCAACAACCCTTACAATCATTACTATAACCCGCACAAGCCGGTCGCTCCGTATGTCGACTTAAAAATATTCTCACGAATGCTAGACGACAACACTACGGCAATCCCGTTCCGGCCAGTAGAAGATCCATTGTAAATCAGCTTGTAGACCTGCCTGATATCCCGAGACTTGCCACTATTCCAGCGCGATTCATGGAGAAACGCGACATGCAAATGTTCCGACGAAAGTGGTGCGGACGGCGCTGCAGTGTATATCCAGTGGAGCGTACTGAAATTAGTAGCCCTCACAAAGAATTTGAAAATGGTTGGTTGTAGTATGACAAATAAATCACTTAAATCAATTTTTTTTTATTCTTACCATCGTGACGAAAAAATCTACCGGGTATCTCAAGACTGCTACCGAAAACGAAGCCGGGTGGTAGTTTTAGTGGCTACAAACACAATGCAATTAAAAATTTCGCCTAGAAACGTGACAATTTTTTTTTATGATTTTTTAAATATCGTCATTTTTGGGTGGTAAATCCACAGTTTTTGTTAAAATAATAATTTAAACACTTTTATACCTTAGAGTATTTATAAATAAAAGGGTATATACTATTATTTTAGGAAAAAATGTATTTACCACCCAAATATGGCCGTAGGAAAAAAATAACAAAAAAAAATTGTCGCTTTTTTTTTGCAACTTTTTCTGTTGCATTGTGTCTGAAGTCGCTTAAACTACTACCCGGCTTCGTTTTCGGTAGCAGTCTTGATATACCCTGTATAATATTAATTTCAGCATTTTTATTTTGAAGTGGTTCTTACAGTATTTAATAGATGGATCGATTTTCATGGCCATCTTATTTATACTCAAAAATATGTAAGTTGATTTGTAGTATATGCTATTATTTAGGATTCCTGGTGAAATTAACAGAAAAGTGGATTTCATTCTGACAGACTTTGTATCTAGTATTAGGGATTTCAAATAAGTGAGACTTGCCCAACAAACAAGCTAATATAAGGGGTGCCCGCGGCGCCTCTCTTGGTCTGGCGCCCCTGGGCGGGCGCCGGTGCGCGCCCTACCCTAACGCCGGCCCTGTGACAATACTTATGACCTGACTGTGTATACAGGGTATATCATAGATAATACACTTATATCATGACAGGGTATATCAAGACTGCTACCGAAAACGAAGCCGGGTGGTAGTTTAAGCGACTTCAGACACAACGCAACAGAAAAAGTTGCAAGTTGTTATTTTGTTTTTGTTTGTTTGTTATTTTTTCCCTATGGCCATATTTGGGTGGTAAATACACTTTTTTCCTAAAATAATAGTGTATATAGATTTTTCATTTGTAAATACTCTAAGGTATAAAAGAGTTTAAATAATTATTTAAGCAAAAACTATGGATTGACCACTCAAAAATTGCGATATTTAAAAAATCATAAAAAATAATTGTCGCGTTTCTTTGCGAAATTTTTAGTTGTATTGTGTTTGTAGTCACAAACTTTTTCTGCTGTTGCAAAAATGTTGCAAAAAAAAGAGACATTTTTTTTGTTATTACTTTCTTATGGCCATATTTGGGTGGTAAATATATATTTTTTTTCAAAAATAATAGTGTATACCCTTTTATTTATAAATACTCTAAGGTATAAAAGAGTTTAAATTATTATTTTAGCTAAAACTATGGATTTACTACCCAAAAATGAAAAAATAAATTTTATTTGCATTGTGTTTGTAGTCACTAAAACTACCACCGGCTTCGTTTTCGGTAGCAGTCTTGAGATACCCAGTATATGTACGTATTCGTTGTATAAGCGGTAATTAATATTGTAATTTGAATGTTCACATTTGCAGGAGTGTGCATTGGCAGGAGCCTGCAGACATGCGAAAAGTTTATTTCCTCTACATTACGTCAAAGAACTTCATGTTTTCATGTCGAGCTGGCAGTTGGTCATAAATAAATACATACCACCCAACAGTCACATACATAGTCCTGATCCCACACTAAGATCGGGTCTTGTGTCGCAAGTATCAGGAACTACGAGAGACTTTTCGGTCTCACAAACAACCAGATCCGGAAGAATTTGTGGGCCGCACAAACATTTCTCTAGTTGCGAGGATCGAGCCCGCAGCCTCTCGTTTTAAAGGCGGCTTCTAACCGACTGCGCCACGGAGATTGTCAGGCATAAAATGTCATCATTTTGCAACATGGCTTAGGTCATACATTGGTTTTTCCACTGACTCTAGTTATCTACTTAATGTGACTTTGCGCGCAAGGTGTAAACGCTCATAAGAAAAAATGTTCTCTGCCTATATGCCAACGCCTTAGGCGAAATTTAGATTTTTGCTTATTTTCTAAGAGTGATTATTATTTGTCATATTATTTTTACACAGGGTGTATAATTTAACTGGATTGACGCACAGTAGTAGTTTATTTAAATGTCTGGTAACCAGTGTTACAATAAATACTGTTCTAATACTGATCGTAACTACCCCTAAGTGCTAGGATTTCGTCTGAGAACAAAAGCTTTTTTATACATATGGGTAAGCATGATAAGCTAATGTATAAAAAGTACTTTACTGGCGGTAGGTCTCCTATATGTGAGAGGTCAGGCACCTGGGTAGTATCCACCGCAATGTCTATTTCTCTCGCCAAACAGCACTGTAAATGCACTTTTGTGGGTCGGTTTGAAGGACATTGTACTAGTACCTACCGGATATATGGTCACTTAGCATTTTAAGTTAAGTTTCCCGGGTTGGCAGAGTGATACTGGATTTTTCTATTCAGTATCAGCCCAGAGTCAGAAATTTGTGCCCGATATGGCGATAGGTTCGCCACCTATCACATTATGGGACGGAACATACAAGGCGAAATGTGGGTGGGAACTTGCAGAGCTAAAAACGTCTTAAGAGCGTTTACACCTTGCCAATGTGATTCGATTAGTACAAGCTAGCTAGACAAGTCATTACTGAATTACCTGGATTTTATTACCTGAGCCTCTAGCCTAAGAAGCCTAAGAATTGTTTTGCACTATGTAATGTCAACTACCCATAAGTTAATGAGGTGGTTATAGAAAGGAAGGGTTGAAAAATTACTTTTTATTTGCATTTTTGCGCTTACCGAAATAACATCATAATCCAGTAAGTTTAAGTATTTGAAAAGTGTTATTTACGGATCTTCAAGCTAAGGGTATGTACTTCATAATTATATTTAAAAAAATAAATATAATTAAACCGCACTTATATTTAATTCATCAAGTTTAGTAAAAAAAAAATTATTTTTACGATTTTCTGCATTCGTTGGACTAGGCAATTCTTGTACCCTCTTGTACCCGGGCTGGAAATGATAATATTTTTTTTAAATTTAGTAATTTTAGCCTGCGCACTTGAGTGCAACTTTGTCATTTCCTCTATTTTCAGTATAAGAATTTTCAGTTGCAAATATTGAGATTTTTGATGAATGGCGGAAACATCCCAAGGATAACCGTAATAGTGGACTATATGATTTTCTATCGATGAACATGATGAACATGATGTGATAGCAAATATCACAGTAGTATCTGCAAGGGAAATCAAGATGTCAATTGGGAGATTTTCAACCAATTGCGCAGAAAAATTGGAAACTTCTGGCAAGCGCCGCGATCGCTTCTTGTCTTCAAAATCTGAGTGGTTATCTTGGGATTTCACATTCAAAGTATCCATACATCACTCACCACCATCATTATCAAGTAAAGCCCCCACTCCTGGGTTTCTATTAGTGGATTTCGTTGAATCAAGTCGGTTTTTTGAAAATCCTGAATAGGCATCTGATATTACAGGTTTAAATGTGACACTAATTACGAAGTTTGGCACTATCCTTATAACTATAGCTTCAGGTTAAGACGTGATGTTGTTAAATTTAACTATTTTCTACAGGACACAAATAAATGTATGTATCTATGTTAGTTTTTATTCATGGTATTACATGCTGGTTACTGTGCACAAATTTGTTGTGCTCAGTCTAGCCATTGTAGTCTAGCTATTGTGAAATTGGCTCATCTACTTAATGGGCAGCTTTCTGAGGAAGCTCAGGAAGTACGTAATAGGGATCATGGAAGATTTCTGGGGCACAATACTCGAAAAAAATCATATATAGCCACGAATAGGAATTTACTTAATATGTTATTATTTTGCATCTAAACCTGTAATAAATGATCTTCGCGAATTTCCAAAAAAAAACAAGTAAATTTTCCTTTGGGGTTTTAGACTTAATAATACCCCCTCTTATTAATGTAAGTTCTAGTGTTAGTCATAGTAGATTTTGTCTAAATATTAAGATATCAGACTATGATGTAGAAGATTCTTCAGAAGAAGAATTTACTGAAGTAGAATAAATAAGGGTTGTAAATAAAGCGATGATATCCCGGACATCAGCCTGTTTGAGATTGAGATGGCCCTCAAACAACTTAAAAACAACAAGGCGCCGGGTGAGGATGGAATCACTTCAGAGCTTCTGAAAGCGGGCGGAACGCCGATACTGAAAGTCCTTCAGAGGCTCTTCAATTCCGTTCTCCTCGAGGGCTCAACGCCGGAGGCATGGAGCAGGAGCGTGGTGGTACTGTTCTTCAAAAAAGGTGATAACACTTTGCTGAAGAACTACAGGCCCATCTCGCTCCTGAGCCATGTCTATAAGTTGTTTTCGAGGGTCATCACAAATCGTCTCGAAGGCAGGTTTGATGACATCCAACCTCCCGAACAAGCCGTTTTCCGAAAAGGCTTTAGTACCATAGACCATATTCATACGTTACGGCAGGTAATACAAAAAACGAGGAGTATAACTTGCCGCTTTGTTTAGCGTTTGTGGACTATGAGAAAGCCTTTGATTCGATCGAGACCTGGGCTGTGCTACAGTCTCTTCAGCGGTCACATAGACTATCGGTACATCGAAGTGTTGAGGTGTATATACAACAACGCCACCATGTCGGTCCGAGTACAGGATCAGAGCACGAAGGCTATTCCACTACAGAGAGGCGTGAGACAGGGAGATGTCATATCTCCGAAACTGTTCACTGCCGCGCTGGAAAATGCCTTCAAGCTCTTGCAGTGGAAAGGATTCGGCATCAACATCAACGGCGAGTATATTACTCACCTTCGATTTGCCGACGATATTGTAGTCTTGGCAGAATCGCGGGAAGACCTTAGCACTATGCTCGAAGACCTTAATCGAGTCTCCCAACAGGTGGGTCTTAAAATGAACATGAATAAAACGAAGATCATGTCGAATATCCATGTTGTGCCCAACTCTATTAGAGTTAGGGGCTCGACTCTCGAAGTTGTAGACGAATATGTCTATTTAGGACAAGTGGTCCAGTTAGGCAGGTCCAACTTCGAGAGAGAGGTCAATCGGCGAATCCAACTCGGTTGGGCAGCGTTCGGGAAACTTCGCGACGTCTTCTCGTCCAAAATACCTCAGTGCCTAAAATCGAAAGTCTTCGACAGTTGTGTGTTACCAGTAATGGCATACGGTACCGAGACGTGGCCTCTCACTGTGGGCCTCATTAAAAGGCTCAAAGTCACTCAACGAGCCATGGAGCGGGCTATGCTCGGTGTTTCCCTACGAAATCGAATCAGAAATGAGGAGATCCGTAGGAGAACCAAGGTTACCGACATAGCCCATAGGATTGGCAAGTTGAAGTGGCAGTGGGCCGGGCACATAGCTCGTAGAACCGATGGCCATTGGGGCCGAAAGGTTCTTGAGTGGAGGCCACGTACAGGCAAGCGAAAGGTCGGACGCCCGCCTACAAGGTGGATGGGCGATCTGACTAAGGATGCAGGAAGTCGCTGGAGGCAGGCCGCTTCCAACAGGTCATTGTGGAGATCCTTGGGGGAGGCCTATGTTCAGCAGTGGACTTCCTGTGGCTGATACGATGATGATGATGTAAATAATATTGTACTAATGAATTTCTGAGCTGTGTTTCATACCTTTTTTATTGTTGCTGTGTTGTCTTATTCAACTTTATTATTAGTTAAAACATATTCGTTTCAATCTGCATGTAATTAGTGAAAAAAAATATTGCTTCTAATTCCTAATAAAGCCCCATCATACCATTAGTATGTCGGTTAGTAATACTTGAGTTTTTACTGTTATTAATTTTATTTAATATTGTTTTTTTTACCTGTATGTCAAATTAAAAAGTACTTATTGTAATTTTTTATTATTTTTCTTTTTTATCTTATTTTTTTGCTAAATCTGTATTAAAACATCATAAAGAAGCCGTACAAAGCAAAATACCCCAATAAATAATTTTGTCCCGCTAGCTTGTACTAATCGAACCACAGTGCTTGCGCGCAAAGTCAACTATAGGTATTTCTTCGTTAATTTCACGCACACATAAGCGACCAAAGCTGTGTGCGTAGAGCTGCCGCGTCGGCTGGCTATACAGTCAGCTCAACCAACTTTGATCCGTGCGCTTCAAAATTCTAATATTCAATTGAAATGTAACTTATGATTTATATATTGGTAATATGTATAATATCATAAAATATTTTATTTGCATTATAAGTAGACAAATATTACTGTGCAAGCAATTAACAATACAAATTTAGATACTGATCACATTTTCATTATTATTACATTGTTAAGTTGTATTCAAATCAGTGTTCAATCAGTAGACACTACATGTTCGAACACATGAATAGAGTTAGGGGCCTTACAACCCCTTACGATTACGAAATATATTTAATTTTATATTACAATACATAACATAATTTAGCCTCGGAATTACATCCCATTATATTATCTGAAACATAATTTATACTCACTATAAAATAACTGTAGGTAATTAAAAAAAAAAAATTACTACCAAAGTACTAAGATGTGGCAATCGCAGTCCGCGCGTGGCTATTTTTACTACGCACGGCAAAAATCGACTGCAGCCAGGCCGGAGCGACGAGCGATACGTCCTCCCTCTAGAAGGCCTTGCAGCGGTCTGATTTGAGGCACGTCGGATAGCGTGTTTTATAGTGGTTTTTAAAATATTTGTGGAAAACATGAAAACTAATTTTGTGGAAATATAACAATGGTAATTTATTGATAAGATGTTCTTCTATTGTAATATGCAATTGGTATAAAAAAGAAATGTACGATAAGTTGGTGAAAAAAAATATGTTCTTGACGAGAGTTTCTGAATAATTTCGCATTTCTTAAATTTTTATTTTTCAGGAACTAAACACAAAAGGATTATTTTCTCAGCAAAATCCCTCCATAAGGGTCTTATTAGTCTGATAATATTTTATTTTCATCTTATATTTAGTGGTTTCGGATATCTTAAGCTTCTAAATTGCCATTTATAGCCTAAATAACGAAACTTGTGTTCAGTAATGATTATAGTACTCACAAATTATCCATCAATCTATAATGTTTTTCCACCAAAATCCCTAGATGACAATCTTTTCTAAAATTAGTACTAAATATTTTTCGTTTTAATTGTTTATTGGTGGCTATTAACTCATTTGAAAAGTCCTGTTTTTAAGCCAAAAAGCGCGCGGAGGGTATAAACGCTCTTAACGCTCAACGCGAATTCGTCGATTCCAAACTTAGAAAATAAAACACATTGATGTTGAAATATCTAATTTATTTGGCTAACAATAAGCGATACATATTTGAAAATTATAGACTAACAATATACCAGCTTGTCAACGCGCTAAATATTACTTGGGTGTATTTTACTAGTATTTTGTGTATACCAAAACATTGCATGTCGAGGTATATTCAACTAACTAAAATAAATGCATTCATAAATGCTATTAGACTTTGTAACATACATTAGAATAGAATTGATTTGTAGATATGTTTAATTCACTCAGGTCAGTACATAAGAATTTATTAAAATAACCAAGTTCTTTATTAGTATTTTACTGCGCGTTTCAAATCATTAATAATTTAATCTATTTCGCTCCTAGATTTTAACACAAATATTAATACAGATTGGTAATATTGAATGTTGCCAGTATGAAAAAATACTAATATTGTGGGAAAATTAAATTTATAAACTATTGTAAAGTTAAAAAACTAAGCTGCCATGTCTTATTAATAAAAAATACTATATTTTAAGCAAAACATTGAATTTATTTGGTAATTTCAGTACACATTTCCAAAGTTTAATACTTATTCACAAATGCTTTAGTTAGTCTTAGTTCTGTTAAATGCTAAATACCTATCATATACTTCACTGGCACTAGACTATCACAGAATTGTTTTGTAGGCGTACAATATAACAAAAGAATAATAATAAACATTTCGGAACCACTAAAAAAAATTTGCAATATTTATACCACATTAAAAACTTCTTTTCAACCATGCATTAGTGTTTTATATGCTGTCTAATTTTTTTATTGTTTAAAAAACATTGATTAAAATTTAACGAAATTAATTAGCTTTGTAAAAGAAAATGTATACAGATTTCACAAAATACCTACTTCGTACGCCCATAGATGTACATATATTTTAATAAAGGCACAGATATTAGTAACTTTTAACCAAATGTCTGTAGTACAAAACATAAAATTACAGAAAAAAAAACATTACAATCCACATTCACAAACGAAAACACGTAATAGTTTCAAGATAAAAGTATTTAACGACAACATACATAAATATGTGTTGTAAGGAAGAAACGAGGCAAAAAATGTTTTACGTTACGATTTTTAATATGCAAAAAAAAAAACATTGTTATTTTCATCCATTAACTTACTTATTATGCAAGTATTTCTGTGGTTGATAAGAGTTACATGTAATGCACACAATTTCTCAATACATGATACTAATATGTAAATCGAATTAGTATTAAAAAAATCCTGACATTAAGATCGATAGTATACTATTTTTTGATAGTTGAATTTTTTTACCGAAAATACACTAAAAAAATATGAAAAAAAATCATTTTTACATCATGTTTCTTCCTGGCAATACATTGGAAACTCTAAGTAGAAAGAAAATTATTTAAGAAATGAAAAAAATAATAGATTCTGAAATGGCTTACGTATTAATAAAAATATTTAATTATTTACTACTTTTTATACAAAAACATTTGTATAAAAGAAGTGTATTGAATCACGAATTGATAAATTTAAAATTAATTTTATACAGAATTTCTATACAATAAAATTCTGTTACACTTTATATGCTTAAAATGTGACCTAATACTAATAGTTTGATTAAAATTTTGATGCTTTTATAATTAAACACGTTAAAAAGATTCTTCCAGATCACTAGAGATTTCGAATTTGTATATTTTTTTAAGTAGCCATACTTAATATTTTCTCCATTATGGGAGATTTCCACCCAATACATGGTAACACAGTAATACCATATTTTTTTATAAAATCCAAATACAAATGTTGAACCACTCTTATAATGCTAATTTAAAATAAACTTCTTATTTTACTGTATATTTAGCAATGTTAGTAATTATGGGGTGTAGGTGGATAAAAATATATCTAAATGCTAATTTTGACACTTTGGTTGTAGCCCACAGCCGCAAACACAACCACATAAAAATAATCTAAAATGTCATGGCTATTAGTGATGTAAATATGATTTAAGTCACAATATTTGTTAGTTGTGTTAACCATACAACAAATTTTACTATTATAGACGCATGAGTTATTAGACGAAAAAGCACCTGTTTATAAAAATGTTGTCAAAAATGCAATATGAAATGTATTTTAGTAACAATAATTATTACTAATATAGGGTGATTGCAACTGTTGAAGACCATCTTTTATTTTCAGTGCTTTACTTAACTTTGACACTTTTTGCTACTACTTGGGGATGGCAAACTTTACTGCATAATGGACTTAAAACTTTCATCTGATATCAGCTAAATCATTTATCAATACAACAAAATGCCCTAAATAGAAAGTTTGTATAATATTTAAAATGGGCTCATATTTTAACGGACAGTTTACGATTATTCAAATAAAATGTAGATATTATTGATAAATTTCTTTTTGATAAAAATGGTCTACTACCGTCAACATTTACCCTACCTAAATTTCGTCATACAACTTCCAACTAGCAGATAGTCATTTGATTTTAAGACTAGGAAAGTCTCTTAAGGTCACAAATGCAGTGTGTTTAGGCAATCGTTGTCTTGTGCGGTCAGTCTTAGATATTATGACTTATGAGACTTTCTCGGCAATCATTTATATTTGTAGTCAAGTTATGCTTAATTTAAGGCTAATAAGTCACTAATGATGCCTTTATATGTAGGATGAATGACTAGACTCAATTTTGAGCCTTTAATAGTGGATTAGCATCACTGAGTTTTTTATAAAAATGGGGTGTACAAACCTGCCAGATACATTTAATGGAATTGTACAGTTTTCATTCTCTGTAGCTCAACTTTGATCGTAACACTTTTTAATGCGTAGAAATTTTAGCCTCCAATAGACATTAAAAACGTTCATCACAGGTTTTACAAAACACTCCATTAATTTTACACAAACACTTTCACTGGTTACTGGTTTATCGAACGTAGCATGCACTATTCGTTGGCAGTATCACCCCGATTTATTTTCACATAGGCACGTCTGCGACATACTCAATCCTGAAGAGTACGTCCATGAGGTCTTGCGCGTGTAGCCAGCGCCACGGCAGCGTGCGTGCGCATGCGCGTGCGCCGGCGCGTGACGTCAGCGAGTACAGCACGCACACGGCACACACGAAACAAACCACAGCGAACACTTGGAACAAACTCTTCACCGACTCCCTGCAATCATATACTGGACGATATGAGGATAACTCTCAGGATTATTATTGGAGGGGGGTTTACTATTGCTACCATTTTTGTAGTCTAGTGAAGGATTTAGTGATGCACTACAATACTGAAGCCTAACAAAGAGCAAAATAAAGAAGGCGACAGGTTAAAATGGCAATTTTCTAGCGATGTAGTATCACTTTCCATGTATTTTATATCGTTCTTTTGGCAACGCTGTGACATAAGACTAAAATAATTACCTAAGTCATGTTTATTATATGCAATATGACAAAATATTCAATCTACAATTTGTAACTGATGAGAAAAACATTAATATTAAGGAAGGACTGTATGGACGTAATAGAACCGTAACAATGAGAATTAATTATTGTTTTTTTTTTTGTTTAGCTTTAAGTCAATTCAATACACTAAGAACTATGTGACCGGGATCGATATCGATAAACGCGAACGTTGTGGACTCGGGCAGCACTAAAACTAGGAGGGCGCGGGCGATGTGCGGAGCCGCGGGGAGTGTCCTCCCACACGCCACAACTAATACTCCATTGCCATCTCCTCCTATCGCCTACTATACGATAAATTCTGTCACATACGAAATGAATTTTATTTTTTGTTTATTGTAGAAAATTAATTGAAGAAGGTCATAGTTTAAAGCATTCTACACTAAATTGAGTGAAATAAAGTGGAAAATAAAATTATTTCAAACTTAAAGCTACAAATTACTATAAGTCTGATATACCTATTATTAATGAAGATGTATGTGTCCTATTATGTATAAAATTATAATTACTCGAACATCCCGGCCTCTTTCGAGGCTTGTCAATGTAACTTTAATGACAGCCTTAATGTAATTGAAATAGGGGATATTTAAAAAACAACACATTAGGCTCGTTGACAGGTAGACGTTCAAGTAGCCAAAGAAATATACTGACCAGAAAAATTTCCTGAGAGTGCGTTGCGGTGCGAGCGCATTCCTCTGCACGCACTCCGCGCACGCCGCATCCGCCTGCGTGCACACTGACACCTGGTCTGGAAACAAACGGTAAATATTACTATATTTATATTATTCTTTCAACTTAAAATGTACCTCGGTTACAGAATATACGAAAAAAAAAGAGATTGTTTTGTGTCCGCTATAGACTCAATCTTTCATATTATACCTGTTCTTTTTGATCCCATGCTAGTTATATGTTCTTAAACACATAGGTATACTTTAAGACTTATGTTCGTTCTAAATGCTATTTAACTAATGATCGTTTCAAATAAATAACTATTATTCTACTATTAAATTACCTTTAGGAAGAATGAAACTCCTATTCGAATAGAAACCTACCTTTCAGATCATAGACTTCAAAAGTAAGTCTAGACTTCAAATTACAATAAAAACGTACTTCAACAAAACATCAACTATCGACAATAAACTACATCTATCGATAAGACAACACAACTAACTACTTAATCTACCACAAAACTTTACACAATTTTAACCATCACCATCAAAATACCAGTCCAACTCGAAATAAAATTTACCACAATCCGTCTGACATTCAGCCGAGCACTTCTCACAAATCATATCGTCAATCATTTTCCTTTGTATCCCACAGGACTCCTCCAACAAATCGATCTTTGATTGTAACCCGGCTACATACGATTGTAGCAAGTCATTCCTATCGTTCCCATCTTGGACGAACTTCTGCAAAACGTCGAGGTTATCTTCATACTTCACCAATTCGGATTGCATATCTATTAGTGTAAGACGGGATTGTTTCACGTCCCTTTCCAATTTCGCCGTGTATTTGTTTGTCTTGACGCACTCGAGGCATGTCGAGCTATCGTGGTCGTTGTTGTTATTGTAATAAGGTTCGAAATCAGTTTGCATAGACTTTGACATATCACTTTTGTTTACGTTTGCTTCGATATTCTCAGTTTGAATACCGACGGATATAAACGATTTGTAGATGAGTGATGTATCGATATCGCACTTAGATTCGTTCTTTTTATCGATATTAGTGATGTTAAGTCTCGACATGTTGCAGAAGCTGAGGCGAATTTCGTCGAATAACGACATGTTTGTGGATCGTCCTTGGTCTTCCTTGAGTGCGTTTACAAATGACTCTTCGTCTAATATTTGATGTTCTATAGAAATAAAACATAACTTCAAGACACGCGCTTGGCAGGACACGAACTAGCATAAGCTAAAATGGAATTAAGGGTTCATTCACACAGCAGTCCGCTTTACAGGCCGTTTTATCGTACATGTTTGGATTTGACGTTGGCATGTGTTGTTGTATGAGCGAGTTCACACAAAAAAAATTAAGTTACTGTTATTAATACCATTATGCAAATATGGGCTTTCAGTCTCAACGCGTTGTGAATATTACCGGTTACTGTAAATACGGACTTTCTATGTGAACGAACCCTAAGATACATACAACAGGCCGTTTAAAATGCACCAGCTGCGCGAGTGGGCAGTTGAGTAAATAAACTTTGTGCTGAATATAACTGCATTATCCCTTCAATGCTAATATTTATGTGAAACGTAAATATTTCATTGTCATTTTTAGAATCGAGAGTTTTTATTCCGATATTCATGGAATAAAGAACATTCATATTTATCATTATCAATGCAACCGCAGCAAATCTATCGCATCTATTGAACATAGGCCTGCCTCAAGGATCTCCACATCGACCTGTTGGAAGCGGCCTGCATCCTATGACTTCCTGCAACCTTAGTTATGTCGTCTGTCCACCTTACAACCTCCGTGGCGCAGTTGGTTAGACGCCGCCTGTGAAACGAGAGGCCGCGGGTTCGATCCCCGCACCGAGAGAAATGTTTGTGCGGCCCACAAATATTTCTTCCGGGTCTGGGTGTTTGTGAGACCGAAAAGTCTCTCGTAGTTCCTGATACCCACGACACAAGACTCGATCTTAGTGTGGGGTCAGGACTATGTATGTGACTGTTGGGTGTTATTTATTTATAATAATTATTATTATTATTATAGACAGGCTTCAAATATTACCCTTAACGAAGAATAACAACAAAGTTTAATTTTACAGATAAACTTATCATATTCACTGTGCCACCAAAACAATGAACTATGCATCCATTTTGCTCGTTTTATTTTGTACGTAAATAATGCACTTAGTAGCTGATAATTCACACACAAATACGTTACGAACCAAAACACACGGTGCGTGTGTGCCGCACTCAACCTTTATAATGCAAATATTCAAGGCAAATATTAAATTATGATATATTTGTGTGTTGTATTGTGCCTTCAGTACAATAAAGGTCACTTTCCGTTTCACTTTATAACTACAAATTCATATATAATTAATATATTTTGTTGTAGTGTATAGTAAACTAACCATTAGAGAACATGCTTTTTTTTTTTTTTATAATGGCCTGGCATAGTGGCGGCATTGCACCCGATTGTAGGAAGGAGGGAACACGCGCGCCGGCAAACAATTACACAGCCTGACGGTGCGGCACAGAAACGAATTTGAGAACCGTTTGGTTCGCGCCGGGATGGTGTGGACCGTCAAGCTATGGCTTCGCAAGCCAGCACGCGTGGTTCTGGTTAGGAATGGAGAGGAGGGGAGCAAGTTGAACAATTCCTCAGAGCACTCACCGTGATACAGGCGGTAGACAGGGGCGTGCACATCCTTGTAGGCAGAAATGCAGTGCTTTACTTGCCATTCACAGATATTTTATTATAACGTTCGTACGTTTTAGATGACTTTAATTTATAGTAAATAAATGAATAAACAAAATATAATAACTTAAAAACGCCTAATATTTTATAAATAGCACCTATTTGCAATCACGCAAACATTATGGTTGCCACGCGAAAAGCAAGAGGCGCTGCAAAGCAAAATAATGTACCTAATCAACCAAGTCATGCCGCCGCGTCCCGCATTACATTTGTTTGCATGTGTGTAGTAATGTTGGTGTCCGTGCACAGTCGCAAACGCACACACCCATGAATATTGAAAGCCGCGACTCCTGCGGCAGGCCTCGGTCGGGAGTTCGGCAGTTGTCGGGAGTAATCGTAAATGTTCGTTGCCTATAATCCGAGTAAAATTAATAGGCTGGAATTTAATCACCTATGCACATTATGCATTTTTGGTTAGTAAGGTTTTATTTGATTAAATAGAAATGTTTTGTGTTTCGCGGGGGCCATTTTGCTTTTTTTATGAGTTTTTTGCATTGTTTACTATTTTATACTAGTATGTTGGTAAAAAAAAATAGATTTCTTAACGGATTTTTCATTTTAACATTTGAAAGTGTGTACATTTAACAGTTTATTACTAAGTTTCGATATTAATTGTAGTCATTTGCTTTTACTAGTGTGTTTGTTTATTTTTTTAAATGTTATTTGATTGCGAGGTTTGTGTTAAAAATGTATGTTTATCAAATGAATGAATGAGGTGGCCGAAATATTGCGTTTATTTACATCGGGATAGGTATAGTAAATCTCAACTAACCGGAACCTTGAATATGTGAAAATTGAAAGCTGACTAGGTGAGTTTTTTTTTATTTACTTATTAGAATTTCTTCCGCCGCGACGATCGATCGCTGTTTTGTCTGCGTTGCCGTAGAAGATGGACATAAATAGTAGTACATCTAAGACTTGTTATGTTGGCATGGTTTCCGACTTAGAGATCCGTCGCGTGGCTGTGGCTATGCTAAAAACTATAAAAGAAAAAGTTTTTGTGACTGAGTACTCCGCCGCATACCCAGTGTCATAATCCTGTGCACAGCCGCTGGCGGTAGAACACGCTTAGAGAGGCGACATCTCTCCGGAGTTGTAGCGACTCCAAGTTGCTCGTAACGTCTGCATCATTCACAATGCGGATGGCCCGCCGCTGCAATCCATCCAAGGCATCGAGCAGGTACTGGGCGGATCCATCCCAAAGGTGCGAGCAGTACTCCATACCCGGCCGGACCTGCGCTTTATATAAGCGGCAAAGCTGACCGGGCGTGAAAAACCGACGCACCCTGTTCAGGACTCCAACCCTGCGTGATGTGGCAGATATTACGCCCTCGATGTGATTCCTTGGATTGAGATCACAGCGGATATCCACACCAAGGATACACAGGTCATTCCGCACTGAGAGGGGAGTACCCTGCAGAATGGGGAGGGGAGAGAACGGGGATTTTTTGCACGTGAACGCACACACCTGGGTTTTCTTGGCATTGAACTCAACCATATTCCTGGAACCCCATGTAGAAATGAGATCCAAGGTCCGGTTGAGCTCAATGACAAGATCTTCGCGTCCCTTCACAGTTTCGACTCGGCAACCTGGAGGCCCGCAGTGGTATCGGCCATGAACCGTGCTGTCATCTGCATAGCAATGAATGTTGCCAAGCGACAACATGTCATTGATATGCAGAATAAACAAGGTGGGCGACAGCACCGAGCCCTGAGGAACTCCGGCATTTACCGACATGAGCGCCGAAGCGTGTCCGTCTACGACTACACGTATTCTACGCCCATGCAGAAAGCCGGAAATCCACGAACACAGGTTGCCGGGTAGACCGTATGCCGGAAGCTTGGACAGAAGACCACGGTGCCAGACCCTATCAAACGCCTTGGCAATGTCGAGGCTCACAGCAAGAGCCTCGCCACGCCGGTCTATCGCCTCACCCCAGCAATGCAGGACAAACGCTAGAAGATCACCCGTCGATCGATTATGGCGGAATCCGTATTGTCGGTCACTGATCAACGAGTGATCCTCCAGGTAGCGGACCAGTTGAGCGTTTATGATCCGCTCCATGACCTTACACATCACTGAGGTGATAGCGATAGGGCGGTAATTGGTAGGGTCCGATCGATCACCCTTTTTGGGGATCGGTTGCACATTGGCCTCCCTCCAAGATTCCGGCACAACACCTGTGCGGTAGGACGCTCGGTAGAGGCGAGTCAGTGCTGGAGACAACTCGGCTGCACAAGCCCTTAAAACCACCGCTGGTATCCCATCCGGACCACTGGCTTTCCCCACATCGAGAGACCGTAACTCACGCCGCACATCACACTGCCTGATGCGAATATCTGCCATTGAGAAACCGCAATCAGGCAGTGTGGGCAGCGACTGGGAACCACGGTCTTCGAGGCGGGAATTAGCCGCAAAGAGATTTGCCAGCAAGGCAGCCTTCTCTTGCGGCTTGTGGGCCAGCGACCCTTCAGGGTACCTCAGCGGCGGCAACGCTGGACGGCAGAAGTTAGATTGGACGGCCCTGGCTAACCTCCAATAAGCACGACTGCTAGTTGGGTGATCGGCCAACGCACGCCCAATCCAGCTAGCTCGCTGGGCATCCGCCCTAACGTAGGCCTTCTTGCAGGCCTTGGAGGCACGGTTATAGGCTTCTTTGAGGGAACTGATATTGGGATCCTTCATGGCGCGACCCCTGATCCAAGCGCGATACGCCGCCTGTTTGTCACCGACAGCATCGGCGCAAGCACGATTAAACCAAGAGCGTCCACGGCCCTTACTGGCGATCTCAGAGGAAGGAATGTAATATTCCATTCCAAGTCTGATCTCGTCAGCAATAGCGCTGGCACTCGCTGAGGGATCTTTACCCTCAAAGCAGCGCTGCCTCCAAGAGATGGATGCAAAATATTCCCGCATACCATCCCAATCTGCCGACGAGTAATGCCAGACCCTTCGCCTAACCTGCACGGGACGTGGAGGTGATGCGATCGGTACTGACGACCCAACGAGGCAGTGATCGGAAGTGCCCAGAGGCGCACTAACGGTCACATGATACCCGGCTGGGTGACTCGCCAGCAGAAGGTCCAGCAAAGAAGGCGCATGACTCGCCACATCCGGGATCCTGGTGGGCTGGTTCACCAGTTGTGTCAAGTCATGAGTCAGAGCGAATGCATGGGCAGCTCTGCCAGCATGATCAGTCTTGGAGGAGCCCAGCCACAGTTCGTGATGAGCATTGAAATCCCCCAAGACCACCATTCGGCCGACGGGAACTGCGCCTGCGCGTCATCAGCCGCCTGGCTAAGATACCTGAACAGCCGAGTCGTCTCATCGTCCCCGTTGTGAGACCTGTAAAGGCACACGTAGATGCGGCTCAGGGAACCTAGATCCACGTGCACCCACAGAGCGGAGAAGGAGGGGTCCTCCATGCAGTGCAAACGGCGACAGCAGATGTCCGACCGAACATACAAGCATACCCCGGCTTTAGGCTTGAAGTTTACTTCAAGCGAATACCGGGATACAACAGGTAAGAATTATCGGTCGGACAACGAATCTGCGTCTCCGTTAGGAAGAGCAAAGCAGGCCGGGCCGTCTCAAGATGGTGGTGGACGGCATTGAGGTTCGTATGGAGTCCACGGATGTCTGCTATCAGCATTAAATAAATAAATAACACCCAACAGTCACATACATAGTCCCGACCTCACACTAAGATCGAGTCTTGTGTCGTGGGTATCAGGAACTACAAGAGACTTTTCGGTCTCACAAACACCCAGACCCGGAAGAAATATTTGTGGGCTGCACAAACATATCTCTCGGTGCGGGGATCGAACCCGCGGCCTCTCGTTTCGCAGGCAGCCTCTAACCAACTGCGCCACGGAGGCTGTCAAATATAGGTAATAGGTATGTAGTTTTATAACCTACGCTTCCGTACAATAAAGATTACTTTCCTTTGCACTTTGCACCTACACATTCATACATCTTTAGTAAAAAAATCTTAGAAGTGTATGGCAAACTCACCGTTAGAGAACCTGGAGTCCGCGTTGAGGCTGTCTAGTGCGCTGAGCATCTGGTCCTCGGTGTAGCTGATGTCTATAGAGCGGTCCATACGAAGGTGGGTTTGATTGGACTTATTTAACACATCCTTTAGCTCCATTTCTAGTAACACCTGAATAGAAAGAAAGAAAATAAATTTTATTCCTTAACATGCTTACATTAATTATGTTTACATTCAATGAATTGAAAAGAAATAAAAGCAAAAATCAATAAGTATAGCAACATTAATTGGTCAAATATCACACAAATATTTAAGAAGTTTGATTTCAATTATTAAGGCGTCAATGGCACGGTAAAAATACGCATAACTAATAATAGTACAATGTTTAATTAAAGCAATATTAAGCAGAGAAAATCAAAAGTTATCTATTTCTTCTTGCGAAATTCCAAGAACTTTTTTATATACCAATGAAATTCTTTTGAGTCGTTATGTTATGCAGGTTTCCTAAAAATGTTTTCCTTCACTGTTAAACTGCTTCAAGAAATAATATTTATTCTGATTACAATTAAATCGAATCCCAGGGCACACTTCTGACTTTTCGGAGTCACCTGTATATTGATAGTCAATCACCACACACTTAAACGGTGAAAGAAAACATTGTGAGGAAACCAATAGACACCATAGCAATTCACAACAACTGTTATGGTATGTAAATTCCATCAACCCGCAATAGGGCAATGTGGTGGACTATATAACCTAACCACTCTCAAACGATCTCTCGATTGCAGAGGAGGCCCATGCCCTGCAGTGGGATGTTAATGGGCTGATGCAGTACAGTACAATTAAATCAGTAGTTTGATCATTAAAGTTACTACTACTAAATTTAATTTAAGTATTTCTTCAAATAAAAACAAAACAAACAAAAAACAAACTACCATAAAGTAGTAACTAATACTTTAATTAAAATACTAATATAAATTAATTTAACAAATAAAATAATTATAAATAAAAAAATATATTAGTTTGTAAATAAATAAATTAATTAACGTAAGAAATTAGTGTAAATAATACCAAGTAGCAAATAATTTGTATATAGAGATTAAGTTCTATGTGTGTTGGACTTGCCATACGCGTTTTAATTCCCTACATGACCAATAAATACATTTCATTTAATTTCAAATACCGCAATGTCTATTTCTCCCGTGAAACAACACTGCTTAAATGCACTGTTGTGTTTCGGATTGAAGGACATTGTAGCCAGAGCAACTACTGGACATATTGAGACTTAACATCTTATGTCTCAGGATGGCGAGCGCAGTGGAATATTGCTACTGTTCATGAGCGGTCGTATCGCTTACCATCAGGCGAACGGCTTGCTCGTCTCGCCATTCAAGGCAATAAAAAAAAAATACATTTCATTTAATTTCACAGTAAGCATCTCACCTTCTCCTTAATCACCTGCTGCATAAATTCCTCCTGATCTTGTAGTCTGGAAGTTAGGTCCGCATGCTCAGCTTTCAAATTTTCGTTCTCTTCTAGAAGAGCCGACTGTCGCGACGCGTACATCTCGTTGATGCGATGGCACTCGTTCTTAGACTTCGTTAGTAGCTCTTGGAGAGTCAGTTTCTGAGGAAATAAAAATGATAATTAAGGTCATTATATTAACTCACAACTGCAGCCATCGTTCTAATATTATTCTATGTCACAGGTTTTTTATACAATAGGTCCAGCAAACTAGACCAACAGGTCGCCAGGTCAGGTGATAGGAAGTAATCACTGCCGCTTATGAACATCCAAAACCGTTGAAGCATAGATATTCTGCCGGTCCATCAAATGGAGACGGGAGCGGGAAGAAAAAAATATGATAAGAGGAAAGAATTACTGGGCATCCGGCAACAATTAATGTCGCTAACTTAAAAAGCGTAGACTACCCAAGGCTGTGTAGCCATGTGCCATCATGCTTACATTCATGGTAAATTTAAACCTCCACAACACTAAGAATAATTTACAGAATATTTATGATATAGTTTGGAGCTCCAAAAAATCCAATCTTCTAAAATTCAAGACACAACGTGTGTGTGCGCCGCAGTGAAAGTGTCATACGTCTCACCTCATTCTCAAGCATAGCGACTTGTTCCTGGTATATCTTGGCCTTCCGTTTGAGTGCGTCGAGGTCGCGGCGCGCGTCCTCCAGAGCCTGGTCGCTGCTGCACAGGCGATCGCACGCCTCCTCGTAGTCGCGACGCACGTGCACTAGTGTCATGTTCTCGTCTCTCAACCTGCGGGAACATACCAAAGTTTATCGCCACTGCTCCGCACAGATCTCTACAAAAGTCAACTACGCCGGTTTTTGTAACCCACGTCTATTCGTTAACAGTGACATTTTTGCAAATCTATCGACTAGCAGGATATACAAAGCATTTTCAGCCTAAGAAAGGTTATCAAAAGGTCGTCAGCAGATGGCCTGCCTATTGTTAAATTCCTTTTTTTTTTAGTTCTGGTTAATTTACTGTCATAGCTTTTCCAGAAATATTAACAACTAACTTAAGGAGTGTTTGCAGTGGACATTGGAGTGGAGGCTACAAACATCCACGAACAAAGTGGACGGACTTCCTGGTTAAGGTTGCAGTGAGTCGTTGGATGCAGGCCGCTTCCAACAGGTATCTATGGTAATATGTGGGGCAAGTCTATGTTCAGCAGTTAATTTCCTATGTGAGAAGAGACAGAAAGAGAAAATAAAATATGCGTAAATCTAAATCAGTGATTCTCAACCTTTTTTTGTTGCGGCACATATTTAACGATGTCAAAATTTGGCGGCACACAAAGAGCGCCTTGAGACATATTCCTATTGCTATGCACGCCGCTTCATCACAATTTGGCACTAAGAAAAAACGCGTTGCAAAGCAAATAATAAAATAATTAATTTTTTTGTGGATTTAAATACATATTCATGTTAAAAATATTTTTCTTTTTAAATGATATAATTTAATAGTATTAACATTATACAGGGTATATCAAGACTGCTACCGAAAACGAAGCCGGGTGGTAGTTTAAGCGACTTCAGACACAATGCAACAGAAAAAGTTGCAAAAAAAAGCGTCAATTTTTTTTTGTTATTTTTTTCCTATGGCCATTTTTGGGTGGTAAATACATTTTTTCCTAAAATAATAGTATATACCCTTTTATTTATAAATACTCTAAGGTATAAAATAGTTTAAATTGTTATTTTAGCAAAAACTATGGATTTACCACCCAAAAATGACGATATTTAAAAAATCATAAAAAAAAAATTGTCGCGTTTCTAGGCGAAATTTTTAATTGCATTGTGTTTGTAGTAAAACTACCACCCGGCTTCGTTTTCGGTAGCAGTCTTGAGATACCCGGTATATTTGCAAAATTTAGCGGCACACTTTTGAAATTTGGCGGCACACAAAAGTGCCGCGGCACAGTGGTTGAGTATCACTGATTTTAATAGAAGATGCTGGATGCCCACTACTCCTTTTCTCATGCTATCCTTTTTCCTGAACTCATGACTCGGCAACACATCCATGGTCTATTGTAGATATTCATGAGTGATTACTTATCATCCTGCTGAGTAATCACTTACCATCAGGTGATCTGCTTGCTCGTTTGCCGGATCTATGATATTAACAGAAGAATTGTTACATATTGAGATGCGCGCGCAACGAGTCCCTCTCGGCGGTGAGCGTGGCGAGCGCCTCCTCGTGCTGCTTGTCCGTGAACTCCAGCTGGCCGCGCAGCGTGGCCGCCAGGTGCGCCTTCTCACGCAACTCGCACTGCAGCTCCTCCAGCAGTTGGAATCCTAACGTGGAATAAACCATCATATAAAATAAAAGATTTTATTGACATAGGCACACCAACGATATTTACGAGTATACTAAACATTTTCTCATAATACAATCTTGGACAAACTACTGATATACATATCAATTAACGGCCGATGCCTATAATCAATCGAGTAAATTAGATTGAAGTCAATCTGGATTGTTTTCTACTTTACGATTTGTCATTTACCATGTTGCAATAGTTTTTTGAATACTGAGATTGATTTTTGGCAATATAGTATCAGAAAAAAGATTGAGCTGTCAATCTCAAACGGCAATTTTTGGATTGGGATTGTTTATTGGCAGCGGCTGTAATGTATACACAACATTTGTAATAAATAGTACATCAAATTAAATTGGAAGAGAAATAAACAGAAATGTGAACAAAAAATTACAAGGTATTTGAAAATAAACTCATACAAAAACAATAAAAATGGACAAAAATAGACATTGCGGTGGTACCCACCCAGACGGCTTCTCACATATGAGACACCTACCACCAGTAAACACATCCCCGTAAGGTAAAGATCTTAGAGTATTTATAATATAGAGGAAGCGCTGCTATACATTCCCGTCTTGAAAAACGCAGATATTTTCTTGTTCGTAATGTTTATAGCGCATTTATGTTACTGACAATTGAATTAATTATTTAGTAATAAATTGCTACACATTCCTTTGATAAATTAAATTATATTCAGCTAATATCCTTTTAAGACGAGTTTGAGTGTAATTAAATAGTCCTGAATTATTTATTTGGATTTTTCTTTAGAAGTAATTCATGTATGTTGGACAACCTGTCAAATATCAGCCAATAGGAGGGCAGAAAAAGGTGGTGCAGCACCACCATTAGTATCTACGTTTTTGAAGTACCAGCGCTCCCTCTATAATATAAATACTCTAGGACAAAGATAAAGCAAATTCCACAGATCGTGAATTGATTTTCGAACAGTTGAAACATTATTGCAAATTTACAATCTATGTTTTCAGGTGTTTGTATTCATATAGTGTTACTATTTTTTAGGTTCTTTATTCATTCTATTCAATTACTTAGAGTGCCCTCTCACTCTCCTATTTATTATATCCATCCCAAGGTTGCCTGGAAGAAATTACCCAGTGCGATAAGGCCGCCTTGTTTACTTTTTATTCTGGTTTGTTCTTTAATGTAACTGATTATATATATGGTGCAAAAAGGATAAACAAATAAATTAACTCACCCTGAAGATCACGGCTATATCACCGAAATGGTAGGCAAATGTTGCACAAATAACTTACACAGTATGACTAAATTATTTTCTAGCTTTCTCTATTTTTAGGACACTACGAAATTTCAAAGTTTTTGCGAACAAATACGTTGTAGAACTAAATCTTCAGATCACAAAACAGAAATATGACAGCCTGACCACTCATAGTGTTGCGATAAGAATCTAGATATCTAAACCAGACTGATAAAACATAACTATCATAACACTAGGTTTAAGATAAGTGCATCTTGAGATCTAGATAATTAGGTCTCACGCTAATGAGTAAAACAAACAGTCTGTGAAACTAAGTTTCATGACACACTTACCATCTGTTGATATTCCCGAGTCGGAGTCTTGCGGCGTCTGTCCTGTCTTCAAATTAAAACTGCAACGATAAATACATAATTGATCAATGATGATTGAAAAATAATTGAAAAACTGGAAAATATTTTGTATATTTGGAAGACTCACTACCAGACCTCAAGACACAGGGAGCTCCTTCTGCGTAAATCGAAACGCAAAAAACCATAGAGTAAGACCTGAAGTCGGCAGGAATAATCGTATCGGAATATGGACAATCTTTAGGATCATTCTACACGATCAAATGCTTTTATTTTCATTATCGTCCAGTATGAATAAAATACAAGCCACAATCCATCTAAATCCACAAACTATTACACGACCTAGTTGAATATAATTATAGTTTTATACTTATAGTAGTGCAAGCTGCGTAAATACCTCTCGTCAAGGTCCACTTTAGTCTTCTGACTCTCGCTGTACTTGTGCAACGCATTCGCCAACTTGGTGACATTAATCTCTGGATTACTCTGCTCCGGGTCCAATAAGGACCTCAGAAATGTGTACTCAGACCTGTGGAGGAAATTTTGTGGATAAAAAGGATATGACAGCCCCCGTGGCACAGTTGGTTAGATACCGGCTGTGAATCGTGAGGCCACGGGTTCGATCCCCGCACCGAGATATTTCTGTGATCCACAGGTATTTGTTTCGGGTCTGGGTGTTTGTGAGACCGAAAAGTCTCTCATAGTTTCTGATACCCACGACACAAGACTCGATCTTAGTGTGGGGTCAGGAGTATGTATGTGAGTTGTGACCGTTGGGTATATTTATTTATGACTGATGATCTAGGTCTGTGTGTGTCAGCCCATATAGGGTCTGCTGCAGGGCACAGGCCAATACTAAAATCGAGAGTATGAATAAACAGGCCATACAATCCAACACGTCACGCTGGCCTAGTGCGGGTTGGAAATTCGTCTAGTTGAAAGGTGTAAATAGTGTTTCAATGTAAATGACAGATATTATTTGCTCAGTTGGATCAAATTTGATGGTAAAAAATACTAAAGGAACTATTTATTTGATTCGCAAGTTTTCTTTTGAATCAACATACCCATTCGCCTAAAGACAATAGCTTAAGCATCGTAACTTTGTATTTATATAAAACCTAGGTGTAAATATGCGTCGAATTAAGAACGTTATCCTTATTAAAGTGGGTTAATTGGTAAATTAATCAATTTTGTCCTGGCGCTTGGGCATGTCTTTGTAGTATAAATAAAATAGGTCAATAACCGTACTATTTATATTGAGCAATTCATACATATTTTTCCCGATGCGGGATTTTTGAAAACTTTTTGTTTCAATACCGTGCTACATTCTATAAAATGACTAGATAATTAGGCGGTTAGGTTGTTGAACAGACTATTACAAATATGTATTTTAGTGTATTTTCCTAAACACGGAATTCTAACTTGTGAATATACCTTCCCGCTAGAGTATTAGCAAACTGCGTTACTAAACTGATGGATTACAAACACTTCATAAAAACAATACATTTGCAAGAATTGATAAATCCAATGTGAATTGTGATTCTGTGGATTCATATTACGTTTACATTCCTTGAAAATTGTTTGACGTTGTGGAATGTGGCATTGAGTAATTTAATCCAATAAGTAATAAATATACCTAACAGCAACATACATAGATACCCCATATAATGTGTGAAATAACAGTAAGATGGCTTCAGTAACTAACTACAAGCGAATTTTCGATCCTATAACATTTATTCACTTTTTATATAGCACTGAATGGCGAAATGAAATGAGCATGCTATTTGCCTGGTGGTAAGCGATATAACCACTTATAAACAGTAGCAAAACCAAACCCCATGAATCACAAAGCAATATTTGGCATTTCACTGCGCTCGCCATCCTGATATATAAGATTTTAAGTCTCATATGCTCAGTAGTTAATCTTACTACAGTTTACTTCAAACCGAAACACAACAGTGCAGTCACACTGCTGTACGGCAGGAGAAATATACATTGCGGTGGTACCTATCCAGGCGGCCTCTCACATATGAGAGATCTACAATCAGTATGAATGAAATGATACGAATATTTTTATCCTCTCCTGTCATTTTCTGAACAGAACCACGCGGGCTGGCTTGCGAAGCCATAGCTTGGTAGTCCAATCAATCTCGGCGAACCAAAAATTTGGCAAATTCAAGTTTGTGCAGCACTGTCAAGCTGTGGAACTGTCACGCGTGTTCTTTTCTATACTCCTGGGTCCTTCCGCCATAGTGTGAAGTTCATCTAAGCAAGCCGGTAGAACTATATCAAATACCATGGAACGCCGTTTTTACTCTACAAAACGATACGAACTTCGAATGTTCGGATGTTCGACGTCCGGAGTAAGATATAAGATTTCCACTTTTAAAAATCAATACTATTCTCTATTATACTTATAATTTTCATCGAACTTAGTCTATGGTTGCGACGTACGATAAAGGAATCCAACGTTTTGTGCAGTATCAAGGCACATTATTGAAGTTTTACGTACGGTATCCGAACATTCGAAGTTCGTATCGTTTTTATAGAGTGTCCTGATGCCATCTGATATACAGGGTATATCAAGACTGCTACCGAAAACGAAGCCGGGTGGCAGTTTAAGCGACTTCAGACACAATGCAACAGAAAAAGTTGAAAAAAAAAAGCGACAATTTTTTTTTTATTTTTTTCCTATGGCCATATTTGGGTGGTAAATACATTTTTTCCTAAAATAATAGTATATTATTTATAAATACTCTAAGGTATAAAAGAGTTTAAATTATTATTTTAGCAAAAACTATGGATTTACCACCCAAAAATGACGATATTTAAAAAATCATAAAAAATAATTGTCGCGTTTCTAGGCGAAATTTTTAATTGCATTGTGTTTGTAGCCACTAAAACTACCACCCGGCTTCGTTGCTTGCAGCTTGAGATACCCGGTATGTCTGGACGGCATTTGTGCTTAACATGAAGCGCAGTGGAGTCACTACGCCTTGTCAGATAAAAAATACCATGTGCCTTTGAAACCTAGGACTTCCATTTCGCAGTCGGTCTCTTCCACTGAGCTACAAGACTGCCAAATAAAAACTACACAAATGTAGCGACACCACACTTCCTACATTACGTACGAAAAGTATAAATAGATGATCATAAACTAACTGTTTACATTGGAACAAGGATGTTACAACTATTATGTTACATATTTACTCTTTAACTTCAGCTAGTTTGAAATTTAATGTGAATGCTCTGAGGATATAGGAGTCAGTTTGAGTTAAACTTCTTATTATCATAAAAAGCGGAAATCAAGTTTAAAGGTAAGTGTTACACAAACCAATGAGTTTAGTGAGAGATTTGACGATTTTCATCAAATCAATTTGTTTTGTAAGACCTATCATCAAACATTGTTAGATACAGGTTGTGAAACGAGAAACGGGTTCAATGCCCGAAACAAATGTTTATAAGGCCCGCAAGTATGTGACCTGTGGTCTTGGTGTTTGTGAGACTGAAAAGTCTCACGTAGTTTCTGATACCCGGTACACACGACTTAATTGATCTTAATATGGGTTCAGGACTACGTATATGACAGTTGGGTGTTTTATTTTTTATTGTTATGAGCCCGTAATGTCGCACTGCAGAGCAAAGGCTGCTCTTTCCGTTCCATATCTGTTAAGGGTGTCATAGGGCCACTTTTAAATTGGAGTCTAGTTCGTTTCGCCACCTGCGTCTTGTATGTGGTCGACGTCCCATAGGGACCTATTCTGTGGTGGTCCGACCCACATTTCATCAGGCATGCGACAGAAATGTCCAGTGTTGGGTGTATTTATTTATTTATCTCTTCATCTAAGATCATTTTCTTTCACATATTGATCCAATTTTTTTATTGTTGTTGCTAATACCTATGAAAGATTTTTCAATCTCTCAACACCCAGACATGACAAATGACACAATAACTTTTTTTTTTATTGCAGTGAATGGCGAGACGAGCAAGCCGTTCGCCTGATGGTAAGCGATACGACCGCTCATAAACAGTAGCATCATTCCACTGCGCTCGCCATCCTGAGACATAAGATGTTAAGTCTCAATATGTCCAGTAGTTACTCTGGCTACAATGTCCTTCAATCCGAAACACAACACACACACTTATGGATCACACTAAAAATATTTTATGTAAGGGATATCTTGCGAAGGGGAATGAAATGATGGGCTATCGCTACACAGCTGGCATCTTAAACAACTTCATAACTGAGGCTATCAGTGGAGATGTTTATTAAGTTTATATGCATATTACTCTGGAACACATCAACAGTACAAGGAAATCTGAATGGGAGACATATTTTATGACTAGTCTAATTCTTCAATTTTCAACCTTATGTGTTTTTCAATTAAAGTAAAGATGATAATAAGCAGATGGAATACAGATGTTACCACTTAAACTGCCCAATGTTTATGCAAAAAATACATATGTCTACTTTTGCACTTAGCCAAGTTCTGTCTCATGGATTTACTCATAGTTTCAAACCTATTTCACTATTTGAATTTTCGTCTTCTTGGCTCAGACTGAATTCAAGATTCATTTGAAATGGATAAAACACTCCATAGCCAAAATAATTTTATACTGTTGATGAATAAAACTGTTGAAAGATTTGTTGAAAGATAATAATTATTACATTTCA
Source organism: Hyles vespertilio (assembly GCA_009982885.2). Classification (NCBI taxonomy): domain Eukaryota; kingdom Metazoa; phylum Arthropoda; class Insecta; order Lepidoptera; family Sphingidae; genus Hyles; species Hyles vespertilio. The sequence goes on from CM042811.1 coordinate 17,325,118, forward strand.
ATTATTTTTCTAACCTCTCTGTAAAAAATGCACAGCCTCTTTTAATTCCTACACACTACCTACTGATTTATAAGTTGGTAGCCTATACAAAGATATAAAGCACAAAAAATATATATGTCATTCAATATTACTAAATATAAGGCAACTGGCAAGAAATGTAATATCTTTAACAATGCAGCTTATAGATACATGATATATAATAATAGACATAAGAGACAAAAGTGGTTGCTTAACTTACACCGTTAGAAGGTCAAGTTAGATTAGAGAGGTCGTTTCAATTAGGCTTATTAAACCAATTTTAATTGTAAATTAAACATTTATTTTAAGTTGTACTTTTGTTGAAACACAAATAACTGTAAAAATTTCTTTATTTATTTCAGCCCTACATCCCACTGCTGGGAATGAGTTTTACTAAGATAGACATTGGGTTTCGGTCTACATCACTTGTCCAGAGTATATAAGTCGACTCATATGGATGTAGGACTTACAAAAATATTTATTTAATAATTACTGCTGGTAGGTCTCTGTTAAGTGAGTGGCCATCTGGTTAGGTACCACGGCAGCATCTATTTCTCCCACCAAACAGCAGTTTAAATGCACTGTTGCATACCAGTTTGAAGGACATTCTATCCTAAAAACTACAGGATATTTTGAGACTTAATATCTCATGTTGAGGTGGTGAGTGCAGTAGGATGCCAAGTATTGCTTTGTAATTTATGGTGTTATTTAGTTGATATTGATACTGTCTAAGAGTGGTTGTATAGCTTATCATCAAGGGAATGGCATGTTCGTCTCACCATTCATTGCAATGAAAAAGAAGTAATGACGATGAAAATGTAATTATTATTCAATACATGTACACAGCCTACATACCAGGTGTGTTATGGCTTTTTCAATGTCATTATTAACTTCACAATGCATACCAAATGAATTTGGGTATTTCAGTGTTGGATGAATTAGACACACTGTATGGTGAATTCATAAAGACAAGAACAGATGTGTGAACATTGAAACATCTGAAATTTCAAGTGGTTTTAAATGAAACTAATTATGACAAAAACCCCAAAGCCTAAATTCAACAAAACGAATTATTCTGGCGTTTAAATAAACATATTTTTAAAATAAACAGTTTGAAACTATTTTCGGTGTTCTAAATATCTGAATCCGGAGCCCGGAAGCTCCCAACTAATGTTCAGGGAAGAGAATTAATTTCAAAACACAGACATAAATCAACACTTACTTGTTAGTCTTGACGAAAGGCGAAAATTTATCCATTAAAGCTTCAACGCGCAGCGCCCCGGAACTTTGTGCACCACAATAATCAAATATCTGGAGAGCAGTCACGTAATACTCTGGAAAACAACTCTATAATTAGTTAAAATTGCTAATATGTAGCACACCAACGCGGCGTTGTAATAATAACTTTGTAAATACCATCAGTGTTTTCCGACTCTCGGGACAAATTCATCGTCGCCACTTTAAACTCACTTTACAATAAATATACAGAATTGGTTATTTGGCTATTGATACCGATTACGCGTGTATTATATCATGCATGTGCGTTAACCGTCACAATTGTTTGTTTTTAACAAGTTAAATAAATTCGTTAGTCGTTACGCTAGAGCTGCGCTAGAGCGGAATCACAAAGCGGAATAGGTACATAAATAGTCGGCCAATAAAACCGTTTTTACAAAACTAGTGTTGTGGAGACTGACAGTCGTAATTTCGATGAAGAATATCGATTAAACATAAAAATGCGATTGATCTGTGGGATTGATAGATTGACAAAAATAAATAAGTATTTTTAGCTATAACCACACCATTGCAATTCTCGTGAACCAGGATCAGCAGTGGCATGCAAAAAAATTGGCACTGAACTTCGAAGCTTGGCCCGTCTCTTGGGTCCCATAAAACTCCCAAAGCATATGATATGCAATTTATTCATACGCACAGTTAGATGAAGAGCATTGCCATGCAGGCTATTCAATCAACTTAAAAAAAATAGATTACTTGTAAAATAAGATAGTACGCTATAGATACTACGATACTATTTCTAGCCATTACTTTGTTAAGGTATCGTGGACAGACTGAGAGTATTGGTCAAGTTGACACTCTTATTCGGCATATCCCCACGGTTCTGCCAGTTGTCAATTAATTCAGTGAATATAATCGGGTAATCCTCATCGACTATCGATTGTCAATGTTGAAGGAGGCCTACAAATTCCTACAGGCAGCACTAGCGCATGTCATCGAATACAATGACACCATGGACATTCAATTGCATTCGGATATCTTCTGTTATCTTCACCGATTTCTTAGACCAGATATCTTCAATCTAAGTCAAAATTCGACCCAACAATAACAAATACCAATTGCCATGATATTTTTACTAATGAAGTCACACATATTTATTATACTATACTTTATTTCCCAGGGGCGGGATAACGCCAGGTAGAAGAAAACGACTTTATTTCCGACCGATACAATTATATTATGATGAAAAATTGCGCAAAGATGTATATAGTTCACTACCATCTTAATGTATAATAATCGTAGATGTAGCATATAACATAGTAATACACTGGGTAACTACCATTATATTGAAAAAAAAACTGAAATAATTTATATGAGACTAGCTGTACCCGCGACTTCGTCCGCGTGGAATTTAACAAAACAGTTAATTATTTTTTCATTTGTTTTTGCATTTTTATTTATTTATTGAATCCTTAGAGTATATATATAGAGGGAGCACTGGTACTTCAAAAACGTAGATAAAAATGGTGGTGCCGGGGCACCTTTTTTTGCCCTCCTATTGGCTAATATTTGAACAGGTTGTGCAACATACATAAATTATTTAAAAAAATAAATAAAAATAAGTAGTTTAGGTCTATTTAATTCCACTCAAACTCGTCTTAAAAGGGTAATAGCTAAATATAATTTCGGCTATCAAAGGAATTTATAGCAACTTATTGCTAAATAATTAATTAAATTTTTAATATAAGATATCTACGTTTTTCAAAACGCGAATGTATGGCAGCGCTCCCTCTATATATAAATACTCTAAGATTGAATCATTGGTGAGAGAAGTGGTGGAACACGCCCGACGTGACGGCCCAGTGGTGGCATGCGCGTGAGCTGCGCGCAGTACTTGACAGTACTTGGGCATTGCAACATTACTTAATTTTTTTTAATAAATGTAGCCTAAGTTACTCCTTACTATATCAGCTACCTGACAATAAAAGTCCCGTCAAAATCGGACTAGCCATTTCAGAGATTAGCCGGAACAAACAGACAGACAGACAACAAAAAAAATCTAAGGTCATTTTCGTTATAGGTACGTGTATATAACAATATGTAGTTGGACATTTTTATTTATTTTCACTTTACAAACAGATACTTCAATTTTATTTATATGTATAGATAATCTTATTAAGATCATAAATTTATTTTATAGATTGGAGCATTTGTTTTTGCCATTTCTTTGGGAATAAAACGACTAGAAATACAATTACAAATATTTTATTGTAAACAATACTATAATGAAAAATAAGCTCCTATAATACTTAAAACAAATATTAAAAATTAAATAATATAGGTTTATCTGGAATGATCATCGTTCTCTTATGACATCCAGAATTTCTCTCAGCCCATTATGTACTTTTAGCACAGCTAATTTTGTTTCTATCATGGTGAAGTCACTTAACTCAATCTGAAATTAAAATAATAAATAAAGTAAGGCAACGTATTATTTTGTTTTGAAATCTAATATCGGCGCAAGTAATAGGTACATATTATATTATTGTCTTTAGATGCAGGCCAATGATGTCATAGTTACTTATCGTCATTTTTAAATTATTCTCTTGGTATCTAATTTTTGGGATAATATTGTCAGATAAACAAGTTGAAATTAACTGGACTATATGGCCTAACCACACTCAATCGTATTCTCGATTCTAGAGGAGGCCTGTGCCCTGCAGTGGGACGTATATGGACTGATACAGAAGTTGAAATTCCATTTTATAAAGTCAAGGAATTATAAGTAAATGTAAAATGTACCCCATCAGGAGGATCTCTTTCTCTAGGAGGAAATCTTCCATAAATTCGCTCACATATGGCACACAGTCCGCACCATGTTCGAAACTTTATAGTGTGGAGTATAAGCTGCAACAAGACATATTTTTTATAGGTACTAACATTGATTTTTGGTGAACATGGAATATGTAGGATGTTCGCGAAAGAAGAAACTGATTACAATTTGAAAGCGATACTTAAAATTGGTAGATTAATAATGGCCTAACAGTTTACGTTTGCTTTCTCTATTTCGATTGCTTACTAGCAATAAGTACCTAGCCAATATGAATAAAAAATGTCTGCAACCAAATCTATCAAGATTATAAGGACCCTCTTTACAACGAAAAGCTTCTATATTATGAAGATATCTGCTAGATCAATATTTTATATGACGATCTAGTAGGATTACCTACCTCTGCAGTGTCTCCGCCTTCTGCTACCGACGGCTTTCTATAACCAGAGTCCAGCAGTGTCAATTTAATTTCGTCAGGTATGTTTTCTTCTTCCTCATAACTTGTCCATTCCATAATCTCTTTGAAATGGCTTGCTTGATCGGCGGAGAGGATACCTCCCATCATTAAAATTAAGCCTTCTTCTATATCCTTAAAAATCGTCAGCAAATTTTATGAATTAAATACTATTTCTGTATTGATATTGAAAAATATGCAATGTGACTGACTTTTAGAGGCATTCTGTATCCGCCTGGACGGAATTTCCGTAGAACTGTGAGATAAAGCAACTGCTTGGATTTCTTAATAGTCACGAATCTTGAAGCGTAATTCATTGGTGTTAACGCTGTAAATATAATAGGTATGTTTTAGCACACAGGTTTTACGTACAGGCAAGCGAAATGTCGGACGCCTGCCTACAAGTTGGACGGACGATCTTGCTAAGGTTGCAGGAAGTCGCTGAATGCATGCATATATTTCGAAGAAAAATTTAAGTGTGATCTGGAAACGTGTATCAGGAACTACGAGAGACTTTTCGGTCTCACAAACACCCAGACCCGAAAGAAAAATTTGTGGGCTGCACAAACATTTTTCTCGGTGCAGGGATCGAACCCGCGGCCTCCCGTTTTAACAAATTGTGCCATGGAGACTATCGGATAAGTAGTAATAACAAAGTAAAGGCAGTAAAGAGAAGTTCAAATCCATACTCTCCAATGCATTGGAGTCAATAGGCAGTGAGAACTGTGCATTCTGCCTGGAGAATACTCGTGGTATATGCAGCCAGTCGCCGAGGCTGACTGCTGGGACCTTCAGGTCTCGAAGCAAGGCCTGCATCTCTGTGCCGTACGGGCGTTCTGGACGAGTACGTAACGCTTCTTCTAAGACATAGCGTCGCTGCGAAATATTCAAAATATTACTTGTTACGATAATTAAGAATAATGTTAGAGTAACTAAAACATTACATGGTACGTTATTTAAAGGTTTGGGTACTTTTTGAGTATTAATATTAATATTCCGTTACCATCATAGAAATTCATAATTGAAAACATCCTGAGGAAACCTGCATGTGAAAATTTCCATGGTATGTAAAGTCCACCAAACCACACTAACTGCCGTACTCAGACACATATAATGTCAATTAAATCATTACTTAGTGTAGATTTTATGAACAAAATCTTTACTAAGGAACGACTTAATTGACATTAGGGCTGAAACTGCGTTAAGCGGGCACTCGCGCGGTTTCATACAAAAGTGCTCCGTCGCGGGGATCCGCGCAGGCGTCCGGCACGGGGAGGCGCGTCCCCCACCCGCGCGGCGGGGCCCGCTGCGGGGGCACGCGCGGTACAGCGCGCGGTGTCCGCCAGCGGTATCAAGCCGGTGATGACATACGGCACCGAGACGTGGCCTCTCACTTTGGGCTTCATTAGAAAGCTCAAACTCACTCAATGAGCGATGGAGAGGGCTATATCGGTATTTCCCTACGAGATCGACTCAGAAATGAGGAGATCCGTAGGAGAACAAAGGTTACCGACATAGCCCAAAGGATTAGCAAGATGATGTTGGCAGTGGGCCGAAAGGTTCTAGAGTGGAGGCCACGTACAGGCAAGCGAAATGTCGGACGCCCGCCTACAAGGTGGACGGACGACCTGGCTACATTTGCAGGAAGTCGCTAGATGCAGGCCGCTTCCAACAGGTCGATGCGGAGACCGTTGGGGGAGGCCGATGTTCAGCAGTGGACTTCCTGTGGCTGAGATGATGATGATGATGAATATACTTGAGCAAAAATAAAGATTTTTTTTACTTAGCGCAATGTTATTGTCAGCCTTTCCATTGGTGATATGACTGATACAAATTTTACCCTTAAATTGTTGTACTTCAAATATGGTTCCAGTTTCGAAAATAATTCGTCATAGACCGGTACCTATCTCTCTCTATTCTCTTAATTTACTGAACTTTACAACAAATTCTCCGCCTAGCAACCTAGATTCATTAAACGGGCTTACTGGCAGTCGTTTTTTTTTGCTAGTCGTCGTTTTGCTATGTAATAATATATTAAGCTCTCCATCGACACGAATGTACATGCACACCTTTAAAATTGAAATAGCGACACTGCGTAAATCCGGTCTCCGCGACGGGGACCGTCGCGTTCTCACGGAGCCCGCCGGCGTGTCCACGCGAGGAGACGCGCGACGGTTGCCCGTCGCGGGTGCCCGCTTAACGCAGTTTCAGCCCTTAAACTTCTGTGACGGCCGTAAGCCATCTTCGTGGTCTATATGGCCTAATCACTCTCAATCGTACTCTCGATTGTCTAGGAGGCCCGTGACCTGCACTAGGAAGAATATTGGCTGATACAGTACAGTACAGTTACCTTTACATCAAATTCAGTTTCAATAGCTTCTTCATCCACCTCTCTATGTAAATACTTCAGGATTTCATAATCTAGAAAGGAATCAGTCTTCTTGGATGCACCAGATTTGACCACCGGCAGTATTACTACGTCATCGTCAGCGGCAGGAACAATAGAACCTCGGGAACTAGGGTTTTGGGAATCTGTGCCTATGCCTGCAATCTGAGGGTTATGGAAATTAGTAGACAGAGAATTAATTCAATGTATTTTGTATAAACGATCCACTTTTGGTAAGTAAACACCGCCATTCAAGTGTAACAACTATTTATCCATGAGCTATCGTCTGGTACGTTATTTCCCCCCCACCATAAATTTTAGTACATTGACTATTCAAAACAAATAGATCCTACAGGAGATAGTTCGGTGAATGAGATTTCCGGATGCCCAAACTCATTACAGAGGGAAGGGATCCTTTATTCCCACTTCCCTTCCAATTTGATGGGCCGATATCACACCCACGATCCAAGTGTTATGTATATTCCTGGGCGGAAGGGATCACTTACAATCAGGTGACCTGTTTGCTGGTTTGCCGGACCAATGCTAAATGGAATGCCAAGGCAATTGTATTATCCACTCTCGATCGCTCACCTGAGTCTCTGGATCCTGCTGTGACTGTGCCGCTAAGCCTGCTGATGTGAGTCTATCGCTGCCACCCTGACGGCCCTTGCGGCGTCGCTTGCCGCGTCTGCGTATCTCACCACCTGCAATTTATCCTCTAATAGTTCCCATATCGGCTGTTTCATTGACTTGTCATGATTTGGAGAAATCCCTGGGTTACGTAATATATTTTTTTCAATTTTCTAATCTTCATCATTAGCCTATAGCAGTCTACTACGGTACAGGCTATTCCGAATTCATAACTAAACTCATTTGCAAAAAATACGGGCACCTAAGCAATGAACCATTTCAAATGTTACTATTGGTTTGTTTGATAATTATAGGCAGAGGCGGCTCATCCGAAAGAGCGCTGGTGCAGTGCACTCCAACGAAAATTACATACTTAGCTAATTTAATAATTTATATATATTTGTAATACATAAATCCTTACATTACATTCTTTTTATTTTACTACGCCTATAATAAGTCTATTATACCGGGTATCTCAAGACTGCTACCGAAAACGAAGCTGGGTGGTAGTTTTAGTGACTACAAACACAATGGAACTAAAAATTTTGCAAAGAAACGCGACAATGATTTTTTATGATTTTTTAAATATCGTCATTTTTGGGTGGTAAATCCATAGTTTTTGCTAAAATAATAATTTAAACACTTTTATACCTTAGATTATTTATAAATAAAAGGGTATACACTATTATTTTAGTAAAAAATGTATTTACCACCCAAATATGGTCATAGGAAAAAAATATCAAAAAAAAATTTGTCGCTTTTTTTTGCAACTTTTTCTGTTGCATTGTGTCTGAAGTCGCTTTAACTACCACCCGGCTTCGTTTTCGGTAGCAGTCTTGATATACCCTGTATTATCTATACAGGTACATGTAGCGTAAATTTGTAACGAGTGGAGCGCCAGCGATTGCGCTCCTATGAAACGAAGCTTAGTACGACTCTTAGTACTGTATTCAATGAGTGCGAAAGAGAGCTACGACTCGGGCTGACGCGTGAAACAAAAGATATCGTATGAGAAATTAGCGTAATCTGGAGCGCCGCTCACGCGTCACTCAGTTGTCGTTCAGCCAGCCGTGCCGTGCGCGCGCCGAGGTGATATCCTACTCATGCGCAGTTGTGGTCCTTATGTATACAAACAACTTCAAGCAAGCTCGTCGACTTCGTCAGTTAATTCGCAGTTTTTTTTAAAATAAGTATTAAAAATTGTTTATACGCTTAATCAATTCCATTTCTGATTCCATTTTCACAAGAAAGTAATAGATATCTTCGCACGCCAAAAAGACCGGCGAATGGATTTTGTATACAAATATAATAAATAGTAAGCTCTAGTTTTTCAATTACTTTTTTTGTGAACCCCCATCAAAAAATTTCACGAGCCGCCTCTGATTATAGGTAGTTTTACTTTCACAATTTTGTAAATTAATAAGCAAATAATCGTTTTCGTCAGTATTATCATACAATTTTGATAAAATTTATGGGTTTTAATGCTAAAGTTCACTAGTAGTGTATGCTCGCTAGTAGTGCATGTGCTCGTGAAGTAAAAGTTAACAAAGATTTTTGTTTGTTTTTTCTTTAATAAAGTAAAAGCAGATAAATATTTAGTATCGAGTGTGACCCCCTCTAGCTGAAATCACAGCTTGAATTCGTCTGGGTATGCTAGCGAGGATATCCCGGATACTTGCTTACGGAATACGTTCCCACTCCGCGGTAATCACATTCTTCAGCTCTCTGATGGTCTGCGGAGCCGGTTGTACTGATCTCACGCGTCGTTTCAGAACGTCCCAGACATGCTCTATAGGATTGAGGTCGGGACTTCGAGCTGGCTAATCCAAACGATGAATGCCGACCTCTTGCACATACGCTTCCACATCGCCAGACCGGTGGGCGCGAGCGTTGTCGTCCATAAAAATTGAGTCTTCGCTAAAGCGGCCAATGCGGGTTGTGCATGAGGAATTAGAAATTCCCTTATGTATCGATGTCCAGTCAGTGAGCCGTTTTCAATGAAGACTAACTCTGTACGATCCATTGAATTTATTCCTGCCTAAAACATAACAGAGCCCCCACCATAAGGTGTGATTTCTTCAAAACAAGCCTCTGCAAAGCGTTCTCCTTGTCTTCGTAGCACTCGCCGACGTCGATCTTCGCCGAACAGAGATATCCTGGCTTCATTGGAGAACAATATCCTATTCCAGTCTTCTTGAGTCCATGACTCACAATTTCGAGCAAACCTAAGCCTGGCAACTCTGTGCTCACGGAGTAACTTAGGGCCGCGGGCCGGGCGATGACTGCGTATATTGGCCGCTAGAAGCCTCCTCCTGACCGTTTTTTAAAGAATTAAAATCAATTGAACGATTTTCTATCCAAAAATGATCTCCTGAACCCGCTCCAGTCGGGGTTTCGTCCTGGGCACAGCACAACCACCACCTTGACTCATATTACGGATGGCATAAGATCCGGCATGGAGGAAGGCAAGCTGACAGTCTTAGCATTGCTGGACTTCAGTAACGCCTTCAATACCATTGATTTTGATGTATTGCTCTGTATGCTGCGTTCTCTCAACATATCTCCAACAGCAGTTGACTGGTTTCGTACTTCGTAGTTACCTGTATGGGCGCCGGCAACGCATCTGTGTTGAGGATAGTTATTCCTCGTGGTGCTCCTTATCTGCTGGCGTTCCACAGGGCGGCGTGCTATCTCCTCTACTCTTTGCTGTCTTTATCAATTCTATATCTAATCATCTTCGCTCCTCCTACCACCTCTACGCAGATGATTTGCAAATTTATACTCAGGTACCTTTTGATAAGGTTATTGAGGCGATTGATAACATTAACAGAGACATCCAGCACATCTGTGGAGCAAGACTCATAGCTTAAAAATTAACCCATCCAAAACTCAGGCGATTATTATCGGTAGCCCCAGAATGGTTTCTAAACTTGATACGGACCAGCTACCACTTGTAATTTGTGACGGTACTACCGTCCCTTATAGTGACAAAGTAAGGAACCTTGGAGTAGTTCTGGACAAATCCTTCACCTGGGGTCCACAGCTTCAGGAACTTAGTCGAAAATTGTTCGCCTCGGCAAGGTCCTTGCGAAGATTACACAACCTTCTACCTGTTGCTACGAAGATTTCATTAGCGCAAACCCTCCTTCTCCCTATCCTTGATTATGCCGATGTCAGCTATACTGATCTCACCGAGGACCAACTTAATAAACTTGAGCGCCTTCAAAACTTTTGTATTAGATTCATATTTGGTTTACGCAAATATGATCATGTTTCAGAGTTCCGTGTTAAGCTCAAGTGGTTGCCTATACGACTTCGTCGGAATGCTCATATTCTTTATCTTCTGTACAACATATTGTTTAATCCTCTTACCCCCTCTTATCTCAAAGATCGATTTGTATTTCTCCACGACTCACATACTAGATCCCTGCGGTCGTCAGAGAGCTTGAAGTTGAGAATGCCCGTGCACTCCACCACATTCTTGGATAAATCGTTTACTGTCCAGGCTGTTCGACTGTGGAACGCATTACCAGTTGTGGTAAGACGGGCACGATCACTATCATCATTCAAAAAACTTGTCAAAGATTACTATCCTTCTCACTGAACTGACACATTTCTGTGGATAATTTACCTATTTGTATGTACTGGTATTTTAATATATATATATTAATATATTATGTATATGTTGGGTGTTATTTATATGTATCTTCCTATATATGTATTGTTATTATATTATTTATGTATGCATATTTGTATATATATGTTTATATAACATAATATGTGTATTTATTATTTGTATTACTTGTAATTTTATTAAATTATTTGTACTTATTTGCAATACTTTTCCTTTCTAAGCAAGTTCTATCCTTTACACTTTAGACAGCCCTTTATTTATCCTATTTTTAAATCCATCCCATGGTTGTCTGTAAGACATTGCCTTTCGGCGATAAGACCGCCAATTGTACTTTTTGTATATGTGATTTCTGTTTGTATTTGTTTTCCTTTTGTGTGCAATAAAGTGTAAATAAATAAATAAATAAAATCAAAACCGCCCGTTTTTTTTGCAAATGAGTGTATAATTTATTTTAATAGTAGCGATCGAGCCGGCTTCGCCCGGGTGCAGAGAGTTTTTGAATCCACATCAACAACATGTTATTTCGAGTGCTACTTACATTGTTTTACTGTCCCGTCACGTTATACCCCTTTCTGTCCCGTCTCATTCTGTCCCTTGACAAAAATAAACCTCGTGTTCTCTCGTTTCCCGTACCACCCATTCGAATTTGACAGAGTACCAATACCTATGTATATTTCAATTGCTGACTCATCCTACAGAAGCAATTTTTTTTCAGGATCAATATTTAAAGTAGCCTATGGGTTAATACAGGGTATCAGCTACCCTGGAGATACATATGGCGAGGGTGGACGCCAAACTTAAGGCGTTCGCCATGCGACTGCCTCCAGAGCCGATCCTTAGGCCCCCGCTGGCTGCCGACAGGGCGAGAGCCCAGGCAGCTCCAAAGCCGCAGCCCCCTGTTGCGTCGCCACTAGGCACTTCGTGGCCGGCCCTAGGGACAAGAAGAGGAAGGGTGGCTCTTGCAGGCGTTGGCCAACCTGCAGCAACAGCCCGACCTGCTGCAGCTGCTACACTACCGAAGCCATCTAAAGTGGCCTCCAGGGAGTCACGCAGTCGCGTGCGTGGACGCCGTAAACGCGACCCCAGGTTGCAAACTCCGCTCCCGCCCCCCCAACCCGCCACGACCACGGAGGCTCCGTGGACAGTGGTGGCACGGAGGGGCAAGAAGAAGCCCCGGGTGGCTCCTCAGCCAGCCCAGGTCCCGCGTAGAAAGGCTCCCAGGCTCCGCCTCTGACGGTGACGCCGCAGACGTTAGAGCGGGGAGTAACTTATGCGCGGGTCCTGCAAGAGGTCACGGCGAAGATTGACCTCGCCAGCCTGGGTATCACGGCGGGGCTGAGGTCGAGACGGGTGGCCACAGGAGCATACCTGTTTGAAGTGCTCGGGCCCGAATCAGAGGCGAAGAGCGACTCCCTCATTACAAAAATGAGGGAAGCTCTCCGTGGGTCGGAGGAAGACGTGCGAGTCACCAGACCCATCAAGACCGCGGAGCTGCGCGTCTCGGGGTTGGACGCTTCAGTCACTCCCGAGACAGTCGCAGCGGCCATCGCCCGCCTCGGTGAGTGCTCCTCGGAGGACATAAAGGTCGGGGTCGCGCCGAGCGCTCGGGCCTGGGCGCAGTCTGGCTCCGCTGTCCAGTCAAGGCAGCGGAGACAGCCGTGAAGGCGGGACGTGTCCTGGTAGGATAGGTGGCAGCGGGAGTGAGGCTTCTTGAGCCTCGGCTCATGCACTGCTTCCGCTGCCTATACAAGGGGCACGTTCGAGTGCATTGCACAGATGAATGTGACCGCAGCGGGCTCTGCTACCGCTGTGGTCAATCTGGCCATAAGGCAAGGGGGTGCTCCGCGGACCCGCACTGCGTGCTTTGCGCAGAAGCAGGGAAACCCGCGGACCACAGGGTGGGCGGTAAGGCCTGCGCTGCATCATCGGTTCCGCCCCGTTCTCAGCGCGGCGTGGGTACCGGAGCAGTGGCGCGTCCGCAACCGTCCCGCCCAGAGATGATGGAGATCGCCCAATCATAAATGGCGCTGAACTTCCTCCAGGCGAACATAAACCACTGCCGGGGAGCACAGGGCATGCTCGTCCAGTCCTCCAGTCACGTGGCTGTGGTCTCTGAGCCACACTCTGTCCCCGACACTTATGAGTGGGCCGGGGACCTGGATGGCTCGGTGGCCATCACCACACGGGGTGCTGCCGGCTCCCCGCCTTTCGTAAAAGTAGCGAAGGGCACGGGATGTGTGGCAGTTCTGTTGGGAGGGATTTGGGTCGTAGGTGTTTATTTCTCTCCTAACAGGCGCCTGGCGGACTTTGAAAACTTTCTCGTCCGTCTGGGGGCCCTTGTGGTGCAAGACAGTCAGCTTCGCCTGGTGCTTGTGGCCGGCGATTTCAACGCCAAATCCTTGGCTTGGGGTTCGTCGGTGACCGACGCGCGGGGCGAGGCCCTGGAGAAATGGGCGATCTCCATCGGGCTGGTCGTCCTGAATCGAGGGTCGGAAAACACGTGCGTGCGGCAAAACGGCGGTTCGTTGGTGGATGTGACGTTCGCCACCCCAGCCCTTGCCCGCCGTGTTCACGACTGGAGGGTCCTGGTCGAGGAGGAGTCGCTGTCCGATCATTTATACATACGGTACAGCGTCCAGGCCTCCCAGGTCCCCGTCCAGTCCGGTGGTAGTCCGACTGTCGGTTTCATGGGCGGCCGGCGATGGGCCGTAAAACGCCTCAATGTGGAGGCGTTGAAGGAGGCCGCTTTGATTCAGGCGTGGCTCCCCGTACCGGACGGGCCGGTGCGGGTCGAGCAAGAGGCGTAATGGTTCGGGGTGGCGATGTCGCGCGTCTGCGACGCGGCCATGCCCCGAGTCACCCGCCTCCCAGCGAAGCGCCAGGTGTACTGGTTGCGGCTTGCCAGGTCGCGCGCTGCCGACTCGCCAGGCACCGTCGTCGTCGGACCCGTAGACCCGGCGAATGAAAAAACTCCGCCCATGGGCGCTCCCGCTGACTCAGAGTCTCCGGACCGACCTCGTCGAGGACGTCGTCGCGGCCTTGTTCCCGGCCACCGAGGAGTTCACTCCTTCACCGATGGCGCCATGTCCATCGGCGCCATCGTCGTCATCGGTTTCGGAAAGGGATATCGCGGAGGTATCGCCGCAAGAATTGGAGGCGGCAGTGCTTCGGCTGCGGAGCAAAAACTTGGCCCCGGGGCTCGACGGGATGCCCGGTCGTGTCTGGGTGCTGGCCGTCGAGTCGCTGGGTACGAGGCTCCGCGGCCTTTTCTCCGCGTGCCTGGAGCAGGGCATCTTCCCGTCGCGATGGAAGACGGGCAAGCTTGTCTTGCTTCGGAAGGAGGGGCGACCCGCAGAGTCGCCATCGGCCTACCGGCCCATCGTGTTGCTCGACGAGGTGTGCAAGCTTTTTGAGCGTATTGTTCACGCGCGCCTCGTCGAGCACTTGGAGGATACGGGCCCGGACCTGGCGGATTGCCAGTTCGGGTTCAGACAGGGCCGGTCTACGATCCACGCGATTTTGCGGGTCAAGGCACAGGCGGAAGAAGCGGTGTCCCGGGGCAATGTCGTCGTGGCGGTGTCTCTAGACATCGCCAACGCTTTCAATACCATGCCCTGGGCCCGCATTGTTGAAGCACTGCGGTACCACGAGGTGCCGCCCTATCTCCGGCGCGTGGTGCACGCGTACCTTTCTGACAGGTACGTGGTGTATCCGGGCGCCAACGGGTGGCATCGAAGAGCGGTGTCGTGCGGTGTTCCGCAGGGATCGGTTCTGGGTCCGCTCCTGTGGAACATCGGGTACGATTGGGTGCTCCGTGGTGCCAACCTTCGGGGCGTCGCTGTCGTCTGCTATGCGGACGACACGTTACTGACAGCGACGGCCAGGACTTTCAGGAGAGCCGCACTGCTAGCCTCGTTTGGCACGGGACTAGTGGTTGGCAGGATTCGGCGACTGGGCCTCAAGGTGGCCCTGAACAAGACCGAGGCCGTGTGTTTCCACGGACCTCGGTGTGGGCCCCCACCAGAGGCCCACCTCACAGTGGAGAGCGTGCGGGTTCCCGTCAGCTCGAGCATGAGGTATCTGGGCCTCATCCTCGATAGCCGATGGAATTTCCGCGCGCATTTTGAGAAGTTGTCGCCGAAACTGGTGAAGGCGGCGGGCGCACTGGTCCTGGCATCCCTTGCCGAAACCTGTATGCTGGAGTCGTGCGGTCCATGGCCCTCTACGGAAGTCCCGTTTGGGCCGAGTCCCTGAGCGCTCGTTGCGTCCGCCTGCTGCACCGTCCGCAGCGCATGGTGGCGCAGCGAATCGTCAGGGGTTACCGTACGGTCTTGCACGAGGCGGCCTGCGTTCTAGCGGGAACTCTGCCCTGGGAGCTCGACGCAAAGACCCTCTCGTCTGTCTTCTTTGGACGAGAGGAGGCGTCCCAGCGCGGGCAGAGACTGGTGTCCCGAGAGGTCGAGGCAATGCTGGCCTCCCTCCGCAGGACCGCCGTGGAAGAGCTCAATCCTATAGAGCATGTCTGGGACGTTCTGAAACGACGCGTGAGATCAGTACAATCGGCTCCGCAGACTATCAGAGAGCTGAAGAAAGTGATTACCGCGGAGTGGGAACGTATTCCGCAAGCAAGTATCCGGGATATCCTCGCTAGCATACCCAGACGAATTCAAGCTGTGATTTCAGCTAGAGGG
The DNA here is from genome assembly GCA_009982885.2 of Hyles vespertilio. Classification (NCBI taxonomy): domain Eukaryota; kingdom Metazoa; phylum Arthropoda; class Insecta; order Lepidoptera; family Sphingidae; genus Hyles; species Hyles vespertilio. The sequence goes on from CM042811.1 coordinate 17,340,997, forward strand.
GGTCACACTCCATACAAAACATTTATCTGCTTTTACTTTATTAAAGAAAAAACAAACAAAAATCTTTGTTAACTTTTACTTTACGAGCATATGCACTACTAGCGAGCATACACTACTAGTGAACTTTAGCATTAAAACCCATAAATTTTATCAAAATTTTATGATAATATTGACGAAAACGATTATTTTCTTATTAATTTACAAAATTGTGAAAGTAAAACTACCTATAATTACCAAACAAACCAATAGTAACATTTGAAATGGTTCATTGCTTAGAAGCCCGTTTTATTTTTGCAAATGAGTTTATTTCTTTACACACATCTTAAAATGCTCGCTAATATTCCCAAAAGACTTACACAATGTGAACTGCTCGACTTTGAAACCGAACCGTGTACGTCACAGCTCAAAGCCTTAGAGAGTATATGTTACTTTTAAATAAATGAGGCGAATCATCAATGTATAACATTAATATATTTTTTACAAGACCTACCTTCATCACCAGCACCAAGACTGGTTTCATTGCCATCCTTTAAGTCTTTGTCTCCTTTCGAACGCTGTGACGCTGGAGTCTCGCCTTTGTTCTTGGCTCTAGGTGTTTTCCCCAAATTCAAAGCTTTCAGCTGATTCTGTTACAAAACATTATATTAAATAAATAAAAATACTGAAATACGTTGTTTTTATAACTAATAGAGGTAGCGTCATCTCAAGATTGGAAATCAAGATATTTTACAATCTCCCAAACTCTAAATAAAAGTCTTTAAAAAACTGAAAACAAAGGGTACAGTTTCATAACGAATAAAAAGCAACGTTTCAGTGCAGTTGAATGTTACCTCAAGTGTTTTAAAAAACTCATCGCAATTATAAAACAAAGCCTTTTCATGTTTGTGCCTTTTCCTACGACTCTTCCGCTCGGCAGTTTCATTCGTTTCCTTTGCCCGGCGGCTCCCCATGCCGTCATCGACAATACGATGTTGGAACCACCTCTTTTTCTATTTTTCGGTGCATAATTAATGACTATCTTCGTCAAATGCATCACATTGCAATCACAAGGCGAAACGGAAACTACTTGAGGTAGTTTCAAGGTCGTCGCTTTTTTCTTCTCGGCTTTATCGTGATTAAATTATCACTATTGTGCATATCACTTTTTTCATTTCCTTTTTTATTTTTTCCATCTTTTTTAATGGCCAACAATTTGGTTTTTGAAATTATAAACGGCAACATGATGCAATATCGGAAAAATACTGTCATATTTAATTATGAGACGAGTCTTACAGCGATTATCCCTTGGGGTTCCAATATCAGAGTAACGTCAGCATATCTATCGATTTTGCGTCTGATAAGTGAAATTAATGGGGTTTTAACGCTCGAGTAATTTTTCAAGATGGAAATTTACCACAACCCAGATATCTATAGCGCTTATTGACCTTTAAATATGATCAGTTATCACGTTCTAATCTCCATAAATAAAATTAACTGAAAGATGGAATTATATGGCCATTCAGCCTCCGAGAGCGATGTCTTTAAAACATGCTATTTTGGCAGACGACTGATGTGTAAAATTCAGCCTACGTACCTATACATCCAATCGTTAATTTGAAAGGAAGCAAGGTTGAAATGAAATAAATAAATACATAAAATGAATTGGATGATAAAAAACATTTTTTTATGTTACTCTTTTTAACACTGTGATTACATCGTAAGTATTTGTTTATGCAAACTGCATGAAATGACTATTAGAACAGGATAAACTGAATATCATGAAATGTGTTGTAAGGTTGTAAGCGAAAGCTGCAAAGTGAGGATTGACAACTGAATCAAAGCAATAATTAAATACCGAATATATTGAATACTAGCTGTGCCCGCGACTTCGTCTGCGTGGAATTTAACAAAAAAGTTAATTAGTTTTTTTGTTTTTTTTTTGTTTTTGCATTTTTATTTTAATTATCAACCTTTGTAACGAAACCATACCGCATCTAATTCTAAGGTGGCACCATCTCTTAGCGAGCGGCGGTAAACTCCCGTTACACATTTATTTTCAGTTTTTTTGTATTAACTTTATTGAAAAATTTCTTGATATACAATATTTTGTAAATGTGATATTGATTCGTTGGTGGGAGAATTGGTGGGAGGCGCCCGACGTGACGGCCCAGTGGTGGCATGCGCGTGAGCTGCGCGCGGGCATTGCAACATTACTTTATTTTTCTAAAATAAATGTAATATAAGTTACTCCTTGTTATATCAGCTACCTGACAAAAAAAGTCCCGTCAAAATCGGTCCAGCCATTTCAGAGATTAGCCGGAACAAACAGACAGACAGACAAAAATTTTTTTAATATCATTTTCGGCACAGGTATCGTGTATATAACGATATGTAGTTGGATTTTTTTTTATTTTCACTTTCAAAACAGACAATTATATTTATATGTATAGATAATCATAGGATATTATATCAATAAATCGTTGCTAGCATTGTGTAACGCGCTCAATGCTCATGTAATGATGGTTTGGGCCCCGCATGGTATTGTAACCAATGATAAAAGAATTATAAAGGATTACGCACAAAAGTAACTATATATATCAAATTATAGTTATGTTAGGAATATCGACGCGGAATGTTGTTATCTATCTGTCTCCTTTACACAAAGCTGACTTTTCCCTTAATGAAAGAGACAAATAATAATTCCTTTGTTTCGAATATGGCAATATTTTGTTCACTAACCACACAATAGATTTAGTATAAAACATAGATCGGCAATGTGAAAGAGATAGAATAATTTAACTCATATGGTAAAGCGAGATGCATGATGCGACCATACGTTTACACAGAAGTAGCCTGCAGTGACCCAGAGTCGAAATATGTCAAACTAAGTGAGCAACAAAATTCGCTTATTTTCATAATTTATTTAATTTTACAGTACTTGGTTATATTTATTAAACGTAGTTTATTACAGTGCATTGTGCAGTGCCAAGGTGTGGTTCATGCAGGCGTAAAAATCCGAAATAATTAAAGTTTCCACAGGTACCGGCCACTTTTGCACAATACTATTTTGTGACGATATTATAGAATTAAATGGAAATCTGTGTATACATATCTGTAGAAAAGAATATAGTATTTCATTATATAAATACGCTGTAAGCATCCACTACGTATAAAAAATAATATCAAATACGTGAATTTACAATAATTTCAACCAAAAGTTGCTAGGGGTTGACAGCAGCACATTGCTAGGACAGGTATTGACAGGTTCGATCAATAAAAGGTTGTCGATAAAATAGTCGATGACAACACATGTTTCCCTACATTTTTATTGAGCTATAGTATGTTGTGATAGTGTGCATTCTTCTTCTTCTTCTACCTGGCGTTATCCCGGCCATATTTCCCCGGCCATTATTATCGTATTCATTCTACAATATTAGTTATTACTTTACTTTTTCTCATTTTTTTATATTTGTGGAATAGTTAATATAACACTTCATGTGTGTGATTAATGAATTAAAAACCTGTTTCAGTCTCTGCCAAGAGGCTGTCAATTTATAATAGTAAAACAAGAACATATTCGATATTATTATAAAATATGCGATACTTCTATGCACAGTATGATCGTCCAAACCTTGAAGCAACATTATTCATTTATCATAACATTAGGTATAGGTTTAAAATTTATAATTATCTTAGGAAAACATTAGTTTATGTGACGTGATCGAGAAAAGCTTCATAGTTTATTAAACTGTCTCTTTCTTCAGCCACAGGAATGCGACTAATGAACATAAGCCTTCCACAAGAATGTCTACATCAGTTTGTTGTAAGCTGCCTGCATCCAACGACTTCCTACAAGCTCCTCCGTACACCTCCAACGCGGCCTAGCAGACGTCCAACACTTCCCAATGTGTTACAAGTCAATTAATTGACTTAAATAAGCATATTTTTTTAAACTCTAGTATACATATAGTAAAAATGTGTTCCTTAGACTTACGCGAATGTTACTCATTGAAAAAAACTAATAATCACGGATTTTGTTGCAGACTGAGTCCACTACTTCCTGTGACTACGAAAGCTGTAAAGTAATCGAAACTTCGCGACGGGAAATTAAAAATGAAAAAAATAAACCGAAAGCGCTAAAAACTTTGTAACTTACAGTTTTATTTAATAAAAGGTTTTTTTTTGTTTTCAATTTAATTAGTATATGTACTATGTATACATCACAATGAAAAAAATAATTTTGTTCAGGTGAAAATAAAGACCCATACAAAACATCTCAAACAAAATGTTTTCAAATAATATGACAATTTATCTTTATTTATTTGTGTGTTTATCAATCTGTATTGAAATAAACACACCAATAAGTTTCTGTTAATATATAATAAAATGTCGCATATATCCATAACATTTTATTTCACAACTATAGGCCGACAGCTATATCGATATCGATATGATAGTATCGAAAGTGCATGGTACACCACTATATGTCAAGCACACATGTAAACTTCACGCACACAATCGTAAATCAGTTTTGGTCGCGCTCAAAATGACACATTGCCGATCTATGTTCTATACTACATCTATGAACCACACTGAGACCGCCCCTAGACCAAAATGACGCCATTTTATTTAGCTCATCCGAAACCACAGACTAGTAAAACAAAAACTCCATGAAATGTCAAACTGTGGCGTTATCTGTCAATCGAAGTAAACAAATCTGCAAAATCAAAGAATTTCGAATTATTTATTGTTTGATCTCGTTTGTTAAGTTTGCTAATTAGTTTAATTGTTAACTTTTTAAAGTGCCTCAGTGTTGTGTTAGAGGATTCAAGTCGAGTTCAAGCAAAAAGGACTCAACACAACTTTTCATAGGTTAGTAACTGTTTTTACGAAATACTAACAAATATGTGCTAAATTTACATTTTGGGTTTATTTTTATCATTTATAAATGTATTTGGATCTTGTTGATTAAGTTTTAGACTCTTCTAGGCGTTATTTATACAAGTAGTGTAAATAACAACCTCATTGTTTGTTTACACACAAGTTTAGAGATGAGTGGATTCGATACGAAATTATTCATATCGATATTATCATTTTTAAATATTTTGATCTTTATTTTTCAAAAAAAGAAAAAAATAGTTTATATTTAAATATACAGGGTATATCAAGACTGCTACCGAAAACGAAGCCGGGTGGTAGTTTAAGCGACTTCAGACACAATGCAAAAGAAAAAGTTGCAAAAAAAGCGACAATTTTTTTTTGTAATTTTTTTCCTATTGCCATATTTTGGTGGTAAATACATTTTTTCCAGCAGTCTTGAGATACCCGGTATATTCAGACCGACAAACAAAGTGAAATTAAAAACTTTTTTTAGATTCCCTATAAACATACAAACCAGGACAAAATGGATACAAAAAATTGGAAGCTATTGGAACCCTGCAATAAATACATTTATTTGTTCATTACATTTTGAAAAAGAAAACAGCTTTCCAACAATATTCCCGGTAAGTGAAATTGTAGTAATTATGATATTTTACCTAATAATCCTATTAATAATACAACTGTTAATCAATAACAAAGATGACATGCAAGATAATTTGGACAATTGGTAGTCTATTGTCTAATGTTCTGGAGAACCTTTTAATTAACAGAAATAGTTTTATATTTTATTATTAATTATTATAATTGTTTATCTTAACCAACACTTTCATATTCATTGATTGAATTCTAAGTGAGACATAATGATTTTCCTCAGTCAAATAATAGCAATAAAAATCTACCTTGTTATTTTATTTTATTTGGTATGTATTAAATATCCTGATAGGTATTTTTGATTTTAGCAAAGAATGGTGCAACGTAATAATGAACGAAATGTATTAGATGCAACTGGGTGTTTGTCTCGACAGGTATAACCTTGTAACGGTTGTAACATGTAAATTAGTATTAGTTGGTCATATGTTTACATTATGGCGCCTAAAAAAGTAACGATAATTGTAAAGTATAAGTACATTTTTAGGAATATCAAGAAATAATTACCTCCAACCGTCACATACATAGTCTGACCCCACACTAAGATTAAAATGTTTAATACATCATATTACTATTGTTTATGTAGCAGTTGCATTTTTATTAGTTACAAATAAATTTATCATAATATTAATATTTATACATGCATAAACTCACCCCTTTTTCCCAGAATGGGTAGGCAGAGGTGCAACCAGGACACCCACATTTCAGCCTCCGTGGCGCAGGCGGTAAGACGCCGTTCGTGAATAGAGACCGCGGGCTCGATCCCCGCACCGAGAGAAATGTTTGTGCGGCCCACAAATATTTCTCTCGGGTCTGTGTGTTTGTGAGACCGAAAAGTCTCTCGTAGTTCCTGATACCCACAACACAAGACTCGATCTTAATGTGGGGTCAGGACTATGTATGTGACTGTTGGGTGTTATTTATTTATTTATTTATTTCGCCTTGTATGTTCCGTCCTACGATGTTGTGGGTGGCGAGCCTATCGCAATATCGGGCACAAATTCCTGACTGTGCTGATAATGAATAGAAAAATCCGATATCACTTTGCGCGACCCGGGATTCGAACTTGAGACCTCAGCTTTGTAACCGTACCATAATACAACTACGCCACTGAGGCAGTCAATATTTATACATAAATTAAAATCTATAGTCCACATTATTCACCGCTTGTATGTTTATGTATGTATGTACCTTATGTTTTTTTTTGTTTGATTGAATTATTCGAAAAATAGTTTTATTCTAGTGCTGATTTCCTGCCTTCGTTCGCGATGTCCGCTACAATTCCTTTATTCAAAATCAAAATCAAAATATTCTTTATAATTTAAGTTCATTTCATTTGGCGATCTAGTGTTGTTACATAGTTTATTAAGTCTTTTAATTATTTTTTTTTTCGAGTTTCTTATTTTTTTTATATAAAGCAGCTGTTAAATAAATAATTGTCGAAAGAGACTGACTTCTGTTATACAGGGCTTCCTAGTTCAGGAGTCAGGGTGTTATTATGTTGTAAACATGTTGTAATGAAATAAAGATTAATTATTATTATTATTATTTATTCAAATAGTCTTTCAAAAGATCTTTTGGATTGTTCATTTCTGCTACCACCGCTTCGGAACGTGTTGTAGCTGTGAAGAAGAAGTGGCGCAAGAAACTTCGTCAGCAACACGAACTGTCTTCTTTTTTCTTTTTTTTATATCGCCATTTAAAATTACAATGGTTCATGTCACAGAACACAATAATGTCAGTTTATTTAGTTAATTGTGTTTATTTAGTTAATTGTTTAATTTCTATTTTTACATTTTAATTGTTAATTTTGTGTAGATATTTTATTTCTATTTATATATTTAAGTTGTTAGTTTAGTGTACATATTTTCATAGTTGTTTGCTAAATGTCTGTTTTTTTTTAGATTTTAGTTATAATTTGGCAAAAGAAATATTGACATGGTGAAAATTGGTGCTTAAGGAAAAAAGTGTGGTATATTCGAAGTCGCAACCAAATTCTAGCTGTTAATAAAGTTGTATTTTATCTCATGTGTGTATTATTTGACAAATCCAATCCAATCATCAGGTAAAACTTACCCATCAAATAAATCATAGCATGAAAAAAATATCAAAACATTGACCTATTATTATCGGATTTAATTTTTAAAGACTTGACTGTCAAGTCCTAAAATCCCCTGTTTATACTCAATTGAGATGTAAAGCAAAAATTAAGAATGTTATATTAATGTTAGTCGTATGCCACTGTTGATGATCGATATCGATAAAAAATTTGGTACTAGCGTATCACTATTTTTAGGGGCGGAGCCGCCGCCATGTTTGTGAATCAAAGTGGTACGCGTCACGTGACCTTATGCTTTATCCCCTCTATTCTTTAATCATTGATTGTAACTAGGGTTATTAATTATTATATAAAGGTTCCTACTGAGATAAAATATATGATCTAACTCCTATTAAGGATTTAACCTAACCTATTAAGTTGTTTACATTTTATACGGAAATCATACTGTATAACAAGGTGGTATAAATACTGTTGGTAAGTCACTCATATATGAGAATGTTGTCTGAATAGGTACCATCGCAATGTCTATTTCTCAAGCCAAACAGCTGTGTAAATGCACAGTTGTGTTTTTTTTTTTTTTTTTTTTTTTTATTGCATTGATTGGCGAGGCGAGCTAGCCGTTCGCCTGATGGTAAGCGATACGACCGCTCATGAACAGTAGCAACATTCCACTGCGCTCGCCATCCTGAGACATAAGATGTTAAGTCTCAATATGTCCAGTAGTTGCTCTGGCTACAATGTCCTTCAATCCGAAACACAACAGTGCATTTAAGCAGTGTTGTTTCACGGGAGAAATAGACATTGCGGTGGTACCTACCCAGATGGCCTCTCACATATGAGAGACCTACCACCAGTTGTGTTTCGGTTTGAAGGATATTGTAGCCAGAGCAACTACTGGACATATTGAGACTTAACATCTTATGTCTCAGGATGGCGAGCGCAGTGGAATGCGAAGCATTGCCTTGTAATAAAAGGTGTTTGGTTTTGCTACTGTTAATGAGCAGTTGTATCGCTTACCATCAGGCGAACGGCATGCTTGTCACGCCAATCATTGCAATCAAAAATTGAAACAGGTTGCTCACAAAACTATGCTATTATGAACCCACCTTTCTCGCAGTCCTGACACTAGCCTGTTCTTTAACAGGCAGTGATCTCTTCGACAGTACTAAAGGAGATGCCAAGGGTGGTAATTGTTCACACTGTCCTTTAATGAGTCGGTTGTGGACTCCCTCCGAAAGATTCAAAGAAGGCAAGGTCGATCTGTCGTTGATTGGACTCGTGTTGATTCCAGCTGTTGTCTCCGATGTAGAGTATCCGTGGTAGTATAATGTCTCCTGTGTAGAATATTTATTAAAATTGTAGTCGCGTATTCACTTTTGTATTACTTCTAACACTATTAATACAAAAAACAGCTGCAATAAATTCAGATTTTCTTATGAAGACGTTTACTTTATCACCGAAGTATGTATCAAAGTTATTAAAAAATTGAAAGTTTTAAATCGAAAGGTTACCTGGCTATGGCTTCTTCTTAAATCTAACACAATAGTGGTCCTTTGATGAGGTTGGTCGGGAGTTAGACATCTTCTAGACCCTCGGGACTTCCCACTCGCTAGGGTTGGCGCTGGAGTCAATGGCCTCGAGTCTGTTTCTGTATACCTGTTAAATAAAAGAAGTTTTTCTGTAGTAGGATATTCGATTATCTACCCCTGCTTGTTTTGTGAGTAACTGGCGACAAGGGAATGCAAGAAAGTGAATGAATCAAATGGAGAAAGAAATGCTTAGACAATTGGGTGATTTAAAAAAGTAAGTATGTGCCCACTTATGTAAGTGTAGTACTTTAGGATTGCCTATCATTTACTCTTTCGACTGTCAAAAATATTGCCAGAACGAATCACGCCATAATATCAAGTTCCATGATGAATTAGCGTGCATTTTGAACAGATTATTTCAAGAGGATATCAGTATATTGATCGGTGAGAAATATCACCATTGTGAACTGTCATCACATTCCCGTGCATATGTTATGGGCCAAGTGATTAATGCGGGCAGTATTCATAATGCCCGGGCAGTATGAATATTGCCAAGCCATATCGGGTCAAGTGATTAATTACAATCTAAACACACCTATTTATCACATTGCCCGGACATTATGAATATGGCTACAGGATGATCGGGCAATGTAATTAATAGGTGATTTTTTACGTGGTGCGCTGCCGCATTTTCGCATCTGCGATAGACCCATAAATTGGAAAGGTTGAATTGATCTGCTTATGTTTAGTTGCTTTTTAACGTCCGAAACATTATCTTCAGAAGAAAATTAGTGTACCCAGTTTATGGATCAGTTAGGTCGACTGCGCCCCAAAACCGACTCGGAACACCCCGACTTCACGTAGTTGGCTACTGACCCTAGAGTGTATATAAAAAACCGGAGGCGCGGAGGGAGAGCAGCCCCCGGAGGTGAGCATGGGTGCCTATCTTTTGTTACGCAAGGGCGAAGGGGCTGAACTTCCCGTAGCGCCGGAGACGATGCAGAAGCTAATTTGTATTGACAACAAGTGTTTTAACTTAAAACACTTTAAAACTTTTAAGGGTTAGGTTGCTATAATAGATATTTCTCAGGAATGGTGCGTTACCTTTTCATGGAAGTGGTACCAGGGGAGGTGCGACACTCCCTTCCCCTTCAGTCCTCCCAACCCACCCCCTCGTGCTGCCCTATTCAAAATTCTACTACTTTGTTCGGCTCATTGTTTTGATTTTGATTCGCTTTCACTCTGCCCAATAGGCACTTGGCATTATTCATAATGGCCGGGCAATGTGATAAATTGATAGGTTATAATCACATTGCCCGCTCTTATTGGGCATTATTCATATTGCTCGGGCATTATGAATAATGCCCGATTAATAACTTGGCCCATAACACATATAAAAAGATTATTGCGCACGTAAATTATACTCCCACAAACTTATCTGACCCGGTGGGAGAGTCGCTGTAATCGAATTTGGTGCTGCCATTAAAAATAGATATTGCAATAAAGTGGGTAAAGTAAGATTTTTCAATCCGATCAATAGTGTCGGGAAAATGAGTGGACCAGTTTCATCTGCATGTTTTTTTCCTCCACAAGATTTCTAACAAATCGCTCCCCCTGAAATAAGTCAAAACCCTAAAACAAGTGTATCTGTATCAGCCCATATACGTCCCACTGCAGGGCACGGGCCTCCTCTAAAATCGAGAGTACGATTGAGGGTGGTTAGGCCATATCACCGGCCATATAGTCCGCCACGCTGGCCTAATGCGGGTTGGTGGACTTACACAGGTACCATAGAAATTCTTATAAATCGCTATGGTATGCAGGTTTCCTCACGATGTTTTCCTTCACCGTTTTAGTGCGTGTTTATTGACTATCAATACACGCATGACTCCGAAAAGTCAGAGGGGTGCCCTGAGATTCGAACCCGCGGCCACCGTGAAATGTGGTTGTGAAATCTGGTCCATTTACCAACAGGCCACCACGCACGTAACGATAAATTTTAGTTTATGATATGAACTTACATCTATTGTACTAGTACGTACAAAGTTCTGTTTTCGTGGAATTTATTTTGAAAAGCTGACAACACAAACCTGTGGCGGCAGCTACGCGATGATACAATTTTTTGAAGGGTATTATTGGTATCCGAAGACGCTTTTCTTCCTACGTAAAATTTAATACCTGAAGTTTAACATTCCTAGCATCACTTTTTAAAGTTTTCGGCAATTTTCACTAGTTTTAAATAATGCAGGAAAAATATATACATTGAGTAAACAACCAATGGCCGATATGTCAGCGACTGGCAGGTAGATTGACAATTGCAAATGACGTCGTTGTTTCCACTTTTGGCCACCGGGCCAGATAAGTTTGTGGCTCTATACTTTGTACATAATAATATGACAACTTAAAACAAGTGAAAATCGTTTAATCATTCAGCCTTGTTGGCGGAAGAATGTAAAACTGGCTATTACTTTTTGACAGCCTTCTGGCGCAGTTGGAGAGACGCCAACTACGTATAAAACGACTAAAACAACAGTATGGGACTGAGATTCGCATACCGAAAAAACTGTATGTTATGTAATTATTATTATGCGAGAAAATCCATAAACAATAGTTTTATGTCAACTGTATGTTTGATCGACAATTCTCTGTGTCTCAACCTTTAGTCACAGGAGCTGAACACAGGCTTCCCCCAAGGATCTCTACACTGATTTGAAATGGCCTGCTCCCTGCATCCAGCGACTTTCTGCAACCTTAAGAGTTCGTCCGTCCAGCTTCTAGGCGGGCGTCTGACACTCCGCTGACATTTACGTTACTCATTACTTTCGGCCCCAACGGGCATCAGTTCTTCGCACTGTGTGCCCGGCTCACCCGGCCACTTTAACTTTCTTCTATGGACTTTTTCGGTAACCTTTGTTCTCTTACGGATATCTAAAGAACAAAGGAAGGAAGATTCATTCCTTATTTTTGGTATGTTTTAGAATGTAAAAGACCTTGGTAGTTTCTGCTCGCGACGAAATACCCATGTATTTGTTTTTTTGTAATCAGCTGTATTTGTATACTAATATTATTTATTATTTAGAATTTGGAGAATTAGGTATCAATTTATGTATTTTCCATATGCATTACCCAATAAAATAGGTAATAAGCGAATTACCTTCTAAACATATCTTCTGTAACGATGTCATGAGGTGTTCTGATCTTCTCCTTATCCGGTCCATTTAGCTCTTTGAACTTTGACAAATCTTCGTGAAAGCAGTGTCCTCTGCCTTCTATCATCTGTAATCAAACTATTATGTACATATCTGTTAAAATATGAATATATAAATAAACTGTCTTTCTCTGTATGCTTATAAGTCGAGAAAGATTTAAGCGCAAGATCTTTTTAGTACGGATATTTTGCGTAGGCCTGGCAAACTAGCAAACACTGGTGGTAGGTCTCTCATATGTGAGAGGCTGCCTGGGTGGGTACCACCGCAATGTCTATTTCTCCCGTCAAGCAGCAGTTTAAATGCACTGTTGTGTTTCGGATTGAAGGACATCGTAGCCAGAGTAACTACTGGACATATTGAGACTTAACATCTTATGTCTCAGGATGGCGAGCGCAGTGGAATGCCAAGCATTGCTTTATAATTCAAGGTGTTGTTTGGCTTTGCTACTGTTCATGAGCGGTCGCATCGCTTACCATCAGGCGAACGGCATGCTCGCCTCGCCATTCATTGCAATAAAAAAAAAAAAAACAGGTCACCTGATGATAACTGATCACTGCTGGCTGCCGCCCCTGAATTATATGAGCAAACGTAGTATTTATTTAATTTAAATCTATTCTTGAATTAATACATGATTAAAATCTCGACCGTGCGTCAACCTTTACTGGTGGTAGGTCTCTCATATGTGAGAGGCTGTCTGGGTACCACCGCTATGTCTATTTCTCCCGTCAAACAGCAGTTTAAATGTACTGTTTTGTAACTGATTGAAGGGCATTGTAGCCAGAGTAACTAAAGGACATGTTGAGACTTAACATCTTATGTCTCAGGATGGCGAGCGCAGTGGAATATTGCTACTGTTCATGAGCGGTCGCATCGCTTACCATCAGGCGAACGGCTTGCTCGTCTCGCCATTCAATGCAATAAAAAAAAACCTGCTGGTATCAGTCGTAATATTCCAAATAATAAGCTTAAATATAATGTCCAAATATGAAAAAAATTACCAATATAATGTGATCAAAAACTGTTTGCATCCACCGTCCGCTCTAATGTTCTGTTCAATTACGTAATTATATTTAAACGAACACATTACTATGCTCTGAACTTCGTGAGAAGCAATTATCCGTGTTATATTTTGTAATACGAGATTATAAGCTTCAGAGGCGCAGTTGTTCTACGGTATGATTGCAAATAAGGTTTCGGGTTCGAATTCCGGGTCAGGCAAAATTATTGTGGAATTCTATTCATTATCAGCCTGGCGCGGAATCTGGATAAGCCCGCCTCTGTACTCTCCTCTCGCCTGTATACACAATACCTGTAATTGGCTTGCATATTTGTAAAATTATATTTTTTCTGTTATTATGTTGTAAGTTTTAGTGTGTAAGCTGCTGGTGTACCTTAAATAAATAAAATAAAAAATAAAAATAAAATCTCGCCATTGTTTGACGTATCTGTCTATAATTTTTTAATAAACTTCTAAGCAGTAAACTCTGACAAACGTATCTATCAAATAACAAAGGAAAGAAATAAACAGCCTTCTCTTCTAATATCAAACAAAAATCTTTTAATAAGACAACAGTCAGGAGTCCGCCCCGTGACCACGAAAGCTGTAACGTAATCGGTCGGGAACTCAAAAAATGTAAAAATTAAACCAAATCCGCGATAAAATCCGTAAATAATAGTTTTATTTCAATAAGACAACAATTTTTTTATAACAAACAATAACCCAAAAAATACTCGAATGCAATGGCACTCCATCACGTTAGCTAGCAACAACCAGAGGCGGCTCGTGAAAATTTTTGATGGGGTTCACAAAAAAATTTAATTGAAAAACTAGAGCTTACTATTTATTATATTTGTACCTATACAACATCCATTCGCCGCTCTTTTTGGCGTGCGAAGATATCTATTACTTTCTTGTGAAAATCAGAAATGGAATTGATTAAGCGTACAAACTATTTTTATTTAATTATTTATTTATAAACTTTATACAATATGTACAGGCGGACTTAATGCCGTCGGCATTTTCTACCAGTCAACCTTTAGGAGATGCAGAGATGAGATTAAAAGGGTGTTTCGAGGATACAGAAAAAAATATATACACGATTATATACCAAAATATACACATACATATACATATATAAATACATATATATATAAATATACATACATAACATACATAGATGAATACAATATATAGCTATAAAATATACATGTCACAAATGAAACGAGAACTTAATTTGACTGTTCTGCCATTTGTTTTAGAAACAGTTCAGTTTAATACATATTAAAAAAAACTACGAATTAACTGACGAAGTCGACGAGCTTGCTTGAAGTTGTTTTGTTTGTATACCTAAGGACAACTGCGCATGAGTAGGATATCGCCTCGGCGCGCGCACGGCACGGCTGGCTGAACGACAACTGAGTGACGCGTGAGCGGCGCTCCAGATTACGCTAATTTCTCATACGATATCTTTTGTTTCACGCGTCAGCCCGAGTCGTAGCTCTCTTTCGCACTCATTGAATACAGTACTAAGAGTCGTACTAAACTTCGTTTCATAGGAGCACAATCGCTGGCGCTCCACTCGTTACAAATTGACGCTACATGTACCTGTATAGGTAATATAAATATATAATAGACTTATTATGGGCATAGTAAAATATAAAGAATGTAATGTAAGGATTTATGTATTATAAATATATATAAATAATTAAATTAGCTAAGTATGTAATTTTCGTGGGAGTGCACTGCACCAGCGCTCCTTCGGATGAGCCGCCTCTGGCAACAACTATTAGTAAACAAATCAAATGTTTTTATGCTCGAGTGCAATCTCGTTAAACTCGCGAGATCTCGCCTTTTTTTCGTCCGAGATCAATCTCGCTAAAAAAGGCCGAGATCTCACGAGAACGAGATTGCATTCCCTATACCGGAGTACAAATACGCCACCGAGGCAGTCCTGTTCACATAATTATAGGAGGTTGCTCCTTTTTAAAGTTTTAAATGTCATCTTATTGGTCTGGTGGTGGAACAAAAGGGTTTTGGGCGGAAAAATCGTTCGAATCATTAATAAGTAGGTACTACCTCTGCTAGGTTCCTCGGGCATATAGCCTTCAAGGAAACTAGTGGCAGTGTTTTTTAAACCTTTTGATTCGTGCCGAGATGGTTTCGACCATCAAGCTATTATTAAGCCATAGGGCTTCGCAAGCTAACACGCGTGATTCTGTTTAGGAATGGAGAGGAGGGGATCAAAATTGAACAATTGTTCAGAACATTCTTCGTGATACAGACCGTAGAGAGGCGGCACGCTTAGAGAGGCGACATCCCTCCGTAGTTGTCGCGAGTAGCGACTCTAACTTTAATTTAATAATTAGATTATACTAAGTAGCTATGAGTGCGTTGTAGTTAATATGTAAACCTGGGATCATCTGATCACTGCCTGGTCCGTTCATGGGCTCCTGGAGTGGGTCCCAGCCGCTCTTCGACGACTGGAACTCGCACAGTTTGGCGGTACATGTCAGCAGATTGGGATGGACTGCGAGAATTCTTTGCGTCCTACCCTTGGGGGCGGCTTTGTTTCTCCTCCGATGATCCTGACGCCTGTGCGGACTGCGTCGCGGATACGATTAGCTTGGGTATGGAAACTTTCATACCCAGCTCGAAAATACCCGCAGGGCGTCGCAGCCGGCCTTGGTACAATAGTGCCTGTGCTGTTGCTGCGCGCCTAAAGCAGACCGCATACACGGTGTGGCAAGACGCAAGGAGGCGTCGGGATCCAAATTCAAAGGAGGAGAAACGGAAATTCAACGCCGCCTCTAGATCCAACAAGAGAGCCTTAGCTAAGGCCAAGGCGGAGCACATCCGCAGAATTGGCGAGCGACTCCAGAGCTATCCCTCTGGGAGTCGTGCTTTTTGGTCACTCGCTAAGGCTGTGGAGGGTAATTTCTGCCTGTCCAGTCTCCCACCACTGCGCAAGTCCGATAACAGTTTGGCCCACAGTGCAAAGGAGAAGGCCGGTCTCTTGGCCCAATTCTTTGCCTGGAACTCGACTTTGGATGACGGGGGCGCCACACCGCCGAACATCCCGCGTTGTGAGAGCCTCCTATCTGACATAAAAATCACCCAGCGTGCTCTCAGACGGGAGCTCAAGCTTCTAGACGTCCATAAGTCGAGTGGGTCAGACGGTATCCCCGCAGTGCTTCTTAAAACGTGCGCCCCTGAGTTGACACCCGTGCTCACGCGCCTTTACCGTCTTTCCTATAAAGCCAACCGGGTTCCGGCTTCGTGGAAGGTCGCCAATGTACACCCTGTCCCCAAAAAGGGTGACCGTTCGGACCCTTCGAGTTACAGACCGATTGCTGTCACATCCCTACTCTCCAAGGTTTTGGAGCGAGTTATCAACACTCAGCTGAGGTATCTTGAGGATTGCCAGTTGATTAGTGACCGCCAGTACGGTTTCCGTCACGGTCGCTCGGCTGGTGATCTTCTTGTGTACCTCACGCACCGTTGGGCGGAAGCTTTGGAGAGTGGGGGTGAGGCGATTGCGGTCGGCCTTGACATTGCGAAGGCGTTCGACCGAGTGTGGCATCGCGCCCTTCTGGCGAAGCTACCTGCGTATGGAATTCCTGAGGGGCTCTGCAAATGGATCGCCAGCTTTTTGGATGGTCGGAGCATAAAAGTCGTAGTGGACGGCTGTTGCTCCGAGACCAAGACCATTAATGCTGGTGTTCCACAAGGCTCGGTGCTATCGCCGACACTCTTTATCCTGCATATCAATGACATGTTGTCTATTGATGGCATGCATTGTTATGCAGATGATAGTACGAGTGACGCGCGGTACATCGGCCAACGGAGCCACTCTCGGGATTCCACTATGGAAAGACGGTTTCAACTTGTGTCTGAAGCCGAGAGCTCTCTGGGGCGGGCCTCCGAATGGGGTGAATCGAACCTAGTTCAATTTAACCCTTCGAAGACACAATTTTGCGTGTTCACTGCGATGAAGGACCCCTTTGTCATGGCGCCACAATTCCAAGGAGTTACTCTCCAAGGATCTGAGAGTATTGGAATCCTTGGCATCGAAATATCAAGCAAGGTCGAGTTTAGGAGTCATTTGGAGGACAAAGCCAAACTGGTGAGCAAGAAGTTGGGAATCCTGAACAGAGCCAAGCGGTACTTTACGTCGGGTCATAGATTGACGCTTTACAAAGCGCAAATCCGGCCCCACGTGGAGTACTGCTCCCACCTCTGGGCAGGTGCCCCAAAATACCAGCTCGACCCACTTGACTCCTTGCAGCGACGAGCTTGTCGAATAGTCAATGATCCCGATCTCACGGACAAATTGGAACCGTTAGGACTGCGGAGAGACTTCGGATCTCTCTGTGTGTTCTATCGTTTGTTCCATGGGGAGTGCTCCGAGGAGTTGTTTGAGTTGGTACCACCGTCGCCTATGTACCATCGCACCACACGTTTGCGCAGTAGAGTTCATTCCCACCACCTGGAGGCGTACCGTTCCCGGACGGTACGTTTCCAGCGTTCTTTTCTACCACGTACGTGCAAGCTCTGGAATGAACTCCCTGCATCGGTGTTTCCTCAGCGCTATGACCTGTCCTTCTTCAAACGAGGTTTAAGGGGAGTACTTTCCTCGAGGTAGGCAGCGACTTTGTTGTGATGGTCCCCTGGCACTACGGAGGTCTATGAGCAGCGGTAGCCGCTTACCATCAGGCGGGCCGCTAGCTCGTCTGCCTACAAGGCAATAAAAAAAAAAACATTAACTACAACGCACTTATAGACGCGGTTGCCTACATGTGATGGTGGGTTTAAATACCCGGGCACACCTCTGACTTTATTTGTGTATTGATAGTCAATCACCACGCAGTATATCAGTGAAGGAAAACATCGTGTGGAAATCTGTATGCCCTAGCAATTTGTGTAACAATTCTATGGTATGTAAAGTCCATTAACTTGCACTAGGCCAGCGTGCTGGACTATATAGCCTAATCCCTCTCAATCGTAGATCAATTGTAGAAGAGCCCGTGCCCTGCACTGGGACGTATATGGGCTGATCCAGATACAGATTATACTAATTCATAAACTTACCCAGTTATCCTTGACCCGTCTCACGTATTCCTTCGCCTCTGTGTCCGCTGGGTGGTTGCAAAGAACTGAACATCCATGGGGGAACGGGTTGTACAGGCCAGCGTATGGCCGCAGCATAAACGGAGCCGGTGTCACGTCGCATCGCAGTTCTAGACTACTCTGGAAAAAAAAAAACAGAAGAACTATACGTTATTATACAGGGTGATATTCACATATGATATTTAATTTTGACAGTCTCCGTGGCTCAGTCGCTTAGACGCCGCCAGTGTAACGAGAGGCCACGAGTTCGAACCCCGCAACGAGAGAAATGTTTGTGCGGCCCACAAATATTTCTTTCGGGAAAGTCTCGCTTAGTTTCTGATACCCACTACACAAGACTCGATCTTAGTGTGAGGTCAGGACTATGTATTTGACTGTTGGGTGTTATTTATTAGTTAACCACATACTTGGCACCATCCGGTATTTATAAAATCCAACAAGCCATACTAGGCCAGTGCGTTTTACTAGCCCCTTTCGCTTCATCACTTGTATTGATGACTTGAAGTAGATCTTCTTTCAGGATTGGAAAGGAAAGCGTAAGTGTATGCTATGTTCAGTTATAGACTGGTGCCTGGTGTCTGTGTGGTGTGGTGGTCGTCTATTAAGCCATTGTGATGGACTATAACCTAATCTATTAATAATAGATGAAACTTAACCCATCATAGGACTATACTATAACATTATCAGGATACTATCAGGTTCTATGAAGATATTGGAGTTGCTCACATTTTGTTTTCATCTAACTCTATCTACTTTTATGTGTCTGGTGTACAATAAAGTGCTAAATAAATAAATAATTAGGAATAGCAGCTGAAATGCAGTCGGAACTACGAATAAAGTTACAACATATTTATGACTAAAAAGTACTACATACGAGTCTTTCACCAACCTTTTGTCTCGTAATAATAGGTTTTTGAGATACACTTGCTAATAGCCCGGTGTTGCTCGTCAAACCCATTTTGTACTTTGTTTGTACCGAGTTAATTATAGTATTTACTACAGCCAGTGTTGTAGTAACGATATCTGTTGATATTGATCAATCTGTCACTTAGCTACCCCTGTTAAAATATTCTTAACATAGCAATAAATGTAAACATACAATTATAAACGCTTTGAAGTTCTTTAATGATCCTAAATTAATTGTCAGTTTTAAGTTCTTAAAAAATAAATTATGCAATTTATTAAGCAGGTTGTATGCTTTTCTAGTTAATATTTATTATTTATAGTTAAGGTGTGAAAGATGTAGAGGGGCTTTGACTAAGTTTGAGTGCAAATAAATTTCACAAAATAGCGGAAAGTAGGTATATCTAGACACTTTTTTTTTAACTGGCCCGGTATAGTGGTGGCATTGCACCTGATGGTAAGCGCAAATGCCGCCCAGACAGAGTATCCATTGGCATCGGACAGCAGTCCCATGCCAATGGGAACAATTATGCCGGCCTGCTAAGGTGCCTCTTCACACTACGGCGGAAGCACCCAGGATTGTAGGAAGGAGGGAACACGTGAGACGGCAAACAATTCCACAGCCTGACGGTGCGGCACAAAAAAGAATTAGAGAACCGTTTGTTTCGAGCCGGGGTGGTGTGAACCGACAAGCTATGGCTTCACAAGCCAGCACGCGTGGTTCTGGTTAGGAATGGAGAGGAGGGGATCAAGTTGAACAATTCCTCAGAGCATTCACCGTGATACAGGCGGTAGAACACGCTTAGAGAGGCGACATCGCTCCGGAGTTGTAGCGACTCCAAGTTGCTCGTAACGTCTGCATCATTCACAATGCGGATGGCCCGCCGCTGCAATCCATCTAAGGCATCGAGCAGGTACTGGGCGGATCCATCCCAGAGGTGCGAATAGTACTCCATATCCGGCCGGATCTGCGCTTTATACAAACGATAAAGCTGACCGGGCGTGAAGAACCGACGCACCCTGTTCAGGACTCCTACCCTGCGTGATGTGGCAGATATTACGCCCTCGATGTGATTCCTTGGATTGAGATCACAGCGGATATCCACACCAAAGATACTCAGGTCATTCCGCACTGACAGGGGAGTACCCTGAAGAATAGGGAGGGGAGAGAACGAAGATTTTTTGCACGTGACCGCACACACCTGAGTTTTCTTGGCATTGAACTCAACCATATTCCTGGAACCCCATGTGGAAATGAGATCCAAGGTCCGGTTGAGCTCAATGACAAGATCTTCACGTCCCGTCACAGTTTCGACTCGGCAACCCGGAGGCCCGCAGTGGTATCGCTCATGAACCGTGCTGTCATCTGCATAGCAATGAATGTTGCCAAGCGACAACATGTCATTGATATGCAGAATAAACAAGGTGGGCGACAGCACCGAGTCCTGTGGAACTCCGGTATTTACCGACATGAGCGCCGAAGCGTGTCCGTCAACGACTACCCGTATTCTACGCCCATGCAGAAAGCCGGAAATCCACGAACACAGATTGCCGGGCAGACCGTATGCCCGAAGCTTGGACAGAAGACCACGGTGCCAGACCCTATCAAACGCCTTGGCTATGTCGAGCCTCACAGCAAGAGCCTCGCCCCAGCGATGCAGGACAAACGCTAGAAGATCACCCGTTGATCGATATTGACGGAATCCATATTGTCTGTCATTGATCAACGAGTGATCCTCCAGGTAGCGGATCAATTGAGCGTTAATGATCCGCTCCATGATCTTACAAATCACTGAGGTGATAGCGACAGGGCGGTAATTGGTAGGGTCCGACCGATCACCCTTTTTGGGGATCGGTTGCACATTGGCCTCCCCCCAAGATTGCGGCACAACACCTGTGCGGTTGGACGGTCGGTAGAGGAGAGTCAGTGCAGGAGACAACTCGGCTGCACAAGCCCTTAAAACCAACGCTGATATCCCATCCGGACCACTGGCTTTCCGCACATCGAGAGACCGTAACTCACGCCGCACATCACACTGCTTGATGCGAATATCCGCCATTGAGAAACCGCAGTCAGGCAGTGTAGGCAGCGTCTGAGAACCACGGTCTTCGAGGCGAGAATTAGCCGCAAAGAGATTTGCCAGTAAGGCAGCTTTCTCTTGCGGCTTGTGAGCCAGCGAACCTTCCGGGTACCTCAGCGGAGGCAATGCTGGACGGCAGAAGTTAGACTGAACGGCCATGGCCAAACTCCAATAAGCACGACTGCTAGTTGGGTGATTGGCCAACGCACGCCCAATCCTGCTAACGCGCTGGGCATCCGATCTAACGTAAACCTTCTTGCAGGCCTTGGTGGCCCGGTTGTAGGCATCTTTGAGGGAACCGATATTGGGATCCTTCTTGGCGCGACCCCTGATCCAAGCGCGATACGCCGCTTGTTTGTCACCGACAGCATCAGCGCAAACACTATTAAACCAGGAGCGTCCACGGCCCTTACTGGCGATCTCAGAGGAAGGAATGTAGTGATACATTCCTAGCCTAATTTCGCCAGCAATAGCGTTGGCACTCGCTGAAGGATCTTTGCCCTCAAAGCAGCGTTGCCTCCAAGGGACGGATGCGAAATATTCCCGCATACCATCCCAATCTGCCGATGAGTAATGCCAGACCCTCCGCTTAACCTGCACGGGACGTGGAGGTGAAGCGAAAGGTACTGACGACCCAACCAGGCAGTGATCGGAAGTGCTCAGAGGCGCACTAACGGTCACACGATACCCGGCCGGATAACTCGCCAGCAGAAGGTCCAGCAGAGAAGGCTCATGACCCGCCACATCCGGGATCCTGGTGAGCTGGTTCACCAGCTGTGTCAAGTCATGAGTCAGAGCGAATGCATGGGCAGTCCTACCAGCATAATCAGTCTTGGAGGATCCCAGCCACAATTCATGATGGGCATTGAAATCCCCCAAGACCACCATTTCGACCGACGGGAACTGCGCCTGCGCGTCATCAGTCGCCTAGCTAAGATACCTGAACAGCCGAGACGTCTCATCGTCCCCGTTGTGTGACCTGTAAAGGCAAACGTAGATGCGGCTCAGGGAACCAAAATCCACGTGCACCCACAGAGCGGAGAAGGAGGGGTCCTCCATGCAGCGCAGACGGCTACAGCAGACGTCCGATCGAACAAACAAGCATACCCCGGCTTTAGGCTTGAAGTTTTCTTCAAGCGAATAACCGGGGTACAGCAATTAAGAATTGTCGGCCGGACATCGAATCTGCGTCTCCGTCAAGAAGAGCAAAGCAGGCCGGGCCGTCTCGAGATGGTGGTCGACGGCATTGAGGTTCGTATGGAGACCGCGGATGTTGGCGAACTCCATAGTGAACGCGGTGGTGGGGCTATGCACCGCTGAAGGACCTGCTCTGTTTATACGCACTGTCATGAAGTAAATATGGGATGGGTTCGGTGAAGAGGCACGAGGAGCTTCAGGCCGGGCACTAAGAAGACCGAATGAGCACCGGCACGAAATAGTCAACAGGAGCGGAATTGATCCGCCGGACGGAAGGGCCCCCGTACCCTCCCGGGATGGGCCGCCGGGACCCCACATCCGGTCACCAACCGGCACGACGGACCCACCCAAGATTATGCGCGGCATGGTGAGGCAGCCTCTCGTGGTGGTTAACTACGATTGGGCCCCTGTACTGTACCGCGGGCGGCCAGCGGACAACCGTTTCTACGGGTCTCCCTGGCCGGCGGGTCAAATCCCTCCCATCGACCGCGAACCAAAAATACTCACACGGTACATCGTCATGCCTGAACTCAAGCCCCTCGAAAAAACCGGAAAATCACGGGCTGATCCCGGAACGCGTTCCCCTTGCAGGGAGCACTATGGCGGTCTTTACGCCCTATGAACGGTGGTCGCTACCCGGGCGGAAAATCCTACCACCACGAACTGTGTCACTCATTTGGCACTACCCAGGGGCCACGTGTAGGGAAACTAGAGTCAAAGCCTACGGACTCGAGTGACGTTAACCCCCAACTTTAACGTATACCTCAGGCGAGAATTTAAAAGCGCTGCGAATTTGAAGCGACGGATACCGAACAAACACCCATGGTCTTGTGGGCCTTGGATCTTCACACCTTGAACATTTAAAAAACTATGTTTCACTCCTAGTTACATAACAATACACTTATTGATTTTATCACAATCACGCGCTAAATATTTTATCAAAACTAGTAATTTAATACCAAATACATTAACTTTTAACAACGTAATCTAAGAAGACGTTGCAAAATAAATTTTGCTTTGTAAAACGTTATCTTCCGCCCTCACTTTTGAGGTTCATAGGAATTTTATTTATCATTACTTTTGACCAATTATGTCGGTCATGTATTCTGGTCATTACATAATACTATACATCTATAAGTTAATAGGTTGCGGTTTAATTAAAATTAAACATAGGTACCTACATAAAACTACGCAATGAGAAAAACCCGTTGATAAAAAGTATGTGGTTTAATAAACATAAGGTAAGTACTTTGTATATGAATCATTGCGAATAATTTTAATATTGGGTTTTAATGATAACTGTAAAATGAAGACTTTTTCATACCTAGTCCTCTAAAACATCATCATCAGATTAGAATAAATATGTTCTTGTACAAACAGCTTTCAATGTTATTGAAAAAACATGCTTTATGTTCCCACAAAATTATTAGGAACTCCAAATTCCGTAAATAGAGACAAAATACGAGCGTGGTGGTCTGTTGTGTGTGTGGTAGCGGACCAGACGCGGAGCCTGTCAACATGTTCATTGTGGTCGCAGGTTGGAATCCCAGGGCAAACCTTTGACTTCCAAAAAGTTAGAGGTGTGTCATGTGTGTATTGATAGTCAATCACCACGTAATTTAACTGTGAAGGAAAACATCGTGAGGAAACCTTCATATCATAGCGATTTGTGAGAATGATGTAAGTACTTATATGAGCAATACCTCTCCAATACCTCGTCACTATTTAAACCTTGATTATTTGAAAACGATTTACGAATTAGAGCGCGATCGTTCGATTCAAAATAAAGAGGTTTATGTCGATAATAAACTTTTATATACCTAAATGTCGATTGAACATTCGTATAATAGTGTCCAATATGTGCTATAACAAGAGTCGGCAAATTCAGTCAGGGAAGTGTCAGGCAATTGCATATTTTCTACAATTCCGTACCTTTAAGTGGAAGAAATTAAAGGATCGACTTTCATTGCCGTTTTTGTTAACATTTTTGATCCTTCGATCATGTTAATACATCTTCCGTGCCGTGGACAGTCTCCGTGGCGCAGTTGGTTGAACGCTGATAGTGACAAGAGAAGCCGCGACTTCGATTCCCGCACTGAAACAAATATTTGTTTCGGGTGTGGGCGTTTGTGAGACCGAAAAGTCCCTCGTAGTTCCTAATACCTACGACACAAGACTGGATCTTAAAGTGAGGTCAGAATTATCTATGTGACTGTTGGGTGTATTCATTTATTTATATAAACTCATGACTCAAAACAAGCTTCTAAGGTTAGGCAGACGTATGAGGTAATTATCTATGGTACTGCGTGTAGATCGCTGAGCTCATTACCATCCTGATGCATATAAATGATGATAGGATAGGAAGCGGACCTCTCCCCACAACCGGCACTAGTTTATAAACACGAAAACGATTTTATTAAACCATAAAGCTCATACTTATAAATGTCCTGACCAGAAAATTGAACTGGAGTCGTTGTAGTTGATAGCCAATACACGCAACCGGTAGACCAATGAGGGGTATGAGATATTTTTAAACGTTTGAATATTAATTTGGAACCTTTGTTAAAGTTGTCGCAATATGCAGATTGCCTAATTCAATGTGTACACCGTGTACACATTGAACAGTGTTATCTAGGTCACATTTTGACGTGTGACGGAGCTAAGGCCATGAGCACTGGCTTTTATTTCCTGATATATTTCGTACTATTATCTTATTTATGTTCTCGTTAGTTTTCCGGTACTTCCTAAATATAAAATCACTACTTATTATGAAATAAAATCGCTTTCCGTTTGTCTGTCCCTATGTTTTTTTTTTTATTGCAATGTATGACGAGACGAGCAAGCTGTTCGCCTGATGGTAAGCGATACGACCGCTCATAAACAGTAACAACATACCACTGCGCTCGCCATCCTGAGACATAAGATGTTAAGTCCAGTAGTTACTCTGGCTACAATGTCCTTCAATCCGAAACACAACAGTGTATTTACGCAGTGTTGTTTCACGGGAGAAATAGACATTGCGGTGGTACCTACCCAGATGGCCTCTCACATATGAGAGACCTACCACCAGTAAACTATGTGTTCTTATATCTTTAAAACTTCGCAACGGATAATGAAGCAGTTTTTTTAAATTAGATATAGTAAATAAAAAAATAAATAGTCGTATATGTACAGTCAGCGACATAAGTCGCTACACATTCACGAGATTTGGAATTGTCTTATCATCCAAAATAATAATTATTTTCAATATCGTATGGCACATCTCGGCATAGATGACTTTACTTGGTTATATTTTACGACTACAGAGTAGTACGTACAAATTTTAATTCATAAAAAGCTTATCAAAAAATGTGAAGTGTTCAACGACTTATGTCGCTGACTGTACATAGTGAAGTGCGCGGTAGCCTGTTGGTAAACGGACTAGACGCGGCTGCCAACATGTTCTCGGTGGTCGCGGGTTCGAATCCCAGGGCACACCTCTGACTTTTCGGAGTCATGTGTGTATTGATAGTCAATCACCACGCACTAAAACGGTGAAGGAAAACATCGTGAGGAAACCTGCATACCATAGCGATTCATAAGAATTTCTATGGTATGTAAGTCCGCCAACCCGCACTAGGCCAGCGTGGTGGACTATATTGCCTAACCACTCTCAATCGTATTCTCGATTGTAGAGTAGGCCCGTGCCCTGCAGTGGGACGTATATGGGCTGATACAGATATGTACATAGTACTGACCTCACACTAAGATAGAATCTTGGGTCGTGGGAATCCGAATCCACGAGACTTTCGGTCTCACAAACACCCAGACCCGAAACAAATACCTGTGGATCACACGGAGATCGAACCCACGGCCCCACGTTTCACAGCTGGCGTCCACAACCAGCGCCACGGAGTATGTCAAGTGTGATTCAAGAGGATGGTTTATATGTATAAAAAATAAATAAATAACACCCAACAGTCACATACATAGTCCTGACCCCACACTAAGATCGAGTCTTGTGTCGTGGGTATCCGGAACTACGAGAGACTTCGGTCTCACAAACACCCAGACCCGGAAGAAATATTTGTGGGCCGCACAAACATTTCTCTCGGTGCGGGGATCGAACCCGCGGCCTCTCGTTTCACATGCGGCGTCTAGCCGACTGCGCCACGGAGGCTGTCAAATATCCTCTAATACATATTATACAGAATATACCAAGTTTATAAGAAAACACCATGTATCTGGTGTGGACTGGAATCAAAAAGCATCTACATCCAGGCGTAGCTGGGACGGGCCGCTAGTCTGAATATATTATGGCTTTCATACTCGCCTTGACACCGATCTAAGGGCGACATAGATTAGATTAACATTGGAGCTTTACCAATATAATAGCAATATGGTTATAATTGTTTCTTATCTAATTGTTTTGTTAATTATAGATACGCCTATGGATAGGACACGTATTAGATATGTAATATAAATATCTACTGTAAGTAATATACTGTGGGTGTGTGGGTATAACTAATTGGTAGAACCTATAAATAAATAAACTTGAGCAGTTATGTAAATTATCAAAACTAATTATGTATGTCAGATTTTTATAGTACACCACATAAAGTATTAATTTATAGTATGCATTAATTACTATTATGTAACAACTTGTTGCCAAGTTCTCACATAATTACTTACATTTCATGCGAATGAGGATATCATAATTTATATGCCAAAACAAAAACAAACTTGGTGATTTTTTCACATATATTATTCAAAAAAATTTACACAAAAGCACTAAGACATCCATTTAACCTTATTGTCTAAATAAATGAAGTTTTTAATCGACACGCAACCTCTTAATTAAGATATAATTTGTCTCTAAAAATAATACTCATTTTCTCTTTTCTTTAGATATCAGAAAGTAACTATGGCATTACCAACATAAGACCCTACCAAGCGACACTGTGAATTACTCTAGAATAATCTATAACCTCTTTTAAATCGAATCTAACTCACTATTTCTTACAAAAGGATTTATATTACATTATAGTGCAATAACCATTGAATGTGTACATTTGGGCAAAATTACAACTCTTACATTTTACAAGAATATTTTAACCGTTATTATTACAGAATTAATTTCAAATGTATACAATGTCTCTGTATAGATTTTTTATTGACAATATTTCTTTAATCTCACGTAGTCCTTCTGCCATCTTGACCTCTTACATACAATATCTAAGGTGTTACATAATGTTTCAATATAAATTGTCATAACTTATGCTCATTTAGATTATCTTGTCTGACCATTTGATTTCTTGTTTAAAAGAAGCTTAACGGTAGACCACTATTATTTAAATGTAAGCGGCCAAACCATGCTTTGTACGAAAACACTTCTTAGAGAGACCTGATAAATGAATTTGTGAGTAGGTTAAGTGCATGGCAGCAGATAGGCTCCTGATTAATTTACAACACTACAAATTAAACGGAATCATCGGTCACGGACAGTGACGATGAGTCCCTCAATATGTGAACACTTATTAGTTTCAAGATGGACTTCACGAAGCCAGTGAGTACATAAAAAATGGAAGTGATCGATGAAAGTAGCATTCGTTCAAGTTACAACTGCTCCCAACAATTCTTTGATATTACGCTGATGGTAGTTTCGTTTAAAAATAAACTCTAATGCATAGCCATATAACATCTTAAACACATCAAGAGTAACTGTAATCAAACAAAACCAAGATCTAAATAAACATCGTATGTGGCATAATGTCGGCCATTTCAACCGCGCGCTTCGTCATTCCCCTGTTTATTTTCGCTCATTACATAAAACTCACATTATTTTCTCAAAGCGTATTATTAGCAGTCATAACTTAAAACGGACGCCGTACAATCAAATAAAGTCTAACAAAACTGCAGTCAATAAATTCTATCACATTTCAACATACCAATTTAACCGTTCCCAACTATAATTGTACAAATTCGTGCAATTAAATTATTATTAGTATAGAAAATTATTGCAATTTGCCAATATCAACATTAAAAGGCAACATATCAATTAGTAACAATAATTCTCACGCAGAAACAATCTCATAATTGATATGCAAGTGTAGAATTACATAGAACGACTGCGTATCGTAGAATTAGTCACAATTAAATCTCCACGTATATGGAATCTCTATGAGAGCAAAACTATACTTTGAAAATATTAATACTCAGTGTTTGTGTCGTAAGTGTTAAGAAATAAATATAACACTTTCTTATTAATTACAGAGTGAAAGTCACTACGGGACAATACGAAAAGGCAAGTCGGTCAGAAAGGCAAGTCAGTCCCTACTCTGTCTTATAATTAAGAATCTCTTATAATAATTTATATGTATATAATTTATGAACGTAAAAAGCAATGTAGTTTACATTGAACGTAATTACCGCAGTAATGTGGTCCATTCACGTGAATGCTAACCAGCACCCTTTTATTTGCCATGGTTTTAATTCAGCTTTATGCCATTGACATCTCATCAAGAAGAGGTGAAGTTTAATTTTAAAGTACATAATATTATTTCGTCACCATTTATCACGTGAGACGTCTGCGACTGCTGAATAGTACTTTTCAATTAATATAACATTTCATAAATAAATGAAAACTGCAGTCGACGGAAAAGTCGCGACTCAACGTCCTCCCTCACAAATAATTTTAATTATGACTAGTAGGTAAGAAATAAAATTTGAGCATGGAGAGTAAGCGTACTATTCGACCATGCAACTGCAAAATATTGTAAAAACTAAACATATTTAAGTTAAAAATGTATCATAAATATTATAAATTACATCATCGTCACACGTAAAAAACCGGTCGTCACGATTTCCCGGGAACACTTTAACTCGCCGCGTGTCGGCACATCAGCACATGAGCACATCAGTCCACCAGTATGACGTGTCTGTCTGTGCGCAGACACTAGGGGCGCGAGGCGCGCGCCGCCTCCTCGAGCGCGCGCACCTTGAGCTCGCGCTCGCGCTGCTGGCGCAGGAAGTCGTCGTGGTGCGCGGCGTGCGCGGGGTGTGCGGGGTGCGCGGGGTGCAGGAAGCCGCGCTCGCGCTCCAGCAGCAACTGGCGCTGCAGCTGCTCGTGCGCCGCCGCCTGCTGCGCCAGCTGCTCCGCGTAGGGCCGGCCCAGCAGGTCGGGGTGCGGCAGCGGCCGGTACGAGCCCAGCCCCAGCGCCTCCTGCTGCGCCGCCGCCGCCTGCTGCCCGGGGTGCAGGTGCAGGTGCGTGTGCGAGTGCGCGTGCGTGTGCGCGTGCGTGTGCGCGTGGTACTCGGGGTTGATGCCGGCCATCTGCAGCCGCACCATGGGTCGGCGGCGAGCGCGAGCCGCTCGGCCGCCTCGAGCTGCGCGGCGGCCACGGGGTGCGGGTGGTGCGCATGATGCGGGGGCCCGCCGCCGGGAGTGTTGGGCCCTCCCGGCGCTGCGGGCGGAATGCCGAGACGTTCCAATCGCTCTCGCTCCAACTGGGACAAGGCTCCCGGCCCGTGTCCTCCCGGGTACAGGCCGAACTGCACCGGAATCGCCCCCTGAGGCGGCGGCGGTGGCATGCCGTATCGCCGGTGCATTTCGAGCCAGTGAGGGTCGAGGGCCCGCGGTCCGACGTTGTTTTTGAGTAATTCCTCTTTGAGACGGTCGTTTAGTTCGCGTTCGCGTAGTTCTCGTATCTCGCGGTCTCTCTTTTCTCTTTCTAAATGTTCGAGCTCTAGTCTCTCGCGAGCGCCGGGCGCGTACATTGAACTCAATTGGTACTGCAGCATGGGATCCATGCAGTGACGAGGCAGATTGCCTGGGCTGAAACCGGAATGTGGCCGTGTATAATCAGTCAGTTGACGTAGCGCAGGTGATTCGGGATAGCCAGGCGGTCGCGGGAATCTGTCGTATGGAGAAGATATCGTCTCGATGGCACCTCTTGAGGGCGGTTTAGTCTCCGGTTTCTCTGGAGTTGCTATCTTTCTATGCGCCTGTTGTGCTATCTTCTCCCTCTCTTCTCTGTCTCGTTCAGCTTGTTTTCGGAGTCGTTCCTCTCGCTTGCGTGCGAGTTTTGATTCCGGTACCGGTTTAAAGATGAGATCCGTTCGCGTGCAAGAATTGTAATCTCCGCGGTTCCAATGTCTCAAGAATATGGCCGACTGAGATCTGTGACATTCTGTGTCTTCGATTTTCGGCTCCGGACTAGGACCGTGTGGTATGTGTGCGGGACTGGGTATTTCTTCTTCCTCGGGCTGCGACTGAGTCTCAAGCTTTAATTCAGGATTATCTTCCGGTATAGGTCGAGGCGGCCCTCGAAGATGTTGATGACCATGTGGCATCTGATGCGGAGATCCCGGCCTGGGATGGGACCCTTGTAGTCCCGCTGCAGCTTGAGCATGCAATCGGAGGCTTTCTATTGAAGTAGCACCAGGGCCCGGAGGTAAACCAAGTCCCATAGGATGACCCATCGAGGGTGGTTGTATCATAAGATGATTCGGATTTCCAGGAAGCATCTTGGGATGATGTCTAAGCAGCATCGAATCGGCAGGAGAGAGCCTTTCTGGATGGTGCGCTAGGTGATGAGAATGATGGTGCGTGTGATTGTTGGTCACGTTTACACTGGCCGACGAGCTCGTGGTTTGCGACACGCTAGCCGATAGATGGTGTGGAGAACTCGAATGTGCACTCGTCTTTTGCTGGGTATTGATTTTGTGTTGTATTGATTGCGACGAGCTGCTTGATGTTGAGTGCGAAATAGATAGAGTATGGTTCGTGCCACCACCTGCGTGACTCGGTTGTTTCTCGGTACTCGTGTGGACAGCGCTGTGGTGGCTCGTCGAATGGTGATGTGTCATTGTAGTTTCATGCAGCTGATGTCTCTCCGTAGTTGCGTTAGGATTTCGTGGATCTTCACTGCTTTCAGATATTTCTCTTAGTGATCTCGTTGTGACAGATGAACTGGTACTGTGGTGAGAGCTAAGCATCGTCGTCGATTCTATCGTCGAAGGTTTCACTGGGTCATGTCTTCCGGCTGTACTAACTGCCGGGTGCATAGGCGGTATCGGGTGAGGTTGAGGAAGAGGACCATAGGGGTACGGGTAAGGCATGGAGTATCCAGGATGTGGATGGGAGTAATAGGGATGCATTGCATGTGCAGCCGCCGCTGCAGACAACTGGAATATGGATGGATGGTGTAGTAGAGGATGATGTGGGTGATGTAGAGGTGAAGCGAATGGATGCGGCGGAGGGCCGGGTTGTTGTCCAGAGTGCATAACAGGTCCAGGTATCGTCGCAGGTATTGATATCGGCGT
The DNA here is from genome assembly GCA_009982885.2 of Hyles vespertilio. Classification (NCBI taxonomy): domain Eukaryota; kingdom Metazoa; phylum Arthropoda; class Insecta; order Lepidoptera; family Sphingidae; genus Hyles; species Hyles vespertilio. Next base: position 17,372,913 of record CM042811.1, read on the forward strand.
AGGATTCATTAAATTTAGTGCCGAATGTGACACCGGCGTGTTAGGCTGAACTGGCGAAGCAGATACCTGTCGCTGTTGTGACGGACTTGTTAGATGTCTTGAGAATGGTGAGGTTGTTGACGATCGGTGAGGACCATGGCCAGGAGTGCCATTGTGACTTGGCTGACTTTTAATAGGAGTAGGAGTGTGAGGACTCTTTACTGGAGGAGCAGCAATTAATGAATCTGAACCACTGCCTGGTGCTGTAGTCGCTGGAGCGATACTGTGATGTTGATGTAAGTTTGATTGTAAGAAATCTGGTTCCTTCTTTATACTTTCTATTCTTGGGCCTAGGAATGCACTTGGCATGTTAGAATTATCATTAGTTGGTTGACTTGGAGGTCTGCTATTATTTTCAACACTTGATATGGACTCTCTATCTCTCTCTGTATTCAGATGTTGTGCAATAGCACTTCCAATAGGATATCCAGGCACTTTTACTTCCTTAAGTGATTGCAATGGGTCTGTCACTGACTGTGTGGAAAGATTAGCAGGCATGTTATCTGGCACTTCTTGCTTGATTTTCAAATCCTGTGGCATTGATGGGTCATTTTGGTTGGATGATGGAGGCATCAAACTGTTTAATGGAAGGCCATGTGTTGATGGTACTTGCTGCATTAAAGGTGGTATTGAGCCAGGTTTATCAAGTCCAGGGTGACCAGGATGACCATAAAGAGATGTTGGCATAAATCCATAGGGCCCAACATTTGAACCACTTCCAACCGATATCAGAGGTCCTGGAGGCAACAATCCTGTGATTGAAGATTGGCTAAGAGATGGAGGAGGCATATTTTGGCCAGATCCTGATGTAACAGATGCCTCTGTTGATCTGATACCAAGATTTTCTGGTCTCACTGGATGAGAGAATGATGATGGCCGCAGACTGTTATTTTGATTGTCAAGTTTTGTAATTGGTTGTGTTTTCAAGTCTGTTGGTTGCTTATCATCAACATCAGATTCCTTATTTTCTTGAGAGTTTGCTGGTGAAATTGGCTCTGTATTTGTAGTAGTAGGATGTTCCATCGGAGGTGGTGATGATCCTCTGGTATTTGTAGGTGAAGGACTTATTCTTTGTAACGAATCTAGCCTTGGTGCATTAGGTGAATCAACTTTACTGTTTGTGGATATTGTTGCTGTAAATATTTCAGGTGTGTTTTGATTTTTAATCTCATTAGATTCATCTCTTGGTTCCAATTTGATAACAGTTTTTAAAGGATTCATATGAGGATTATGTTGTTTGGATCATTACCAAAATTAAGATTTGCAGGATAAGAAATGATGGCATACCTGGAGGATATTCTTTGGAATTTCTATCGTTAGTAATATTCACTGGGTTGAATATATTGCTAGGAACACCTTCAATTTTAATACTGTGTCCAAGTTTAGGATTATATATGTGACTGTCTTTAACAAAGAAGTTTGTGTTCTCCAGATTGAGGGGTTTGTTTGATTGACTGACAGGATGCCCAGGAAAGCTATGTGTGAGGGGATCTTTTTGGAACTCTTCTTTTTGCAGGTTCAAAGATTGTTCATCAGTATCTATTTCTTCTTTGATTTTTATTTTCTCTATGCCCTCAGTAGACATTGGAGTGACCTTAGGTATAATAAGTTCCGTTTTAGGATAAATTGGATTTGACATATTGAGTGATCTAGGCTCAGCATTTTCAGTACTCTTTGGTACATTCGAGTCTGTTTTCAAATCTAAGACATTCCTGTCATCTTTTTCTGATACAACTTTAAATAGAGGGGGGATCGGATCCTTTTCTGTTTTGATTACTGGTTCTGTATTATTTTCCATTTTGACTTGACCTTCAGCAAGTTTAGACAATGTTTGCTGCGGTTGTTGTGGCTCAGATTCAGTTTCTTTATTTTGTTCCGAACTATCTTTGTCAGCCTTATTAAAACTAAAATCACATGCTTCAGGCTCCGGTTCTGCACTCTCAGTTTCATCCATAGCAGGAAAACTATCATTTGTAAGACTCTCAGAGGGGCTCTCTGGAGAGTCAGCGGCCCTCTTCTTTTTCATTTGTACATCACCATCCATTATACCATCTGGTTTAGTATCATCTGGAAGACGTTTTTTAACTTTTGACACATCCAATTTACCATTTGTCACCTTTTTCTTGGTGTCTTTACTAAGAGGTGAAGATACCTTTTCTGGAACATTGTTATTTGTACTTTGAACATTAGATTTACTTGATTTTGTTTTACTCTTCGAGTCATTGTCACTTTCATCCTGTCCTTTCTTCCCATTTGGTGTAGATTGCTCTTTAGATTTGTTTCGAGTTCTCATTCTACTGGGGGAATCATCAGGGTTTTCTGTTCTGCCATGGTCAACTTTAGCTAAATCACCAGCTTCTCTAGAATCACTGTCTTCCTCTGAATTTTCATCCTCGGTAACAGAACTCATTTCACCTGCTTCTTTTGGATTAGGTGACGGCCTTGAACCATTTGTTTCTTGCACTGCAGGTGTAGCCTCAGGTGTCTGTTCCTTAGGTGTACCTGCTCTAGAGTTCCTAGTATTGCGCACTCGTCTTAATGAAGCTTGCCGTCTTCGTCTATGAGGCCTATTACTACTAGCACCGGGAGTCTTCTTCCACAAATAATAAAACTCAACTAATTCTGCAGTGTCCTTGTGAGGCAGTAAGTCTTTTCTTATTTTAAAGAAGTTTTTACCAAACTGACGGATACCTTTAACAAATCGTTTTGTCTCTTCTTCTGACCACTTTTTTTCTATTCCTTTCGGCACTGGGCACTTTACGAGAGCTTGTAGAGCACGACCAGGGTCGTAGCCGGAGTCATGGAGGACATCAAGGGCATTGATGGTGGTATCGTCACGACTGGCGGCCACGCAGCCGTCGTCGGGGGAGCCACCGTCACACATGCCAGCGAACGCAGCCATCGAGCGCGCCGCCCGTAAGTACATCACCAGATCCCTGTCAGTAGCCTGGGCAGGCAGCCACCGCAGCTCCTCACCTCCTGGACAAGGTTCATCAGGACCCAAAGGTCCATTGGTTCGCATGTCCGGCAGACACGCGTATATGTCTTTATCCTTTACGGGTTGGTTCGGTGTCCCCACTTGAACCTCCCCCTGATTTTGGGCCATGGTTCACGATATATTTACACTGCTATCTTTTCCTCATTCACGTATCAAAAACATCCAACCATTTTGCACATAGTTCAGTTACGATATCGGGTGAGTATTTCAGCATTTCGTTTACACGTACATTTGTTGGTTTGTAATGAAGTAAGTATGCCAATATACATAATTATTACTTCTAATGGCCACCATTACACGACGCATTGTGCTTCATTTCAAGATCTTGTATGATACACGAGCATTATAACTTGTTAATTCACTTAACTTTACAATAAAAATAAGTCTTTAAAGTTAGTTTTTAAGCATATTTTACTTATAATTTAGAAAATGTTATCTACATGCTACCCTTTTGTTTAGCTTCGCCTTTCTTTGGTTCCCACCATAGACAACTTTTTAATCTATAAAATGGCTGCCACGACAGTATGCTCTAAATTCTGTTTCATAATACGCAAAAGAAAAACATAAACCCCGGCATAAAAAGAGTATTCATAAGTATTGTAATGCTTCAATCCAATAATATCAACTCTGTTTGAACTTAGTATTAATGTATTTTTCAAACTTAATTACAAAGAATACAGTTTTAAAAATAAACATTAATGGAAATTGACTTCGTACAATAACAAATGTTTCATATAATGGAACGTTAGTCAAGTCGTAAATAAAGTTCTTGTTCTCTATGACTGACATGCTATACATGACAATCTAGAAAAACGTATTAAAATTAAAACACATTTCATTATTTTATATTTATAAAAATCTTTATAAAAAATAAATTTTATTTAATATAATTTTGTATCCTTTTTTTTTAACAATAATATATATTTAGCATTATAATTTCTATTTAGTTATATCACATCTCTTTCTAAATCAGTGGAACAAAACGGGGTAAACGATGAAGCTAGATATCGTAGCTTGATTGTAAGTAAGTTCAGAATCGCATCAAATGCATGCAAATGCACATCAAATGTCAATAACGCATACAAGAGACCTTGGTTGGCTTGTATTTGTTTAGCAAATTAACTTGAATTTCACGAAAAGTACTGCGTTAAATCCATAAAAATGACTTCCGACGAATCGGACGATGAACCATTAGCAGTATTAGCGGCCAATAAAAAAATGAACCCAGAGAAATTCGCCGGAATAGTTCTACCAAAAGATATTGTGATTGAACCCAAGAGGAAGAAAAAGAAGAAATTACTTGCTCCGAAAGGTTTATCCGTGACGATAAGCTTCCAGAATAAAGTTAAAAAGGTCGCACCAGTTGTTGAGCGGCCTGCGGATGTGTGGCTGTATTTAAAAGACCTCAATCCAAATGGTCCATACAGTTGTTTGCTCTGTTCAGATTGGTTTGTCAATAGATCGAAAATAATCATACACTATGTTCTTAACCACAAGAAAGACTTTTGCGGGATATGCCGGTAAGTTACACTTTAAGCATTTTTGTTTAAAATGTGTCTTTCGAATATTGATTATAAAAAGTTCTCAGTTCTTTGATTTAAAACTTTTATATATTACTCAATATTAATTTCTCCCAACCGATATGTATACCTCTGAGTATTTAAAAGAATGTACTATTTTATAGCTATTTTAATCATAGTGGAGTTTTGAATTAGGGGCCATTCAAGTATTACGTAAGCAGATTTATTATAATTATATACCCCCCCGTCCCCCTTGTCAGCAAAAGTAAGCAAAGCTCTTACCACCTCCCCCCATGCTCACGTAAACATTTTTCAATGTCATAATATATTAATTTTTTTAATGATTCATGCGCAGAAGCTATAATTCTAAACATAAAAAACTAGAATTAGGATAGAGATTTGATTTTACTTATATGGTATTCAACATAGAGTTAGGTACAAAAATATTATAATACTAGCGGTCCCGGCCTCATTACGTATAAAATATAGTTGTTAGAATAAAAAAGTTCAAGATGGCCGTCAAGAACCAACAACGAACAAAGGGTGCCTCAGATATCGATTTCGGGACCAATCGGATCAAAAACAAAAAAGTTCAAAATGACGTCCACTTTCGATTCTGACTCTGAATATAGGTTATACGAACAAAGGCTGCCTCAGAAATCGATTTTCAGACCAATTGGATCAATAACTAAAGAGTTCAACATGGCTAATGATTTCTACCAACGTACGACTACCCCAAACGCCATTAAAGAACCTTTTTCGCCCCTTCAGACCCAATAAAGAAAACGTTGCGTGACATTATATTTCATTAGTAGCATATAAACAAATTTTCTAAAATTGTTGCACGCCATTATTTTGCGTTTGTAATAAGGAGCTTGATAATGTATATTTATACATTTTCAAAAGAATATCTTCAGTAGTTTTTATTTTCCATTTCTATTTCCACCTTTATTTAAACCCCTTTAGGCAAATATACAGGGAGCGCAAAAAAATGGCGCACTTGCTCAGTTGGGTACAAGGGCATAATATTAATATCGTAATAAAAAAATAATATTTGGAAAATACCTATCCGTTTTGAAGTTATGACCGTTTAAAGTTTTAAGTTTAATCACCACTTTTTCGCATAAAACCAGTTGGAATGGATGAAGAACAAGATTTAAGCACATACGTATTTTTTCGTTTCGTCGTTAATTGAACGGTTAACGAAATATACCACGAAAACCATTTTTAACAGCATCAAAACTTTCTTAGACTTCGCTTTAACCGTTGTTTACACATGGGTAAGGTCATGAACTCTTAGCTGTCATGAACTCTATGCTTTATCCTTCTCTAACTTCAAAAAAGGATATTTTTTGTTTCATTTCAAATAAATCAATCAGTTAAACAGGGACGTACTTAGATTTAAGCATCAATAAATTAACAACATAATAACTTTAGGTGCAGTTGCATCGTGTATGGATTGACTATTTTGTTTGTCATTATTTTCCTTAGTGTCACAAATCCAAACTGAAAGACACCAAGAAATCACACTGGTCATCGCTTAAATCATGTAATATTGCGAATTTAATTATAATTAGAAAAGTTTTGGTAATACCTACATAACATTTCAATTTTCTAAATAATTAATATTCATTGAAAAAGAATCTGATGACACTGATTAATAAAAAATAAGATTTTTAAAATGATGGCCCAATTCGGCCCTATTAGTCAAAGGAAGCCGCCGGTCATAGTGTACTTCGTCGGATCCAATGCGGCTCCATTATTCTTCCTTTGAGGTTGCCGCCGGCCTTTGTGAGCGCGAGCCGAAAGGCGGCAATTTCTTTGTCGGTAACTTTTAGCATTTTGCAAAAGAAGACCGACATCTTGAGGTGTGTTCACACTACACACTTGATATAAATTAATTTGATTAAGTACCTACTCCGATATAAAAGTTACGTTAAAAAAAGATCTTATTGGACTGATAGAATGGGCCTTACTTGCTCAAGAGCTTATAATATTATTTAAATATGTCATCAACCGATCCAGTCAGTTACAAATTGCCTATTTACTTTTGCTTATTACTGTATTTAACATTACTTTAATGTGTTTCGAAAATAATGTTACTTTAAAGTGATAAAAGAACATCGGTCACGTCCATACATTTTGGGACCTGACAAAGAAATATATTGTACACAGCTGGGATATTGTTTATTGTATTTTATAGAGCATGAGGAGTGATGTCCAGTTACAAAAAGATTTCTGCAAAGCCGGAGATTTTAGAATTATTCATAAAAATTATCACATTATAATGTCATTGTCATTGTCAAATATACCTAAAGTAGGGTGGTCTTATGGTTATCAGGTATCTAGGAAGAGAAGTGTACTAAATCATAATGATGGCTTAGTAATTACTATGCTCTATAATTTCCCTTGTCATAAAACTAATTAACCGTTGAATATGGTGTACACCATACCTGTGTTACCTTAAGGTAATGAGAGAAAATGTAGTATTTTGCTGCCATTATTTCGCAGAATTTTATCAGAATTTATTAGACTAGTTTGAGTATTTTTCGCTATTCTTCATAGTTCGTATTTGGCCATCTACACACACTTGAAAAATCCCCCTATATGTATGTATAGGAATATAATAAGCAGTGGTCACAAAAATAAAACAAAATAAAATAAAACACAGAAAATTTTTTTTAAATGTATTATTTCTCATCTTCTCTTTTTACAATAGAATCTAAGAACTCTGCAGGGGCAGCAACATCAAAGTCATGACGTGGGCACAGCAACTGTACTGTGCGACGTCCTACTACACAATTACAACAATACTTAGTTATTCCGTCTTTCCTTGATTTGGAAGTTTGGCATCATTGTTTTTCATCAAAACACACACACTTTTCCTGTGGGAACTCCAGGATACTAAACCATATTGACTAAATGGTAAATAGGATACCTTGTAGATTCATGGCTAAAAAAAACTTCGATTAGTTGATAGACCCACTCACTGATTACAGAAATGAGTATAATAAGACGGGTATTGCATTGAACACAATGTTCAAATTGTTAAGGAGCGCACTGTTGTTCCGAGTTCATGTTGGAAATATGGTAATACTTCACACTTTAAACGAAATCACAAAGCGTTATCGTTATACAATGGTCAATCTTACAAAGTGGTCAGAAATACAAGGGTATATCGGAGTCCGAGATTAAAGCCAAGTCACAAATATAAACAGAGAATTAACAGTAGTCGTAAATCAGAAATCAAAAGAAAGCAAAATGATAGCGCAAAGAAAAGTCATGTGTCATAGAAAATACCTACACTTTTTTTAAATTTAGTACTACCTTCAACGTTGTAGTTAAAACCTTATTTTAAAACAAAGTATGACTGATGGAACGCACTCATATGCGTTCAATATTATTAAAAACACTTTAAGTTTTTCTTTTTTATCCGGGTTTTTTAAAATAAATTGAAATATGCATTTTGACTCTAATAAATTATAAAAATTTTTATGTACCATTCAGAACTGGTCCCGTTCATGGTCCATTTTCGCCGATGTTCTTTCTTCTAAATTCTTATACCTAGAGAAATTTCGTCTACCATTATAGCATAGAATTTGCATATGAGATTTCTGTGAGATAAAATTAGTGAAATCAATAAACACTAAGCACTAATTTACTGCACTGGAGACCCCGTGCCCTGCAGTGGCACGTATATGAACTGATACAGTACTAATACTAATTGTTCACATGAATTATTATGAACTCAAATAGGAAAGCTTTGTATCCAATGTGAACAGGTCTTTATCTTTCAAAAATAAAAATAATGATTTATTTTTTATTAGTTGAATTCGGATTGCGATCGCGTGTGCATGTATTAGTCGTGTGCATATTATTGTAAATTTGTTTTCAGTTATTTTAAATAAATTTTATTAATTTCACTATGCTTTGAACATTACCCAATTCGATAGCTTTTGATGTAACTTGTGTTATGTGAAATGTAAAAGAAAAAGTGATTTGTGCTACCAAACTGTGACAGTGTTTTCGTGCGGGTTTTGGCGGATCCTGCGCTTCCATCCTTGCCTATCAAGGTCATTACGGTTTACATTACAAGGTCAGTTAACTATTTTAGTGGTCATTAATGACAACTAACCAGCCCATATGAGTCACCGACGGCCTCCGTGGCGCAGTTGGTAAGAACTGCCTGTGAAATGAGAGACCGCGGGTTCGGTTTCTGCCCCGAGACAATTTCCATGAACCATAATTATTTTTCTAATACTCGCGACACAAGATTTGTATCTTAGTGTGGGGTTAGTACCCATGTATGTGACTGTTGACAGTATTAATTTAATATCTTTTTTATGTACCCTGAGCGTTATGTCACGGTCAGGGATGCTCCTACGGTCAGGGATGCTCCTATCTAGTGGTCATGGCCTGTCCTAGTATAGGTGCTACGAGTACGCGACCTCGGCCCCCGAGCTACTGCAGTCACCTTAACTTCCCGTCCGTGACTGCAGTATCCATTCCCTCAGGCCATACTCTCCTTTCCTATAACATCCTCTACCCACAAATCCTATTTCCTTTCCTCGGTTAATGGCGGGCAGCAGCGTCATTAACGCCAGTCCCCTACTGCGCTCGCCAACCCGCCTGCCAAGCGTGGCGAGTAACGGCAAATACCCCCACAATGGCGACACAAATAGAGACCAGGCCCCCAGTCCCCGGCAGCCCCACTATTCCTGGCTATGGTAGCAGTCATGGTTACGGTGGGGCAGGGGGTGCTAAGAATCCCCGGGTTGGCCCCGGCTACCACCCCCGACGAAGACTGGCCCTGGTAACACACAACGTACGCACATTGAGGACAGACGAGAAGATTGTCGAACTGGAAGAAGAATTGAGCAGGATACACTGGGACATTCTGGGGTTATCGGAAGTCCGAAGAATCGGGGAGGATACGATAACCCTGAAGTCTGGTAACCTGCTCTTCTACCGGGGGGACGACCAACAGTCCCGAGGAGGTGTCGGATTTCTCGTCCACAAGTCTCTCATCAACAACATCGTATCCATCGAAAGTGTGTCGAGCAGGGTAGTATACCTTATACTCAGAATATCTAAAAGATATTCGTTGAAGGTCATACAGGTATACGCGCCGACCTCGACACACCCAGATGAAGAAGTAGAGGAAATGTATGAGGACATAAGTCGGGCCATACATACTTCCAAAACCTACTTCAATGTTGTTATGGGAGACTTCAACGCAAAGTTGGGCAAGGGAAGCGATGCAGAGTTGAAAGTGGGGCAATTTGGACATGGGCAACGGAACCCCAAGGGTCAGAGGCTGGCCGACTTTCTGGAGAAAGAGGGACTCTTTGCGATGAACTCTTTTTTTCCAGAAGCCGCCTCACAGGAAATGGGCCTGGCTGAGTCCTGACGGTTCTACGAGAAACGAGATAGATTTCATCTTGACGACGAATAGACGGATATTCAGAGATGTCTCTGTGATCAACAGGGTGAAAAGCGGCAGTGATCACCGAATGGTTAGGGGCACACTGAATATCAATGTCCAATCGGAAAGGCGTCGCTTGATGAAATCTACGCTCCGACCTACTCGCGCCCATATCCAAAACCCCGAGAGCTTTCAACTCGAGCTGACAAATCGCTTTGATTGTCTAGGAGAAAACCTTGCAGTGGACGAGCTAAACAGCGGTTTGGTAGAAGCTGTCCATACGGTGGGATCTAAGTATTTTAGACCTCGCCGTAGAGATAGACCACAAAAACTCTCGATCCACACTCTTGACCTCATGGCCGAACGTCGATCTTTAGCGCTGCAGTCTTCCGTTGACGCCGAAGCATATCGGCGGCTCAATAGACAGATCTGGAAGTCCTTGCGACACGATGTCCGTGCTCACAATACTGTGAGCATTAAGGAGACAATTGAGCGGAACGAAGGCTCCAAAGTGTTTGCAAGAGACTTGTCTATTGGGCAAAGCCAGTTGTCTAGGCTGAAGACGGAAGACGGCCGCGTAGTATCGACGAGGGCAGAGGTATTAAGGGAGATCGAGAGGTTCTACGGACAGCTTTACACCTCGGTTGCCAAACCTGCTGTTAGCTCGGCCGAAGACCCGAGACCCGAGTTGATCCGACACTTTAGCGATGATATCCCGGACATCAGCCTGTGTGAGATTGAGATGGCCCTGAAGCAACTTAAAAACAAGGCGCCGGGCGAGGACGGAATAACTTCAGAGCTTCTGAAAGCGGGCGGAACGCCGATACTGAAAGTCCTTCAGAGGCTCTTCAATTCCGTTCTCCTCGAGGGCTCAACGCCAGCGGCATGGAGCAGGAGCGTGGTGGTACTGTTCTTCAAAAAAGGTGATAACACTTTGCTGAAGAATTACAGGCCCATCTCGCTCCTGAGCCATGTCTATAAGTTGTTTTCGAGGGTCATCACAAATCGTCTCGAACGCAGGTTTGATGACTTCCAGCCTCCCGAACAAGCCGGTTTCCGAAAAGGCTTTAGTACCATAGACCACATTCATACGCTTCGGCAAGTTATACAAAAACCGAGGAATATAACTTGCCGCTTTGTTTAGCGTTTGTGGACTATGAGAAAGCCTTTTATTTGATCGAGACTTGGGCTGTGCTACAGTCTCTCCAGCGGTGCAATATCGACTATCGGTACATCGAAGTGTTGAAGTGTATATACAACAACGCCACCATGTCGGTCCGAGTACAAGATCAGAGTACGAAGGCTATTCCACTACAGAGAGGCGTGAGACAGGGAGATGTCATATCTCCGAAACTGTTCACTGCCGCGCTGGAAAATGCCTTCAAGCTCTTGCAGTGGAAAGGATTCGGCATCAACATCAACGGCGAGTATATCACTCACCTTCGGTTTGCCGACGATATTGTAGTCTTGGCAGAATCGCTGGAAGACCTTAGCACTATGCTCGAAGACCGCAATCGAGTCTCCCAACAGGTGGGTCTTAAAATGAACATGGACAAAACGAAGATCATGTCGAATGTCCATGTTGTGCCCACCCCCATCGGTGTTGGGGGCTCGACTCTTGAAGTTGTTGACGAATATGTCTATTTAGGACAAGTGGTCCGGTTAGGCAGGTCCAACTTCGAGAGAGAGGTCAATCGTCGAATCCAACTCGGTTGGGCAGCGTTCGGGCAACTACGCGACGTCTTCTCGTCCAAAATACCTCAGTGCCTTAAATCGAAAGTCTTCGATAGTTGTGTGTTGCCAGTGATGACTTACGGCACCGAGACGTGGCCTCTCACTATGGGCCTTATTAGGAAGCTCAAAGTCACTCAACGAGCTATGGAGAGGGCTATGCTCGGGGTTTCCCTACGAGATCGAATCAGAAATGAGGAGATCCGTAGGAGAACTAAAATAACCGACATAGCCCACCGGATTAGCAAGTTGAAGTGGCAATGGGCAGGACACATAGCGCGGAGATCTGATGACCGATGGGGTCGGAAAGTGCTCGAATGGAGGCCGCGTAGCGGAAAACGCAGCGTAGGACGTCCACCCACACGATGGTCCGACGACCTGGTAAAGGTCGCGGGACGTCGCTGGATGCAGGCTGCCTCCAACAGGTCTCTATGGAAATCATTGGGGGAGGCCTATGTTCAGCAGTGGACTTCCTTTGGCTGATGGATGGATGGATGGAGCGTTATGTACACAATCGCACGACTTATAAGTAAATAATGAGCTCTGCTTATTTATTGTTGAGTGTCTACCGTTCAGTTGTAAGGTTCAATTACTTTAGCGTTATGTGTTAAGGGTTAGCATATGTAACGTTAGTTTTTTTTTTCTCGGTATCTTTCTTAATATTCGCTAGCGCCATGCAAATCCGTCTTAATTAAGATGCCTTCACCATATACTATAATGTATATTGGCAGGTGCGCCGTTTTCTTGTCCACCCTGTATAGCCTATGTTACTCCAGGATAATGTACCATACAAATGGTGAAAGAATTTTAAAAATCAGTCCAGTAAGTTTTGAGTTTATTCATTATAAACAAAAATACATATGTTTCCTGTTTAAATAATAATATTAGTATAGATATCTTATATCTTCTAACTTTGTTTTCATACCATCTCTGTGTTTCTTCTGCCAACTACGTTTGAAATCTTCCTGTTTAAAGACTGTTTTTATGACGTAATCATCATCTAGACCCCCCTACCCCCCATGTCATCCAAAATAAGCAAAGCAAAGAGCCCCCCGCCCCCCTATAGGGCTTACGTAATACTTGAACGGCCCCTTAACAGACTAAGCTTATAATTATGAATCAATCAAGTTTATATATTATCTAGAATTTACATAACATTCTGAACATTTAAGTATTTATTTATTAATATTCATATACAGAAAAGTATACCAGGTATAATGCCAGTGGTATTATCTCCCAGTCTACCTTTATTACAATGGAGATAATAATAGTTTACATATCATGAAGTTCACTGTTGGTAGGTCTCTCATAATGTGAGAAGCCACCTGGGTATGTAGCGCCTCAATATTTATTCTCCCACCAAACTGTAGCGTAAACTCACAGTTGTGTTCTGGTTTGAAGGATATTGTAGCCAGAATAATTACTAGACATAGTAATATTTGACATCTTATGTTTTAGGTAAGCGCAGTGGAATGACAAGCAATGGTACTAGCCATAAGCGGTCATATTGCTTACTATCAGGCAAATGGCTTGCGTGCCTTACTATTTATAGCAATTAAAAAAAAACATACATTTTCCTGGCATGACAACTGATCAACTGATCATGTTTTTGGACATTAATGTAAAACTGTCACATCAATAATTTTTTCTCTTAGTTTATACCCATTATTATGATTTACTCAACACATTCTGCGGCAACACAATGATGTTGATTTGAGTTGTTAAAAAGTGGTTGGAGATAAAGTCGCCACTGATAAATGTTTTATTTGTAAATACATTAATTGTTCAATTTGTAGTATAAAATACAACTAGGATGAGAAAAATAAAAATACTTTCTCAAAATGTATCCCACTCTACCCAAATATTTTATCAATTGATTCATCATGCCTACACTAGCATTGGTCTATAAAAACGGTTTTAATATATCGACGCAGGAAAGCGATTTTGTCGTATCTCAAAAAATGCGTATGTGCGTTTTGTATATTATTTAATTCATAAAAAAATACCGCATTGAATTTCCTCGTGAAAATGTAAGGGTTTTATTTTAAAATGTTATTATTAAAGAAATGGTATTCCTAAGCTTTCTAGTTTAGAAGTCATTCGTTATTTAATTTTATTTTGTTTCTGGTGTAAAATTGCTTGTTTCGATATACGACAAAATCGCATTCCTGCGTCGATATTTAAAAATATTTCAAACTGGCAGTCCGGCCCAGGTGCAGATATTTTTGAGTCCAGTCCACAATAAACTCATGCCTCGTAATATGCTGTTGTATCCTATCCTGTCCCCCCTTATCCTTTTCCATGACTTAAGGCAAGCTATCTTATACCATAACATCCGCCATCTCGTACTCATCCTTTCCCATTGTTTTCAGTTTGAATGCCTGGCACATTCAATAGGCTGACAAGTTTTTTTCGGCATCTAATTTAGCCTATGGGTTTAATTCAGGATGTCAGCTACCTCCATATTAAAATTCGTCAAAATAGCTTCAAACATTACAGCGTGAAGAAGTAACAAACACACACTTTCACCTTTAAAATCTGCTAATTGTTCGCTTGGTATCCAATCTGTTTTAAAGTTACCCAATCTCAAATTAGTTAGTCATTATGTGGTCTAGTTGGTAAACTAAAAGGTCCTTGGTCAACATGCCCTAAAATCCTTTATGTCGTGATTCACATCCTACCCATATTGACATTAGATTGATAAGGCGATATATCAAAGCAAGCATGTTATTAATTAATGGATTATTACTGATTTTCAGTTACTTTGTACCAGACAGAGAGTCATGGTGGGCCCACGTGAAGTTTCACACGCCCTGGCCGTGTTCGCAATGTGTGGAGAATTTCCACTCAGAAAATGCACTACGTCAGCATCTTAGTAGTGTGCACAACCTCGTACATTGCCGCCTCTGCCACTTCCGGGTATCAGACGACGATCAGTATAATACACATCTCTTCCAAAAGCATAACGTCACAAACGTGGCCACCAAAGACGACGATGTCCTTTGGGAGATAGAATACGACGGTTGCGCGAAGTTCCAGTGCTTCCTGTGCTCCAAGACGAATAACTTGACTCGCATGTTCTTCAATCACTACATGGGTTATCATCATTTCACCTTAAAATGCTTTACAAGGATCATATCGGGCAGAGATTCGCCATTTTTAGTGTGCGGTGCGGATGTCAGCGCCGAGTTTGTTGAGAACCAATTGAAGTCACAATCGCGATGTGGTTATCTTACTATTGAGCATACTGAGCAAGCAGAAAGCAAAGATACCGAACAACCTATTAAAACAGAAGAGCCTGTAGTAGTCACCGAAGTGAAGGAAGAAGTTATCTCTGAACCCCTCAGTGAGATAAAATGTGATGTCGAACTTATTAAAGGTGAGGGTGATGATGAAGACGATATATCGAAAACCTACAAAGGTGATGAAGATTTCGACGTGACGCTAATGGAAATGGTTATGATACAGAAATGCTATTTTGAATATGTGAATGTGCTACTGAATGAGATAAACATGAATGTTGTGCCAAAAGTTTCCAATATTGGGTATGAGAAGACTGTGCCCGAAGCTCCTGTGGACTGTGTTCTGTGTAAAATGAGTTTCGAAACGCCTCAAGAATATTCTTCGCATATGACGAAAATGCATTGCGTGAAATGCTCGCCTATGTATTCATGTAGAGTCTGTTCTTCCACTTTCGACACTAAGAACGAGCTTGACAATCACACGGCTCAAGAATTAGGCGATTTCGAAGACCTTTGGCTCTGCCAGTTCTGTGATAAAGAGTTTGATGATCGGGAAGGCGCGAGAATTCATTTGACAGAACATTGGGAGTTGATGCAGATAGACAATTGTTTCAGCCCTCATTTAGGGTTCAAATGTAGATACTGCCCAACTTTATTTTGGAATGAGACTGACAGAGAAGCGCATCAGGTTAAAGTGCATTTTAATAAATATAAGGAAGAGTTTTATAAATGCGAAGGATGTAATGAAACTTACAGTGATAAGGTAACTATTTTCAATCTTTCGTATTCTAAGAACTATGTTGGCACCACTTTTTAGACAGATTATTGTTTTTTTTACGCTGGCACCGTATAATGGCCGCATTGCAACTGATGGTAAGCGTAAATGCCATCCGGGCAGAGTATCAAATGGTATCACATGGCGGTCACATGGCATTTGATTTTGGTTCGCGCCAAAATCGTTTGGACCATCAAGCTATGATTTCGCAAACTAGCACGCGTGGTTCTGATTTGCAAAGACAAATGACCATTGTTTCGACGTGTCATATTAACAATTCAAGAACTTGAATTTCATAGAAATAATGACATTTCTAAAACAGCGGCCTGTTTAAATGGGCCTTACATCACAGTTAAAGTAACCACATTCAAAAATAAATTGAATAGGGTATTTGACTGTTTTTTGGAAAGTATCTCAAATTGTTCATTTTACCATAATACACTTGCAATTTGATTATTTCTTTGTGAACTGCTATATTTTCAATAAAAATCACTGATTAAAGTTTGAATGATAAATAAGACCGCCAAAACGCGATGGACGCCATTGATGCGGGTTCACGTGATAGTATTACGTCACTTGCTTGCAAAGCAACATTTTGATTCAATATCGAGAATAACATTGATCAGTTACGCTAAAAATGCCTTATAAAATGGGTTGTTGCGGCATCTCTTCCATTAATTTTATAGGTTTAAGTTAATTCTTTACGATATTACACTCTAGTATATTATTAATATCAATTAAATATATAAGCATAACCTATATTATAATAATTCCTGCAGGCGCTTCGTTATAAGTGTCATTTTTGAAAATTCATTACACTTTGAATCGTTGTCGTTGCTGTTTCATTTGTAAATACTACAGAGCCGCTCCCTCAAAAGATGCGAAAATTATTCCCATCCTTTAATACAGGTATGTAGTCTCAAAAACATCTACTAAAACACCGGATAAAATGTTCGTAAGCATTACAAAGAACACCAAGATTCGGGTAAAGTGGTTAAAACTCGCTCTTATAATAATGGAATGATTATATGATATAATAGTGGAATATGTCAAACAGTTGTTCTGAATGGCTACCAATCTGCCACTATAAACATAACTTCAGGAATTCCATAGGGGTCGTTGCTAGGGCCGTTGCTCTTTATAATTTTTGTTAATGACATAGGTTCATGCTTTACGCGTTCTAAAATAATTATTTATGCTGATTACATGAAAATCTTATGCCCTATCTCACAATTTTCTGACTGTCTTGCCCTCCAACAAGATTTAAACGCCCTGCAAAATTATTGCCATCTTAATAAATTAGACTTGAATGTATCCAAGTGTTTTGTTGTCTCATATACTCGAAAGCCTAATTCTATTGTCTTCAGTTACACACTGCAAGGAGGTCCACTTATCAGAAGTAACATAATGAAGGATCTTGGTGTCATCTTTGATTCCAAATTACTTTTTGATGCTCATGTCGAAAATATTATAAAGAAAGCTAATAGGGCCCTTGGCTTCATATTGCGATTGTCAGCAGAGTTTGAACATATAAAAACTATAAAGATAGTTTACTGTGCTTTTGTTCGCAGCCACTTACAGCCGCTGCCAACAAACAAGCCCAATCCAAAATTTTGCCGTTTTAGATTGACAGTTCACTGTTTGGTCTGATACTATATTGCCAATAATCAATCTCAGTAGTGAAAAAACTATGGCAACATGGTAAATGACAAATCGAAAAGTAGAAAACATCCAGATTGACTTCAATCTAATTTTTCCGATTGATTATTGGCATCGGCCGTTAGAGTATAAGCAAAAGTTATTCAACTGACTATGTAACACGATGTAAAAAATTCACATTTTACCGTTAGAGGAACGCAGACGCATAGCAGACCTTATTTATCTCTTTAAAATTGCAAATGGTACAATTGATTGTCCAGAATTACTGGGAAAGCTGGGCTTCGTAACGCGACATATATCGTTGCGAAAACCAAGTCTACTGCGCATACCCCCAGCACGTACAAGTTATAGGCAGAACTCCTTCACAATCCGTGCGTGTAAATCGTTTAATCAACTTGCCGATAAGCTGAACTTAGATTTATTTTTACGAGTGTGTCTCAACTCAAATATCTTCTTTCTAATACGTTTTTCAAGGTTTAATTACTATTACGATGCTTGTTTTATGTGTCTTTTTCCTACGTAAAGTGCTATATTTTAATTCTATTGTTCTTTGTATTTTACTCTGTATCTCATTAAGTTAAGACCTAGCCGACTGTTACGCTATTTAAGTACTAACATATTTGTGAAAACTTGTAAATGGCTTTATAAGTATACCTGTATTATCTTGATTTACTATAAGTTTGCTGTAAGTTTTCCGAATAAATAAAAATAAAAAAATAAAATAAAATACAATAATTTCTTGTATTTTTCATACATTGTTAGCTTAGTATTTTTTTTGTATTGAAAGGCGAGAAGAACGTGCCGTTCGCCTGATGGTAAGCGATACGACCGCTCCTGAACAGTAGCAAAACCAAACAATACCTTGAAATACAAAGCAACGCTTGGCATTCCACTGCGCTCGCCATCCTGAGACATAAGATGTTAAATCTCAATATGTCCATTAGTTACTCTGGCTACAATGTCCTTCAATCCGAAACACAACAGTGCATTTAAACTGCTGTTTGACGGGAATAGACATTGCGGTGGTACCCACCCAGGCAGCCTCTCACAGATGTGAGACCTACCACTCGAAAATGCTTTAGTTTATAATATAACTAATAGTGATATTTACATAGGTATGTTTATAAGGTTTGATATTAATAATTTAATTGAGCAGCGTAAAAGTAAGGTTTGTTAAAAAAAATAGTCCGACCACTATCGCGTCTATTTTTGCGAAGTTTCCACTGTCAGCTTTTATATTTTAGTTTCCATCGTACAATTATTAGAGATAAAGTTCGCATTGTGCCCTTAGCGGCGCAATTGGATCAATATTTCAGAAATTACTGCGAAAACAAAGGAAAACACTCATGAAATGTTCTAAAAATCGACTGACAACAAGAAAGTGACGTCACTCTAAATGCAACCAATGGCGTGCGTTTTTAGTCACGTGGTCAAGCTCGAAAATTTAATTAATTTTAAAATGATTTCTTAAGGCAATCCAACATTGTTTTAAATATTTTATTAGTTAATATGGTTTAAAAAAATATTTACAGTTAGACTAGTAACAATATGTTTCATATTTTCATCATAGTCAAATACCCTATTGATAGAAGAACGTATTTGTTCGCCTTATTTCTAGATGACTAAAATTGCCTATCATGTATTTTGTCGTTTCAGATTTGGTACATTTATCACTACTTCGCCCAGCATCAGAAGGCGGACCAGCAGTTCCCCATGCACATATTTAAGTGTACACTATGTTGTTCGGTGCAATGGGACATACATCAGATTCGGGATCATTTTGACCATATTCATCCCGAGGCGAGGAAGGTTTTCTGCTCGTTGGAGCCTTGCAAGTATAAGCCACTTAGCCAGCGGAAGTCTTTTAAGATACATTTGAAGGTAGATTATTAAATAATATTATTCAGATATTTGTGATATTGTACGATTTTTTATGTTTTCGACATGCAGCGTCAAGATCGTTTCGGCTTATGCGCTTGTTTTATAGATATTTTTTATTGGTGCGAATAATTACACAAAATTTAACACTCCTCAAACTAAAAGTGAATGCCCATTTATGGTATCGGAAAAAAAATCTCCTTTACTATTTGAAATTATTGCCTGTTATGGCATAGAAGATATTATTTGGATCTCCAGAACGTTATATTTTCTATGGTATCTGAATCCGTTACCTTGTAATACGCCAGCCTATTGGAGCAAAACCTAAGCTTTCTCAGCCTACTCGACTGTATATGAGTTTCGTGCATAGCAGTGGGTGAATACGCGATCTTACAGTATCTAGTTGAAATCTATATTTTTCGTTTTAAGTCTTTCCAATTCACACCAAAATATTTCAAGAAATATCGAGTTTCTTTTAAATTCTTTGCAGACTATCCACAAGCCATCAGGTCGTCCTATAGGCGCAGTCAGTTGTCCTATTTGCAGCCGAGAATTTAGAAGTTCGAGAGCTCTGAGCGCCCATATGGCTCAAGTGCACGGACCGGGGAAGTTCAAATGCAAGATATGCAGGGAAGCGTTGAATACGGCAGATGAAAGGTAAGTTCAGTATAAGAATGATTGATATGCGAAAGTCTAATGAGAAATTTAATATTTTATGACTGATCTGAAAATAAATAATTTATGTCCTTATTGTATTGCAAAAAACATATTATGGGTATAAAACGATAGTAGTAATAATTATAAAAAAATAACGGAAAATAATTTTGGTGATCATTGACATTGTCGGAATTGGTTGACTATGTGACGTCATACGTCAGTGTCATTATTTGCCGTTATTTTGAATTCCTATAATATGTTTATAAATCATAAATATGTTTCTAAAATATTATAAATCTCTCTCCAACCTTTATTTAAAATTTTCTATTTGCCAAGTAATACCAAAACACTTTTTTAATTTTTTTACGTTACCAATCTGCCCTCAGGAAACTCCATTACCTGATCCGCCATCCAGGCCAGCACCCGTTCGAGTGCAACGAGTGCGGAAAGTCGTTCCAGTACAAGTCATCACTGTACATGCATAAGCAAGAGCACTTGCCCAACAAACAGAGCTACACCTGCAACTTCTGCAAGAAGGTCTTTGCGGTGAGTATGTTGTAGAATTAAATAAAATAATAAATAAATACACCCAACAGTCACATACATAGTCCTGACCCCACACTAAGAGCGAGTCTTGTGTAGTGCGTATCAGAAACTACGAGAGACTTTTCAAACCAAACACCTGTGGTTCACATAAATATTTGTTTTGGTGTATGGATCGAGTCCATAAATCGAAATATAGGGATGTAATTTTTTTTCCTTTTTTTTTTATTCCTCATATATGTATTTTTATAGATTAGTACACCTGCGAACCTTCAGTATTGCATTTGTTTTAACTATCAAAGGACCTGCTTCCACTTTATACGACCTTCAGTTCAGTTGGTCGAATTCACTGAATATAGTTTTCTTCATTGTTTCTAAGTTCTAACTGATCGCTAATATCCTATCCTTTTGGAGGCCTATGTTTAGCAATGAATTTCCTATGGGTAAAAATGATAAAGAAATTGAGCGAGCGGGCATCGCGAGCGAGACGAAAGATAGTAAATCTGTGTAGGAGTAAAAGGGATAGAGACATAAATTCCAGTACATTTAGTTGTCAACATCATCATCATAGCCAGTATCATTTATGATACCGCGGTTTTCATCTCCATTTACACGTGTCTGTTCCACTATAAACCGTAACATATACATGTATTTATTTGTATATACAGAAGAAGGACTCGTTCCGCGAGCACCTGTTGATCCACGAGGGTCCGCGGCACGCGTGCTCGTACTGCCCCATGCGGTTCGTGCAGCGATCCAACATGCTGCGACACGAGCGCCGCCACACCGGCGAGAGACCCTACGCGTGCCCGCACTGCGAACGAACCTTCGCCGACAAGGGCGCGTGCACCTCGCACATCAGGTACGTACATGCACACATGCACTACAACATGCTGCGACACGAGCGCCGCCACACCGGCGAGAGACCCTACGCGTGCCCGCACTGCGAACGAACCTTCGCCGACAAGGGCGCGTGCACCTCGCACATCAGGTACGTACATGCACACATGCACTACAACATGCTGCGACACGAGCGCCGCCACACCGGCGAGAGACCCTACGCGTGCCCGCACTGCGAACGAACCTTCGCCGACAAGGGCGCGTGCACCTCGCACATCAGGTACGTACATGCACACATGCACTACAACATGCTGCGACACGAGCGCCGCCACACCGGCGAGAGACCCTACGCGTGCCCGCACTGCGAACGAACCTTCGCCGACAAGGGCGCGTGCACCTCGCACATCAGGTACGTACATGCACACATGCACTACAACATGCTGCGACACGAGCGCCGCCACACCGGCGAGAGACCCTACGCGTGCCCGCACTGCGAACGAACCTTCGCCGACAAGGGCGCGTGCACCTCGCACATCAGGTACAGTCAACGACAAAAGTCGTTGAGCATATTCAAAACGCCAAAAGTCTTGTACACATGAAGCAACAAAAGTGGTTGACCAGGTTCGGCCACAAAAATTCGTGAACACCTTAAGGTTACAAAAGTTTCTGAGCAACAAAAGCAACAAAATTCCTAAACACGCCAATATTACATAATTCAATGAACACTTGTAAAAAGCAAGTTTGCCGTAGATGTGTTCATCTACTTTTGTTGCTTTGTAATACAATTTATATTTTTGCTTTTCTCTGCATTGACTTATTTTGTGTTTTTGTGAAATAATATATATTTACGCGAAGTTTAAATGTTGTTCTTGTTCGTCTGTTATAATACGTGCCTAATGTTATTCATACCGTGCTGTTGATGTTGTAAATATTATAATAAAAACTTACATAAAATAAAAAAATATAAATTACTCACTGTACTACTTGTACTTGTGTGTACGATTTAGGAAATAATTTAAAAGAGTAAATACAAAGATAATAATAACATTTATTGATCGAAAAAATGAATTCAAAATACATATATCTAAAAAGGGTAGAAATATTTAAAATCTTGTGTGGCCTCCATTTGCTTCGATGACGGCCTGTAGTCGGCATTGCATAGAATTTACCATATTTGCACACACATCTCCTCCTCTGAATGTATCCCATATGCGTTCCACGTGCCTTATAATGCCTTCCTTCGTACGTGGCGTGTCGGGCTCCCAGGCTTGGACAATGAGACCCCATAGATTTTCTATAGGGTTCAAGTCTGGACTCTTCGGCGGGAACGGTATCTCTATAACAGCATTTTCATTATTGCAGAACCATGCTTGACATCTTCTAGCTTTGTGCACGGGGCTGTTGTCGTGGATGAGGTGTATTGGCTCCGTACGTGCATTCTGGCCGTAGGAAGTAGCAGGTTCTCCAACAGATCTATATAGCCTTCGCTATTCAAGCGGCCGGTCATTTCTGTCAGCTCACCGGGGCCCGATGCACTCATCCAGCCCCAAAAACCAACGCTAATACGGCCGCTCGATCGATTAGCTCTGATATTTCTGGGGTTATATCTCTCACCAGCTAATCGCCAAAGAGTGCATCTTCCATCTTCCGATGATTGGAACGTTTTTTCGTCCGCGAAAACGACTTGGAGAAATCGAAATTCAGAAATCTTTCGGCAAATTGCAGGCGTTCCAGTTTGTGTTGTGGTGTTAAAATAAGTTTTCTCGCTGGAACTCGATTATGAAAGCCGTGTTCTTTCAGCCGCCGACGAATTGTTTGTGTCGATAGATCCATGTCTGCTGCGACCGTCGATACACGAGTGAAGCCGCTGCTTTGGAAACGCCGAACAATATCAACATCTTGATCTCTTCTAGTTTTCCTCGGTCTACCAGTACGTTTAGATGTTTCAATCAAACCTTCAGAATCCACCGTCTTGTCCACAGGTATACGGTATTTCTCTGAAAAAATATATCATTAAAATATGATTGACTGCAGTCTATAGTCATTAATAAACTGCAACTTAATGCCTGGATTACAAAAAAGTAACCAGTGGTAGGTATATTGGACAAAAATAAATAAAATTGAAAATAAGCATACACCCAACAGTCACATACATACCTACACTACACTACAGACTTTTCGGTCTCACAAACACCCAGACTAGGAACTAATACCTGTGGTTCACAAAAATATTTGATTCGGTGCAGGGATCAAACCTGCGGCCTCGGTTTCACAGCCGGCATCTAACAAACTGAGCTACGTCGGCTATCAAATACACGCAAGTCTCATTATGATCTCACAACACTCAAACCGAAATTTATATAGGTAGGTATAGTTATTGGGGGTAACAAAAATCCGCGTCTCCGTACGGGGTTTAAAACTTTAGGTTTACGACTGACTCTAGCGTTTGGAAACCACAAGACACAAGGAACACAACAACACATAATAGAAATACAAATTAAATTAAAAATAATAAATGTATACTTACAGCAACACCTAGGCGTCGTGCAATATCGGTAACAGACATACCGTCGTCGCGAAGACTCACTATTTCATGCCTACAATGTTCACTTAAACGAGTATGTGACATTTTCGGCTCTAGTAAAGACGAGTAAATATGGTGTTTCAGTATGTAGACGACTTGCAGTTTGATTTTTATGATTGCAACCTACTATTTATATATCTTCCCTTCGTTAGAAAAACTAATACTTCAGTCAAATTACGTTCTTTTTTAAGATCAAAAATACATATTAACAGCAATTTATTTTGATCACAATATAATTATAATATAAATTACCATAAGCATTAATGTTTATTGATTATAATCAAAATTATTAATGATTATTCTTTTCTTTAAATTCAGATCAGCTACTGACATACCGTCCCTTCCGTTTTAAAAAACAGATAATTCAGTGAATGAAATCCTTTATTAAAATCATACTATCTGTAACATGTATTAATAGTAAAATTACTGGAATAATAATTACTTTTACTGTTGATCGATATTATAATTAAAATAAATTGCTGTTAATATGTATTTTTGATCTTAAAAAAGAACGTAATTTGACTGAAGTATTAGTTTTTCTAACGAAGGGAAGATATATAAATAGTAGGTTGCAATCATAAAAATCAAAACTGCAAGTCGTCTACATACTGAAACACCATATTTACTCGTCTTTACTAGAGCCGAAAATGTCACATACTCGTTTAAGTGAACATTGTAGGCATGAAATAGTGAGTCTTCGCGACGACGGTATGTCTGTTACCGATATTGCACGACGCCTAGGTGTTGCTGTAAGTATACATTTATTATTTTAATTTAATTTGTATTTCTATTATGTGTTGTTGTGTTCCTTGTGTCTTGTGGTTTCCAAAAGCTAGAGTCAGTCGTAAACCTAAAGTTTTAAACCCCGTACGGAGACGCGGATTTTTGTTACCCCCAATAACTATACCTACCTATATAAATTTTCGGTTTGAGTGTTGTGAGATCATAATGAGACTTGCGTGTATTTGATAGCCGACGTAGCTCAGTTTGTTAGATGCCGGCTGTGAAACCGAGGCCGCAGGTTTGATCCCTGCACCGAATCAAATATTTTTGTGAACCACAGGTATTAGTTCCTAGTCTGGGTGTTTGTGAGACCGAAAAGTCTGTAGTGTAGTGTAGGTATGTATGTGACTGTTGGGTGTATTGCTTATTTTCAATTTTATTTATTTTTGTCCAATATACCTACCACTGGTTACTTTTTTGTAATCCAGGCATTAAGTTGCAGTTTATTAATGACTATAGACTGCAGTCAATCATATTTTAATGATATATTTTTTCAGAGAAATACCGTATACCTGTGGACAAGACGGTGGGATTCTGAAGGTTTGATTGAAACATCTAAACGTACTGGTAGACCGAGGAAAACTAGAAGAGATCAAGATGTTGATATTGTTCGGCGTTTCCAAAGCAGCGGCTTCACTCGTGTATCGACGGTCGCAGCAGACATGGATCTATCGACACAAACAATTCGTCGGCGGCTGAAAGAACACGGCTTTCATAATCGAGTTCCAGCAAGAAAACTTATTTTAACACCACAGCACACACTGGAACGCCTGCAATTTGCCGAAAGATTTCTGAATTTCGATTTCTCCAAGTCGTTTTCGCGGACGAAAAAACGTTCCAATCATCGGAAGATGGAAGATGCACTCTTTGGCGATTAGCTGGTGAGAGATATAACCCCAGAAATATCAGAGCTAATCGATCGAGCGGCCGTATTAGCGTTGGTTTTTGGGGCTGGATGAGTGCATCGGGCCCCGGTGAGCTGACAGAAATGACCGGCCGCTTGAATAGCGAAGGCTATATAGATCTGTTGGAGAACCTGCTACTTCCTACGGCCAGAATGCACGTACGGAGCCAATACACCTCATCCACGACAACAGCCCCGTGCACAAAGCTAGAAGATGTCAAGCATGGTTCTGCAATAATGAAAATGCTGTTATAGAGATGCCGTTCCCGCCGAAGAGTCCAGACTTGAACCCTATAGAAAATCTATGGGGTCTCATTGTCCAAGCCTGGGAGCCCGACACGCCACGTACGAAGGAAGGCATTATAAGGCACGTGGAACGCATATGGGATACATTCAGAGGAGGAGATGTGTGTGCAAATATGGTAAATTCTATGCAATGCCGACTACAGGCCGTCATCGAAGCAAATGGAGGCCACACAAGATTTTAAATATTTCTACCCTTTTTAGATATATGTATTTTGAATTCATTTTTTCGATCAATAAATGTTATTATTATCTTTGTATTTACTCTTTTAAATTATTTCCGAAATCGTACACACAAGTACAAGTAGTACAGTGAGTAATTTATATTTTTTTATTTTATGTAAGTTTTTATTATAATATTTGCAACATCAACAGCACGGTATGAATAACATTAGGCACGTATTATAACAGACGAACAAGAACAACATTTAAACTTCGCGTAAATATATATTATTTCACAAAAACACAAAATAAGTCAATGCAGAGAAAAGCAAAAAATATAAATTGTAATACAAAGCAACAAAAGTAGATGAACACATCTACGGCAAACTTGCTTTTTACAAGTGTTCATTGAATTATGTAATATTGGCGTGTTTAGGAATTTTGTTGCTTTTGTTGCTCAGAAACTTTTGTAACCTTAAGGTGTTCACGAATTTTTGTGGCCGAACCTGGTCAACCACTTTTGTTGCTTCATGTGTGCAAGACTTTTGGAGTTTTGAATATGCTCAACGACTTTTGTCGTTGACTGTACGTACATGCACACATGCACTACAACATGCTGCGACACGAGCGCCGCCACACCGGCGAGAGACCCTACGCGTGCCCGCACTGCGAACGAACCTTCGCCGACAAGGGCGCGTGCACCTCGCACATCAGGTACGTACATGCACACATGCACTACAACATGCTGCGACACGAGCGCCGCCACACCGGCGAGAGACCCTACGCGTGCCCGCACTGCGAACGAACCTTCGCCGACAAGGGCGCGTGCACCTCGCACATCAGGTACGTACATGCACACATGCACCCGCGACACTCACTGCAACATGCTGCGCCACGGTACACTAAAGAAATCCTCGGGGGTAGCTTGTGTTGAGCTGATGAATCAGAGTCACAAATATATTACGCCACACTTACATACACCGTACTAAAAGTCTCAAGTTCATTATGGTATTTTCATTTATAGAATATGCATAATATCTTAGGTAAGAAACTTAATTATATAACATCCCTTATTAATTTCGACCATAAAAGGAATCAGGCGCAAATCTAGAATCAGACACTTGAGGCAAAAACAAAACAAAAAAAATCGATATAACAACTAGTCTCTTATGTCAAAGGTCGCGTGGGTAGGTAACACTGCCGCCAAACAGCAGTGTAAATACACTGTTGTGTTCCGGTCTGAAGGACATTGTAGCCAGGGTAACTACTGGTACTACCTATTGACACTTAACCTCCCATATCTCAAGATGGCGAGCGCAGTGGATTTTTTTTTTATAATGGCCTGGCATAGTGGCGGCATTGCACCTGATGGTAAGAGTATCCATTGGCATCGGACGGCAGTCCCATGCCAATGGAAACAATTATGCCGGCCTGCTAAGGTGCCTCTTCACACCACGGCGGAAGGACCCAGGATTGTAGGAAGGAGGGAACACGTGAGACGGCAAACAATTCCACAGCCTGACGGTGCGGCACAAAAACGAATTCGAGAACCGTTTCGAGAACCGAAAATAAATATGAGCGGCCGGATCCACATACCATTAGTCGGATGACATGCTCGTTTCGCCATTCATTAATTCATTCGTTTTATTTCATAAATTATTCTCAGGACTCACTCGAAGACTCAATCCTACGGCTGCATGTACTGCGGTCAGACGTTTGTGCAGAAATCGAAACTCACGTATCACATCAGAAAACACACTGGCGAAAGTAAGTAATAAAATATAAAGTCTTCCTGTTTAATTTTGAAAATCACCAATCCACTAAGATCCAAGCGTTGTAGATGCTCATATGACCAATCCGCATTAGGCCAGCATGGTGGACTATATGGCCTAACCGCTCTCAATTGTACTATCGATTGTAGGGAGGCTCGTGCCCTGCAGTGGGACGTATATGGGCTGATACAATACAGATGTTCAAAGGCAGCCATAATCTCTCACCATCAGGTCATACATTTTACCGGTCTAAGGAATAAAAAACATATTTTTTTTTCAGATCTGGAGACATGTTCAGTTTGCTCCAAGATATTCACCAGTGCTTGCTCGTTGCGTGAACACATGAAAATACACACTATGAATAAGCAGTCTGTCAAGTGTCCATTATGCGGTATGTAACTTGGTTATGTATTATTTGTAGAAATATTAAGGATGCTACAAGATTCATGAAAATGTAGGAATGTTATAATTTCTTGTTGTATATTTTAAATTATGTACTTAATAATTCTCATATTTGTCGTAATTTTATTAGTATAAAATACTTGTAAAGCGATTTGCATCGATTCGGGTACAGCTTATCAGAGCCAAAGAGAGACTATCGGGCCGTACTAATCAATCCTAATAATCGTTCCTTAACAAGTTATGAAAATATGAAATTATTTTATTTTATATTTATTTGGGAAACATACAGAACAATAAAACACATGAGAAATACACAGTTTGTAGTAAATGATCCAGCGAAGTTTCCACAATTAATTTCTACATAAACAAAGCAACTTATGCATACAAAGTTATACATATTCTGGGCCTTCGAGTCGGATCAGTGTCGATCGAACTTATGATGGTATTCTAAATGTGTTATACATACGAGTATAAAGTTATACATATTCTGATCCTTCGAGCCGGATCAGTGTCGATCGAACTTACGATGATGTTCTAAATGTGTTATACATATAAGTATAAAGTTATACATATTCTGGTCCTTCGAGCCGGATCAGTGTCGATCGAACTTATGATGTTGTTCTAAATGTGTTATACATACGAGTATAAAGCTATACATATTATGGTCCTTCGGGCCGGATCAGTGTCGATCGAACTTATGATGTTGTTCTAAATGTTTTATACATACGAGTATAAAGCTATACATATTATGGTCCTTCGGGCCGGATCAGTGTCATAGTAAATGTGGGTGTTGTGTGTGTCGCGTACAGATCGCAAGTACCAAGACGAGCGGTACATGTTACGTCACCTGCGCACGTCGCACACGCAGGGCCACTTCACGTGCCCGCTGTGCCGCAAGTCGCTCACCAGCGCCGTGGGACTGCGACACCACGTCATCACGCACAGCCCGCTGAAGACTTACAAGGTGAATACAATAAATAAATACACCCAGCAGTCACATACATAGTCCTGAACCCACATTCAGATCAATTAAGTCGTGGGTGTCGGAAACTACAAAAAATTGCAAAACGATTATATCATTATACAACATGTAACAGATTTAAATGTAAAAGCGGAAAGTAGTACGTTCAGAATCAGCTACTGAACCGATATTTACATTTTTTTTGGTAGGTATTTTTTTTTCAAAATAATTAGTTAAGACCAAGTAAATTACAGACACTCTTTCGTTTAGTACTCCGAACAAACGAAATTGAAACGTAACTTGAGGACATAAGATCATTTTTAAATGAATCACTAAACGAATACTCTAATAACTAAATCATGAACAAAAATGAACTTTATTTCGATAGTCATAAAGTTTATTTAAGCAATCTATCATTAATTAAACGCACACAACGATAGGCCTGAATAAACGTAATAAGCTACCAAAATAAATAACTATCATATTCTCTTTTCCGCACATTTAACTACAACTAGATAGAGCAGGATGCAGCTATTGTTTAATGCAATTTGATCCATCGGACAAACGACGCGACGGCGCGCGCGGCGGTACATCAAAAGGTTATAGGGATGCGCCGCGAAAAAAATTACTCCCGGGATTTGCAAGACCGGGCGATCCAAATCCCGCGCAATACATGCACTTAAATGAAACAAATTAAATTGTAACAAAATCACTATGAAAAGAAACAACAAGTAGGTATTTCTATGAAAAATAATTTCGCGGAACGTTTAAATGGTGAATAAATTCGGTTTATAATTTTGCTACAATGTATGCGGAATCCCGGTGTGTCGGATATCCCGTTATTGCAATCCCTAAATGGGCATTGGGCACCGACAATGTGAAAAAAATCTAGTCGTGCACCGCAGTTATCTGTGTTTACTTGTGTTTAAGTGTTAAGTAGATATTTCGACAACTTTCGCGCGCGATGTCTTTCGGTATTCGAATATTGAATACACTGAAATGGTGAGAACTTCCGCACTCTGTGGTGATAATGTATCATTGGCATGCAGGACATTTAACAACAGGCACGGCACCAGTGTAGTGTCCGACAGTATCTCGATGCTGAGTTCGGAGAGCGCTGGATAGGTCGCGGCGAACCTGTGCAATGGTCAGGTGACCTAGGAGGTCACCTGACTTGACGCCTCTTGACTTTTTTTGTGGGGACGTAATAAATCTCTATCGGTATACTTCAGTGAAAGTACTAATGTGGAGGAACTAAAAAGTAGAATAGTGGTAGCCTTCCTAAAAGTGAAAAGTGACACTGAAGTTTTACATAAATTACGTAAACAATTACGCAAATGTGCATGAAAGTGTATCAAGGTGGTGGACATTTCGAACATATTTTAAAAAGAAATCGCCGCATGAGTGCCATGTAACACGTAAGTTAATTTTTTTGTATTTTTTGTGTTGTGATTCCCAATCTAGTCTTCGTTGTTAGATATTGCGTTATCTTATTATCTTATTCATTAGTAATGCAAAATAAATGACGCCCGTATCCTGCCGGCCTGTAGGAACAAAGTTTAGCGGAAGTGAAATTAATAATATTTTATAGCCGATTCATGCAAAATATTGTCTTATGTTGAGTTCGTACGCATTATATCTTGTAAGTAAAATATTTAGATTTTATAGTCAAAACACA
Source organism: Hyles vespertilio (assembly GCA_009982885.2). Lineage (NCBI taxonomy): Eukaryota > Metazoa > Arthropoda > Insecta > Lepidoptera > Sphingidae > Hyles > Hyles vespertilio. The sequence goes on from CM042811.1 coordinate 17,403,769, forward strand.
AATGTTATGCTTACATATTAAATTAATAATAATTTGTTTACCAAGCCACCAAGTAATCAGTTACATACGTAATTTGTATTTCGTTTATTGTCAGCTGTTACTGTCGGCGGCGCAGCGTTCGACGTTAGGTACTCGTATGAATGGGTCTTGTGTACATGTGTGCGTGTCCGCGAGCGTGTGTAGTAGTGCACTCTTATTTGTAACTCGTAAGGTAACCATGTTAAGTGCCTACATTTGGTATAACTAATTTCATAAATAAAAGATTTTGTAATTATGGTAGTACGATTTCAAAGCATAAACTATGATTGCAATAATATTTTAAAGTTGGGGTGTCTGAGGTTGTGAATTAATCCTGTTACACGTTGTATAAATTAAATTTATTTAGATTTTTATTTATAACTATTTATAGTTACATGCTATTCAAGGAAATACATTATTTACGTTAGTAAATATTTAGGGGACGATGATTATTACTAAAACGACGCGTAGCGATTCAATGTTACCACCGGATCCAACGCAATCCTGTCTGAGAAGACCCGGCGAAACAAAAAAGTGGGCTTAAATAATAACATTTTTTTTATTTATTATTTTAAACAGAAAAACATAATTAACAATATAGCTGCTAACAAACCACAGAGGTTTATACTAGAGCTAACAAGAGTTTACAAGAGCAACAATACGACAGCAAAATGTACTTTATAATATCTATTAGCACTTCACAAATACATTGTTTGTTAATAAAGAACGTTACATGGCCATATGCATGGCCGGATCTACCCAAGGGCTCTTTGGGCTGCAGCCCAGGGCCCGTGGATACAAAATCTGCTAGAACAGTATTTCCTCTTATTATTCTAATCAAAAATTTCCATTTCAGTGTCAAATTTGCCCCAAAGGCTACTCGGCTCGTAAATCAATAGTGAAGCATCTGCGTAGACGCCACGGACTAAAAGGTAACGAGATCAACATAAGAGATTTCTACAACCGCCTCGATCCTAGAGAGTGTGAATTAGGTTTGGACGAAGAAATCATGACCAGCATTTTCGGACCTCCCAAGAAGATCATGAAACAAATACTATTCCGCAACTTTGTCAACTTGAACAAAGGTCTAGACCTAAGTCAGAAACCTGAAGAAACCCCTCCAGAGGTTGGAGAGAAACCGGCTGATCATGAAGTTTCTGAAGACAATTCTGAGGATAGTAACGATGAGAGCAATGATGAGGCGAAGAAGGAAACTCCCACGCCTGTTAATATCAAACAAGAGTGTCCTGAAAATGACGAGACGGAAGAATTAGAACCAACGGACTTTGTCAGTGTCAAAATTGAACCAATGGACGATGACAGTTCAGAGTATATTATTTAAGTGGTTAATGGATTTTAGATAGTGTAAATGTTATATTAGCTCATAGTCTCATGTTATAAATGAAGGAATTAGGCCTTTCATTCAGTCTTTGTTGGTGTATTAAAATTAGAAAATTGAGAAAGGCTTATGGTATCAGAGTTTTTGGTAGTTTGTGAAAGTTGGGTGACTGACGATTTCACATTGACTGCAGCGCACACATGTATGGTAATTTTACACCTATTTAATTCTGTATTATGGCTGAACCAGTAAATAGCTTATTATTTTTTTGGCTTTGTCATGGTGTTAAGTCATGATAGAAGATGTGAAATGACTACTGCCGAAAACCAATTTCATCATCATCGTCAGTCCACCTGTACCTGCTGGACATAGGCCTCTCCTATGGCTTGCCACTGGGCTCGATCTTCAGTTCATCGTCGCCAACCGCTACCAGCCATATTTCGAAAACCAATTTGATTATGTTACTTTCACTTTTGGCCTTTGAAAATATTGTTTGCAAGCTTTTTGTTGAGTAATAGAGAGTATTTGTTTATAAATAAAGTTTATTATTTTACTTAAATAGTCTGTTTAGGTTAAAGTTATGTATATTTGTAAGTGATAGGTGTATGATTTACAATTGCTGTATATTATATACAGCATTTAGGCTCAAAATTATTGTTTATCCAGTAATGGAAAGTATCCTATTTAATTCCAAATATTATTTTCCGGTATTTTTTTTCCGTCAGTGTTTTCTTTCTTGTTATTTTAAAGGCATGAATACTAAAACTGAATTGTAAAACAAAGCCCTAATTTTCGAGGTTTGACGAGAGATTGTCCACGTCATTCATAGCTTGTCCATGTTGGTATTGTAGCGATAATGCAGTTAGATTATGTACTCTGAAGCCGAAAACAAACTCGTATTACGTCTTACGCATAGAGTAAAGTAGTGGCCATAGATACTAGAGAAATGCGTCTTAGACCGATCTCAACAATAAATTATTTGTTATGTGCACATTATCAGTTGTACGCATAAGTCGTGACCTTGTATGTTCCACTGTCCTGATTGGCCAGTTTGCCGCATCTCTTATCTATGGCTGCTTCTTTACTCTATGTGTAAAACATACGTACGATAGTTTTTTTCGGCTTAACGTTCCGGCCTCTTTAGAGTAATGTCAACTTGATGTCGGTTTTATTAAGATATATTTTCATAGCCTTTTAGAAATAGGGTATGTTTAAAAAATGTCATTCAACATTTGACAAGCAGTTATGTCAACATTGGGGGTCGGGAAGTTTGAGTGGTTAAATACCCTCGAAAGTTTCAAAATGGCGTATGGCCTCGCAAGTTTTAATAATATGTTGATTTTAAATATAATGATAGAAATAACCAGCTACCTCAGTATTTCAGATTCAGAGCCTTGTATGATAGTTTTACAGAGATGCTTAGTTGTGGATGATGCAATTATTAAAGTTTAGGTATCATTTTTATGTAACTATAAAGTGTGGAACAGAGCCTTATTGAAAATAGATTGCCAAAAAGTCTTATTCTGAGTTAATGGTCTCTCGAAGTATAGAAGTTTACTGTTCTCGTAAAAATATTGTTAAACAGCCTCTTTTTCAATAAGATTCTGATTTTACAGCTCAGGAAAACGATTTATAACACAGATGTACATTTTGTTTGCTACGTAAGCGTAAAAAGTTATTTGTTACTAGTTATAAGTTTAAATTGTAATTTAAATATACTAATATTAGTTGAGAAGTATGTGGTTTTGTTATTTTTACCCGAGCGAAAGAACGAGTGATATTTATATCTACTTAATCCGCACCTGTGTACCTTTTAGCAGAAAATTATTGGTGATGCTGTTCCACGCTATTTTCAGCCAGAATGTTAAAATATACGACCACACGCCAATCGTTAAACTGGGCCATTGGAGATAAAATCACCGGTAAAGTGACATACATGTCGAATGACTTAACTGTGGTGATCTCTAATGAAAAAAAATCGGTAAGTGGCTTGCACCAAAGAAATCGGAGCCTCCGCTTCATGATACCTATAAGCCAGTAAGGTCAAACTTCGGGATAATTAAATGAAATAAATATGAATATCATGTCAACCTACGATGTATAATTAATTATTTATAATTTCTTGAGTGAAATGGAACGCAGTAATCAGCTGTGAAACGTCACTGTCATCGCGACGGAATGTGATAGACTTTGGACTTATGATTTTTATCGAATTATAACATAACCAAGTCATAAAAAATATTGAAATGGTTAAAAATCGTTGACCCGTGTTATTCTCTCTTACACCGTGATAATTTCATGTGGAATTCATTATGTATAACCCAGCTGTGACGGTCCGAAGGATCGATGTTTTGATTCGTATTTTAGGCAACCGTAAGGCTATTTTGACTGCGAACCCAGTACGAGCATACTCCAGCGAAGATAAAGTGACCATTGGGGATGTCAGTAAGGAAATAAAGAACCCCAAAAAGGTGGAATATGTGCCTAGAAAGTACTGTGAGTAACTTGTGTTGTTACCATGTGATTACGCTGTATTTTTGCCAAATATTGGTTGTCATGTGTTTATAGTTATTTAGATACGTGGGTGGCTATATTATTGAATCTTCTCGTAATTATTCCATTCAGTCTAGAAATTCTACTGCACTTTAAAGCATGATTAGAGTAGTGTAGACAGACTATTAGCTACTTACATTTCTATACTTCTGGCGATATACAAATGCTCAGTTTAAATGCATAAATATAATGCCAGATTTTTGCACATTTCAATGTAATGCTATTGTAGGTTTTATAAAATGCACGTGAAATCATATGCCAATTATTTTAGAGTAATTACATAAGAAAATAGTAGCATAAAAATTTTATGATTAGGAAATAACCTCCTCCTATTTTATAGTGACTATAGAAGCAGCAGAAATAAAAGCATTGTCACAAAACACTTTGAGGAATTTAAGATGGATGATGCAAAAGGATTTATTAGGCCAAGATATGTTTTTACTTGGCCGACCTGGACCTAGTAGGTATGTATATTTAATATATTAACTAATAAATAATTTAAAAGGTTTTATAAGTTTAGCATATATTTTAATAGTTACCATATTATTATACATTATGTCTGTGTTATATGCAATGATATTATGTAGATCCATTTAAAAATCTTTGGAAAATATGTATGACTAGCAGCCCGGCCGTGCATATTATTGTAGATTTCTCTACAATAATATGCACGTATTATACAAATAAACCTTCCTCTTGAATCATAAAAATGTGTTAAAAAAACTCGAAATATTCAATGTCGCTTGCGTCCATTGCGTAAGGAGCCGAGCGCGAATGAGCCGCGCGGCTACCTATTATTACCTATTATGAACTATCATAATGGTGCACCCCCTTCTCCCGCACTGCCCCTCTCTCGTCGAGTTAGTTACTCGATGCGCTGCGTGGCGGCCGTCGCCGGCATGTATTTTTGTTTTAATTTCATGATATCTTTTGAATGGAATGTCCGATTTCAATAATTCAAAAAGTAATCATCAGGTATTGAGACAGTCTTGAATATTAAATTATTTATTTGGATAAAATGTATAAATGGTATGGATAACACGGTCTGATTTTGATCGGCATTTCTATCAATTTGTTAAATGTAAAAAAGTAGTTATAGTGACGTAACTACAATAGTTAGACATATGGTCTCGCGAAGTTTTTTGTAAATATTGATATATTCTATAATATTGTCGAACATTTTTTTGTCCTATCATTAATACTCTTCACAGCGTATGCGATGAACGACATTTTATGGCTAATTTTTTTACACCTTCGGTTGGTTTTAATAGGAATTTCTAAAGATTTATTTAGTAATCTAGTACTAAATATAGCCTATGTTACTCAGTGATAATGGAGCTTTCTAATGAAAAAAGAATTATTAAAATCGGTCCAGTACTTTAATTATAATTCTTTAATTAGTGAACTAGAACAAAATAAGTTTTTATACAACAGTGGCAGAAGTAGTGATACTAACAAAATATTCTTTTAAATTTTCAGGAGAAAAGTAGCATTGCAGTACTTGGAATTGACACAAAGAGAGCTCGAATATGTGGCACTGTCTCGTGACACAACTGAGGCAGATCTGAAGCAAAGAAGAGAGATTATATCTTCTACTGCCAAGTACTTTGATCAGGTAGAGTATTAATGTGATGTTAAAAATAAGAAATCCCTAAGTAGCCACTAATTGATGTTAATCATCATTGATTAAATTATGGTGATATGAAGAAATTATAAAAATAACCATAGAGAAATAAACTCCTCAGCACTACATAGCCAGTGAATTTGATTGTTATGCTATATGATCTACCTTACTAGATGTTTTAATTTATAACATACAACAGACAATAATAGAGTTTAAAAGTATTTTGGTGCTGCTAAAATTAACACATTCCAAAAAAATATTTCTTATGTCAAGTATGTTGAGACGAGTGTGCCATTCGCCTGATGATAAGCGATACGTCGCTTCATGAATGTAGTAGCAAAACCAAACAAAACCATGAATTACAAAGCAATGCTTGGCATTCCAGTGCGCTAGCCATCCTGAGACATAAGATGTTAGTACAATGTCCTGCAAACCGAAACACAGTGCATTTACACTGTTATTTGGTGGGAGAAATAGACATTGCAGCTACCCAGGCGGCCACTCACATATGAGAGACCTACCACTAGTTTTTGTCTGAATTAAAAGTTATAGAATAAAAACATTTTATTTGCATAATTCGCATCTTTTATTTTAGAGTGCTGTACGGGCAGCTGTTGAAGGTCGTGTCTTAGTCCTGGAAGGCATTGAGAAGGCGGAGCGAAATGTGTTGCCAGTGTTGAATAACTTGCTGGAAAACAGGGAAATGCACTTGGAAGATGGACGATTTTTAGTTCCAGCTTCAAGATATGACAAGCTATTAGAGGTAAAAGAAACACCACAATTTTTAATGCTTTATTAATATTTTAAATTACATGAAGAGTTCAAAATTAGTAATTTGGAAAAGTAATACTTTTGTAAATTTAGGAAAAGTTGAATTTTATTAATCAATAATTATAAATGAAAACTCTTGCAAAAACATGATAAAAATGAGTTACCACATAAATAAAGATTTTCTTGTAAAAATGCGTACATACCATTTGAGGTAATCTCCTCTTATTTGTCAATTACAATTTAATATTGTGGGTAACATATTTAGGAACATGGTGCTGAAGAGGTAGCTAGATGGCGTCTGGTTCGCGTCGACGAAAACTTCAGGGTGATCGCTCTGGGACTGCCAGTGCCGAGGTATGCGGGGCAGCCTCTAGACCCGCCGCTGCGTTCCCGCTTCCAGGCAAGAGATGTCGCTACTATCGGATATGGGGTAAGTCCTCGACTGTCATAAGCGCCATATTGGGGCCTTGATTTAAAATAGGCCCTATTTCAATGACATTAGGCTACTTTATTGCTTGAAATCCGAAAAGCCACAGTACGGCTTCCGAGACAGCCGCAGGCTTAATTTATTCCGCTGTTTTAGTTACGCTTTCAGCCGAGAGATGTCGCTACTATCGGATATGGGGTAAGTTACAAAATAAGGTTAGATTTAGTTCGAGTATAATACTACCCAATGTTTAAGTGCGTGGTGGCCTCTTGGTAAACGGACTAGACGCGGCTGCCAACATGTTCACGGTGGTCGCGGGTTCGAATCCCAGGGCACACCTCTGACTTTTCGGAGTCATGTGTGTATTGATAGTCAATCACCACGCACTAAAACGGTGAAGGAAAACATCGTGAAGAAACCTGCATACCATAGCGATTCATAAGAATTTCTATGGTATGTAAGTTCGCCAATCCGCACTAGGCCAGCGTGGTGGACTATATGGCCTAACCACTCTCAATCGTATTCTCGATTGTAGAGTAGGCCCGTGCCCTGCAGTGGGACGTATATGGGCTGATACAATACAATGTTTTAGAACGGCTATCAGCCGAGAGATGTCACTTATGGGGTAAACTGGGGTAATTTTTTTTAACATGATAGAATTTTCATGAATGGAATTTTAGTTGGAGGGTTGATTTTCACAACAATTCTAGAGATGTCGTTGTTTGCTAGCGATTTTTTTTAAGATATAAGCTTGTGCTCTGAGTTGCAGTTGGCGTATTGATAGGTAACATTTTGATTACCTAAATAAATTAAGAGGGGAAGACGCTGATATTTGGTCAGGTTGGAAAGACAAATATTTAATAGAAACGAGCTCAGGAAATATCGGTTATTTTATTACCATGCATATCTCATATGCGAATTATAATTAATATTCGCCATTTTAAAATTGTATGACAATATCACTATCATATTATGGATATTCAAGGAAGATGATTATTTTCACTCCTAAAGATTAATGGGATAATAAAATGTATGCAAAGATTTTCAAGCCATTTCCTTTATATTTTTAAATACTAATTTGAGTTAGTTAAAGTATTTATAGAAAATCCTATCTTTCGTGAATTCAGAAATTCATTGTTTTGTACATGTTTGTGAGAGCAGACTTTCAGTCCTGCTCGTAATATCAGATAAGTTTTTCTTAGGCAACTCTGGCATGAAGATATGAACTTGTCGTTTAGCATTCTTGCTCACGTCCGGTATTAGTTTCTTGCTCAGTAGCTCTGCGTATTGTTTCTCAACGGCATTTCGCTCGTTGACCATTTTCTGCCGAGTTTCTATTACATTAGACTTCAAATCCTTCACCTTGGATTTCTCTTTTGCTTTCGTATTGTCATTTCGTGGCGTGTTTTTGACGTTACGTGACTGCCGTGCGTAGTTCTCTATCGTGGTTGTGGACGTTGGCACATAAAATTCGTGACGATCGATATTAGTTTGTTGCGCTTTTGGACTGTCAGCGGCTTTCGGCGAATTCACTTTGCCACGCATCTCAATGGCAGTTCTTGACTTTGCTAAGTTATAACCTTTTCTTTGTAACTCGGGACAGCTGTGTCTCGGCTGCGTCATGCGTTCGGCGTTTTCTGGCGCTAGTAAATCTACTTTTCCGGCCAAATCTAGCCATTGTAGCACACGATCCGATAGTTCTGTGTTCTCTTTAACTTCAGTTCGAGCAGTTTTGTTGGGTCGTAAATTTTTCATGTTTAATTCAGTTTCTTTATTTTCCCTGCCTGTGATTTCGTACAGCGGTTGCGGGCTGGCTTTCAGTATTAACTCCTCGTCTGATTCAGGTTCTATTCCAGTTAGATTTAGTTGCTCAATTTCGTCTTCATGAGGAGGAGATCGGTTGAAACCTTTGGATTTAGCACTAGTGATGACGTAGTTGAATTGTCTCACGCAGTCATCGAGGTCGGTGCGTTGGCTGAGACGCGAGTTTCGCCTTGGTTCTTTGATGCAGCTGGCAGATGAGAGAGGTCTCCTTTTAAGTTTAGTGTAGTATGGGTCGTCGTGAGAGAGTATGGCGTGTCGGAAGCCGTCGATCCAGACGGTTCTCACGTACATGGGCCTCTGCGAAGACTGCCAGAGCACGGGCATGTTACAGACCACTCTAGCTCACTTAACGGCCTCGGTCACGCGATCGTTTCCATTAGTGCGTGCTAAAGTTCTCTTTGTGTTCATAATTGATATGTATCATCAATCTCCGCCAGGGGTGAACTGCGTCTGAAAACAAATATTAAAATTACTTTTGTTTACGTTTTGATATATTGTTCAAAGCGGTTTTCTATTTTCATAGTGTGAACATTATTAAAAAACTTTTATCAATATTTCACTGAAATGACAAATTATTATTATTATGTATAATTTGTAACAAATCTATATGTTTATGTGTTAATGTAATGAAAATGTAAATGATCGATGTCTGTATATGGGAGATATATGAGAGAAACTGTATTAACAGAATATAACCCAATATAAAGATTGTTTGAATTTTTGCCCGTTTATGTTTTGTCCGTGCCTTTGTGCACGTTAATCTCAGAAAGGGCTGAACCAATTTCATTTAAATTTTATATGTAGATAGCTGTCACCCTGGATTGACACACAGGCAATTTTATATCCCGAAAAATATTCTATTTCCACTAGATAATCAAGGAATTAAAAAAAATGCTACTTTTTATACTCCAAAGAATGAAAGAGACAGAAGCTGACAGGATTACATACCTTGAGTTATAGGATAGAATGAGATGGGACAGGACGGGAAAAATCAGTATTAAATATAAACTAAACATGTACGCGATATAATATGTTGATGATATGGAATCGACTCAAATAGTATCTGCACCAAAGCGAAGCCGGGCCGGGCAGCTAGTTTGTAACTATTTTGCGGCTAGTCAATAGTTTGAGATTTACTGCTGGTAGGACTCTCATATGTGGGATGCCACCTGGGTAGGTACCACCGCAATGTCTATTTCTCCCGTGAAGCAGCAGTGTAAATACACTGTTGTATTTCGGTGCGAAGGATATTGTATCCAGAGTAACTACTGGACACATTGAGATTTAACATCTTATGTCGCACGATGGCGAGGCCGTAGAATGCCAAGCGATGCTTTGTAATTCAAAGTGTTTTTTAGTTTTTCAACTGCTAATGAGTGGTTGTATTGCTTACCATCAGGCGAACAGCATGCTAGTTTCGCCATTAATTTCCATAAAAAAAATAGCGAAAAACGCATTGCTGATTGTAACACATTTATCCCACCAATAAGTTTCTTCTGTATCAGCCCATATACGTCCCGCTGCAGGGCACGGGCCTACTCTACAATCGAGAATACGATTGAGAGTGGTTAGGCCATATAGTCCACCACGCTGGCCTAGTGCGGGTTGGCGGACTTACATACCATAGAAATTCTTATGAATCGCTATGGTATGCAGGTTTCCTCACGATGTTTTCCTTCACCGTTTTAGTGCGTGGTGATTGACTATCAATACACACATGACTCCGAAAAGTCAGAGGTGTGCCCTGGGATTCGAACCCGCGACCACCGTGAACATGTTGGCAGCCGCGTCTATCCGTTTTACCAACAGGCCACCACGCACTTTTATAAGTTTCTTACTTCTTAGAAAATGTACGAAGTAAACTTAACTACGCCAAAATAAATTAATCAAATGAAAAGACAGGATCGGTTATCATAAGTCGTAAATTTTTCATTTGAATGAAACGAAATAGGTCAACGTACTCTGTTCGAGACACTCGCCGAATAGTGAATGTTCGATATTTTATGTTTACAAAATAGACTAGAGTTATCTATATAGAAATTACATGATGTAGTTGAAGATTCTTTGACTTTACAAGTATCATAAGATTTATAAGTTAATATCTAATTATTAACCAAAATATGCGGACTTAAGTTTCCAAGATAAAAAAATCTTAATAAATATAATTAATTTGTGTATCAATAAACTTTAAAAGTAGTCTACCTCACACTATGATAGCAGTCTTGCATCGTGGGAATAAAACAAATAACGAGTGAAAATTTGATCACAACTCTTCACTGCTAAAAATACCCCAATTAATAATTACATTTACCCCATTCATTATTAATGTTGTACTGTCAGCAACATAAGTCGCTGAACGTGAAGTGTTCTTTTGATAACCTTTTTATGAATTAAAATTTGTACGTACTACTCTGTAGTCGTAAAATATAACCAAGTAAAGTCATCTATGCCAAGAAGTGCCGTACGATATTGAAAATAATTATTATTTTGGATTATAAGACAATTCCAAATCTCGTGACTGTGTAGCGACTTACGTTGCTAACTGTACATCATATAAATCTCTTAAACATTAATAATGTTCTAGTTACACGTCATATAACACCCATTTTATCAGCCCATATATGTCCCACTGTAGGGGTCCCGCACTCCTCTACTATCAAGAGCACAATTGAAATGGTTAGGACATATTGCCCAATACGCCTAGCCTAGTGAGGGTTGGTGGACTTTACATATCACACTTTTTATTCAATAAAATCAGTGTCTTATCACAAATTTGCTACCAAATGACATTTTTTTTTATTTTTTTTTTATTTTATTTTAAATTAATTTTTTAAATTTTATTTTATTTCAATTTGAATTTAATGATTTGCCGCCACAATTTGTATGTAGTATTTTTTCATTCAATTAAATATATTCATAATTTTAAGGCTTTCCTAAAAGCAGTGACTCGTACATTTTTACAATCGGTGTAATCTTTTCATAACAAGGTTTTCACGAGTTAACACTAAATAATAGAGCTGTATCACGCTCATACCATTACATTCAATTAATCATTGCGCTGAAAGCTTTAATCACAAGCAACAGGCTAATACACTGGTAAATGGGGTAGGTTTTGGGGTACTTTGAGGTTTAATAACATCGTATTTTAATGAGGTAATTAATAACGTTGTTGAATTTCTGAACAGTAGTGTGCTACGTTATGTTAGTACACACGAAACGTTGCGTTTTAGGTGTGTATGTTTATTGAAAATATTTTTTGAATTTAAATTAAGTATTTGTTAGAGTTATTTATTTTGAAAATTGAGTTTAAGACGGATAAATTCAGTCACTTACTTCCTAGTAATCCTAGTAATCCATAGGCTACGAAACTACGCTGTATCTTGTTAGTATTATAACACGGAAACCACTGGAATGTTTTCAAATCACAATCATGTTTTTCTTTATTTAGTTTACAGCTTATTTTTCTAACAAAAACAAAAATACTTGCAACATATTTCGTAGCAGCACCGCTACGAGACTACAATATTTAAATACGTTCTACTCAAATTCGCGTAGTGAACATTCAGTTAAAGTTATTTCGTAGCGTCGTAGCGTATTTCCTTGTGCCGTGTGACTGACTGTAGCCGGGCGTAGCGCGCGGTTTTGTCGTCAGCTAAAGGGCGTTGCACACGCGATGACAATTCCTTTCGGAATTACGACGGGTTTAATCCTTTTGCATACGTTCGGGAGGTAATGCGATCGCGGCGGTAGAAAATTTATTCGGTACTATATTTTTTTTTGTATTTGGTGTATGAAGGTATTTGTTTTTCATTCAGTTGTCTTATTTTGATTTGTTTTTATAGTATACTTTAAAATAAAACTGTTATTTCAATGTGTAACATTCGCGTAAATCTAAGAAACCATTATAGCATATATTTATAGTTACGGACGAAAAACTGTTAGTTGTTTTATAATGTACTAAAAGTTTTATTTTACTATATTCGACAGCCGTAGTGGCGCAGTTGGTTAGTTAGCTATGAAATGATAAGTAGCAGATTCGGTCCTCATACTGAGAAAAATATATTTGTGTGAATTAAAATATTTTTGCCGGGTCTGGGAGTTTTTGAGATCGAAAAGTCTCTTATAGTTTCTGATACCCATGACACAATGCTAAATTGGTCTTGATGTGGCTTCAAAACCATGTAAGTGAATTTTGGCTGCATTTAACATTTATTTAAAGCGTCGTTTATGAAACGTGGCTATATTTTGACGGTATTTATTTATTTTATATTTTACTGTACACTATTACAAAGTAAAAAATATATACACTGAAACAGGCTTAAATACAAATTATCGGCAGTACAAGTGGCAGTCTTATCGCTAACGGCGGCGATCTCTTCCAGACAACCTTTGCATGGAGTGAAAAGAGCAATAGGTAGAATTAAGGGTATGGTTGAACAGGAAAATAACACAGAATTTTATATAAGTTATTTGTAGTACTGCAAATGAGTGTTTATCATGCATTTGCGTTTTGTATATTTGTCACAACTGCATTAAGTGTTGTTTATTTTTAATTTTCTTCTGTAATAAAACTTCCGAACATTTCGGCACAGTGAGTTTCCATTAGAATATTGCAATTGGAAATTTTCACGATATTTTGCAGACACGCTATTTTCGTCCTGTAATGTATAATTAGCGCTGTTGGGAACTGTTTAGAAAAAAACTTATTGTTGTTTTAATTCATACAACCGATCTTTGTTAGTGATAGTTTAATGATTTGTCCAAGTCTTTTCACTTAGCATAGAGTAACGTCTATGCTGATTTTTATAATCTGATATAGTCTATTTCGAAAAATAGTAGTTTATATGTGAGGCAAAATCTCAGGAACTGCTTTTTGGGTGGGCTGTAAATTCACTTCGCTTACCATTTGTACACAATTCGGCTCAGCTTAGATTCGGAAATAGTAGAGACTTCATGTAGCTTATTACTACCATACCGTTAGAGATGTACTGTACTTCAACACGCTGACGAATGTTCGATCATCCCACGTAAAATTACGAATATGCTTAAATACTTTAGAAAAACTTCGAATCCTGTATTGTTTGTCGTACTCTTAAACTAAGTTCGAAGTGAATGATAAGTTTCATAGAGATTAGTATTGATTTGCAGAAGTGGAAAACTTATTTCTTTTAGGTTGATGTTCGACGTCCGAGCTTTCTAACTTCGTATCGGAGAGTAGAGTTACTCCTCTGCTGTTGCGTTTTATTTGATGAGCCACATTGCGGGGATTTTTGTAGCTATAGCTTGGCAAAAAAGAATCTGTTTTTAATGAGGGCGCTAGGATCGAATTGAATATTATGGCAACCAGATACATGACGGAAAATGTTTAGATACTTTTTATTTTATTGTTGTTATTAGTCTATTTGTATATTTAAATCACATAACAATCAAAAACCATATGAAAATGTATAGAAACCTATGTACAATTTTTTTCAAAGAATATGATGACATTTTTAATAGTGTTGCCATAAATGTTTTTATTTAATGCCAATTGTCATCGCATCGTACCTTTTTTTGCCAAGATGTACTGCTAATATAATTTCAATAATATAATTAAATCAAATGCGTTACATAAATCTTTACATAAAATTAGCAAACTATATCCCACGTAAATGTAGTAAAACAGAACTGAACCAATGCAAATGTCGGCAAACCATTAACATTTCTAAATGCACAGTACATTGTAAATTTCGTAATAATTTGCATGAAGCCAGTGGAAACTGTTTGGTCTCACGGAATATTAGCTTTATGTCGGCAAATCAGTAGTTTGTGGCTATTTGGAAGTGGAGAAGTTTTAATAGTCCCCGCCGATACCATCTTTGTTAAGTTTGAAACGAACTGAATTAGTTTTTTGATAGTTTTGCTATCTTACACATAATGGAGCTATATATGGTAACATTGCTTAAACTCTTTGAAAAGGCGCAGAAGTACTAGAGTTTTCTAAGCCCCAGGCATCTTGCAAAGCTGCTATTGCTATGTAAGTCATGGGGTTGTTTGGTTTTGCTACTATGAATGAGCTGTTGTATCGCTGACCATCAGGCGAAAGGCATGCTCATCTCGCCATTCATCATTCCTATAAAAAACCCTTTGTTATTGGGAGTGACATTATTATGTGAAATAGAAAGCTTTATAAAAAATTTCATCTGACATTGGATACTCGTAGTATGGCCCTGAGAAACTGATATGTATTTATATCATACATACATACATAAACTTACGCCTTTTTGCCTGAAGGGGTAGACAGAGGTGTAACCAGGACACCCACATTTCGCCTTGTATGTTCTGTCCCAAGATTTGATAGGGGGCGAGCCTATAGCCAATATTATATCATTGTCAACTAATATACAGGGTATATCAAGACTGCTACCGAATACTAAGCCGGGTGGTAGTTTAAGCGACTTCAGACACAATGTAACAGAAAAAGTTGCAAAAAAATGCGACAATTTTTTTTTGTTATTTTTTTTCTATGACCTATTTGGGTGGTAAATACATTTTTTCCTAAAATAATAGTATATACCCTTTTATTTATCAATAATCTAAGGTATAAAAGAGTTTAAATTATTATTTTAGCAACAACTATGGATTTACCACCCAAAAATGACGATATTTAAAAAATCATAAAACATTATTGTCGCATTTCTTTGCGTAATTTTTAGTTGCATTGTGTTTGTAGTCACTAAAACTACCACCAGGCTTCGTTTTCGGTAGCAGTCTTGAGATACCCGGTATACTGGCTTTTTTCAAATTTAGATTCTCTCATGTTACTTTCGATTGCAGAGGTGACTCATTCCTGCAGGTGAATGTAGATGAGCTGACACAGATAGTTGTACAATTTTAAGAATCACCTCGTGAACCATAATTCAGTCAAAAAGACTAGGGATTTAAATTTCACAGCAGACTATTTGCTAAGTCAGTAGTTTCACGAAGCGTGTAAACTAGGAATAGTCCGCTAACTCGGCTATATGCAAATGCCACGTACAATCAGATAGCGCGGGGTTGTCAAGGATAGTATTTTATGTTCCTATTGTACCCCGACTCGTGCTGTCACATATGTTTCAATGCTTTATGTACGAGGTCTATTTGTAATGGGGTAATTTAGTGAAAAACTATTGGACGGAGATTCATGATGGTTTTTATGTTCGCCTAGGAGTATGAACATTGTGGTACAGTCGACTCTCGTTAATTCAAACCTGCGATAATTCGAACCTCTCTATAATTCAAAGTTATCACGAGTTCCCTACAAAATCTCTTTATATTTCGAACTAAATCAATACATTTTTATGCACTTGGTAATTCGAACGAAAAAAACCTTTGCTATACAACAAAACGACGCGTTAATTCGAACTCAACGGCTTCCAACACTCGGCAATTCAAACTTTTAGAGAGACAGAGGAAAACCAGTATAACATAGTTCTTTAGAAATATTAATTAATTCAAATTATGAATACCTGTATGTACACGAATGTACCTCCAAAGTTTTGTCATTGTTATTGAATAGCAGTTAATAAATAATAATTGATCAACACTTAATAATTCAGTTGTATTTACTTTCTCTCACAAATTTTGAACCTTTTGATATTTCGAACACTCGATAATTCGTAGTATTTTAAGAGTCCCTCGAGTTTCGGATTAACGAGAGTCGACTGTAATATTTTTTGTGCGTTTAGTTCTTTCCTTATATGTCTATGTAACCATCAATAGTGAAGAACGGTGGTTTTATCCATAAAAGAAGCAGAGGTAGCAAATTGCTATTGATAGGTCTCTCATATCTAGGCCGCGTGGGTACCAACGCAATGTTTGTTTCTCCCGTCAAGCAGCAGTGTTAATTGTTGCACTGTTGTGTTTTGGTTTGAAATGTATTTCAGCCCGAGTAATTAATGGACATATTGATACTCAATATCTTATGTCTTGGGATGGTGAGCGCAGTGGAATGCCAATCAGTTGCTTTCTAATACATGGTGTTGTTTGGTTTTGCTACTGTTCGTATCGCTTACCATCAAGCGAATGGTATGCTGGACTCGCCAATCATAGCATTAAAAAAATAATAAATAATGTTGTAATGTTCAATTCGTTTACTTTATTGTTTAAATACAAATTATGATTAAATTCATACATTGTAATTAAACAAAAGTGAATCCGACAGGAAACGGTTGGACGTTTTGCCATTGATGTGCTATATAATATAAAATCAATGAGTCAATCATTTGTTCAAAATGCCTTAACAACGAACATTCTAATTTACCCCAATTCTCAAAATATTCTAGTAAATTAAACCCCATTCAAAACGCCATATTCATGCGCCAATGATGAAAGCTAAGTGAATTGTACTGCAATTACCGTCATACTGGTTCACTAACAAACGTGTTGCGAACGTGTTGTCAGAATTAATAGGCACTGGCTGGGATTAATGGCGGGAGAATTGTTTACGTGCCGTGTCGGCGAGGCGGCTAATGGGACCGCGACATGCATGGTGCACACAACCGGTTGGGGTAATTTTGAATACTGTGTGCTTTCGGTTGGGTTGGGGTATTTAGGAATTTCATGACGTTAAAAGTTTTTGGTGTTGTGGTACACTTGGTTGAAACCTTTTTGGTACTTCGAGTTTAGTTGTAAGATTATAATAATGTGTGTGTGGACTGCCTCGGTAGCGTAGTTGTACTACGGTACGCTTGCAAAACTGTGGTCTCGGGTTCGAATCTCGAGTCGGGCAAAGTGATATTGGATTTTTCTATTCATATCAGCCCGGAGTCAGGAATTGGTACTTCATATGGCGATCGCCTCCTATCACGTCATAAGACGTAACATACAAGGCGAAATGTGGGCGTCCAGGCACCTCTACCTACCCCTTATGGGAAAAAGGTGTGAGTTTATGTATGTATGTATGTACTGTAATAATATTTTGAAGATAAAATCCAGAAACGTCTATAATATAATAAATAAATAACACCCAACAGTCACATACATAGTCCTGATCCACACTAAGATCGAGTCTTGTGTCTGTCTTGTGTGTGACTTTTCGGTCTCACAAACACCCAGACCCGGAAGAAATATTTGTGGGCCGCACAAAAATTTCTCTCGGTGCGGGATCCAACCCGCGGTCTCTCGTTTCACAGGCGGCGTCTAACCAACTGCGCCACGGAGGCTATCTAGAAATGTAAAACTAATAATGTATAGAAATGTAAAACGCTTTATATCAAGTTTAGGCAAAATCTTTCCGGTAATCATTTAAAGCGATCTCCATAATTCATAGATAACAAAGCCGATAGTACGTGGGAGGTCAACCTAGTGCTATCTCTAAGGGTAATTTATACCAGATTTAGGCGATGTGTGATCGTGTCTAGATTCTAGAATACCTAAGCATAGCCTATGTTACTGGCGTGTGGGATTTTGTTCTTTGTGACGGAGTTATGTGTAATAAAATACCAGTGTGGAAGGCTGTATGCAAATGTAGGGTTGGATTTGTAAATAAATAATTTTTGTTACTTTTGTGCTAGATATGCTTGCCGGAAAAATACCTTATTTGGAATTTAAAAAGTTGATATGGCTATCTACCTACTCGCAGCTGTTTTAAATAGTGCAGGTATTTTTATGACAAAATAATGCGAATTATAAAACCCACTAAAGATTAAAAGAAAAGAAATCATGAAATTTTTCATGTACTTCATGCAGTACTTTCATGAATTGAATGTATGAATGAATGGACTATGACTTATTTTGATAGTTTTTATAACATTGGACAGGTTTCAATCAATGATGTTTTTAAATTAATGTCTAACCATTGATTTAAAAACTAAGGATAGGCTCTTCAATTCAGTTGCGAGTTTCAAGAAGATGACCGTTAAAATCGCGCTAAAATAAATATCTAATTATCTAACAACTGCGACACCTTGTTTAAAAATATTTACCAAACTGATCACCTTTTAATTAAATTTTCATAACAACGTAGGATGGTACCAAAAATACTACGATTGCGTGCCAAACATTTCTCGACTATTCATAATTTCTGTGTCGTAGATCCAGAATTAATTCTCCAAATGCCGTGATGTACGACCGCGGTTTATTATTGCAAATTAAGCATAATTTCGCCATGCCACTGATGATTTATTAAATCAATAATTTTGGACTAAATTTACAGTTTTCGTGTCGTCTGCAAATTAATTTTGGTTTGATTTTACAACCTTTAGTTTACGTTTTGAAATATAGCATAGTAGAAATCGCTAGTCGGTAAAGTTTGTCATAATTTCTAGACATTTGTTTGTATACTAGAGGTCCGGTAAACGACATATCCGACGGCAATAAGTTAAAAGATATTACGTGGTATAATTTTTTGTCATGCAATTTTGTAACATAAACTACATTCATTTTTGAAATAAAACTATTATTTATTATTCGCGAATTTAGTTTAATTTTTTACATTTTTGACTTCCCGACGTTTCGATTACTTTACAGCTTTCGTGGTCAAAAATGTAAAAAATTAAACTAAATTCGCGATAAAATCCGTAAACAATAGTTTTATTTCAATGTGTAACATTCGCGTACATCTAAGAAACCATTATACATTCATTTTTGCTAATGTATTTTAAATAACTGTTAGGACATTTAAGAATTGTACATTAACTACCAGGAATTGATGGTGATAAACTAAGTTGTTGTAGGAAACCTGGGATGTTCAAAATATTGCCGGCCTTCCAGCTCGGTATGTCGAGAAAGTCTCTTTGACGTCTGCACGCCATGAAGGTTTCATAGAAAATCAGCGTTGCAGTGCTGCAGCATATTAGCTGAATAAGAGATATATTTGCTGGCGCCATATTTATCTTTATTTTATTACCTCAATTGTTCTATACTACTCTGTAATTTATGTGCCAGTAAGAAAGAAAGGGAAAATAATATTTACTTTTCCCTTTCTTTCTTTCTATTTCTCCACCACATTTCCATTCTCCATAATCCATCTACATTAACTGGCAAATAATATATTCGTTTCTAAAACATCAACTTTATTTCATTAAGTTAAACAACCTTTTGTTCTAGGAGCATCTAAGCGTGCTAAAAGAAGAAGCACCTCAGGTAGACCCAGTGAAGTTGGAACAGCTCCTGTCTGCGGCATATGCCCTCATCAGCCCGGAACTGCAGCAAGTCAGTCTGCCCGACTTTCCAGTAGATAGCTTGCACTTCGCCGCGCTTGTATTGGTAAGTATATTCCTACTGTATTGATCTCTTTCAGATATTTTTATTTTTCAACCAATATCACTTACGTGACATGACATTTTACAATATTTTTTATAATAAATTA
The DNA here is from genome assembly GCA_009982885.2 of Hyles vespertilio. Classification (NCBI taxonomy): domain Eukaryota; kingdom Metazoa; phylum Arthropoda; class Insecta; order Lepidoptera; family Sphingidae; genus Hyles; species Hyles vespertilio. The sequence goes on from CM042811.1 coordinate 17,423,654, forward strand.
TTCAAGTGGCTCGCTATCCTTGTGAATTCATTCGTTATTATTGTTACCATTATCGTCATCTTCAGCTGCTAAAATAAACTTATTTTTTGTTGTAATGAATGTCGAGACGAGCGTGCCGTTCACCTGATGGTAAGCGATATGACCGCTCATGGAAAATAACATACCAAACACCACTATGAATTACAAAGCAATGCTTGGCATTCGACTATGCTCGTTATCGTGAGACATTCTATATTAAATCTATTGAGATTTATATGAATATTGCAGCCAGAGTAACTACCAGACATATTGATGTCTGGTAGTTACTCTGGCTGCAATATCCTTTAAACTGGAACACGACAGTGCATTTCCACAGCTGTTTGGCGAGAGGAAAAGACATTGCTGTGGTAGCTATAAAGACGGCTTCTCACACACATTTAAATCTGTCGTCCTTTTTTTTCTTTTAAATGATGTAGCCAAAGCAACAAATCAAACAGCCTACTCCCATACCTCATATATGTTCTGAAATATGCGTGTCCCCAAATAATATATGAATAGAAGCAGCCAAGTGACGGGGATCGCACGCGAAGCCACGATCATCGTGAACTTGTCTAGCAAGGTCAAGTTTAACACCAGTGTTTGTCTTTTGAAAGTTCAAGACATTAGCGATATTAAATATTCTTCCGTTAGTTGCTTTCGCACTGGCGTGTCTTGATCGCTTCGTTGTAGCGTTGAGATTTGATATTTTTATGTGGAATTTTTATATTTATTTTATTTATTATACTTCATATACATTGTATACAAGGCGGACTTAATGCCAGAGGCATTATCTACCAATCTACCTTTGGGTGATGCAGATATGAGATTAAGTGATTTTCAGTATTATTAATGGTTTTAAATAAAAGCAGATGGTATATGAATAGAAAAATTATAATAGATAAATACGTATTTCGTCATGTTCCATCAATTTGCTTTTATAAATGGAATTGTACAACACCGGACTAAAGGATGGACGGACGACCTGGTTATGATTGCAGAAGGCTGCTAGTTCTAGGCTAATTCCAGAAGCGGCCGGCATCCAGCGACCTGCAGCCTTAGCCAGGTTGTCCTTCCACCTTGTAGGCGGAATTGTTGTTGTTTAGCATTTTACTTTTATGTAATTATGTCATTCATGACTATTGTAGTTATTAATCCAGATTTGATATAAATACATAAAAATAAAATATTGGTTTGTCATGTAAAAGAAACATAAATTTCATTATTGTGTACTACCGTGTACCACCATTACCGATACTGTCCATCCCACGGTTCTGGCAGATATTGCTTAAAGCGATAAGATCGCCAATTGTTAAACTATTATTTTGTTTATATATTGTATCGGCCCCTATATGTCCCACTGCAGGGCAAGGACCTCCTCTATAGTTTTGAGTACGATTGAGAGTTTGGTCAGGCCATATAGTCCACCACGCTGTCCTAATGGGGGTGGGTTTTTTTAATACAATTATGGTATTTCTTTGTTTCGATTACAATAAAGAATAATTATACTGTAGTGTATACCTAGAACCCTAAGACAAATATTTGGGCAAACAAGCGTAGATAACACGCTGATGAGAAATATATTTGTGTATAAAAGTTAGTTTTAAAGGACAGGCACGCTATAAACTGATTAACATTTGTGTTTTGTAGTATTGTAAAACGCTGTTATTTGTTTTCCCATAATTTTTTAAATCCATAAAATAAAGCTTTTTTAATGTTATTGATTTTTTATATTTTTTTCACTTCTATCTTTGGACTTTTTTTTGGATATTTTGGAATTATGGGTATTCCTGGTTTCTGAAAATTAAGTATGGAGGGAGATGTACGCAAAAATAATTTGAATTAAGTCCTCTCGAAATCCCGGAGATTAAACAAAGAAATATGTTTCTAAATATCTATAACAGATTAATTTTCTATCCGCAGGAAAAGAACCCTAACATACCTATTCACAAATTGATATACCTGCTCTACCCATACAACACTTTCTTATCAAGAGACCACGTAAAGAACGTCGAAATTGTTCTAAAAAACTTAAACATAAGTACTACTCCTGAATACAAGTTGTCCATGCAAGGTATTGAGTTCAAGGGAAACCAGGCCTTAGTGAGCTTGGATATGAATGGCAGTAAGAGTCAGTTTGCCGTGGCATGTGGTGGAAGGCAGAGAGGAGTTGAAACCAAGGGTATTGTGAAGGCGGAGTATCAGAGTCAGTTGCTTAATAAGTTGCTGTTGAGTCATAGTGTTGGCGACTTTTGTATCGTTGGTAAGTTTAGTAGTATCTTTTGCTTTTATTAGCTTTTGTACATTATTAAAATCACTAAGAAATATTTATATTGTATTTTTGAAAAAGCACAGATTGTAAGCATTTCTAATAACATTATTATAGCGTCATTTGATTATTTTCACGCTTCATTGTTCTAGTCTGTAAAATGGCTTGTGATTGAAATGAAATGAACTGAAACTAATTTTTGATAAAACATGAAACTAATTTTTGATTGCTTTTATTCTAGAGATTCCTCTAAATTGCTTTGTTATCTTATGTTTGTCGTCAACATTTTATTTACGTGAAAAATGATTATTTAAAACTTAGATTTGACTGAAACATTACTCATATTTTTAACACCACCAACACCCAACAGGACCAAAAGGCTGCGGCAAGAGTATGCTGGTAGCTCAACTTGCGAATCTCCTGGGGTATACCATAGAGCCTATAGTCCTATACCAGGACATGACTGCAAGAGACCTGGTGCAGCAGCGCACGACCCTGGACAACGGAGACACTGTGTGGAGGAATTCGGCGCTGGTGGAGGCAGCTTTGAAGGGACGGTTGGCTGTACTCGATGGTCTGCATCGGATCCATGCTAGTACCCTTGCTGTTTTGCATAGGTTTGTTATGTAATTTGGTTAGACTTGTGTAATATTCCTTTAGGATAACAGAAGATGACCATAACATCTTTCTTTTATTTGCAATGGTTAATTTAGAATTAATTAATGTTTGATATGGCAAATGATGTCTACATTAAAGAGCCTAAGAGCCTAGAGCGTAAATTTAGGAATTTTGTTATGTTTTTCTAAAGGAATAATTAAATGAGTTAATTATCCCTTTTGATAAATAAGATTTTCTATTTATGCATCGTCATTTGTAATGTCCATTTTGTACATTATAGGTTAGTCCACGATCGAGAGCTCCAATTGCACGATGGAACTAGACTATTACGCCACGACAGACACGATGATCTCCTGAATTCTGGAGTTACTGAACAGCAGCTTGAAGAGAGCGGAGTCAAAAGAATACATCCTGCCTTTAGGTAAACCATTGATTCTCTTTATTTCTTCAGCCATAGAAATTCTACTACTGAATCGTCTCCCAAGGATCGCAAGATCGACTAGTTCGAAGCGCCCTAGATCCAAGTGATTTTACTTGAGGGTAAATGGTTCATCTCATTGATACTATAATAATGATCGACTAATCTGTGCCCTGGCGGTCAAATCCCAAATAGTTGTGACGCTGCCTTTTGAAAATATAGGATAGTCAATGAAAATTAGGGCTGAAAGGGAACTTTATGGAACTAAGAACTAGGTTTTCATCGATATATTCAGTAATTACCTAAATAAGGGCGGATAAAATAAAAATTTTATCTATTTTAGGATTGTAGCGTTAGCCGAACCTCCCATAATAGGACGTGGGCAGCAGTGGTTGTCGCCGGAGATCCTGAGCCTGTTCATATTTCACGAGATGAGAAACTTGAGCAAGAGTGAGGAGATGTTCATCATCAATAGCTTGGTGAGTACCTCTGACGATTTTTTTGTCTATTAATTCAAGGACTGTAGCTTTCGTTATTTTTAGATTAGATAAAAGGCAACTGGATTAGATTAAAGATTACTTACTACCGGGTAAAGTATAATTAATAAATAAATAAATAAATAACACCCAACAGTCACATACATAGTCCTGACCCCACACTAAGATCGAGTCTTGTGTCGTGGGTATCAGGAACTACGAGAGACTTTTCGGTCTCACAAACACCCAGACCCGGAAGAAATATTTGTGGGCCGCACAAACATTTCTCTCGGTGCGGGGATCGAACCCGCGGCCTCTCGTTTCACAGGCGGCGTCTAACCAACTGCGCTACGGAGGCTGTCCGCTGTAATTAATTGGAAACTTGGATTATATGGGACAAGATTATCGCATTTTTTTTAGGTTTTAGTTCCTTCTATTAATTTTTGAAACTGTTCTATATTAATGAAATAAAAGAGTTGTAAAAATACAAATTAATGTACCCCTTTTTCAGTACGGTGAAATATCAGCGCCAATGCAATCGATAATTGACTTAGCAGACGAGCTTAGAAAATCGCAAGACAGCACACTCAAAAACCTTTCATCATCTCTCTCTACCCGACAACTGCTCAGAATAGCCAGCAGAATGGCCAAATACCCAACAGACTCAGCCTACGAAACAGTTCAACGGACTTTCCTGGCAAAATTCCTGCCAAATTTAGCCAGACGAGCCTTAGACAGTGCCAGCCAGAAATTAGGCATCGATCCGCCCAGAAGATTTGGCATCTTCGGCAACGACCCAAAAGAGACTAAAGTCGCTTGTAGCGTCAACAACGGCATCCTTACAATCGGCAACACAAGTACTGAAATATTCAAAACAGACGCCCTTACTAAAGTGCCAGATATCTTGTTCTACGATGTACCCCAGCATATGAGATTGTTGGAGTGGTTGCTCCAAGACTTTCTCCTTGGAAACCACTTATTACTAGTCGGGAATCAAGGAGTGGGGAAGAATAAAATCGCTGATAGACTTCTCCAACTATTAAATAGACCTAGAGAGTACATCCAACTTCATAGAGATACGACCGTTCAGTCCTTAACAGTACAACCGACTGTGAAAGATGGTATAGTGGTATATGAAGATTCTCCATTGGTGAAAGCTGTTAAATTCGGCCACGTTTTAGTGGTAGACGAAGCTGATAAGGCTCCTACACATGTCACGTGTATACTAAAGACGTTAGTTGAAAATGGTGAGATGGTGCTGAGTGATGGTAGAAGGATTGTGCCAAAGAATATGATAGAAGCTTCTGGAGGGGACGTGTCTTCCTTTATTCCTGTTCATGATGATTTTAAGATGATCGTGCTGGCTAATAGACCCGGCTTCCCATTCTTGGGTAACGACTTCTTTGCGTCATTGGGTAAGTTTCATTTTGGAAATAATTATTTTATACAGTTTTGCTTATGTGGTAGTTTCTCAATTACCTTTAGAAAACATATATTTATATTATAAAGTCTCAGATCAACCCTGATGGGGTTTATCAAATCAAAATATCTTAAATTGTATAAAATAAGTTTATTTCAAATTTTGTCATTGATTTATTTCAATCGTAATTTAAGGGTTACTGGTTCATTAAACAAGCGAATGTCTTTCGTTCAAGGTGACCTCTTCTCATGCCACGCGGTAGATAACCCCTCAATAGACTCGGAAATGGAACTTCTTAGGTCCTACGGTCCAGATGTACCCCAAGATATTATGAAGAAATTGGTACAAGCCTTCGCAGTGTTGAGAGATAAGGCAGACCAAGGGCAGTTGACATACCCGTATTCTACGAGGGAGCTTGTCAACATTGTTAAACATTTACAGGTGGGTAATTTTATTTCTTATGTTAACTTGTTTAGGGTCACCATGAGGTTTTAGTAGGTGTCCCGAATTACTATTGCTTGAACACATTCTTAGATTTATGGTCAGGTTACACATTGAACTAGAACACATTTTAGAGATTTATTTGCGGATATGGTAAAATTTTTATATTTTTTTACTTCCCGAAGTTTCAATTACTTTACAGCTTTCGTGGTCACTGGTAAATTTTCCTTTGCTTGAACAGTGAAGGAAAAAACAGTGTGAAATCCTTTGTACCTGACAGTTGTTTTGAAGAATATCTAAATTATGTAAAGTTTAACCACACAAACTAGATTGGTTTGGTAAAATAAAACTTGGACCCCACACAATTATAGGGGATGGCAATACTCAGCAGTTAGATATACATATATATGCTGAAGTTTTAATTGTTAATCAATTTAATTAAGATTCAGCTAATCTGCTAATAGTGGCAGTGGGCTGGGCACATAGCGCGTAGAACTGATGGCTGTTGGGGCCGAAAGATTCTAAGGTGGAGGCCACGTACAGGCAAGTGAAATGTCGGACGCCGGCCTACAAGGTGGACGGTGACCTGGCTAAGGTTGTAAGAAGACCTGGTAAGAAGTGGCTGGAAGCAAGCTGCTTCCAACAGGTCGATGTGGAGATCCTTAGAGGAGGCCTATTTTCAGCAGTGGACATTTTATGGCTGAGACGATGATGATGAATCAATTAACATTCCTCTTCCCTCTTTATTTCTGCACTTAACGGATTACTACTGCTAAAATCAAGTTTCTCTAATTTCTAGAAATATCCAGAAGAAGATCTAGCGACAGCGATCGGCAATGTATTTGACTTTGATCGCTACAGTAGAGATATGGCGGATACATTACTAGAGGTGTTGCATGCTAGTGGTTTACCAACTGAAGGGGTTCTGGAAGGCAGGTCTAAGGATTTGAAGAAATTGCAGATGACTATAGAGAGGACTAGCGGGTATGGTTTTTTATTGATCATGTTCGTAGGTCGCAGTAGGCATTACATATAAGAAAATATAGTATTTTAAATTAAAATAAAATTTTAGATCGATTTGATCGAGTAATTATAGAAAAGGGACTATTTAAAAATCATCAATTAATCACCTTTATGGTGTTGTACTGACTTGTATCAAGCATAGAATCGAGGAGGAGCTTCAATTGAGAAGTCAATAGAATGGTCATTCTCCTTATTATTTTTTTATATTATTTTTAATTTATTCAAAATTATCATAAACTTACATAAACAATTCTCCCCCCAGTAAGGACGTGTCATCCCCCAAGCACGGTAAAGAGGACCCCGACAACCAGCCGCACGTGGGCGGCAACACGTGGGCGGGCGGCTCCGGCGGCCGCGACACTGCCGGGCTCGGCGGCAAGGGCGGACCCTACAGGCTCGATAAGGGACATCATGTGCATCAGGTATGTCTCCGTTTATACAATACAAACCAAATCGGTGATACCCTCAACTAGGGTCAGGTCAAAAGCACCCTGAAACGACGAGATAATAAATTGACCGTAGTTATTATATAATATTGACTTTCATATTCTTTATAGTCGATAAAGCAAAAACGAAAAGATATGAATACGAGTATAAGTCATGGTATTTAAAACACAACCTTATCAAAGACTAAATAAGTGCTAATTCAGCTTTCAGACGCGGAGAAAGACAGTGTACCAGAGCACGTGAAGAAAGCAGCTCGCGAGATGAACAGAAAAGCGTTCGAGGAACGACTGAAGGAGATCAAAATGAGCGAGTTTGATGCCAAGCTGTATGGACAGTTCTATAGAGCTGTGCAACCACAGGTATCTGTATTATAATTTTTTAAATTAAATGGATTTCTCATTTGATGACATTTAATGAGTTATTGTGGTCACAGTACCAAATATGATAAAATAAGTATTCCTTACTATAAAGCGGAGGAATAGATAGACATTGCGGTGGCACATACCCAAGCGGCCTCACACATATGAGAGACTTACAAATGTTCTGATACCTAGTAACAGATAGAGATCTGAGTATTAATTTGTAATTAGATTGGCGCATTGCGAGGTGTATTAGCGGAATTGCAAGCGAAGACCAAAGAGAGGCAGTGGAGTAGACACCAAACAAGTGGTGAACTAGATGATGGAAAAATTATTGAAGGTAAGATTCCATACATGCTTATACAACATCTCCATATAATACGGAATATCGCTAAACTTGTTAAGAGTTCATGTTACCCCGTGACTGGCATAATTAAGTAAAATATGTTTTGAATGGTTTGTTTAATGATGTCTTTTTTAATATACTTGCATGAATAAAAATATTTTCAAAATTATATATTACATTATTCCTGTAGGACTGACAGGCGAGCGTTCCATATACCGTCGTCGTACAGAGCAAGAGCCTCCGCCGGGCGCTCCGCCGGACAAACCCAAGAGACTACGTCTTGTATTGGACGTCTCTGGCAGTATGTATAGGTATGTACGATTTGAGACGATTCGATAATTGCTTTGTAGCTTTCATAGCCGCGAGGCAGACGGGCGAGGATAAAATTCGTAAAAAATTGTTCACGATTACGCATGAATCATAACCTACAATATCAAACTATCAACTTCATCACCCGCCATTAAATCTCAACTCTAACCTGATACATTAAAGTCCATATTCCACCAACAGGTTCAACTCGTACGACGGCCGTCTAGAACGTTCTATGGAGGCTGTTGTACTCCTCACAGAGGCTCTGAAGGGGTATGAGTCCCGCATCAGGTATGATATGTTCGGGCACTCCGGGGAGGAACACGCGCTCGAGCTAGTGAGGGTCGACAGACCTCCCGACAATGAGAAGCAAAGGCTCGAGGTGAGACGGATATATGTGATAGACAGGGACGCCAATAGATTTTTATAAGTGTAAAATCTGTATGTGGTGGTCAAAGGCTTATCTTATGGTACTACTTTGTATTGAATTGACTAAAACAATTTAACACGTTGAACGCCACGCGGCCCACCGGTGGGCCGCGTGGTTTGTTTCGTGGTATTTTCTTAAGAAAATATCACGAAAAATTGTTTTAATCAAATTAAATATGCAAATTTAGTATTTTTTTATTGTTTTGTGTTGATATTAACTTTAGCGAAAAATGATGGAATTGATGATTTCCACTTGGCCCGAACGGGTTTCCTTGAATCGCCCACCGGTGGGCCGCGTGGCGTTCAACGTGTTAAAAAAGGAGAATGCCAATTTTATTATGAAACTTAGCATCATTATTATGAAACTCAGCAAACGATCATAACAATCTTCGCAAGATTGTTGTCCCTCGATGAAACCTACTTTTTTGTGTAGGGAAAAATATTTTTTTCAATAAGTATAAACATAACTGCGACCCAGGCCCGGAGTTTTTGAAAAAAATTACTTGAAGTTTAATAAAATTATTTAAAAATTATTTGGTAAATGTTTAAGGACACCATTAAAAATGCTATAATAAATTTTAATCAGTATCGTTATTAGGATTTACGATATTTTTTACCGATACTATGGATGGGCATTCTCCTTTGATAAAAATCACGAAATATCACAATGGGGGTGTAATGTATTAATTTTTCGTTAAACGCGCGATTTCTAAACTGAAAAGGGACGTGTAGTGTAGTCTTGACTGGCCGTTGCTGCAAACAAACAATTTCTTCAACATTATTCTTATGCCAGCCAAAAATTATCTATAAATTCCGCCTTTTCTTATCATTATTTAGTTTTTGTCATTAATATTACTCGTAATGTTATAAATCAGTTTGATCACTAATAATTGTAAATTGTTTAGGTTTCCCGCGATTCAGGTTCGCCTAGTGCGGGGATTACTGCAAATGTTACTATTTTAACCCTGTAGCTTTATTAAATAAATGATTTACGCCCAAATACCGGAACGCCATACAAATAATAAGCTATTAACAGCGCACGGCTCACTTACCCAGTACATTTAAGCGGGACTAACGTAATTAAGCGCAGCTTATATTTAAGTTGCGTTCCAGTATTTGGGCGTTTATTTGAGAATTTTGATGTGTATCATAGTTCACCATAGCTACCTACACCGTTCATTTTCAGATAATCCGCACGATGCATGCGCACGCGCAGTTTTGTTGGTCGGGAGACAACACTCTGCCGGCCGCCAAGCACGCCATCTCCACGCTCGCCAATGAGGAGGCAGACGAAGCCATTGTGCTTATACTCTCCGATGCTAATCTTAGGCGGTAAGATATAACATGATCTCCTATTGTTATGTATGTATGTATCAGCCCATATACGTCCCACTGCAGGGCACGGGCCTACTCTACAATCGAGAGTACGATTGAGAGTGGTTAGGCCATATAGTCCACCACGCTGGCCTAATGCGGGTTGGCGGACTTACATACCATAGAAATTATTTTAAATCGCTATGGTATGCAGGTTTCCTCACGATGTTTTCCTTCACCGTTTTAGTGCGTGGTGATTGACTATCAATACCCACATGACGCCAACACGCACTAGGCCAGCGTGGTGGACTATATGGCCTAACCATTCTCAATCGTATTATCGATTGTAGAGGAGGCCCGTGCCCTGTAGTGGGACGTATATGGGCTGATACAGACCCACATGACTCCGAAAAGTCAGAGCTGTGCCCTTTGATTCGAACCCGCGACCACCGTGATCATGTTGGCAGCCGCGTCTAGTTATTTACATTGTTATGTATGCTATGTATTCTATTGTAATATGAGTGTGTGCTCGCGCGCCGTCATGTTGCCATGCAATAAATCAGTGTGGATCTAACTACGATGTTGTTGCATATAAAACACCTATCTACCTTTATTTATGCTATTGGAGCGGTATATTTTATACAGGTTACAAAGTTATAAGAACTTTTTACTTCTTGCCGCCATCTTGAAATGAACCCTATCGTGTTTTCTAGTCGATATTTTATATTTACAGAATAACTATGTGTATATTGTGATGGAAAATAGAAGAGTGGAATTTTCTGGCAAATCAAAATTGATATTTCATAAATGAAATTTATAAAGAGGAAAAAAAAATTGTTTACATTGAATAAGCGGTGAAACAACTGGAACGATTTGAAAAATGGTTTCAACATTAGAATCTGATGAACATAATATGTGGTAGAATATTTTCAATAACGTGTATTCGCACCCAGGCGAAACCAGGTCGCGCCGTTAGGAATCAATATTTACACAATAGGAAACATAATGCTCTAAAATTAAGAAGGTCGTCAGCAAAAATAATTTTCTTTCATATAGCAATATTCTCTTGTTCGCAGATATGGAATTCAACCGGAGGAGCTCGGTTCGATATTGACGTCGGATCACAGAGTGCAGGCGCACGTCATATTCATCGGCAGCTTGGGAGATGAAGCTAACTCGTGAGTACATCTAAATTTTTTTTATACAGGGTATATCAAGACTGCTACCGAAAACGAAGCCGGGTGGTAGTTTAAGCGACTTCAGACACAATGCAACAGAAAAAGTTGCAAAAAAAAGCGACAATTTTTTTTTGTTATTTTTTTCCTATGGCCATATTTGGGTGGTAAATACATTTTTTCCTAAAATAATAGTATATACCCTTTTATTTATAAATACTCTAAGGTATAAAAGAGTTTAAATTATTATTTTAGCAAAAACTATGGATTTACCACCCAAAGATGACGATATTTAAAAAATCATAAAAAAAAATTGTCGCGTTTCTAGGCGAAATTTTTAATTGCATTGTGTTTGTAGCTACTAAAACTACCACCCGGCTTCGTTTTCGGTAGCAGTCTTGAGATACCCGGTATAAAGTAAATGAAAAAAATGTCAATGTATGAAATAACGTTTAAGAAAGTATTTTGATATTTTTCCCATGAGGTTATTATTTGAGGTTATTTTTTAAATTTAATCATAAAACAGTGGTATCGTAACAGAGTGGTACTTTTTGTTCCTGTCTCTTTTTGTCTTATCTTTGTCTCTTTTCAATTCCACTGGTTTGCTGCCCGACTAAAACGTACACACAAGTCTCTTTCGCCATGTCCTATCCCTAACCTGCCTCGCATTTGTACTACGGTATGATTGCAAAGCGAAAGCCTCCGGTTCAAATCCCGGGTCGTGCAAAGTGATATTAGATTTTCCTATTCATTACCAGCTCGGTATCAGGAATTTGTGTCCAATATGTCGATAGCCCCCTATCACATCGTGGGATGGCACACTAGGCAAATCGAGGGTGTCCAGGCAGCTCCTCTGATAACCCTTTCTGTGGTTAAAGCGTGAGTTTATAAATTTAATTTTAAAATACAACTTGCAGGCTACTTCGCCGTTTGCCTGCTGGACACGCACATGTGTGTATGGATGTGGCGTCCTTACCTCACATCATGCAGCAGATATTCGCCTCGTCCCTTATGCAGACCTCCTCATGATAGCAAAATACTAGTTAGTACAATAAGTTGAATGTTTACTCAATGTAGACTGGGAACTTTGTAGGCGACTCTAGGGAGAGTTGGAGGTATAACCTCCGGGAATATTAAAAACTACTTTTTATATTTCCTAAAACTTAGTAAAATTATTTTTTTCATGTTTATATTGGCTGTATAACGAAATAAAAGCGATTTAAAAAATCAGCCAACATCCATATTGGAGAGAGCGACGGAGGATATAGGCAGTTGTAATATATTTAAATTGTACCATAACATATTGACTTCCAGCCGCTGCCAATAAACAATCCCAATCCAAAATTTGCCATTTTAGATTGACAGCTCAATCTTTTTTTCTGATACAAATCAATCTCAGTAGTGAAAAAACTATGGCAACATGACAAGAGACCAATCGAAAAGTAGAAAACGATCCAGATTGACTTTAATCTATTTTTTTCGATTGTTTATTGGCATCGGCGGTTAGTAGTAAGTACAACAATAGTAATAGGTAGTTATTTAAATTCTACTAATTGGGACATTCCTATAATAGTACATTCATACTCGTACACCATTTTAACAGGGTTTTGTGTTAGCTCTATTAAAATTTGCAAAGTACATTTTATACAGGGTATATCAAGACTGCTACCGAAAACGAAGCCGGGTGGTAGTTTAAACGACTTCAGACACAATGCAATAGAAAAAGTCGCAAAAAAAAGCGACAAATTTTTTTTTGTTATTTTTTTCCTATGGCCATATTTGGGTGGTAAATACATTTTTTCCCTAAAATAATAGTGTATACCCTTTTATTTATAAGTAATCTAAGGTATTAAAGAGTTTAAATTATTATTTTAGCAAAAACTATGGATTTACCACCCAAAAATGACGATATTTAAAAAATCATAAAAAATAATTGTCGCCTTTCTTTGCGAAATTTTTAGTTGCATTGTGTTTGTAGTTACTAAAACTACCACCCGGCTTCGTTTTCGGTAGCAGTCTTGAGATACCCGGTATATTGTACAGATTATTTATTTTGAAAAACCATTTTCATATATGTATATTAAAATAGATTAGATTTTTCTTAAATATTCATTTATTTACACTTTATTGCACAAAAAGAAAACAAATAAAAGAGAAATCACATACATAAAAATTAAAAATATTATGAGTTGACAGACTATTTTAAACCTAATACTTGTTGGCACAAAGTTCAGAATTAACATACAATAAATGATGACTGTACATCACATATTAACACTGCATCGTACTTTCGATTGTAGAGGAGACCCGTGCCCTGCAGTGGGACGTATATATTATGTATATCGACGCAGGAAAGCAATTTTGTCGTATTTCAAAAAATGCGTATATGCGTTTTGTATATATTATTTAATTCATAAAAAATACCGCATTGAATTTCCTCGTGAAAATGTAAGGTTTTATTTTAAAATGTTACTATTAAAGAAATGGTATTCCTAAGTTTTCTAGTTTAGTGGTTATTCATTTTTTAAATATATTTTTTTTATTCTGGTGTAAAATTGCTTGTTTCGAGATACAACAAAATCGCTTTCCTGCGTCGATATGTGTATGTATAACTCGGTCAAAATATCTGTGCACCCGGCATTGATGACGTCATGTCGGCGCTCAGGTACGGAGTGTAAAATAAGCATCCAAATACCAATCCATTACTTTTTTTTGTGTAATGATTGAATTAATGTTTGTGTTAAATGTTACGTAATTCAATGATAGAAAAAAGTTAAACATTTTTTTTAAATCTTATTTAGTTAATAAGCCGTACATCATGATTTTAGAAAATATTAATTTATAACATCAATATGTTTAAAAATTAAAACTTTATTGAGACGCATATCGGCAACGAAAGTGCTAACCGTACTGTCGTGTTCGGACGAGCGCGGGAAGGAGAAAAGGGCAGCGGGAGGGGCATCGCATTCCTGCGAGGTGCAGAGATATTGTGACCGAGTAATATGTGGGTTGATACAGAAATATCAATTTCTTTATTACACACCACACGTATATGAAAATGTTACAGAGCTATTGAAGTACAAAGTGGAATATGTTGGGTATGGCAAAACTAACTGAAAATATGTGTTTTTTTTAGGAAATAGTTAATAAGGAACTAGGTTCTTTAAGTAATGTGATTTTGTTGTGCACACTGTACACTGTTTAGTTATGGTTATGAAAAATCAGTAGCAAAATTTTATAGTAATTACATAAATGTATATACGTTTAGTAATACCGGGTATCTCAAGACTGCTACCGAAAACGAAGCCGGGTGGTAGTTTTAGTGGCTACAAACACAATGCAATTAAAAGTTTCGCCTAGAAACGCGACAATTTTTTTTTATGATTTTTTAAATATCGTCATTTTTGGGTGGTAAATCCATAGTTTTTGCTAAAATAATAATTTAAACTCTTTTATACCTTAGAGTATTTATAAATAAAAGGGTATATACTATTATTTTAGGAAAAATGTATTTACCACCCAAAAATGGCCATAGGAAAAAAATAACAAAAAAAATTGACGCTTTTTTTTGCAACTTTTTCTGTTGCATTGTGTCTGAAGTCGCTTAAACTACCACCCGGCTTCGTTTTCGGTAGCAGTCTTGATATACCCTGTATACTACCTCATGATATGTGAGTGATGTAAAACCAAAAGATAAAATAAGTATAAATTGTATAATTTTGTAATGCTGTGATTTTAAATAAATTGTTTCAAACCATATTTAATCTTTATTTCTCCTTGAAATATTAGTATCGAACAGATTATATATGCATTATCTATAAATTTAACTGGTTTCGGATTTATAGTGTATAATAGAGAATTGGTGAAGCAGAAAAGATTTTCTTTGTATTTCGTGTTGTGTTGTGTGGTGTAATATTAAAGTGTTATTCTTTTAATCCTACGTTCTCTACCGCTATTGGGAGGCAATACCGAAGCCCAGGATATATAGTTATTAATTTCAATTAATTGGTATTCAGAAACTTGCAGACCAAATGTCATGTCAAAATGGCTGCTTCCTGTAAATGTATGTATGTGGATCTGTGCATATAGAGTGTTATTATTTTTACATAGTAATGACAATTATTGCTATTTCAGATTAACATCAAATCCTTGTTATTTTTGAAGCCTTAGCATGCTCTATATTTCTGCTATGGCGAATTACCCAAAGCATTTATAACAAAAAAAAAATACAGTTCAGTTTCTTATATAATTAGGTTCGTAAAAATACCAATTCACATCTTCAAAGATTACACCAGATCTTATAAAAATATTAGCTGGTCGGCTTTGTGAAGCACTATTGGAAATCGCAAAATTTAGCTTATTTATAGAACTTGTGAAATATTATATTTTACTTGCTATTTGTGAATGCTATTACTTCTTCTGCTTGATCCTTTCGCTCCAAATTTCGGGTGGTCGCCCACAATCGCCTAGAGCCACCTCAAGTAGCAAGAACGAGCAAAACTGGACATATTGAGAGTTGACATCTTATATCTCAATGATGGCGAGTGCAGTGGAATGCCAGGTATCGCTTTGTATTTCATGGTGTTGTTTGGTTTTGGTGCTGTCCAAAAGCGGTCGTATCGCTTACTATCAGACGAATTGCATAATGGTCTCGCCATTCATTGCAATAAAAAAAAATAACGTGGGTGGTCGCCCTCAATTGCTCAAAACCACCTCAGGAAGTATGAGCAAAAGTAATATGAAGAATATAAAAATAGTTACAATTTTGGGGATGAACTGAAGTCCGTAGTCATACAGGTACAAACTTCTTTATTAGCGCGGCACACGGTAACTTTATTGAACAAACTTATTCCATCCAAATTTTGTAGAAACTAAATCGTTTGTAATTTAAAATTAGTTTTATTAACAGTTGTGTTCAGTTTATATCTGCGAGGATTTATGGTCTTGATATTTTTCCTAATTGCTGACATGCTCACGCTTATATCTCTGCCAGGGTAGGTATAGGTATACTTAGTTTGCAAGGCTTAACGACGACGTTTGAGGACTTATCCTGGATGATTTCGTATACATTTAAATTTCTTGTATTGAACTTTTTTTTTGACGACTTTGTTATGCTGGTCGCCTGGCACTGCAGAGGTCAATGACCAGCGGTAGCCGCTTACCATGTAGCGGGCCACTAGCTCGTCTACTTATAAAGACTATAAAAAAACATGCACAAATATGGGCCGAATACAATTTAAACATTTTCAATCAGTTGAAAATCGTTAAATCATGTTTGAAACAGTAAACGCTTTGCTATAAGACGCTCCCGTGTCGGCCATTACCGCTTGTTGTGGAACTCAACCGTATCATAAACCCGCTGTTATGCGGCTAATGAAAACAGAGAGGGATCAAGTGGCCTTACGGGAGTTACCTCAGAATGGTAGGTGTCTGCTTTAATTAGGTTATGCACGACACATTATTTTTGCTAATTATTATGGTAAGGTTATGTCAATGAAGCGGTAGACAATGAAGCCAACTAAACTGCACACAGATATTTTTTATTTTATCGCGAATCTTACACATTGAAATAAAAAGTCCGCCCTTTGATAATTAAAGATGTAGAGTAATTGAAACATAGGAAAGTTAAAAATGAAAAAATAAAATAAAATTGGTAATCCGCGATAAAAGGTTTTTGATTTTATTTGTTTAATCGCGGTGGTTATGTAAATTTGAGTTCTCAGTTGGATATCAGACAAAAAATATGCATGAGATTTCGGCTGAATAATCTTTTATAAGGTACTCGGAAATTGAGTCTATGAATGTCTAGCGTCGCTACAAGCTCTCCCTATCACATATTGGAATGTTAATGGAATTTAAAAGTAGAGAATTGTAGTAATAGCCTGCTGACTGTTTCGGTGGCGTAGTTGTACTACGGTACGGTTACAAAGCTTAGGTCTTGGGTTCGAATCCCGGATAGGGAAAAGTGATTGGAATTTTCTACCAGCCTAAAATCAGGAATTTGTGCGCGATATGGCGATAGGTTTCCCGCCTATCACGTCTTGGGATGGAACATACAAGATGCAATATAGGTGTCCTGGCACCTCTGCCTACCTGAAAAGGGCGTGAGTTTATGTAGAATTGTAGTTTTTAAATAAAATAAAAAAAAACAGTTTAAAATATGGTTTCATAATTTTATCACGCTTTTGTAGGGTAGTTGTCAATCTACGGAATAAATTCGGTAACACTGACAGTATTGTTCGATACCTGGCGCGATGCACATGTGTAGTGCAGCGGTGTTAGTGTACTAATAATTAAAAAAAAATCTAGATGTGTACTATAAATTATGACTTATTATTATGTGATAAACGATAGTGAATATTGTGAAAGTGCGTTCCAGCCCATCGTATTTTTGTGTAGAAGAACAACCGAATGTGATCGGAGCGTGGAAATTGAGTCCCGAAAGACCAAGTAAGTGGGCATGTTTTTTATTATGATTACACAGCAGTTTCCTGTGATTTTATCTACCAGAAATGACAATAACGGAAAAAATAGCAGTTACAAAATATGTTGTTTTCTACGTGTATACCAAATAATGAATAAGATTATTTTGTATATAGATGACATATTGTTGTACATTTACTTATTAATTGCGTTCTATTACTATATTAATACAATGATGATGATTACCTGCGAGTATCTTAAAATACAGTTCTCTTAAATAGGTTACAAAATTATTAAGCAAATCTTATAAAATTTCCATTTTATACTACAACACTCATCTCCTTTTAATTTTACGAATCTAAAATTATTTTAGTCTCATCCCAATATGATTAGACTGAAAAGTAACGGGCGACCTACAAGTATACATTTGATAAGACTTCGGGCCACTTGGATCCCGACTCACGTATCGCTTTACGTCTATAAAACTGTCTGTTTTATGTGTACGACCGCCGACGCTCAGGTAAAAAACATCTGCCCTACAGACGCTACTGTCGATTACAAAAGTGCTTATAATATTATTATTTTTTGTTTGGCTTATCTTTTTGAATATCGAATTCCAATAATAGGATTCTTAGATCTATATTTATTCACTTTGTATTCTTTAAATTATTTGTTATTTCTATGAAAAGACAAGCGTGATGGTAAGCGATACGACCGCTCATGAATAGTGGCAATACTTGGCATTCCACTGCGCTCGCAATGCTGAGACAAAAGATATTAAGTGTCAATATATCCAGTAGATGCTAGAGCTATGATGTCTTTCAAATCGAAACACAACAGTGCATTTACACTGCTGATTGGCTGGAGAAATAGACCCAGGCGGCTGCTCACATATGAGAGACCTACCACCACTTAAACTATGTTTTCACTTCGCTAGTTTTATCGACATTAAACCCTGAAAATTCATGATGGTTAATGTTTTAATTATAATAAAATGACAAAATGGAGTAATTATATTTAAAAAATTATAATTTTAAGATTTAATTAAATACTATGGAAATAGTTAAATCATAGTGTTCAACATTGATTCTTGGTTTATGATAAAGGTAGTTTGAAAATGCTTTAGGTACTCCTACTCCTGGGATACTTCCCAAATGAGTTTGTGCAAGAAAGAGATCATTCATATTTTGTCTGTTAAGTTCTCAAGCTTCATAGCTATTAAAAACATAATGTTATTTTCTCGGTATCCTTTGAAACCTTGTGACGTGAAGATCTAACATGATTTAGTGGTTCATGAATTTCCTAGGTTTATTATTTGATTAAAAACTTTACGTCAATTTATTGGTATGATTATCATCATCATATTCACAGCCACAGAAACGCCACTGTTGAACATAGGCCTCCCTAAAAATTAACACATCGACCTGTTGAAAGCGGCCTGCATTACGCGACTTCCTGCAAGCTTAGCCCGGTCGTCCGTCGTCTTATTTATTGGCAAGTGGCTCTAAATTATATTCTTATATTATTGGATGTTCTTTTAAAATCTTGAGTAGTACTAACGTAGCAATATTTTATCAAGGTATGGCAAAAATACGAAACTATAATTCTGTGCTTGAATGTACTTTCCTTTCCCATTGGGCTATTTTGTTTTTATTTTTTCCTAGGAAGCATTTGTCAGAGAGATACTTTGTGCATTGTTTCGCAATTTTTCTTTCATCTGGACCTCATATTTAACTTAACCTAAGTTAGGACCGATAGTATATATGGGACATATTTTGCATGCTTACACGAAGTTTATGTTGATATGAACCCTCCAATTCTTAAGGACCTAACGCAGTTTTTAAAGGCCGTTATTAATATGAGCTGACTCAAAACAGTTATTCATAGACGTCAAAATCCACTAATGAGCTATTTAACAGCTCATTAAATTTAAAATAAGCAATTTAAGCAGAAAAATGGCGGAAATCGGTCAGCTGGACCTTTGATATTACTGTAAAATGAATGAAATAACTTTCTTTCTGTGAAGTGGCAATATTAGTTCAAACTTCAAATATATAGAAATAAACATTATGAATTGCAAAACTCAATGAACTTTTTACCTCCTCTTAACATGATGTAACTAATTAACGTATGTATAGTTGAGCGGTTTCTTATGAATAAAGGGGCAAGACATTATTGTTTGTCTGTCTTTTAAGCATCAACGACGCGACGGAACGTTATGATTTTTGCACAGAGATAGTTTGTGGGCTCGACAGTGACACAGCCTTTTAATTCCGACACAATGTATGGTTACTGTGAACTAAACTTCACTCAACTAAGGCAGTAAAATGGTAAGTCCTCTCAATGTTTGAATGGCAGTGTGAATTGTAAACTTTATAGTTCAGGCTTCCTTGAATTGCCTGTAAACCGCAAGATCCAGGCTTCGTTTTTAAGCAAGGCAATATATTTCATGAGGGTTTCGATTTGAAAATATCTGGGTACGTTTTGATGAAAACTTGTTTAAAATTACAGTACCTTTAAATGTTTAAGTAAATGTATTATGCACGAAAATGTACACGTTGTAAAATACACAAGATAATTTTGTACGAAACGTATAATATTTGTTCAAGAATCGTGGATAGAGACATTAAAGACGTTTTATTGTTATATTTTCGTCCCAGACATCGATACGATGTCTGCTGTCTCCGATAAATTTCCATTAAACGTACAATGTGTATTTATTTGTATGTAGAAAATGTTCCATTATACGGTTTTAGAGAAATAATATTTGATCTATGCGTTATTAAAATATTGTTTTATTTGTATTCGCCCGAGTATAGGTAGGATTAAAGGGTATTAGGGAAGGTTTTTTGCTAAGAGAAAAAGGTTTTTATCGCAAAATTACATTCCTTGCTTAGGATACTAGATCTGTAGTCAATATTATATCCTATGGTACAAGAGTACCAATAGCTCTGCTAGATTGGGGTGATACCACTGTCCCACACAAAACGGACTTAAAGTACATTTTGCTATTCAGTATGATTCGATAAGCAATACTATCAAAGACCTTATGCCACATACCAGTAAAAAAATGTATTAATTCCAAAATATCAACATAAATAAACTCCCGCCTTTTCTACAGAGGGGGTTAGCAGAGGAGCTACCAAAACTTCACGTTTTTACTTGTATGTTCCCTCAAACGATGTAATAGATAATGATGTAAAAAATAAATAACTAATAGAAAATCCGATGTATTTTTGCCCAACCCGTGATTCTAACCCGAGAACTCATTTCCAATCCCACCGTAGTACAACTTCGCCAAAGAGGCAGACCAAAATATCCCTACAATAAAAATATAAAAGACTGCATTGCTTTCTCATTCCCAAGCGAGCCGAAATCAATCACTTACAGGTGCTTACAGTTATTGCGGAGTCAATGCGAATGGTCCCAAGAGTCTTAGCCGATTGGTTATTATGCAAGACAATAGCTTTGTAGTGCACTGAAATGAATCAAAGAACTTTAAAAATGTGCTGATTTGAATTACAGCATAAATAGTCCAACACCTTAGACACTGCAGATATGCTTAATTTAATCAAACTTTGGTATTTAGTAGTCTAACACTTATGTGGTTTAGGTATGCGGTTTAATATACTTGAAAATGTAAAAGCGAAGTCGTTTTACAAGTAAAACTTTTAAAAGTATATTTTTATTGTGACATTATCGCAAGCGATAGTTGTTATAACATATTATTTAATTTTTTATATTTGGTACACCAACAGCACAGTATACATAATATTCTTAAAGTAAATGTAATAATTGGTCTAATACAAGTATGTTGTAGTTGTATCAGCCCATATACGTCCCACTGCAGGGCACGGGCCTCCTCTACAATCGACAGTACGATAGAGGGTGGTTAGGCCATATAGTCCACCACTAATACAAGTATACGTGCCAATAAAAGAGGAACATATTTACCTATATTTTGACATTTATGCATACTCAACAAAAAAAAAAACGTATTTTTATTTTGAATGTTTACACGATGCACTTTTTATACACGTAATGCCTCCAAACTATGCCGTCGGCACAGCCAGGTCAGCGGCATTTGCTGCAGATAATAATTTCAGATTATCGTGTAACATATTACATCCATCCTCGGTAACGTATTTGTACAGTTGCAACGCTGAGGTCGTGAGCTCGAGTCCCGGGTTAGGAAAAAAGAAAGTCATGAGTCACACATTTGTGCCCGATATGGCGATACTATCACATCGTTGGACCGAACACACGAGGCGAAACGTATCGTAGGTGTCCAGGTTGCTACCAAGGAATCTCTGCCTACCCCCTATGGGAAAAAGCATGAGTTTATAGTATGTATGTAAAAATATTGTAGTATAACGTAGTTTATTCGAAATTCTCCTACGATCAGACAGATTAGAAGTTACTTCAACCACTGTCAATGTTTAATCTGATATTCCACTCGTGCCAACAAACAGAAGTTCAAAGTGTGGGCGTTTGTTAATGAACGCTAAAATTCGTATTAAAATTTAAACAGCAATCAGCCTTGTAAATTGATTTTGGCCAAGTTTTGAATTCTTTACAGCGTTCGCAATGACTTGTTTCTGTGGAACTCGAACTGTATTGAACCAATCAAAACTTTTATTTGGAAATGTAAAATGGGTCTAATTTTGTTCTATTTGTGTAGTCTGTTTAATGTTACGAAATTTGGTTTAGATAATGTTTGTGATTACGGATATTTGAATTGACAGATTTTGAGATAGCTAATTTATATTTTTCGGCTGTTGAAAGCATGTGGGTATGGACTGTGATGTAAAGCCTTAGGTTCAATACCTGGGCTAGGTAAACTGCCTTTGCAATTTGAACTGAAACAAATGCGTTTCAGAGGGAAGATAAATATAAAATCCGATTCACATACATAACGAAGGAATTCAGTCGAGTTGGTATAACTACTTCATTGAAATCAGTGGTTTATAAGTTTAATCTTCCTAAAGCCAAATATGTACTCCTTAATCGAAAATCTCGGCGACGGAAGGTATGAGGTTACATTTTACGACGCTTGGTGTCGAAATATTTGGATATACGTTCAGATGGCATCCCGCAACAACGCAGTTCCATCCAGTTCTCCCCTAATTTAATTCCAGCTAATCCTCCTATTTATATTGGGGTAAGAAGCCTGCTTGACGTGCGTAATCAAAAGGAGATTGGGCAATCAAACTCTCGCGGAAATTACTATTTTCATTTAACTGGTGGTAGGTCTCTCATATGTGAGAGGCCATCTGGGTAGGTACCACCGCAATGTCTATTTCTCCCGTGAAACAACACTGCTTAAATGCACTGTTGTGTTTCGGATTGAAGGACATTGTAGCCAGAGCAACTACTGGACATATTGAGACTTAACATCTTATGTCTCAGGATGGCGAGCGCAGTGGAATATTGCTACTGTTCATGAGCGGTCGTATCGCTTACCATCAGGCGAACGGCTTGCTCGTCTCGCCATTCAATGCAAAAAAATAAAAATAAATAAAATTATATTGCTTTTTCCACCCAATTTAAGATAAGCAAGTGTTTTAACATTATCAATTGAATCCAATTTTTTCCATCCGTATTTATTTTAATGCGTTTTTTTTAGCATGTGACTTTTTATCTTAAGTATGAGTTTGTGGTTTTGATGATTGATTAACTATCAGGTTGTGGGTTCCTAACTAATCTAACTAAATCCTGAGTCCTACATAAATATATGAGTATGAGTATATGATCTCTAGATATCCATCCATCAGCCAAAGGAAGTCCACTGCTGAACATAGGCCTCCCCCAATGATTTCCACAGAGACCTGTTGGAGGCAGCCTGCATCCAGCGACGTCCCGCGACCTTTACCAGGTCGTCGGACCATCTTGTGGGTGGACGTCCTACGCTGCGCTTTCCGCTACGTGGCCTCCATTCGAGCACTTTCCGACCCCATCGGTCATCAGATCTCCGCGCTATGTGCCCTGCCCATATAACATGGCCCCTCTAGATATAACATGGCTTAATTGTACAAATTGTTAAAAAATAACATTACGATTCACGAGTTTATATTTTGTACGGTGAAATGAAATGAAATGAAATGTATTTATTGATCACGTAGGCAATTAAGGAGCTCTTATGACAAGTCAATACACATAGAACTTAATCTCTACAATATATTTCCTATACTTAGTATTACTTATTTTAATTTTTGCTTTTATTTATATTTATTTATTATTTTTATTTATTTTTAAATTATATTATTTTTATTTATAATTAGTTTAATTTATTTATTTAGTTTTTATTCATATTTTATTTAAAGTATTAGTTTTTACTTTATAGTAATTTATTTGTCAAAGAAATACATTATTTACGTTAGTCAAAGTAAATTATATTATTTGTGGACCATGTGGTAATAAACATAGTCATGTAAAATTGCCAAGTAACCCCACGCTTCCCTGAATAGAACCAGCGTTCTGTAGCCCCAGAAAGGATTTGGTGCTCGCGTTGCAAAGTATTCAATTATTCAAAGGCTAGTCATTCCTAGCTGTGTGCTCTAAGTTCATTTCCTTTTGCGGTATTTCCAGTGATGACTGGCTTGAGAAAATCGCATTTGACTGAAAGGGAATTTGTTATATTGAGAAATGAATGCGTGTTAGATTTTTGTGTTCTGATAACTAACTCTCTAGAAAATGCAACGAATATAAAAAGGAGGTATTGAAAAAAGGGGTTGGAATCAAACTTTGAACTGTAATTGTTACAATATCTGTTGATCCATGAATTACGTAAAGTGCCATGATTTTTGTCCTGTTTTATGTTGGCTGATAGCAGTATCGCAACTCGGAGGAAGCCTATGTTCAGCAGTGGACAGTAAAAGGCTGATGACGATGATGTTAACAGCATGTTTAATGACTACTACCGAACACGTAACTTATTACCACAGCTTATTACATTATGAACCACATTGTGTTTGTAGCCACTTAAACTACCACCCGGCTTTGTTTTCGGTAGCAGTCTTGAGATACCCGGTATAACTTGACACACATATTTCTGACACAAATCCTGCACTAACACATTGATCCTGTTAAAGCGAGCGTCATAATTAGTAAATATGTAAATAGGATTACTCGACTAATCTGTTTCAGGGGCAAGAAAGTATAGTGTTTCTGTTATTTATCTATTAAAGACTGCATGTCGTTCGCCTGATGGTAAGTAATACAACCGCTCATGAACAGTAGCAATACCAAACAACACCTTGAATTATAAAGCAATGCTGGGCATTCCAGTGCGCTCGCCAAGCTGAGAAATAAGTACATTTTCAATATTTCCAGTAGTTACTCTGGCTACAATGTTCGTCAATCCGAAAAACAACAGTGCATTTACACTGCTGTTTGACGGGAGAAATAGACAATGCGGTGGTACCCACCCAGGCGGCCTCACACATATGAGGGACCTACCACCAATAAAATGTAAAGTTATTTAAATTACACTTGTATATGGTCTGCTGCTATTTAGTGATTAAGAAATATGTCTGTATCAGCCCATATACCTCCTACTGTAGGGTACAGGCCTGCTCTATAATCGAGAGTATAATATTGGTTTAGATATTACCCCGACTTCACACCCGCCACTGCCACTTGTGTAAGCCCGGATTGACAATGGCATTTTAATGACAACGAGCAATAACGTCCAAGGAGAACGGCGGAATGTCTACAGTTGTACTACTGCATTCCGAATGATGTACGAAGGCGTGTCAACTTCTTCTTTGAGATTGTTTCTAGCTCAATATGTGATAAGAATATAAGAATTGAAAAGAGCAACGCTAGAGTTTCTTGCCCTTACTTCTCCGCCGATAACAGTTTGTGAACCGGGTGGTAGTGGAAAAAAAGTGACTGGATCTAATGTATGACATTTTATGGATTGAATAAATATTTTCATTCCATGTCATTTTAGAATTCTGTCGATTATGGGTTATTATTATGGGTACAACAACCAGTTGGCGCAATTTACATGTAATTTTTAAAACCTTTAGACATATAAAATAAACTGAACCAGGCCGTCGAATCGAGATTGAAACGGTTCACAGCTATCGCTACCATTTGAATGATAATGTGACAGAGAAACGAATTACCAAGTTGTGTTCCGCAATAAAATTAATCAAATTCATACATACAATAAACTCACGCCTTTTTGCCTTATGTAGGCAGCGGTGATACCAGGACACCCATGTTTCACCCAATTAATCAAATAGTAAAATGATTATTGCTCCGAAATAAAATAAACTCATTTGCAAAAAAAACGGGCACCTAAGCAATGAACCATTTCAAATGTTACTATTGGTTTGTTTGATAATTATAGGTAGTTTTACTTTCACAATTTTGTAAATTAATAAGCTAATAATCGTTTTCGTCAGTATTATCATAAAATTTTGATAAAATTTATGGGTTTTAATGCTAAAGTTCACTAGTAGTGTATGCTCGCTAGTAGTGCATATGCGCGTGAAGTAAAAGTTAACAAAGATTTTTGTTCGTCTGGGTATGCTAGCGAGGATATCCCGGATACTTGCTTGCGGAATACGTTCCCACTCCGCGGTAATCACATTCTTCAGCTCTCTGATGGTCTGCGGAGCCGGTTGTACTGATCTCACGCGTCGTTTCAGAACGTCCCAGACATGCTCTATAGGATTGAGGTCGGGACTTCGAGCTGGCCAATCCAAACGACGAATGCCGACCTCTTGCACATACGCTTCCACATCGCCAGACCGGTGGGCGCGAGCGTTGTCGTATATAAAAATTGAGTCTTCGCCTAAAGCGGCCAATGCGGGTTGTGCATGAGGAATTAGAACTTCCGTTATGTATCGATGTCCAGTCAGTGAGCCGTTTTCAATGAAGACTAACTCTGTACGATCCATTGAATTTATTCCTGCCCAAAACATAACAGAGCCCCCACCATAAGGTGTGATTTCTTCAAAACAAGCCTCTGCAAAGCGTTCTCCTCGTCTTTGTAGCACTCGCCGATGTCGATGTTCACCGAACAGAGATATCCTGGCTTCATCGGAGAACAATACCCTATTCCAGTCTTCTTGAGTCCATGACTCACAATTTCGAGCAAACCTAAGCCTGGCAACTCTGTGCTCACGGAGTAACTTAGGGCTGCGGGCCGGGCGATGACTGCGTATATTGGCCGCGAGAAGCCTCCTCCTGACCGTCCATAGACTAATATGCACATTTCTTACTTCTTCGAGGTTGTTCTTAAGGTCCACATACGAAGACTTGCGATTTCTCAATGCGCGACTCACAAGAAAACGATCATCCCGTGGTTGGGTACATGGTTTTCTTCCAGAACCAGGCTCAATCCTATAGAGCATGTCTGAGACGTTCTGAAACGACGCGTGAGATCAGTACAACCGGCTCCGCAGACCATCAGAAAGCTGAAGAATGTGATTACCGCGAAGTGGGAACGTATTCCGCAAGCAACTATCCGGGATATCCTCGCTAGCATACCCAGACGAATTCAAGCTGTGATTTCAGCTAGAGGGGGTCACACTCGATACTAAACATTTATCTGCTTTTACTTTATTAAAGAAAAAACAAACAAAAATCTTTGTTAACTTTTACTTCACGAGCATATGCACTACTAGCGAGCATATACTACTAGTGAGCTTTAGCATTAAAACCCATAAATTTTATCAAAATTTTATGATAATACTGACGAAAACGATTATTTGCTTATTAATTTACAAAATTGTGAAAGTAAAACTACCTATAATTATCAAACAAACCAATAGTAACATTTGAAATGGTTCATTGCTTAGGTGCCCGTTTTTTTGCAAATGAGTTTATATTGTAATCATTATTGTAATATAGCTATATAGTCCTGTGCAAGATACGGCGGGGGTGTTAAGTGAACAATTTAGGAAGTACGTGCTTCGACGTCGGAAGCGGTGGCCGGCTATAAATCTTCAATTTTGCCGTCTAACCTCAACCCGCTTTTATGGGTCAGCAGTCTTAGTGCCCTGTTTTAGTGTTGGGTTGTTTTACACTAATTTGTTTATTTTGTATATATTATTCACTTCTTTAGAAGCACAGAGTAAGCATGTTTTTTTATTATGTAAATTGATAATGGCCCCACCCGTTTTCAATTCACATCAAGTTATTTAAAAAACGTGTGTGTTTAACGCACGTAAGAAGTGACACGACATTTTATGATAAAAGCCACTTTGTCATGTTTTTTTATCATATTTTTTTATTTTCATTATGTAGAAGACGTGTTGAAGATATATGAATATTATGATTTATGAATATTTAAAAAAATACTTTGTGTATGGTTAGAGTTGTCACTAAAAATTACCAGATAGTTAACAGCTAACTTTATCATGTTGCTTTGTTGCTGTCGATGTGCGAGTGGATCATAAAAATGTTACTCTCTTAAACTAAACGACTCTACATAGGATATTTTGAAAAAATCGACAGTGAGGTTACCAACCAGCTTCAAGCTAGCATGGAGAACTCAAACCAAACTCGTTCCACTAAAGCAGAAATGAAAATCGGCTCACGCCCAGCTGTGGGATGTATATGAGCTAACATAGGTACCGATCAAGATAGCCCTTATATATATTAACATATATACAGTCATACATACATAATATATAAAGTCACGCCTTTTTCGCAGAAGGGAAGGCATAGGTGCCAGGACACCCACATTTCGCCTTGTATATTCCGTCTCACGATGTGATAGTTAGCGAACCTATCGCCATATCGTGCACAAATATTTGCCTACTGACTGATAATTAATAGAAAAATCCATTATCACCTTGCCCGACCCAGGATATACAACAATATTTTTATTGTATAATCCCTTCATAAAATAAAGATCAGCTTACATTCATGCCGAGCCCCATTAAAATATGATATGAGTGAATCAAGTTGGTATGTCGCTGGCATGCTAAGAGTGCGTAATACTCGCAGCCTTGGCCTTGTGAGGAGGGGGAGGGAAGAGAGGGGAGGACACGAAAGGAGCCCGCTTCCTTCAGACACCTCGTTATAGCTTGCAGATAAAATGAACGCTTTACGTATATGCATAAATTTAGTACCTATGGTTAGCTTAAAATATATTTTGTAGACGGAATGTGGAAATAAGGCGGTATTATTTCGCTGTATTTGCTACTACATTTTCAAAGTAAGATTACATCATGCATAATTTCTTTCTTTTATCTTGAAGAAATAACTTTTGAAATTCATCTTTGCCTGAACCTTACATCTTCCTTTGTTCACTATTTATCTTCTGAAGTTTGTCATCTTTTCCTAGTATGAAACAGAAATATTCAAACATATACTATGTATGGATGTTAATACTAAAAAGATGTAAAATATACAAATTAATATTGTTTTTACCTGATATACCATACCAATATTTATTTGCTAAAATTGTATAGCTAACGTGCAATATTAAAATGTCCTATAAAAATCCAGATAATGTTGATACTACTATTTAAAAAGCACAGATAATTCAAATATACCTATTTCTATAAACTGATAAAAACGCATTACCTTTTTGACAATGTGACGTCATATTTCAAAATCCTGTACAAACTAAAGTGAAAAGAAATTAATTGGCTCTGCGCCAGACGCACATCCTGGTTTTGTTTGCAATCGACTGTGCATCCACGTTATCGGATTCATAAGGCTAAATTCTGCGGAAACAAAGGAATCTAGTTCATTTTCTAGTTGGAATTTATTTTCTGTTTGCGACTTACGCAGTTTCGTTTTATGGAGGGTCACAATGGTGTTTTGCAGTAAATGTGTGGTAGTAGCAATAAGGAATACCAATATCTCGTCTCTAATACGAGTATTTTATCAGCTAATAACCTACTTGCTAAATCCTACAATAAAGTATTATTAAATACTAGCTTTTGCCCGCAACTTCGTCTTCGTGATTAACTGTACTTTATAACATATTTTATATACTTATATTAAAAATCGATAGGTACTACCCTGAACCTTATTTCACCGACATTTCTCCCCTCAAAAGGAGAAAAACCTAAAACCAAGAATAACGTTATTATTTATTAGTTATTTAATCGTCCCGTCCCGTTCCCTTATATCCCGCCCCGTCCCATCTCATTCTCACTTAAGACATGTAACTCGGACTAAGTCATCACATCCTTTTGAGTATTAAAAATTGACAAATATATCGGAATTGCTTCCTCATCCCACGGAAACACTACCTTTCGGTCTGAAAAAGTAGGCTAAGTATTAATCCAGGATGTCAGCTATTTCCACATCAAATTTCTTCGAAATCCGTTAAGCCATTGCGCACAATCGCATAGACAAAAATTTTAAAAATCATTGTTTTGGGTTCTATTACATTAATATAATCCACCCATATAAGATTTTCTCATTTATATCCTTATACAGACATCGATCGGTTACAAATTTATTATACTGGGTATCTCAAGACGGCTACCGAAAACGAAGCCGGGTGGTAGCTTTAGTGACTTCAGACACATTGCAACAGAAAATGTTGAAAAAAAAAGCGACGATTTTTTTTGTTATTTTTTTCCTATGGTCGTATTTGGATGGTAGATTATTTTTTTTCCTACAATAATAGTATATACCCTTTTACTTATAAGGACTCTAAGGTATAAAAGAGTTTAAATTATTATTTTAGCAAAAACTATGGATTTACCACGCAAAAATCACGATATTAAAAAAGACATAAAAAAAATTGTCGCGTTTTTTTGCGAAAATTTTAGTTGCATTGTGTTTGTACTCACTAAAAGTACCACCCGGCTTCGTTCTCGGTAGCAGTCTTGAGATACCCAGTATGTATAAATTAATTATGGTGGTAAACAAATCATACTTAAATTTTATTTAACATACCTAGCAGCTCAACAGCCTATAAATGCATTCAGAACGTACACAAATTATCTGGAAGCAAATAGAGACATAAATAATATAACATCAAAATTGCACATACCTGTAAAAACACATTTTCAAATAACCACCAACATATTTACTTCCAATTTAATTTAATTAAAACGTGCGATCCGAGGATCATGAAATAAATTCCACAGGTCATAACAAAGCCAGCGACTGTTATTAGTTTTCAAGGAACAGCACGATGGCACGTAGGGGCTGTAGGGGAAGGGGTGGAATTAAGATGGCGGTCACGCTCGCGCCCACGCATGGAATGTAGATGGCCTTGACCTTGTGTCAGACTTGCATTATCCTTATAAAAATGGATCTTGTGAATATATTATTTTCATGTAATTTGAGGATTTACTATATAAAATGATTTCTTATTTACGCGAAAGTTACACATTAAAATGAAATTATTATTTACTGATTTTATCGCAGATTTGGTTTAATATTAATAAATAATAATTGTAAATTAAGGGTAGTTAAATTGTAAGTTACTGAGCGGATGACTAATACCTCAGTCCGCCCCGTGACCACGAAAGCTGTAAAGTTATCGAAACGTCACGTAGGGAAGTTAAATAAAATAAAAATTAAAAATAATCCGTAAATAATAGTTTTATTTCAATATTTATACATATATGTGCAATGAGAAAACTGCGTTTTCAAACCATTTTGCGATTAAACATACATTTTTAAAACACAAAACAAAATTAAGTCTTAGGTAAGTTTTATTTCATTAGCATCGCAAACTATATTAAGAACTTTATAAGTCTCGATCATTGACACAGATCTAGTTTTGTGGATCAAAACTAACTCTTGTTAAACAACTGGCTTTTAGTCACTACGAGTAAGAGAGGTTTGTGAATAAACTCCAATAAAATTATAGTTTCCGATCATATACATCCCACTGTAGGTCATGAGCCTCTTATACAATCTAGAGTATGTTTGAGGGTTAGGCTATGTAGACCACCACGCACTTCCAATAAAATTGAGTTACATAATTTAAGTTTAAATTATAAACACGAAAGTTGAATCAAATCAAATTGTAGTATTTTATATAGCCAGGACCACACTATAAACACGCGATGTGCGTGTTCGTAGTCTGGTGTTGGTCATATAACATACTACGATTTGATTGAACACTCGTCGCATCGGGTCGGGTCGCGTGGCATTTCTATAGTATGTTTAGCACTGGTGGTAGGTAGGATATATGAGAGGCCGCCTGGGTGGGTACCACAGCATTGTCTATTTCTCACATCAAACAGCAGTGTAAATGCACTATTGTGTTTCGGATTGACGGACATTGTAGGCAGAGTAACTACTGGACATATTGAGACTTAACATCTTATTTCTCAGGATGGCGAGCGCAGAGGCAGAGCTTTGGAATTCAAGGTGTTGTTTGGTTCTGCTACTGTTCATGAGCACTCGCATTGCTTACCATCAAGCGAACGGCATGCTCGTCTCGCCATCAACAGCAATTAAAAAAATATGTTTTCGGCTTTAAACATGACAATGCATGACAGCGTCACCAATGGACAAATTGCCTGGCCTATGGTAGACCCAAGGGTAGACCTGTCTACTAGCTGTCATTTATGTCGTCCGCGCGCGACAAACAGGACGTTCGATTTGAGATCTCCATTTATCTATACTAATATTATAAAGCTGCAGAGTTTGTTTGTTTGTTTGTTTGAACGCGCTAATCTCTGGAACTACTGGTCCGATTTGAATGATTCTTTCAGTGTTGGGTAGTCCATTTATCGAGGAAGGCTATAGGCTATATATCATCACGCTATAACTTATAGGAGGAAAGCAGTAGAGATATTTCTAGCAAATACGAGGAAATTTGGTTCGTTTTTCGTGGTCTTATTGGTCGATATTCTAAACTAAAAGTCAGAATTAAACATTTTGACCGCCATTTTAAAACGTGTATGCACCCGGGCGGAGCCGGGCCCGACCGCTATCACCAATAAGAGGTTTACGGATGGGTGTATTTTATAATGGTTTTTGAGATTTACGCTTTTAACTTTTACTTTTTTAGCTGTAAAGTAATCGAAACGTCGGGAAGTCAAAAATGTAAAAATTAAACCAATTCGCGATAAAATCCGTAAATAATAGTTTTATTTCAAAGGGTGTATTTTAATGTATCACAATTGACATATTTATCCAATAATTTATTAGATTTATTGGTCTTGTAGGAGAATAACAATAATGAATATACCCGATGGTTATATTCATTAAAATCAACTAAGTATTATGTTGTGGGTATCAGAACCAACCTGAGACTTTTCGGTCCCACAAACACCCAAGACCTGAGACAAATATTTGTCCCAGTGCGGAAATCAAACTCGCGGTCTCTCCTTCTACATCCTATTAAGGAGTCTATTAAGTAAACTACGCCGCTGAGATTGTGAGCGTGAGATCTAAAATTTGAATACTATTATCAGACTTTAACACATATTCCCGTTTGCGTAAGTTTTTCACATAATATACCGGGATCAAAAATAATTCGTTTTCGTTTTTTCTGACACTCACGACACCAGACTTGATTACCATATATAATTTTATTTTACTTTTATTATTAGGTCTAATAAAAATCACATGCCAATACATTAAAACCACTTGTACTACTATGTTTTTTATTATGTGATTTCTTTTTGTTTCTCTGTACAGTGCACAAAGGGATTAAATATATATATGAATAAATAAAATAAGAAGTCATTTAAAAAAATCTTGGTTCAGCACATGATTGTACTAAAGCAGATACAGCATGCAATAAAACTAACTAAATACCTATCTGCCTACTGAATTTTATGCATACAAATTAAATGCAATCAGGACTATGTCCCTTATTTTTAGATATATTTGTTTAAACCACCAAGCGTTACAGATTTCCGTCTCTCAAATAAATAAATACAATAACAGAATAGATTGAATACTGATACAAATAAACTTGTTGATGTATTTGTGTTGTTCGGACCGCGTGATGTATAGCGACTCATTCTAATGAAGACAAATGGACTCGCGCTACCAAATTGAGTTTTTCGCGCATTTACTGATACATCAGTTTACCTTTGAGCATGATTGATGGCTTTAATGCTTCTGTTTGTATTGCCGTGTGAACGAATGACGTTCAATTGTATCACTCTTTATGGGGAATTTTCTCTAGCATAACAGGGTATTGACTATAATCGATTTTTGGTATTATTTCGCTTACAAACACAAATAATTTAAAAATAAAGCCTTGTCAAAAAAGTATTAAAGTATCTTCTAACATAAGACAATTAATATTTAAAATTGAAGAGTAAGGGTGTAGGGGACATGTTACTGTCTCTTTCACACGCGCACACTGTAATGTATAATGTCTACTACTTGTGACCTAGTGAGGTCACAATCTTGGTTTTGCATTTCTTTGTTTGTTAGACCATAGCTATGGATACGTTTTGATTAATACAATAAAATTGGAGTCATAAACCCTATTATAACAAACATAAAAAAAATATACAGTCGAATTCAGAACCTCCGCCTTTCGTTGAAATCGATTAAAAAAATAAGGAAAATTATGCTCAATTAAAATAATCTAAGATAACATGATTATGATTTCTTAATTAGTTAAATATTTTATGCTTATCATGAGTATTAGAAACTGTTATAAACTCTGATCTAACAATATTAATAAAAAAATATTACTTAAACTACCAAAACACTCATGTTTCATCTTGTGCGTTCCGTCCCACGAGGTAATAGAGGGCAGGCCTATCGCCACATCGGTTACAAATTCTTACCTCTTGACTGACGGAATGAATAGAAAAATGTAATATCACTGAGCCCGACTCGGGATTCGCACCCACGACCTGTTTGTAGTCGTACCATACAACTATGTCATCAAAGTAATCATTCAATTCAAGTCAGTATATTACAAAACATTCTCATTTTACTTTCTTCTACTACTTTTTTCCACTTGTCATAATGTACTCATACTGATTATCCTAGCAAATATACCATCAGTACAAACATTAAGAAGAGTACACAAACATATTTTCCTCGAAGTAGTTAATTCAATTTATGTGGTAAACGACCTTCATAGTAATAGAGGCTACTAATGGCCGCGTCGGGGGACTTCGCGTCGATACAGCTTATTTAAATTAAAATGTTAATAAACTAAATGGACTTCGCACCCAGTACTGGTGACTTCATGGTGAAGTACAGGGTGCTTATTTTGTGTATTGAAAGGTAGGTTTTAAGATCAGTAGCGCGATTCACGTAATTAAATATGTTCAGTTGCGGCGCAGTTGCAGTTACGTTTCGATCAAAACAGCCCTTTTGGTATTCTCGTAATACGCTCGCGTCAAGTTCGCGTCACGCGAGCGCTTTAGTGTATTCTACTGCTGCGCATATATGTGAATGACAAACAAATTTCATACGTCTGACGTACAGTTGACGCGCAGCTCACGCGCAGCTAAACATTTATAGAGCCACAAAGTTATCTGGCCCGGTGGCCAAAAGTGGAAACAACGATGTCATTTGCAATTGTCAATCACCTGCCAGTCGCTGACATATCGGCCATTGGTTGTTTATTCAACGTATTTATTTTTCTTGCATTATTTAAAGCTAGTGAAAATTGCCGAAAACTTTAAAAAGTGATGCTAGGAATGTTAAACTTCAGGTATTAAATTTTACGTAGGAAGAAAAGCGTCTTCAGATACCAATAATACTCTTCGAAAAATTGTATCATCGCGTAGCTGCCGCCACAGGTTTGTGTTGTCAGCTTTACAAAATAAATTCCACGAAAACAGAACTTTGTACGTACTAGTACAATGTACAGGGTATATCAAGACTGCTACCGAAAACGAAGCCGGGTGGTAGTTTAAGCAACTTCAGACACAATGCAACAGAAAAAATTGCAAAAAAAAGCGACAATTTTTTTTTGTTTTTTTTTTCCTTTGACCATATTTGGGTGGTAAATACATTTTTTCCTAAAATAATAGTGTATACCCTTTTATTTATAAATAATCTAAGGTATAAAAGTGTTTAAATCATTATTTTAGCAAAAACTATGAATTTACCACCCAAAAATGACGATATTTAAAAAATCATAAAAAATTATTGTCGCGTTTCTTTGCGAAATTTTTAGTTGCAATGTGTTTGTAGTCACTAAAGCTACCACCCGTCTTCGTTTTCGGTAGCAGTCTTGAGATACCCGGTATGTAAGTTCATATCTAAACTACATATAAATAAAATTGAAGTGTCTGTTTTAAAAGTGAAAATAAAAAAAAAATTACCAACTACATATCGTTATATACACGATACCTGTGCCAAAAATGATATTTTAATTTTTTTTGTCTGTCTGTCTGTTTGTTCCGGCTAATCTCTGAAATGGCTGGACCGATTTGACAGGACTTTTTTTTGTCAGGTAGCTGATATAACAAGGAGTAACTTAGGCTACATTTATTTTAGAAAAAAAGTAATGTTGCAATGCCCGCGCGCAGCTCACGCGCATGCCACCACTGGGCCGTCACGTCGGGCGCCTCCCACCACTTCTCCCACCACTTCTCCCACCAACGAATCAATATCACATTTTTGACAGCCTCCGTGGCGCAGGCGGTAAGACACCGCCTGTGAAACGAGAGGCCGCGGGTTCGATCCCCGCACCGAGAGAAATGTTAGTGCGGCCCACAAATATTTCTCTCGGGTCTGGGTGTTTGTGAGACCGAAAAGTCTCTCGTAGTTCCTGATACCCACGACACAAGATTCGATCTTAATGTGGGGTCAGGACTATGTATGTGACTGTTGGGTGTTATTATTATATTAAAAAAAAAAAAAAAAAAAAAAAAAAAAAAAAAAAAAAATTTACAAAATATTGTATATAAATAAATGTATAACGCCGCTAAGAGATGGCGCCACCGTAGAAGTAGATCGCGGTATGGTTTCGTTACAAAGGTTGATAATTAAAATAAAAATGTAAAAAAAAAACTAAATAAACTAATTAACTTTTTTGTTAAATTCCACGCAGACGAAGTCGCGGGCACAGCTAGTCATAAACTAAAATTTATCATTACGTGCATGGTGGCCTGTTGGTAAATGGACCAGATTTCAGAACCACATTTTACGGTGGCCGTGGGTTCGAATCTCAAGGCACCTCTCTGACTTTTCGGAGTTATGCGTGTATTGATAGTGAATAAACACGCACTAAAACGATGAAGGAAAACATCGTGAGGAAACCTGCATACCAAAGCGACTTATAAAAATTTCTATGGTACCTATGTAAGTCCACCAACCCGCATTAGGCCAGCGTGGCGGACTATATGGCCTGTGATATGGCCTAATCACCCTAAATAGTACTCTCGATTGCAGAAGAGGCCCGTGCTCTCCTGTGGGACGTGTATGGGCTGATACAGATACACTTGTTTAAGGGTTTTGACTTTTTTAAGGGGGAGCGATTTGTTAAAAATCTTGTGAAGGAAAAAAACATGCAGATGAAACTAGTCCACTCATTTTCCTGACACTATTGATCTGATTGAAAAATCTTACTTCATCCACTTTATTGCAATATATATTTTTAATGGCAACACCAAATTCGATTACAGCGACTCTCCCACCGGGTCAGATAAGTTTGTGGGACTATACAAGAATACCATTTTGTACCAAAATGAAAACTTAAATGTAACCGCACTGCAACTTGATCGGCGCGTCAAAAAATTACGTGAATCGCCCTACAAGTTGAATGTAAAACATAAGATTAGGTCCTTAAGGAATACATATAAATTATTGCCTTTTATGTATTAATTATTTAATTTATATGGAAAAGTTGTGGTCTCTGGTTCGAATTCTGGGAAAATGTTTCTCTTGAAATGAAAATCTTTACGGTGGTTCAAATCATATATTGAAAATAGGACGCAAGCCGTGGTTATGAAGGGCTTTACTTCTATCTGGAAAACAGTACCATCAGGCGTTACGCAGGGATCAATTCTAGGACCACTTTTATTCAATATATTTATCTCTGATGTGAAACACTGTTTTCGTAGCTCCGAAGTTTTGTTGTATGCTGACGATATGAAAATTTTGAAACCCATTCTTAGTACCTCAGATGCAATCGACTTACAAGAAGACTTAGATAGATTCTCAGATTACTGTTATCGCAACAGACTGCAGCTTAACGTTTCTAAATGTTATCAAATGATTTTCTCTAGGTTAAAAAATAAAATTACTACTAATTACGCTCTTTATAATACCACAATTAGGAAAGTAGCTAGCATTAAGGATCTAGGTGTCATACATGATGAGAAATTGATATTCGACCAACACATTGATCACATCATAAGCCGGGCAACGAAATCCTTAGGTTTTATAATGCGGACTACTGCCAGCTTCAGATCCCTGAAACCTATCAAAATTATTTACTGTTCCTTTGTCCGAAG
Source organism: Hyles vespertilio (assembly GCA_009982885.2). Taxonomy (NCBI): domain Eukaryota; kingdom Metazoa; phylum Arthropoda; class Insecta; order Lepidoptera; family Sphingidae; genus Hyles; species Hyles vespertilio. Next base: position 17,461,472 of record CM042811.1, read on the forward strand.
CCAATTAGAATATTTTATTTTATTTTATTTTATTTTATTTATATTCGGAAAACAAAGCGTTAATAGTAATATTACAGTAAGACTTATTAACTAGGAATAGGCTATTAACACATAACATGTTTTCGCAAGTTTGTAACTAATATAAAGCTTGCTTATTTATGTAAAAATACCAAAGAAAAACAATCAACAGTTAATAAAACAGTTAAACAATGAATATACATTACAACTAAATGAAAAAAAAAAAAAACATTAAATTAAACTAAACTTTAAATTAAACTAAACTTGGGGTATAAATAAGTTGCTAATCATTACCGTCAGTTTGAGAACCATTAAACCAATATTTCACAAACTTATTTTTTAGCATACAAGGCTTAGAATGAAATAAGTCCAGATCCCAGAAAATGTTAATTAATTCGTTAAATTTCTTTGCCACTCTTACAAAAAATGAGTTCTGTCCATAGATTGAAGTCATATGTGGTAAAGCTAAAATTGCGGGCGATCTAATTGTCCTAAGCGGTACTTTTAAGAGTATTTTTGAGAGAAGATATGAGGAGTCTATTTCATTCTGAGCTATTTTACTTAGAAGGACAATGTCTGCAATATTCCTACGTTCATATAAAGGTAAAATATGATGTCTGCGGCACCTTATGTATGTATGCATCAAAAGTCTGGAATCCTCAATATAGGATACATATTAATAGGATTGAGCAAATTCAAAAGAAATTTTTAAGATTTTTAGACTTCAAAGTCCAACAATTAACATCTAGCTATCATACTCGTTGTCGGCGGTAACACTTCTTACCATTAGAAAATAGACGATGTATAAATGATATATGCTTCTTCATGAAATTAGCTAGGAGATCCATTGACTGTCCTGCTCTTTTATCAAAGCTACAGATACGAACAAATCAGCTGAGCTTCATACAAAGACCCATAATACATACGTCCTTCGCGCACACAAATTATAGGAAGAATGCTTTCATTATTCGTGCCGCTGATTATTTCAATGGGTTGCACTGGAACTTGAACATTGATTTATTCTGGACTAAAATAGATAAAGTCAAACGTATCCTGGCAAGAGAATACTTTGAGACACACTCATCATAGCTCACACTAATTCAATATTTAATATTATCGTAAAGTAGCATATATTTAAGGTTATCATAAAGTAAATTCATAGAAGACTAAATATTGGTAATTTTATAGTGCAAACAATAACTAAAATGCATATATGTAAATAAAAATAAAATACAACATGTGGTTGTACCAATATGGTTATTAATAAGTGGAGGTTTGTAATTAGCAAAAAGTGTATATTAGTGTCTTTATTTTGTAGTTGTTATTAGTCTGTAAGCCTCCCGAAAATAAAATAAATAAATAAATGTGATATTGGATTACATTATTAGCCTGGAGCCAGTAATTTTTGCCCGATATGGCGATAGGCTTGCCGCTCTATCATATTGTGGGACGGAACATACAAGGTCAAGTGTGGCTTTCCTGGCACCTCTGCCTATCTCTTCTGGGAAAAGTCGTGGATGTGTGGATATATGTATGTAATGTTTAGGTAATTAATGAGACAATTTTCCGCTTTAAGCTTAAAAGTCAGAATTCGAATCTACTAGAGTGTTGTAGTATGACAACTGTTTTTTTTAATATTACTTCAGTATGCTGATAAACCATTCGTAATATTATAATCATGTGATATTCTGGAAAATCATAATAAACTCTTCTAAGTGCGATAATTCATGGATTTATATCAAAATGTATTCTATGATCAATATGTATAAATTATTCAAAAAAATATTTAATGATTAACAGCTAAATCAGAAAAGCAATCCTACACCAATGTTGACCCATGAAGAGAAATGACGAAAGAGAATGATGTGAAAGAGATGTCATATTCGTGTAAAGTCTAAATTCATGGCTTCTGCCTATCCCCTTAGTATGTCAGCAAGATGATTATTGAAAAATATAAACTTGGTGAGATTTTATATCAGGCTGTATAAGACAAACGTTATAGCCGTACATTTAAGATGAAAGAAGTCGTTGTGTGCACGTTCTTTTGAAATCAGAATAATATTGCATCTCACATTGATTTTAGCAGCTCGCACTATAGGAACAATGTATTTGTTTATCCTGTGGTGCTTAAAATTTCTGGCTTCTCCAGTTGTATATCTTTATATCAGAGGATAATACAACTCAATATTTTGTCACGTGCTTTGCTGCGGAGCGAAGTGGACAATTATTTGTTTTCAACTCCTCCTATTTGTTTTTCTTTCTGATTAATTACGATGCGGGTTAAAGACAAGCTAGTGTCCCTGAGAGACTCGCCGAGCTCCGGAGCTCGGAATCAATTGTTTTGAACAGTGACGATAGAATATAATCAAAAAAGTGTGTCTCTGCCTGGGCGGAGGCAGGCCGGGCTAGTTTTAAATATAGAGGCAATTTTTCAACAAAATTTGTAGTGTTTTATAGTCATAAATTGATGTCATTTGTAATTAAAAAATCACACATATTTACGACATGTAATTAACCCAAAATATCATTGAGTATTTTTACATAGCAATTTTCTCGAAATAATAAAAAAGGCTTTTATCACAATTTTAACAGCTTAAAATAACCAGAAAAGTTATAAATTCCATTGTGAGAAATATGTGAAAATGTACGTGAAAGCATTTCGTTAATTTATTAGTCCGTAGCGTCAAGTTTTTGGAGTTTATTTTCCAAAATTTCACGGCAATTAATTACTTTTTATCGTCGTCATAAATCTGTGTAACATGTTGTCACAGAACAAGGGCTGTGTGGTTTTTAAAACTAGTTATTTGAGTGCTAATTGCTGAATTGCATGAAGGAAGTATTGCTATCGACTTCATTTTGTAGATATTTAAATTTGGGATAGGTATTTAACATGTTTGACAGCCTCCGTGGCGTAGTCGGTTAGATACGGCCTGAGAAACGAGGGAGCGCGAGTTCGATCGCTGCACCCAGAGAAATGATAGTGCGGTTCACAAATATTTCTTTCGGGTCTGGGTGGTTGTGAGAATGAAAAGTCCCTGATAGTTTTTGATACCTACGAAAAGAGTCTCGATCTTAGTGTGGGGTCAGGATGTAAGTGACTGTCGGGAGTTTTTTTTTCTGGAATAAACAAATCACGTTGACTGTAAATATGGACGAACATGATCTTAATTAGGTGATGATATTTGTGTACGATTTGGTGTGAAATCTTTAAAGGAATACATTTTTCTAAAAGTATGATGGATTGAAGCTTGACTTCGTTTAATCTAAGTGAAGGTGCTGTCCTAATGTATTATTATAACATCATTTATATTTCATTTAGTTTTCTTTTTTCAACAACCTGTATAAAAAGAAACCCTAACTCCCGCAGTAGTTGTCATATAGTCAAGCAGTAATTAGAGTGGAAAATAACATATGATATTCAATTTGTTAATTGCCTACTCTATTATTTAGTTTTATTTTGTCAGCGCATGTTAGTAATCTGTAATTACTAATATTTTTCCTAATTATGATTAGAATTTATAATAAGTATAAAATATATATATTTATTTACGCAATAAAATGTACTAAAATTAAAATTGACCATGTTTTATTGCTATCAATTGTAAAATAAAATAGGCAACACTGATTCATAAAAAAAAATTAAAAACACACTCGACGAAGAGTTTTTGCTCTAAATTTTAGAAAAAAATAATTCTGATGAACCAGGTTGAATATTAATTCATCTACCTTACCGTCTCTGGTAGGGCCGCAATACGGACAAATGCTGCTTTACCATTTTTTATACGATACAAAAATTCCAATCTAAAATATTTTCCTCTAACACAAAATAGAAATCATAAAATAAAAACCACACCTATAAAACATTACACTTAAACACTATTTTATTACGGTACTTAAAAAATAATAAACTCCACCGTATTTCTACAACTGGCCAAAAATCTTATACAGGGTGTATTATTGCACGAACACCACTGGCGTACAAAGTTACATTCTCATTGAAGATTTCAAACACAAATAGATTACGTGGCACGCATTCGGACCCTCTTCTCGTATGACAGCCTTATTTCGGACGGCTACGTGACGTCACGGAATACATTGAAAACTTTATTTCATACCCAGTATAAGGAGGTACAGTGCAGCTAATGTTACAGTAAAACCCGCAAGGTTGGCCAAAAACCAAAAGGCGTGCCACGTCATTTTTGTGCCGCACCGTCAATTTGTGCATAACATAGACCTCCCCCAAGGACCTCCACATTGACCTGTTGGAAGCGGCCTGCATCTAGTGACTCCCTGCGGCCTTAGCTAGCTCGTCCGTCCACATAGTAGGCGGGCGTCCGGAACAGTACGTGGCCTCCACTATAGAACCTTTCGGCCTCAATATCTTGGCCTACTGCCACTACATCTTGCTACAAGTACTAATATTTGCAATTCATATACTTTGTTGGGGTAATAGTTAATTGTAAAATTATTACAGATAATTAAGAAATATGTATTAATATGTCTTTGATAATACAGGGTATATCAAGACTGCTACCGAAAACGAAGCCGGGTGGTAGTCTAAGCGACTTCAGACACAATGCAACAGAAAAAGTTGCAAAAAAAAGCGACAATTTTTTTTTGTTATTTTTCTCCTATGGCCATATTTGGGTTTTAAATACATTTTTAGGGATGAACTGGGTAGCTTCTTCAAGGAAACAGCACAATGGTTATAATTATTTATATTTACAAAGTACAGTCTATACAAGCGTAAGTGTCACAAGCCAAAGCACGGCGAAAAGCAACAAGCGGTCTGCGTCGAGTACGAATTGCGACTGGTGCGGTGGCCGGCGCGAGCGCCGTCGGTAGGCGGGGCCTAAGTCCCGTTAGCCGGCCGACGGATAGATTCGAACCAGCGGTACATCACAGCTGTTTCTTATCATTCAAATAACTGTGTAGATTACTTGAGTGAGTGTAACGAGTCTGAATGACAGGTGCATGGTGTTTATATGGTATGCTTGTGTGTGTGTGTGTGTGTATGTGTGTGTGTGTGTGTGGCTTGTATGGACTGTTGGCTACATCACCCCCCTCCAGAGACGGTCAAGGGCAATAGAAGTCAGGAATCTTGACGTGCCGACCGGAACGAGTGTGATATTTTATTTTATCTTTGCATTGAACGTTAGGATCGTAAGTAGTGGGGGCGTTAGGATGTTTATCGTTGCAATCTGTTAATAGATAAGCGGGTTTTAAACGATCTATTGAAACGTTCACTTCTTTGCCTCTAATTAGAATTTTAAAAACTTTGTCGTTTCGAGATATGACTTTGTGCGGGCCAGTGTAGGCAGGCTGTAATGAACCGCGTAAGGTGTCATCGCGTAGGAAAACGTGAGTGGTTGTTTTGAGTTCTTTAAAAACAAATATTTTGCCTTTGCTATGCCAAGAAGTTGGAACTGGCTGTAAATTTCGTGCGAATGAACGAAGTCGTGCTGTGAAGTCCGCGATGTCTGTCGTGCCGCCTTCACTGGGGTGAAATAACTCCCCGGGAAGACGCAGAGGTTCCCCGTAAACGAGTTCGGCCGGAGACGCTTGTAAGTCCTCCCTAAATGCGCTTCTTATTCCCAGAAGCACCCAGGGCAAGGACTCAGTCCACCTCGGATTAGCGTGACATACAATTGACGCTTTTAATTGGCGGTGAAAGCGTTCTATCAATCCATTGCACGACGGATGGTAGGCTGTCGTTTTTTTGTGCTCGAATCCAGCTATCTTTGAGAGATAGCTGAACAGAGCGGACTCGAACTGACGGCCTCTGTCTGTTGTAATGGATTGCGGGCAACCAAAACGGGATATCCATCCGGATATTAATGCCTTTGCCGTTGTTTCTGCGGTAATGTCAACCATCGGGATGACCTCAGTCCAACGCGTAAAGCGGTCTATTGCCGTTAAACAATAACGGTAGCCTTCTGATATTGGTAGTGGTCCCACAATATCAATGTGGATGTGCCTAAAGCGTGTTCGTGGTAAGTTGTAAGTGCCTATAGGTGAGGACACATGACGACTTACTTTTGCACGCTGACACGACGTACAAGCTTGTGCCCAGGTACGGCAATCTTTTTTAATTCCGGGCCAGACAAAGCGTTGAGCTATAAGTTTAGCTGTTGCGTTAACACCGGGATGACTCAGCGAATGCAAGGAATCAAAAACTTGTCTTCTTAGCGACTTAGGTACAAATGGCCTGGGAGTCAGTGTATTTGTGTCGCAGTACATGTAATTGTGATTCCCAGGTACTTGTAATTTTTCAAGTCTCAGAGAAGTATTTTTCTCAGAGAGTAGTTCAGACAACTCTGAGTCTGTCGATTGAAGCTCAGCTAATACATCCAGATTGACTGGCGCTTGCAATTCTTCCACCCTAGATAAGGCATCGGCAACTATATTATCTTTGCCCAAAATATGCCTTATATCGGTGGTGAATTGTGATATAAAATCTAAGTATCTATACTGCCTTGGTGAACAATTTTTTTAGTGTTCATTGAACGCAAATGTTATTGGTTTATGGTCAGTATAGATACAAAAATGTCTAGCATCTAACATATGCCTGAAATATTTGATGGCTTCATAAATCGACAATAATTCTCGGTCGTAAGCCGAGTATTTCTGTTGAGTTGGTGTGAGCTTCCTGGAGAAAAAACCTAAGGGTTGCCATCCCTCACTGGTATGCTGTTGTAGGACTGCTCCAATGGCCGCTTCCGATGCGTCGGTTACCAGTGAGAGTTTGGCTTGAAAGTCTGGATGTGCCAATAATACGGCCTTTGCCAGGCTTTCTTTGCAATCGAGGAAAGCTTTTAAGGAATCGTCCGCTAAAGTGATAGTTTGCGATCCCTTCGACGTGCCTGTTAATAAAGCATGTAATGGGGCTTGAGTATGAGCAGCTTTCGGTAAAAAGCGGCGATAAAAATTAACCATCCCCAAAAATCTTCGCAATTGGCGAATATCCTTTGGGACTGGGAAATCTCTAATCGCTTGCACTTTAGCCTCGAGCGGTTTTGTGCCGTGCTCAGATATGTTGTGGCCTAAAAATGGAACCTGTGAGGCCCCAAAAATACATTTGGATGTATTAATTAACATCCCATATTCTTTAAGCCTGGAAAATAATTTGCGAAGATGTTCCTTGTGCTCTGCTTCGTTACTACTGAAGATTAAAAAATCATCTAAATAGCAATAGCAAAAATCGAGTCCCCTAGTTACCTCATCAACAAAACGCTGAAAGGTTTGCCCGGCGTTGCGCAGGCCAAAGGTCATAAAAGGGAATTCGTATAGCCCGAAGGGTGTGGTGATGGCGGTTTTTGGTATGTCCTCGGGATTGACCAGTATCTGATTATATGCCTTCACGAGATCGATTGTGCTGAAAATTTTGCAACCGGCGATGCTATGCGCGAAATCGTGTATGTGTTTAATCGGATACCTGTCGGGTATGGTCCGGGCATTAAGTCGGCGATAATCCCCGCAGGGACGCCAACCATTATTTTTATTAGGCGCTAAATGGAGGGCTGAGGACCAAGGACTTTCAGATGGCCTAGCGGTGCCATTGGCCAACATGGCCTGGAATTCCTGCTGGGCTATTTTAAGTTTATCCGGTGCCAAGCGTCTAGGTTGGCATGATACCGGGGGGCCTGGTGTCGTTCTTATGTGGTGCGTGGTGTTGTGTAGTGTAGTGCGTAATGTACCAGCTGGTTTCGTGATTTCCGGATACTCTTCCAGAATTTTATGATAACACGAGTCACCAGTTGTAATTTTTACAGACGAAATACTCACATCTATGCAAAAAATTGGAGCAGAAGATACAATATTCGTAGTACTATCTAATAAGCGTTTTCTACGACAATCTACAATTAAATTAAAATGAGATAAAAAATCTACGCCAATAATTGGTTTAACTACATCTGCCACTACAAAACGCCATATGAAATCACGGCGTAAGCCAAGATCTAAATTTAAACTCACGTAACCGTACGTCTCTATAGGCGAACCGTTAGCGGCACGAAGTTGGTAGTTCACAGGATGGCGGGCTCCACGCAGCAGGGACCGGGGGAAGACACACAAATCGCTGCCTGTGTCGATTAAATACTGCGTCTTGGTTCTCCGATCTGTCACGAACAGGCGACCAGTGCTGTTGGGGCAATCGTCAGTCGCCATTACCGACCGCCCTTGGGGTTTTCCGCCCGAAAATCGCAGGGGCGAACACATTTGTGGGCCTTGTTCCCGTACTTGGAATGGTAGAAACATACCGGAAACTTCCTATAACTAGCTTGGGAACGGGTTCTGGATCTGTTTCTTGTAGGTTGTCGATTTCGGGAACGGCTCCTCCTGTTACCCAACTCCAGTTTTAGCTCCGAAATCTCCTTCCGCAATTCCGCCAATTCAGCCACCAATGTCTCGTCGCGTACCGGTGTCGAGGTTGCTGCGTGAATTTGTGGTGAGGGTAGAACGATTTCGGTGATCCTATCAGCAACATCCGCCTGGATCTCCAACGGTGTAGACGCGTGAGCGGCTAGAACTGTCTGGATGTTCAAAGGCAGACGGCTCAGCCAAATGGACTGAAGATATTCGTCAGGAAAATCTGGGCCGGCAAAGTTTCGCAAGTGCCGATAAAATTGCGAGGATTTCCGATCTCCAAGTTCTTCGTGGTGCAACAGTTGCTTTATTTTTGACGCCTTGGATGCTGTAAGTCTGTTGATGAGCTCAGACTTTAATGTCTCGTACTTCTGTTTCGCCGGCGGCTTGGTAATTATATCCCTGATATCCTTTGCGTACTGATTTTCTATATGCCCGATTACGTAATAAAATTTGGTGGTATCGCTTGTAACGTTCGCCAAAGCGAACTGGGCTTCCAGTTGAGCGAACCAAATATCCGGATCATCGGGATAAAACGGTGGGATACGAATTCCGACCTTATAAATTTCGGATGTCGGTGCGCCGAAATTGCCACGTCCAAGTTCGTCCTTTTGACCTCTGCGCACGTCACCACGCGGGTCGTCACTGTCTTCACTCAGCATGGTATAAGTGTTCGACTCGGGGTCACCAGTTTAGGGATGAACTGGGTAGCTTCTTCAAGGAAACAGCACAATGGTTATAATTATTTATATTTACAAAGTACAGTCTATACAAGCGTAAGTGTCACAAGCCAAAGCACGGCGAAAAGCAACAAGCGGTCTGCGTCGAGTACGAATTGCGACTGGTGCGGTGGCCGGCGCGAGCGCCGTCGGTAGGCGGGGCCTAAGTCCCGTTAGCCGGCCGACGGATAGATTCGAACCAGCGGTACATCACAGCTGTTTCTTATCATTCAAATAACTGTGTAGATTACTTGAGTGAGTGTAACGAGTCTGAATGACAGGTGCATGGTGTTTATATGGTATGCTTGTGTGTGTGTGTGTGTGTATGTGTGTGTGTGTGTGTGGCTTGTATGGACTGTTGGCTACACATTTTTCCTAAATAATAGTGTATACCCTTTTATTTATAAATACTCTAAGGTATAAAAGAGTTTAAATTATTATTTTAGCAAAAACTATGGATTTACCACCCAAAAATGACGATATTTAAAAAATCATAAAAATAATTTTCGCGTTTCTATGCGAAATTTTTAATTGCATTGTGTTTGTAGCCACTAAAACTACCACCCGGCTTCGTTTTCGGTAGCAGTCTTGAGATACCCGGTATATGAAACACTGAATAGACATGAGTTTTTCCACAGCGGTGAATCTTTGAGCGACATGAGATAACTTTATCCAGGAAATTCACGGTTTTTGTGAGATAGGTTTCAATTTAATTTTACGTGTCAATCAACGATACACAACCAGGCCAATATTATAAACAGGGTATATCAAAATTGCTACCGAAAACGAAACCGAGTGGTAGGTTTAGTGACTTCAGACATTATATAACTAAAAAATTCGATAAAAAACGTGACGATATTTTTGAATTTTATTCTTACCGTCGTGTTAGGGTGGTAACCACATAGTTTTTCATAAAATATTACTGTGTACCTGTGTGTACGCAAGGGTTAAAATATTTGTTTTTTAAATCTATGGATATACAAGCTAAATAAGGTGATATTTAAAATATATAAAAAAATGTTGCCTTTTTATCGACATTTTTAGTGGCATTGCGATGGTATCTACCCAGGCGGCCTCTCACATATGAGAGACCTACCAATACAACAGAGTATAGAAAAATGTTGTTCACACAGCACATGTAGTGTACGATATTTAACTATAGTTATGTATGTCAATAAACATGGTGCCGCAAAGAGCCCACGTATACTCGCGTACAAAGTTCAGTGTCGAGCAATAAAAAACTTCCCATTTCTAATTGCTTGAAATTGCTTGTGCAGTCATTTGAGTTGTTCAGACGAGTTTGAGTGCGTTTGCGGAATGAAATGAAAATATTTATTAAATCCATTAAATGTCACACATTATTTTGATTCAGACACTTTATTTCCACTACCACCCAGTTCACAAGGCTGTTTCGCCAGAGAAGAACGGGCAAGAAACTCTAGCGTTGCTCTTTTGAAAATAAGTGATCATACAGGATTTGTAATTCAGAGCAGCTCATAAATAATTTATAATATTAATTATAATATTAATAAAAGTGCGTGGTGGCCGGTTGGTAAACGGACTAGACGCGGCTGCCAACATGTTCACGGTGGTCGCGGGTTCGAATCCCAGGGCACACCACTGACTTTTCGGAGTCATGTGTGTATTGATAGTCAATCACCACGCACTAAAACGGTGAAGGAAAACATCGTGAGGAAACCTGCATACCGTAGCGATTTATAAGAATTTCTATGGTATGTAAGTCCGCCAACCCGCACTAGGCCAGCGTGGTGGACTTTATGGCCTAACCACTCTCAATCGTACTGTCGATTGTAGAGTAGGCCCTGTGCACTGCAGTGGGACGTATATGGGCTGAAACATTAATTAACTGGCAACAATTATATTGTACGGCTGAGTCAAGTGTCGCCCAGACCAAAGCAAAAGCAATATAAGGCAAAAAAAAAAACAAAATAATTAAATTTAATATTATCACTATAAGCAAATTGAGCAAAGCAGTTTGATACTGGCCATTGCTGTTTTTTTAAACTAAATTACGTCATTAACTAATTACCTTGTAATAGCAAATGAAAAAATAAACAGTAAAATAAATTGATTGCCAACGCTACGATATCGTAGTAAATGCTACGTCGTAGCTGCTACGACGTGCAAACGTAGCTACGAGTAGCAATTATCATTGCTTGCGTAGGCATTATAATTGTATAGATAGACTGATTTATAGTTTACTGATGACGCATTTGAATAGAAATGCTTTTTTATTTCATTTTTTATTCAATGTAAGCATTAGTTCTTTGGGAATTCAGAACTAAAAAAATATGTAAAGCGATACATTATTACATTATACATGATTTTCAAAGATTTCTCGGGCGATATTATTTTCACCACCAACAATGAATATCACTGGTGGTAGGTGTCTCATATGTGAGAATTCGCCTGGGTGGGTACCACCGCAATGTCTATTTCTCCCGCTAAACAGCAGTTTAAATGCACTGTTGTGTTTCCGCGTGAAATTGTAGCCAGAGTAACTACTGGACATATTGCGACTTTATATGTTATGTCTCAGGATGGTAAGCGCAGTGGAATGCTGAGCATTGCTTTGTAATTGTGAAAAACCTCCAGAAAATACAAAATTCAAGGTACACATTTTACAGTTAATGATATATCCAAAGTGTGGGTCCCAAAGTAGGCAAGCCCGTATCTTGGGCACAATTCAAGGTGTCGTTTGGTTTTGCTACTTACTACTTACTGTTCATGAGCGGTCGTTTCGCTTACCATCAGGCGAACGGCAGCTCGTCTCGCCATTCATTTCAATAAAAAAATCATCCAACACAACCAAGACAGCATTCACTAACAGTAAAGTATTAAATTGATTACATTAGCTTAATCTCGGCAATTGATAATAATGTTTCTAATTTCCTCTCTTTTGTTTTTCAATGTTTTTGTTTTTTCAAAATGATGAGAAGAAAATAAGCTTGACAAACCGTGGGTGACTTTAGATGTTACCAACATTATATTTTGTTTTACTGAAACCACTTAAAATACATGTAATCATTTATTCATTGCTATAGACCTTATGAATATATTAATGTAATATATTTTGGGATAAAAGAACACATGTACATTTCAAACATAATATTACATATTACTTTCAAAAAATCTACTCAGAGAATTCGTTTAAATTTTCTCAAACGCATTCAATATGCATTTCTATCCTTGAATTACAATATTTTCCTTACAATATGAATAGGAAATGTTTGTTCCGTAAACAAACTATCTAATTTCACGTGAGTTTATATTGCGATTTCGTTTTGGCAAAGTGACAAAAATATTTATAATTAACTGGATTTTGAAATGACACAGTACTCCGCAGTTGAGAGCAGTTTTCGAAAACAAAATGAATATTAAATTACATTTCGCGGTCACTGTAAATTTATGCAATGAATTTGAATGAGCCTTTTGTTTATAGTTTTAAATGGCCGCAGTATTTGGAATTCGCTGGTGGTAGGTCTCTCATATGTGAGAGGCTGCCTGGGTGGGTACCACCGCAATGTCTATTTCTCCCGTCAAACAGTAGTTTAAATGCATTGTTGTGTTTCGGATTGAAGGACATTGTAGCCAGAGTAACTACTGGACATATTGAGACTTAACATCTTGTGTCTCAGGATGGCGAGCGCAGTGGAAAGCCAAGCATTGCTTTGTAATTCAAGGTGTTGTTTGGTTTTGCTACTGTTCATGAGCGGTCGCATCGCTTACCATCAGGTGAACGGCATGCTCGTCTCGCCATTCAATGCAATAAAAAAAAAATTAAGGCACTGGATGGCCACTGCATGACTGCCTCGGTGGCGTAGTTTAAAAAGTAGTTTAAAGCTGAGGTTTTGGGATCGAATTCCAGATCGGGCGAAGTGATAGTGGATTTTTTAATTTATTATTGACGATAGGATCGCCACCTATCACGGTGTGGGACGGAATACACAAGGCAAACGTACCCACATTTTAGAAGCGTTATACATTTAAAAGAAAACCCGTGACTTGTCGTTCGTTATACAGTCATAGACCAAGTTCACTGCACGACGAATGCATAATTAATATATGAATAATTGATGTTGGGTCAGTCATGATCTTAATAAATTACTTCTGCTTAAAAATGCTATTAGATCTATGTTCGACTATGTTGTCAATACAACATTATTAGATATATAAAAACAAAAATTATCAGCAACAGGAAATTTAAGTTTTAGTATAATTTCCTGAAAGGTTAAAACGACCTTTCAATATTGAATTTGAAAGTATGCCCAGTAATTATATATTCTTAACAAGTTTAGTATTCAATGGGAGAGTTATTTTTATATTGAGTCAACAACCTAGTTTTCAGCTTCACACCAGTTCGAAGAATCAAAATCAATTTTATCAGCTTCCGATTTAATTTTCAGTGAAAATTGTAGAAGTAAAGGGCCCGTCGCCTGGCTACTAACGTAATTACCCAGTCACCGCCGCGGCTGGGTCGCGCTAAATAACTTGACCCAACGTGGACTAATAAACTGTGTCAGTATTCCATAGGTTTTTTTGAGGAAGTGTCGAATTTTTTATGATTTATAAGGTTATTTTAGGTATACTATAAAGCCAAAAGAAGTTTGTTGAGAATCAGTAGCAAAATCCATTGCACAATTTTTTAAGGTTAAATTTTATCCCAAAATATATTATTGTCCATCAAACTGGTTACTTTGTTGATTAACAAAAATCTGCTCACCAATAACTCTAACTACAGCCAACCAGTATATGTACACCCGTTCCAGACATTAAGAACAGTCAAAGAATCCTATGCATCATTCAAGAGTATGACAGCCTTCGTGGCGAAGTTTGTTTGACGCCGACTATGACGCAGAGGCTGCGGGTTCGATCCCGAAACAAATATTTGTGAGGCCTACAAATATTTGTCTTAAGTCTGGGTGTTTGTTAGACCGAAAAGTCTCTAGTAATTTCTGATACCTACAACACAAGATTTAATTTATCTTAATGTGGGGTCAAGACTTTGTATGTGACTGTTAGGTGTGGGAGGGTATATTTATTTAATTTAATAAATGACAGCAAAGCTGTTTTCAAATGAGTTTTTTTATGAACCACTGACACCACGCTTGTCATGCACATCTATTGGTACTACTGTTTATAAATAATATCTACTTCAATTTCAAGAATTTACAAATATTTACTACTTAGTTTTCACCCACTTACTTGAATTTGGGAAATGATATATTTTGAATCTAACAGTTCAGCATACTTAGAATCTAGGACTTCACATTTCAAAGCTCAGTTCCCACTATCTTCAATATAAAGAATTTCTTTGTGAGAAAGAAGTTCATATCTACTTTGATGTGAAGCCAGCGGTTTTCTCGCCGTTGAAACTCTTTCAACGCTGCCCTTTCAGCTTTATACATCGGAAAATTTAGGAAAAGTATCACAAGATAAGACGGAATAAAGGCTGACTTTCACAACCTTCGCATTTCATGAATAAATAAACATTCCAATGCGTTCTCATTATAGAGGTACGCTGATGATTGTTTATCATCAAACGCATTGGAACAAAATGAACGGAAAATCGTCGGGGAAATAAATCGAAGCTGTGTGTACGTGGTGAGAGTATAAATTGAATTCATCCTGTATCTATGTTCCGTCCAACCAGATGAAAGTGAGAGCGGGACGCACTGAGGGATCCTTCAAAACTTTCCATTACGCTATATACGATAATGACACTACACGCTCGGTGATAGAGTCGAGATTTCCGGCATCGTTTTGGTACATACGCCATTATGTTGTTGCGTTATCAGTGTGTCCTTTTCACCCTGTTTCCACAACGGGGCGAGTAATCAGTCGCGAATATACCGTCCGGAGCGCAGCCCGCTTCCACTGACCTGATAACAAACATAAAATATACAAATATAAATACACTTCAATATATTTTGTAATAAATATTGGATGTAGAATTTGTTTGATAAGTAATTCTATTAGTATACGCATGTACATGATAGACAGTGTTCGCTAAGTGTAGTGTAAGCTGTTGAGCTGCTCGTGAATTTTTTTAAGTGTTTCGGTTATTAAAAAAAATAAACATGAAAACTTCGTCGTTCTCCCTCCGAGTTATGCGAAGGGTGAGTACTTAGTGTATTTGTATATTTTTTTGTGTAGCGTAACAGGTTGTCAGCTGTGGGCGCAGGTGGCGGCTCTACAGGTTGCGAGGCATCGGGTATTGATGCCCAGTCGAGACCACACCCTGGGCCACTGAGCTTTACCTACCATTAATACGCGTTTCCTGTCGATACAATACCATATTATCGATAACTTAGGGATGTGCGATACTGACATGTTTGATGTATGTCGTTTGGTTTGTGGGTATGATGGAATTTTATAAGTCTTTTAAAATATTTTACCTTATAAATTATATATAGGGGATTTAATTTATGTCTACTTGACAGGTATTTACGAAATTGCAATTGGCAACATACATTTTAAAACACGTCAATAAAGTTATTTTAAAATAAAATTAAATCAAGCGTTATTTTAAATTTTGAACATAATTTGTTTAGGTTAAAATCTGATATTTAATTATATGATCTTGATACGTTTAAGCCCTGAATCTGTCTGTCTGTCTGTATCAGCCCATATACGTCCCACTGCAGGGCACGGGCCTACTCTACAATCGACAGTACGATAGAGAGTGGCCTGAATAATCTCTGAATAAGCCCTGAATACACTTTTATAATTACGGTCCACTCTAATTTTCAGGCCCCTTGTTAATTTTCTCAAGTACGAAAAGTAGATGAAGGTTAGTAGACCTTCATCTATTATTTGTTTATTATTTATTCAAATATTTATTGTACCAAAACAATAATATACAAAAACAAAAATTACTGACCTTCATCATCACTCTATAACAATTATTTTAAAATATATTTTATATGAGCTACGCAATAATTTTGACTGTTGCGGTCACGTAACCTATTCGTATATGACAAGCTATTAATTTGCAACAGACATAAAGTGGAAATATAATGAAGTTGTAATCGGATTTCCGCATAATATTTATCGATAGCAAAAATTATCGCAAAGATTGTAATGATTTTCAGTCTTTAATTTATATAAAATTAAATTTCCATTTATATATTCCGCACGTTGTATAGGTAAGTAAATACAGCTATTAAACACGTATAAGTATGTAATACTGTTATACATTAGCATATTATGACTTGTCGTGGGGAAACTGTAGATACATTGGAGATGCCACGACACCCAGAAGCAAAAAAATATTTACTTATTAAAGAATAATTTGTCTTATTTACGAATTGAACTCACAAACATTTCTTTTACTATGTATTATGAGCCCTCAACCGTTATTCTAAAATACTTCAAATTCAAAAGAAGATCATAATTTCGACCGATATTTAAATATTAATTTGAAATGTGAGCTGTAATAATTTATAAAAATATTTCGAATCCGACATCCGAAAGTTCAGTTGGTAGTCACATTTCGTGGCGTCATTAATAGTGTTTAATGAGGCTCTTATCTCTTGAGTTTAATGAGAGGCCCCGACATCAGCTGCGGTCGTGCAACTAATGTGGGTTACAGGGTTCACTTTCACAACTTTTATTTAGTTGTTCTGGCTGTCCAATATATTTATGTTCTGGAATGTTTGGCGGCCTTAAAGTTGCGATGTTATACACACAACTGGTCCTATTTATGTATTGTATAGGTGGACTTTATGCGTGAGTCTTTCACTAACACTTGAACTTAAGTGTGTAAAAATAAAATAAAAAATAACAAGAATTAAAAGAATTGATAATATATTATTTCCATTGTAGGTTAAATCTTCCTGAAAAAGAAAAATTATGTTGCTAATGCCGTGTTAGTTCAGTCGGGTAGAAATATATTTTTAAAATATAAATGAATAATGTATCAGTGCAGTTTCATGCAGTATCTATTTATGTATAATAAGTTTTAAGTTTTCATCCTGTTTGTTTCCGGGCATGACGCACCTACCACTGGCTTGTTCAGTCATTCTCACAAATACGAGTAATAATCTAATCGACTTATGCACCTCCGAGTGTATAATTTTCGTCTGAAAACGAAAGGAGGGTCTTGTGCGCAACAACACAATTTGATGTTTCAAAATCTAAACCAATTGGAAAAGCTTTTTCAAGGATTGCGTTTTGGTACTAACTAAAACCAGTTAGTTGGAATCGAGTGAATTCGTTTCGTGCGACTTGTCATTTACATCGTCATTTTCGGATTCAACGCGCATAAAGCGCATTTTTACTTATTCGCAGCAACATGTACAGTTTTTAATAAGAGAAAAAATATTATTTGGTCTTTTTTTGCGATTAAAATAATTTTACCCTACATTTATTTGAATGCTTTCACGATTGGGCGATGATTACTAATTACTACAAAAAAAATGAATTACAATGAATTATAATTGTGACTTGACTGTCGAAATAACTATGCAGACTTGTGCCCTGCAGTGGGACGTATGGACGTATGTATGACGTGGGGTGATTTAATACCGTACAGTACTGAGAATCAAAGATACACAGGTTTCAGATACAAGGTTTACGTAAGATTAATTGAAGCCTCCGTGGCGCAGTTGGTTGGTGGAGAGAGAGAGCGGGTTCGATCCCCGCACCAAGGTAAATATTTGTGCGATCCACGGGCATTTGTTTCGGGTCTGGGTGTTTATGAGACCGAAAAGTCTCTCGTAGTTTCTGGTACCCATGACACAAGACTCGATCTTAGTGTAGGATCAGGACTATGTATGTGACATTTGGGTGTATTTATTCATTATTTAATTAATTGGTGGGATGATTCTGTCACTAATATAAAATGAAAGTTATTTACATACATTGTGCGCCTGCGTTGTCTCCAGTATTAAAAGCCTGTTCCACCTTTCTTTGAAAATGGCTGTTGTTCCTAAGCTTTGGAAGCTAGCAAATGTTCAACCAGTACCCAAAAAAGGTAGCAGGGCCGACCCAAATAACTACCGTCCAATAGCAATTACGTCCATACTCTGCAAAATCATGGAGCGTGTTATAAATCATCGACTTCTAGCACACCTCGAGGAAAATAACCTTCTTAGTGACCGGCAATTTGGCTTTCGTCGAAATAGGTCGACTGGTAATCTTCTTGTTTACGCCACTCACATTTTGAGCGAAGCTATTGAGAATAAAGGTGAGGCCCTCGCTGTTTCCCTGGATATATCCAAAGCCTTTGATAGATTTTGGCATGAAAGTTTACTTAGCAAGCTGCCTGCGTACCGAATTCCTACCGGTTTATGCTCCTGGATTGCTGATTTTTTGAGGGATAGATCAATACGTGTGGTTGTTAGCGGATGCTCTTTTGATCTACAACCCATTAATGCCGGAGTCCCTCAGGGGTCGGTTCTCTCAGCAACACTCTTTCTTCTACATATAAATGACTTGTTACTGCTCCCAGGCATTTTTGGATATGCTGATGATAGTACAGTTGTTGAGAGATATATGTCCAGCACACATTCCGAGATGCGAGAGACACAATCATTACGCGAAGCTATGGTTGAGCGTATTAATAAGACCCTGGAGGCAGTTTCTGATAGAGGTGATTCTAATTTAGTTCGCTTTAATGCCACCAAAACGCAGTCATGTTTATTTTCTACTAAACGGAGCCCCTTCACCTTGACTCCAACTTTCCGTGGAATGGCCGTCCCAATATCAAACCATCTCGAACTATTGGGTGTAAATGTTTCCTCCAATCTAAATTTTGGTCAATACATTGAGTCCATTGCTAAAAATGCTGCAAAAAAACTTGGCATCCTCTTTAAGGACCGAAACTGCGTTAAGCGGGCGCCCGCGACGGGCAACCGTCGCGCGTCTCCTCGCGTGGACACGCCGGCGGGCTCCGTGAGAACGCGACGGTCCCCGTCGCGGAGACCGGATTTACGCAGTGTCGCTATTTCAATTTTAAAGGTGTGCATGTACAGTCGTGTCGATAGAGAGCTTAATATATTATTACATAGCAAAACAACGACAAGCAAAAAAAAAAACGACAGCCAGGAAGGCTGTTTATTGAATTTAGGTTGCTAGGCGGAGAATTTGTTGTAAAGTTCAGTAAATTAAGAGAAAATGAAAACTCATTGTACAAATATTTTAAAGTTTCCATACCGGTCTATGGCAAATTATCTTCGAAACTGGAACCATATTTGATGGTCAACAACTTAAGGGTAAAATCTGTATCAGTCATATCACTAACGGAAAGGCTAAAAAATCTTTATTTTTGCTCAAGTATATTCATCATCATCATCATCTCAGCCACAGGAAGTCCACTGCTGAACATCGGCCTCCCACAACGGTCTCCGCATCGACCTGTTGGAAGCAGCCTGCATCTAGCGACTTCCTGCAAATGTAGCCAGGTCATACGTCCACCATGTAAGCGGGCGTCCGACATTTTGCTTGCCTGTACGTGGCCTCCACTCTAGAACCTTTCGCTATGAATCATCTATAGAATCCTTTGCGCTATGTCAGTGACCTTTATTCTCCTACGGATCTCCTCATTTCTGAGTCGATCTCGTAGGGAAATACCGAGCATAGCCCTCTCGATTGTTCGTTGAGTGACTTTGAGCCTTCTAATGAAGCCCAAAGTGAGAGGCCACGTCTCAGTGCCGTATGTCATCACCGCCATGTTACCGCTGGTGGACACCGCGCGCTGTACCGCGCGTGCCCCCGCGACGGGTTCCGACGCACGAAGGCGGGCCCCGCGGCGCGGGTGCGGGACGCGCCTCCCCGTGCTGGACGCCCGCGCGGATCCCCGCGACGGAGCACTTTTGTATGAAACCGCGCGAGTGCCCGCTTAACGCAGTTTCGGCCCTAAGGTTAGAAGGTATTTCACGTCAGAGCAACTTTTGAGTCTTTATAAAGCTCAGATTCGCTCTGGCCTTGAATACTGCTGTCATCTTTGGGATGGCTCAGCAAACTACCAACTGGCAGCATTGGACTCTGTGGAACGTCGCGGAAAAAGGCTTATAGGTAACGACTCCCTGGTGGAGGCAAAACTTCTATGTCTCGAACACCGGCGGAAAGTTGCTAGCCTAACGATATTTTATCAGATGCATTGCGGTGAGTGTGCAGAGGAATTGCATGATTTAATTCCACCTTCACCATTCCTCTCCAGAACGACAAGAAGAACAGCTGGCTACCATCCTTATGTCGTTAATTTACCATCGATTCGCACGAAACGATTTGCGTCCTCCTTCATCATGCGTACGGCAAAGGAATGGAATGCCTTACCACGATCAGGTTAAAGTGAATAGGCACTTTCTAGGTAGGCGTGTAACAACGTAGACTATATCGACACTTTCCATCAGGTGAGATTATGGTCAAACGTCTAACCTACAAATGATAAAAAAAAAACGTACCACAAATCCATAGATATTTTCTATCATCAGGTAGAAATGCCCATACAAAATTGACTAAAAAGATGCAAGCTTAAAAATATGCAGGTTTAAACTTCCAACCGATCGTTACTCGTATAGAGTAATTTAACAAGCCAAGCAGGGGCGAACCATGCGTCTCAATAAAAACTC
This sequence comes from Hyles vespertilio, assembly GCA_009982885.2. Taxonomy (NCBI): domain Eukaryota; kingdom Metazoa; phylum Arthropoda; class Insecta; order Lepidoptera; family Sphingidae; genus Hyles; species Hyles vespertilio. The sequence goes on from CM042811.1 coordinate 17,482,170, forward strand.
TTTCGAATAAATTATAAGTTATTTGCATATCTTTCAACGTTAGAGTGCATATTGCTATTTTTTGCACAGTTGCATGTTATTTTGAGGTGGATTTGCGTGCAGCGTTTAGAAGACGATTTATAGCTGTTAGTTGAATTATTTATTTATTTAATACTTCATATACAAATTAGTATACATAATGCCAAAGGCATTTTTTAACAGCCAACCTTCGGGTGGTGCAGAGATAAATTCAGAAGGTGCATAAAAATGGGTTGAGAAGTAAACCAAGGAAATATATACTCAATACTTGTACTAGTACATACATAACCATAAAATAAAATATACATAAATATTTAGGTACTAAGAATGTATATGTAATGTATATGATAATATAATATAATAATGTATATATTTAGACGTGATGTAAAATATTTTTTAAAGGTCGTTTTATTTGGTCGAGGCATGGAGAAATTTATTTAAACCTTATAGAAATACCTTGCAGATGGTACTCCAATAAATAGTATACTTAATATTGGATATTGTCCTTTATTAACTTCCTTTCATGTTTAAATGATACTCACATAGTGTAGTATATTTTATTATTTATTTTTATATACTTTATTGTACACCAAAATGAAAGACGCATAAAAATACTTAAAAAACTAGACATGGTTACAATAGGCGGCCTTATCGCTAGCTGCGATCTCTTCCAGGCAACCTTTGGATGGACTGGATTATTGTGATATTCTAATATAGTAGGGTAGTGCAAATAGTGAGAGAAAATAAATAATAATTGATGAACATAGTATATTAATATACATACATAATATAAATTATATATTATATACATACATACATATTAACATATATTGTGCTAATTGTAATGATGAAATAAGTAAAGAGGAGCAAAAAAATTAAATATAACAGGGTAATAGGTTACAACAGTGACACATAGTGTATCTTAACAAGTAGTGTCTTAGCTTGCCTGACAGACAGTGGTAATTCGTTCCACAAGCAAGCAGCATGAACTGTAAATGACTTGTCAAGAAATGATGTGCTGTGCTTGGGAATCTCTAGGATCAAATTCTCTGTTGATCTAAGAGTTCGTTATTATATCCTATAGGGATGATTTTAAATTAGATAAATCTCAAAAGATATAAAACTGAACGCATTTTCGATATTCCAACTCAATAAACGAGCAATACCAATATTGGCTTCCGAATAACTCGTATTTTTTATTCCAGCTTTTTTGAGAGATACGGTGAAATATTAATTTGTTAGTGTTTCATTTTATTAAAAATATTGATTGAACACATGAAGTAAACTCGCAGTTTTCAATAAAATAGAACGTGTGGTTTGAAGGACATTGTAGCTAGAGTAACTAATAGACATATTGAGACCTATGCCCACATACTGGAACGTAACTTAAATATAAGTAGCGCTTAACTACGTTAATCCCGATTAAATGTACCGGCTAAGTGGGCCACGGTGGGCTGAAAATCGCGTTTCATGGACATTCAAATTTTTTTTCGAATTTGACGGGTTTTTTAATTGGAATCTATTAAAACATGCTTGTTCATGATACCTTTTAAGTATGAAGATATAAATCACAGGAAAAGGTACACTTTCGATTTTTTTTCAAAAATGTTGTATGGAGAAAACCATAAAATAAGCTATATCTCGGCTGGCACAGGAATGGCCGTTATTTCCTCTCGCATGAATTTTGCTCTATTTTTTTGCAATTTTTTGATGTATCACACCACAGGGGGCAAAGCGCGGCTTTTGAGAAAAAAAATCATATAAAAAAAATATATATTATTTCCGTTGACTTCAATCTTGGTTGGCAAATTTGAACCACATGTCTCTAAAAATAATAAATAGCGGTCACAAAACAACTTTATTGCTGGTTAACCCTCCCAATTTCACAATAATAAATAATAAACGGCTTATATCAAAGAAAAATTTTTTTACCTTACTTGTTTATGACACACAAATCGGTCTTGGATACTCGAACTTTTCCAAACAATGGATAAATTTTCACCTGCAAGTACTTACTACTTACTATTGTTTTGTTCCTAATTCACTTATTTAAGACCCAATAAACAAAAAAAGGCAGCTGCGTAATTATGATGGGTCATTATAATGACACAGGTGCATAATGATTTTGTTATTTATTTAAGAAGTATAAATAGACATTTGTTTGCTGTAATTTTTCAGTTTACCTCGATTTGTGCTTGTGTAAACATCGATTATAAACACGGAAATGGAAAGTTTAGCAAATTACTTAGACTTGTTTATGATTTTGAAAAACACGGGTAAGTACAGTGACTTCCTTTCGTTACATAACAATGTCGGTTCATGTTTGAATTTAAACCTTTCAGATGAAGACAGTCTTACGTTGAAATTATACTGTAGAAGATTTACTCATACCCTTGTGAAAAATTGGAAGCGATCTCATCGAAAATTAGAAGATTTTTTGAAAGGTTATGAGGACTGGCTTCAGTGTGATATCGATTGGCCAAGTTGCATTGCAGAACCGAAGGCATCAGATGTTGGGGCATCCGAATCTCATATCACCCTCGAAAGTCCAGTCCTTTCCACATCTTCGTCCCGTGCACCACACACAAGTAAGAAGCGTTTGCCACGAAAACCATTTCAAGATTTAGCAATGAAGCAAAAGAAGAGAAGGACTGAAAGTCAAATAGAATTGTTAGCAACTTGATCTGGTCTTCAATTTCCTTCAAATGTTCAGTAACCACAAGTTTATTTTCTTTAACAAAACTAAACTGCACTGGACGACAAAAATGTGCTGAACAGGGCTTTGGATTTTGCCATACGACTTCGTTACCATCGGTCAGCTTTAACGGAACTAACGAGGTCATGAAAACACTGGAATCATTATATTCGTCTTCTATTTTCTGTTTATACCTGCTCTGGTTCGATGCACCATCAAAACCCCACTTAAATAAGTTCTTTTCTATCGCCACATACAGGTACACTTTTCAAAATCCTTTTAACTGTTAAATCTAGAAGAGCCTAAAGGGACATTTTGGCTGTTGTATCTGTAACTGTAATTGTCTCCTTGTCAGGATAACACTGAGATTTAGCTTGCTGAATCTTATAGTATGATGGGTACAATTCCATCGCACCTTCCCGAATTGCTGTTTCCCTTAATGTTATATATTGCCACTTAGACAACTTTAATGATAAACATAGACCAAGTGCTTTCTCCGGTGTAAAAACAGGCTTGGGGCATGATTTTTTGGTAATTGCGTTAAACTTATCAGCAGCTTCTGAATGTTTTATCATATACTCAATAGCAGCAGCTATACTGTCCAAACCTTCTTGTCTCATTTTGCGCACAGTAGCGTATGCAAGTTCACTGGACTCACATTCTATTTGACTTTCAGTCCTTCTCTTCTTTTGCTTCATTGCTAAATCTTGAAATGGTTTTCGTGGCAAACGCTTCTTACTTGTGTATGGTGCACCGGACGAAGATGTGGAAAGGACTGGACTTTCGAGGGTGATATGAGATTCGGATGCCCCAACATCTGATGCCTTCGGTTCTGCAATGCAACTTGGCCAATCGATATCACACTGAAGCCAGTCCTCATAATCTTTCAAAAAATCTTCTAATTTTCGATGAGATCGCTTCCAATTTTTCACAAGGGTATGAGTAAATCTTCTACAGTATAATTTCAACGTAAGACTGTCTTCATCTGAAAGGTTTAAATTCAAACATGAACCGACATTGTTATGTAACGAAAGGAAGTCACTGTACTTACCCGTGTTTTTCAAAATCATAAACAAGTCTAAGTAATTTGCTAAACTTTCCATTTCCGTGTTTATAATCGATGTTTACACAAGCACAAATCGAGGTAAACTGAAAAATTACAGCAAACAAATGTCTATTTATACTTCTTAAATAAATAACAAAATCATTATGCACCTGTGTCATTATAATGACCCATCATAATTACGCAGCTGCCTTTTTTTGTTTATTGGGTCTTAAATAAGTGAATTAGGAACAAAACAATAGTAAGTAGTAAGTACTTGCAGGTGAAAATTTATCCATTGTTTGGAAAAGTTCGAGTATCCAAGACCGATTTGTGTGTCATAAACAAGTAAGGTAAAAAAATATTTCTTTGATATAAGCCGTGTATTATTTATTATTGTGAAATTGGGAGGGTTAACCAGCAATAAAGTTGTTTTGTGACCGCTATTTATTATTTTTAGAGACATGTGGTTCAAATTTGCCAACCAAGATTGAAGTCAACGGAAATAATATATATTTTTTTATATGATTTTTTTTCTCAAAAGCCGCGCTTTGCCCCCTGTGGTGTGATACATCAAAAAATTGCAAAAAAATAGAGCAAAATTCATGCGAGAGGAAATAACGGCCATTCCTGTGCCAGCCGAGATATAGCTTATTTTATGGTTTTCTCCATACAACATTTTCGAAAAAAAATCGAAAGTGTACCTTTTCCTGTGATTTATGTCTTCATACTTAAAAGGTATCATGAACAAGCATGTTTTAATAGATTCCAATCAAAAAACCCGTCAAATTCGAAAAAAAATTTGAATGTCCATGAAACGCGATTTTCAGCCCACCGTGGGCCGTGCGCTGTTAAGAGCAACTTATTATTAGAATGGCGTTCCAGTATTCGGGCGTTAACATCTCATGTCTCTCTCATCTCAGCAAGCCGGCATAATTGTATCGAACGTCTTGGGACTGTCGTCTGATGCCATTCGATACTCGGCCTGGACAGCATTCGCGCTTACCATTAGGCGCAGTGCTCTTACTGAGCTGGGCCAGTTTAAAAAAAATGTCTCTGGACAGCGAGCGCAGTGGATTGCCGAGCATTGCTTTGTTATTTTTGCTACTGTTCATAAGCTATCGTAACGCTTACCATTAGGTGAGCGGCATGCTCTTCCCTCCATTCACTGAAATAAAAAAAAGGAAAAAGAAAATTGTCAAGACTTTTTAACTTCGCAGAATCTATACAACTATACAAATATTATCAAGAGGAAATATTTGATTGTTTGCATTGCGTAGGCTCTGAAACTACTGGACTAATTTGAATAATTCTTTCACCGTCAGAATTCTACATTATCAGTAATGAACATAGGCGAAAGCTTATTTACAAAAATTTATATATGCACACGGGCGGAGCCGGGCCGGACGGCTAGTTTATTGCATGTGTCAGAATTTAATATTTATACAAAGTATTATGGTATTTTTTTAATTTTTGGTCAGAACATATTTACTAAAATACCAAAACTGTCTATCTTTTTGACCGTTAACATGTTTTATTTTACGTGTTATTTTAATATTATTTGTCTTCATTGCTGAATTGCATGTTGGGTTTAATTTACTTGGTTAACATATCGCACAATGGAATGTAGAAGGGGAATAATAAACGAAACAAAGAACTTAGGAGTGCTATGTCTATAAAACTTTATAACCTTTTGTCGAATTGAAACTTGAAGTGAGTTATTAAAAAATATAGTTTCACATTTTGATATATTTTATTGCTTAATAGCGGCGAGCGAGAAAATTCTTCGGTAAATAGAAAACGTTTGAGAAATCATTTTAAAAGGACGAAAAGGGTAAGAGAAGTCTTATAATATGAGAAGACTGGAATAATCATCACCTCACTAAATGTAAATTGAGAAACTCTAAGATTTCTACCGGACTAATGCCCAGTTTTGCTTTGTAATTCAAGGTGTAGTTAGGTTTTGCTACTATTCATGAGCGGGCGTATCGTTTACTATCAGGCAAATTGCATGCTTATCTCGACATTAAAAAAAAACTGCAATGGGACAGATATTTGCGCGACCCGTAAATATTTGTTTCACCAAATTGCTGTGAGTCCATTGCTTCCTAGTTTCTGATACTCATGACGAAAGATGTTGTATCGTAATGTGGTATCTAGATTACATGTGTAATTGTTAGGTATATTTATTATTAAGTCTCGTAAATCCCGACTGAAATACTTGTTTTAGATCTCACAAATTGATACTTAAATAAGTTACTGGACCAAGAACAAAAGAATAAACAATATATTAATATGTAAGTGAAGAAATAACATTATATGAACGACTAATCTTCAGTCGTGACCTTTCAGAATCAGGGAATAATTGGTTGATTTAGTTTCCATGGTTCGTGATTTGGAAATATCCCTAGGGATTTAGCGCTGTATTACTCCGTCGTTTCTGGAATATTCCAATAAATTTCATAGTCAGAAAGCAATGAATCTTATGTTTTACGATGGAGATAGTATTGGTGAAAATAAATGTCAAAGGAACATAATTTTTGAGGATAAATCCAGTATGTTATGGGTATTACCATATAATTTAAGTGATGTTACGGTTTTATGCTTTCTTAAAATATAGTTTAGTATAGGAAGATGTGCTTCCTCATCATTCTATGATAATCATAGTCCTTGAAGTACTGTGATAGGAGACTAGATCAAGTAGTTGTATTTATTGTATTTATCTTTGGATTGAGATAAATGTTAATGTGGTCAATAATATTAGTTTAGATTGGGGGAGGGGGGGGGGAGGTTCTCTATGATCCGAAGGAAGTTCCAATGTTCGAACGTTCGATATCTGAAGTATTATATAAAGATCACTCACGCACTCCACTTCCAAAAAAAAATTACTGTCCTCTATGAACCTCATCATCAATTCCGAACATAGTCTATGATTAAGATGTATGATAGAAGACTTGAATATTTTGTGGAGCAAAAATAAAAAAATACACCCGACAGTCACACACATAGTCCTGATCACACACTAACATCGAGTCTTGTGTACCCAGGAACTACGCTAGACTTTTCTGTCTCACAAACACCCAGACCCTAGACAAATACCTGTGGATCACACAAATATTTGTCTCGGTACGGGGATCGAACCCGCATTATCAGGTTTGACAGGCTTCGTCTAACCAACTGAGCCACAGAGGCTGTACCTAGGGACATTCGTACAGTTTTACGAACGACATTTGAACATTCAAACTTCGTTTTGGATCTTAGAGTATTTCCCTTGAACTATTCCATATGCTTATTAATGAAATGAAAATGTTGTCATGTTTTCAAGTAATCGCTTTCAACCTTTATGACGACTGAAGCGTTTGCGTTTACGTTTGTATGCAGTTCGTATCGTTAAAAATGTGATGGGTCCCCAGGTATTACGTATTTGTTCCGGGTTGGTATGCTCGTGCATGTGAAAGGGTAATTAAACAATACTACGGAAAAATAAATTCTCTAAAGTGTTATGCAGTGCATATGCAATGTATTTAAGCGATTCTACGAAAACATTTTCAATAATATTTAAAAAAATGTATTAAAATAAATCATTGATGAATGTTTTTGGGAGCTTTGCTGGTTGACTTTGTGTTATAATGGGTGGATTTATGTTTTTATTATTATTGGAAATTGGAATAAATTGCAAGACGGGCATGCCGTTCGCCTGATGGTAAGCGATACGACCGCTCATAAACAGTAGCAAAATTAAAAAAAACCTTGAATTACAAAGCAATGCTTGGCATCCTGGAACGTAAGATATTAAGTCTCAATATGTCTAGTAGTTGATGTTTTTATATATGACACTTTTCATAAGGTAATTAATAAATTAATATATCTACAATAGTTATATCTACATTAAACCGACAAAACAACAAAGAAAGTAAAACGCAGTGTTGTTTGAATAAATATACCTGAATAATTTAATAGTTTCAAGGTTACAAAATAGTAAAAAGGCCCCAGTGATTATTTAAATATATTTTCTAACACAGAACATTACGTTTCGAGCGGTTTGTAGGGTTGCTCCGCATTTCAAATGTAAATATGCAACAAAGTTTCCCATTGTATTATCATAATTTCATACTGTTCTGGCATTTTGGACGCGTCTTATTCCGTTGGACTTGTGATGTCATATTAACGTTATGTTGGGAAATATAGTTAATGTTTCCTACATTTGAAACAGAAATTGTATTTTAAAAAGTTTTCCTATTAAGAAGTTAGTTTAATAGGTTAATTATACTGAAAATCAATCTTGTCGATTTGATAAATATTTTAAAGGCTTTATATCATTTAAGTAGGTCAATTCGTTCCATTTTTATACATGCCGTTTGCCTGATGATAAGCAATACATCCGCTCATGGACAGTAGCAAGACCATACTCTACCATGAATTAACAAAGCAATTCTTGGCATTTCACTGCGTTCGTCATCGTGAGACAAAAGATGTTAAGTCTTGATAAAACCAGTAGTTACTCTGGCTACAATGTCCTTCAAACCAGAAAACAACAGTACATTTACACTGCTATTTGGTGGTAGAAATAGACATTGCGGTAGTACCTATCCAGGCGGTCTCTCACATATGAGAGACCTACCACCAGATGAGACAAAACTTTAAAGTGTTATCCCGCCTTCCTGTCCTTCTCTGTTTTAGTCTTCGGCTTTGTGAAAACTGTTATATAAGGTGTTGAGCATGCGGTAATAAACTAATGCGGCGTCAGTAGCCGAGTGGAATTAAACTAAGGAAACTAATCTAACTACTTGGTGACTGTGAAAATTACACCCGAGCTTTAACCGATGATACGGTTGTTACTTTAGCTTAGTATAACAACTGGGTGGTTAAGTTTAATATTTCAGTGACGTGCATTAGGCAAACGGCATGCTTGCATCGGCATTCATTGCTAAAAATGCGTAATTATTACATTATTATTACCATAATAATTCTGTATCAGCCCATATACGTCCCACTGCAGGGCACGGGCCTCCTCTACAATCGAGAGTACGATTGAGAGTGGTTAGGCCATATAGTCCACCACGGGCCTAGTGCGGGTTGGCGGACTTACATACCATAGAAATTTTTATAAATCGCTATGGTATGCAGGTTTCCTCACGATGTTTTCCTTCGCCGTTTTAGTGCGTGGTGATTGACAATCAATACACACATGACTCCAAAAAGTCAGAAGTGTGCCCTGGGATTCGAACCCGCGACCACAGTGAACATGTTGGCAGTCGCGTCTAGTCCGTTTACCAACAGGCCACCACGCACTTAATAATTATTATTATTATTACTATAATAATTATTATTTATTTAAATATATATACCTATGTATACATTGGAACTATTTTAGTATCCTGCAAAACTGTACAAACCATTAATTTTTGTTATTTTATTTAGTTTCTATTGATTTCGCTACACCACCCATAGGTTGACTGGGAGAGATGCCTCAGTCATTAAGTCCGTCTGTATACTTTGTACATAACGCGTTAATTAATAAATAAATAGCGGCTTTAAGAAAAGCTCTTTCACCTGAATTAATTATGCAAAGACCTCATCAGTAACTCATTTTGATATTTTAATATTATTTTAAATTCAAGTGTGAGCTTAATGAAAAAAAGGGAGAGGTTAATATTGAGTTTATCAAGCTTTTTGGCTATTTTTGGAAATAAAATCTTAGTATTTTTTAAATGAATCTTAGTCCTAAAGGCCGGAGATAATTTAATTAACAACTTTTGACCTTTTGTTGAGTAATTGTGAGGTTGCAAAAATTAACCCAAAATAAACATATTTACGTCTAAAAAAATATATTACAAAACTTTTTCTATAGTTAGTTGAGATGATCCATAAATATTATATTATATGCGACGAAGTAACTAGAATTGTGTTTTAATTAATATTTTAAAATGTGTGTGTTCTTGAGTGCAGACAATGTCATGGCAAGTGTAGTATATGACGCACTCCTGCTAGGTGGAGTGACGATTTGCAAAAGGTCGCAGGCAGATGCTGGATGCGACAAGCCGAAGACAGGGTGTAATGGCGCAATTTGGAGGAGGCCTATGTCCACTCTTAATCGTATTCTGGATTATAGAGGAGGCCCGTGCCCTGCAGTGGGACGTATATGGGCTAATACAGTGCTATGTCCAGCAGTGGATAACAGTATAGGTAACAACCTATACTATAACCTATCATGATGATGATGATTATAATGTGCTCAATCATACATTCACCGTACATATCCATTTGACTGACATTGGATCCGTGTTCCAATCGAATACAGGATCCGGTTAAAGCTGATATTCAACGAATCTGCATAACATCGGATTATATCTTACATGACCCAAAATTGAGAGGGTTTTCATGGAACGTGCATACAGCTAAAACTACCACTAATAATTTATCGGCTACAACTTACTAGACCTCATAAATCATAACCATAATGAATAAATGCACCCACAAGCAGTCACGTACATAGTCCTGACCTCACACTAAGATCAATTCTTGTGTCATGGATATCAGAAACTACGACGGATTTTTGTTCTGACTAACATTCAGACCTGAAAAAAACACCTATAGATCACACAAACATTATCTCTCGATTCACACTCAACGTCTAACCAACTGCGCCACGATGGCTGTCAATTGTCACTTGTACATGTAGAATTATAAAACTTGCAGAAATTATTAGACAGTCCATCTCAATTCTCAATTGTTTTTTGTTGAGCCGAAATAGAGGTGACTTTAATCGTAACATATTAGTTTATTACACGTTACCTGGGTGTATTCTAATTCTTAAAAAGTGGGTAAATATTAATTATAACACAAATAAGTCATTACAAATACTGTGCATACGTCTAATTAATGTTAATAGATTCTGATAATATGTTCAACCAAGCCATTTTGCTAAGCCAGACAAGAGGAAAGGAGGCCTCAGCAGAAAACTATTCAATCGATTTAAAATATTCTTTTGCTGTGGAGCGCGAACACTTCTGCACTACAAGTTTCCGAACATCCGATATAAAAGGTGGAGCGTTGAAAACTATTAGTTAGATTCTCAAAACTTGCGCCGAGATTGATTCTATAAGGAATCTTAGTTACAAGAATGTCAGTTATAGAATATACCGGGTATATCAGGATTTCGACCGAAAACGTAGCCAAGTAACCACCTGGCTGCGGTTAAACTAAACTAACCAGTTTAGTTCCTGAAATAATATTGTGCTCTAGTTTATTTTACAAGATGCAATGATATGCAACTGCATTTAGCACCCACACAAGATGTTACTTAAAAATAAATAAATAATAATAATAACATCCAACAGTCATAGACCTGACCCCACAATAAGATCGAGTCTTGTGTTGTGGGTATCAGGAACTACGAGAGACATTTCGATCTCACAAACACCCAGACCCGAAAGAAATATTTGTGGGCTACACAAACATTTCTCTCGGTGCGGGGATCGAACCCGCGGCCTCTCGTTTCACAGGTGGCGTCTAACCACCTCAGTGGCGACACTGAGGCTGTCCTAATAATGAAATAATGTATCATTACATTGAAATCCTTAAAATGAAAAGGATTAATTAGACCTATTTAAAACGTAATTTTATTAGCAAACACAATTAAATAACGTGCTATAAAATCTGATAATAAGTCTTTGTAAAAGCAAAAACCTGCAGGTGTGAATTAATATAAATTTAATTTAAGAGAATTGTTAACAGTAAATAAATGGAGCTTGGAATTATTTCAGATAAAAGTTTGAAGGGCGTAGATGAGTTAAATATTTCTTCATCTCTGTATCACCTTAGGTTCGAATGTACGATTTTAACGTTTTGACAATAAACTATTATTTACGGATTTTATCGCAGATTTGGTTTCATTTAAATTTAATTTTTCCGACGTTTCTATTACTTTAGAGCTTTTGTGGTCAGGGGAGGACAACATTTAGTTTAATTAAAAAATAATATGAAATTAAACCAAATCCGTGATACGAGTACAATCCGTAAATAATAGTTTTATTTCAATGTGTCACATTCGCGTAAACACCATAATTTTTTGGTACCTAAAACAAATGCATTATCTTATTACGATATTGGGCTACCATCGGTTACTGTTATTTGGTACTCTTGGCTATTTATAAGTATACATTTATAATTTGTTTTAAACACTACACTTTAGCACAATCATTGAGATCACTATCTTTCTCCCACAATTAATCACATTTTCTTGGGTTTACAATAACAAAAACTAATTTTATTTATTTTTATTATTTTTTGTACACCAAGTACAGCTCAACAACTAAATGAATATTTAACATAATTAACATGAGATGGATATAGGGAAAGGAAAAAAGAAGGCAGTCTAAAGTCTCCTTGTAGGATTAAACTTGAATGATAAAAATAAGAACTTGTACCTTAGTTGAATATCTTAATGACAAATTACCACATTATACATTAGTCATGTCATTCGTTTTCCACTTGAGAAAGTTTCTGTAAAAGTATACCTTAATAGTCTAAGATATGAGACCGGTGTGCCTTGGTATTCGATATCGAATTGCATTTGAGCTCACAAATGTATGGAGCGTGACATACATATGCATGCAGTATATTTTTACCGATGCGCCTTGATTTTGGATATTTTTCAGCTGACCGACAATTTCGTGAGGTACATTTTTGTATGTGTTTTGAGTTAGAAATGAATAAATACTTAGGTATATTGGTTCTTAAAAAATAATTTAAATAAATCATTAGCCACTTTGTATAAATGGTAATCAGGTACGATTTCGTAGTTTATTTTTACAATATTGCGAACTGGGAAACTCATAATGCTTTGAACGTTACCGATTTTCATACTTCTAAAAACAGTGTTTCCAAGTATTATATTTGAATATTAATAAACTAACTTTCTTTTAAAAGGTTCGATTTCGTTCAAGTTTTATTTTAACGTTTGAAACTTTTTAATTACAAATCTCCAACGGGCGTACAATTAATATCTAGCGAAATAAAATAAGATTGCTTTTATATCGACGTTGGACGAAGCGCCACGGTTGACCCTTGAGATCAAATCTTTAATGGTATATCCAAGAACCATCTTAATTAAACTAGTCTTTCTTCCTATTGGTAAATCTCTCACATATGAGAGGCCTGGGTAGGTACCACCGCAATGTCTATTTTTCACACTAAACATCAGTGTAAATGCGTTGTTGTGTTCGCGTTTAAAGAATTTTAACCAGAATAACTCCAGGACTTATTGGGACTTAACATCTCATGTCTCAGGAGCGCAGCGGAATGTCAAGCTTTGCTTTGAAATTCGATATATTGTTTGGTTTTGCTATGTTTATGAGCTGTCGTAACGTTCACTTAAAAATATCTTATTTAATAGAAACAAATATATTTATACAAAAACCTATTTAATAGTAATAAAGTTCATATAATCCGAGGTCGTCCATCGAACGCGGGCCATTCAACCTCAAGCCAGCCTTTTAAGACTCAAACAAAAGACTTATCAGGCACACCAGCTCCTTAAATCTCCGCATTTAAAGTTCTACTTTTTAAGTAAGTCATTAATATTTATTGAGATTTATTTTATGAATTATGGTGAACTTTAGCGCAAAGTTATTATTTTTATTTTATTTATATCCTTTATTGCACATTAAGTAAATAAAAAAATAAATAATAAATAACACCCAACAGTCACATACATAGTCCTGACCCCACACTAAGATCGAGTCTTGTGTCGTGGGTATCAGGAACTACGAGAGACTTTTCGGTCTCACAAACACCCAGACCCGGAAGAAATATTTGTGGGCCACACAAACATTTCTCTCGGTGCGGGAATCGAACCCGCGGCCTCTCGTTTCACAGGCGGCGTCTAACCGTCAGCGCCACGGAGGCTGTCAACGAATCATAACCAGAATAACTCCAGGACATATTGGGACTTAACATCTCAAGTCTCAGGATGGCGAGCGCAGCGGAATGTCAAGCATTGCTTTGAAATTCGATATATTGTTTGGTTTTGCTACTGTTCATGAGCTGTCGTAACGCTGACTTAAAAATATCTTATTTAATAGAAACAAATATATTTACACAAAAACCTATTTAATAGAAATAAAGTTCATATAATCCGAGGCCTTAAGTAAACTTAATCATAGAATATTACATAGTAATTAGTATAAAAGGCGGTTGTATCGCTCGAGACAATCTCTTTACCGATACCTCTACCGATTACCTGGGGATGGAGAAAAAAGAGATGGAAAAAAAGAGAGGGCAGTTAATCGTGTACCAACTGGGATAAAGCTAGACTAAAGAAAAAAAAGTAAAATAAATGATTAAAATAATAAAATTGAATAAAATCATACAATTTGTCAATCAAATGTACTACGTTTAACTAAAACATCGTGAGGAAACTTGCATAATATAAAGAAATAAAGAAAAAATATTGTCGCAAGACTAACACATAAAAAAAAAACAATAATATAAATATACGGCTTTAAGCAACATGTTAATATGTAAATGGCCAGACAGCAAAGACCCCCATACAGCTATATTATACTGCAAAGCAACGTAGCGACTAGGACGAATTTCTATGGTATGATAAACCCTGCCAACCCTCACTAGGCCAGCGTGGTGGCTGTATACGGCCTAACCCCTCTCAATCGATTGAAGAGGAGGCCCATGCCCTACAGTGGGACGTATGGGCTGATACACATACCTACACAATGTAATATTTCGAAGATTTTAGGCTTGGCTAAATGGGAAATAGATAAGAATAATTTCTAGTTAAATTGGTACTGGTACAACTATTATTTTAAAATTAGAGTGCTGAATAAATAGAGGATCAATCGATAATTATCGCGCTGTTCGAAACAAAGCGAATGTCACCTATGTTTTATGTTCACTGGAATATATCGTTACACAATATTTATTCGCCTGACTCGGTAGCTTGTATTCGCAAAGATGTGCTTTCTGAATCGAATCCTAGGTTGGGCAATGTAATATTACATTTTTCTATTCATTATTAGCGTGGAGCAAGAATATGCGCACGGTATGGTGGTATGCTCGCCCCCTATCACATTATCAGACGGAAAATATTCGACGAAATGTAGGTTGCACCCCTGCCTACCCCTTTTGAGAAAAAGCCGTGAGTTTAAAATTGTATAAATTGTAAAGTATGATTCTGATGTATAAGATCATTGTGATTTTCCATTAAGTCCTGTCAAGTAATCTGTCTTGAAAGGGATAGAGCCATGCTGTTGTCAGTCATGAATCAGCATGAACAGGCTCGTTCGAGGTAGTACTACTATCTCACAGAAAATTAACATGAAACGGCAGCTTAGCTGTTGCGTTTTGTTCAGTGAGATTGATGCTCCTTGCCTCTTACCAGGATAGAATTTTCTTTCCCGATTTGATGTGTCGGCAACAAATCTATGATCCAAACGTTCATCGATGATCATGTATTGTAGTAATCACTTAATATTTGGTGACCTCCTTTCTATTTTGACGGACCCAAGCAATAAGTTCTACAGTTGTTTTCATTTGTTTCTTTTTTTTGTGTTTTAGTGGAAAATATATTGTATTTTTCTAAGTTCTTGAGATATTAGTTGGTGGCTCTTCTCTCTGTTCTGAATTGTTATTGTATTACATAAAATTTCAAATTTGTAGTTTTATTTGCATGCTGTGTTTGCCTGTAATTGTTTGTTGCAATAATTTTATTTCTGTGCTGTTATTTTTAATTGTATGTATTGTCGTAAATAAACGTTGGTAGACCCAATAAAGAGAGAGAAAAAAATAAGAACAATCCAAAATTATGAAATTTTTCAATAACATATTCTCAGAAGCAATGAATATTGCCTTACAACTCCTACTATGTATTGAAGTTAAATGTCACGAGATATTTTTAGGCACCGCGTGGGATGGGTCCGGACTCCAGAGTAGATTTTATCTCAATGAACACCATTCAATATTCATGATTTAAGCGCTCCTAGAATCAGAGTTGGACTAAAAATATTATATTTCATTTTATTTTTATAACACATACATAAACTCACGCGTTTTTTTATAAGGCAGGGGTGCTGCTAGGATATAGGTATTCATAGACAAGACGAAATGTTAGGACATTTCCTCTTGTGAGTTCCGACCCATGATGTGATGGAGGCCAAGTTTAAAAAATCCAATACCACTGACAGACTGATTCGAACACGAGACTTCGGCATGTAATCATACTGTACTGCAACTGCATAACCTAGCCATTATTTTATATGTAGTCTAGATTTTCTTGCCCGTTCATGTCTAGTGAAAACCGCTTTCTGAATCGGGTGAAAGATAAAAAAATGACTGAATCTAAATGATGTAGAACATCTAAATGGATTAAATAAATTATCTTTATTTTCATTTTTACTTTCATTAATAGCCAATAGAAATGCATAGAGGATGCTTGTGCATTGGGACTGTGATTGGGACGTATATGGGCTGATACAGTACACCATGTGGTAAAACTGCAAAAGTTTAATCATATAAGGGTCGCGTACCGTGCATTAGGTATTTCTAGTGACAGTTTCCCGATGGAACGAGAGCACATGGTCGGAATGTAGGTTAGCCATTCAACCGCTTGGGTCACATGTAAATAAACTCTATACCATATACTTTAACTATTGAGATCGCCCGATGTTAATCGCATTTATGACCGTTTAATCTGTTTATTACCTTCGTGGTGTTGTTGGTTAAATGATGGCTGTGAAACAAGAGACCACAGGTTCAATATAACTGAGGCAAATGTTGGTGAAAATTAATAAATAAAATATTTCTGTGACTGTATTGATTAGTAATACAAGTCGAGTTGTATTCTTAGATTTAGATATAGAAATAATGAGAAAAAATAGCTTTTTTCTGGTCTAATTCACGATTTTCTATCTGCTATATCTAGGTGTCGTGAAACTTAAGTCTGTCGTTGCTTTAGATTCCAAACAATAAGTAGTCAGAGTTCTGAGTCTTAATTAGTCCTGATACAAAACTGACGAGCGTGTATGAATAGATTGAGGAAAATTAAAGAAGCGAAAGGTGTATGGGCCGTAGTATTTCGCACTCAATAATCTTTGCATACCCCAATGGGACAGAGGCGTGTGTTTACGTATGATTGTATGTACATTTAAAATTACAACTCTTCCAATTTAAACAAAATATTGTAGTACATTTTAAGATGTTGAGACAAATGTAAAAATCTTTAGTGCAGACATCGGATCAAAATAATCTGTGCAATTCTACGTGTCAGGCTTAAAATGTACACCGCTAGGATACAAGCCGTATGAGCGCTCAGAATTTGAGGCGAACGTAATAAGCTTTGGCTTGTCTTTGCGAATCACTAGTCTTGCTTGGTATGTAGAATGAAGTGCATTCGAGACGTTGATATATGTAGACTACATAGCGTATTGCACTAGAAAATATTATATACTAGCCGTCCAGCCCGGATTCACAGGATGCAAATACTTTTTGAATGCAGTCCGTTTTATAATCAAGAACTATTTCTTGATCTCGTTTTAAATATTTAAATTCAACGTTCTTGCCGTTCTTTAAAATTTCCATCGCATGCCTTTGAATTTGAAAAAAAAAAAAACAGAATATATTTAGATTCATTGCATACTCTACGGGAACACTTCATTTTGTCGGGATGAAAATTTGCCTACGTGTTAATCCAGGGTGTCAGCCAACTTCGTACCAAATTTTGTCACATCGGACCAGCAGTTTGAGCGTGAAGAGGTAAAAAACTTTCGCTTTTATAATATTAGTAGGATAGTGTATCTCTGCGGACCCACTTTAAACTATTCGATAGGATATATCAAGACTGCTACCGAAAACAAAGCCGGGTGGAAGTTTTACTGACTGCAAAAACAATGCAACTAAAAATTACGCAAAAATAATAATAATGTCATGAGATATTAACAACTATATGCATAATGAGATAGTTTTTAAATAAAGTGTAATATGGATATGCGTTATCTTCATAAAATCATTGGTCCATTGTGTATTATACTGTTGTGTATTATAATGACTTCAGAAGCTTCTCCGTTACATGTTAGAAGAAAAAAAAAGATATAATTAATTCTCAAGCACGAGAACAAGCGAGAATGGTGATAGAAAATTGTTACATTTATCGGATACATGTGTATTTTTTATATTGTTTATAATGAAATTGACTATTATTTTTACTATTATTTCATTGAAATTCATTGAATATTTTATTAAAAACAATATCGATCATGCCCATCGTTATATACTACATGACTAGTAAATTGTCATGCGGACTTATCGCCTACTATGAATAATAATAATAAATAACATGCAACAGTCGCACACATAGTCCTGACCCCACATTAAGATCGAGCCATGTGTCGTGGGTATCAGGAACTACGAGAGACTTTTCGGTCTCACAAACACCCAGACCCGACTGAAATACCTGTGGATCACCCAAGTAGTAGTCTCGGTGCGGGGATCGAACCCGCGATCCCACGTATCACAGCCGGCGTCTAACCAACTATAAAATGGGTTGCTTTACACACCGCCCATAAATATCACCATACATAGCTTAAACAGCTCTAGAATAGTGTTAAGAATTTGTAGCAATATAATAAGCTTTGGTTTGTCTTTGAGAGCCACTGGTCTTGCTAGGTATGTAGAATAAAGTGGATCCTAGACGTTGATTTAAGATTAAGTATGCTAGCATGCTGCACTATACGATATATTCGTAGAAACTGTAGATAACATATTGTATACCGGGTATATCAAGACTGCTACCGAAAACGAAGCCGGGTGGTAGTTTTAATGGCTACAAACACAATGCAACTAAAATTTTCGCATAGAAACGTGACAATTATTTTTTATGATTTTTTAAATATCGTCATTTTTGGGTGGTAAATCCATAGTTTTTGCTAAAATAATAATTTAAACTCTCTTATATCTTAGAGTATTTATAAATTAAAGGGTATACACTATTATTTTAGGAAAAAAATTATTTACCACCAAAATATGGCAATAGGAAAAAAAATTCAAAAAAAAAATTGTCGCTTTTTTTTGCAACTTTTTCTGTTGCATTGTGTCTGAAGTCGCTTAAACTACCACCCGGCTTCGTTTTCGGTAGCAGTCTTGATATACCCTGTATAAGGTGCGTTGGGGCAACACCGTAATATAAGGATGGAAGGGGTAAGAACGTAAGCTAAAAATACATATTTAATTAATAATAATATTTTATATGTGTTTGCCTTATTATGGTGTAACCACAAGGCATCCTATTGTTTTATGGAAGTAGCCAGTAGGTATTTCTTGTGAAAATTAGTTGAAATAATTTTAATATACAGAAAGACTTATATACGAAAATTAAAATAAACACACGCCTTTACTCAGAAGGGGTAGGCAGAGATCCTACCAGTATAACTCCTATTCATCAATTGTATTCGGTCCCATGATATAACAGAGAGCGTGCTTATGACCATATTGTCCACACATGCCTGAGTCCAGCCTGATTAATAGAATAATTAAATATCACTTTTCCCGACCTGGGATACGAACCCAAGACCCCGGCATTGTAATTTTACTGTAGTATAACTGCGCCACAGCCAGTCATAAATATGATACACCATTAGTGGAACGTAATTAAACATGTTCATTGTTCTTACCACGGTGCGCTCTAATTCCAAATATAACGTGACTTAATCAATAATTATCTGACATTGAATTTTTAAAAGCATCTAAACGGACAGGCGACGTCCGTTCAAGTGGAATTTCCTTCATAAACTTCCTAATTGTACAGCTTTCTGCGAAAGTTGGCTAATAGGCCTTGACGACAATTTACGTCGATGTGAATTTATCAACGTCACATTATTTGGCGAAACTTGGGTTCGCGTGCGTACTCGCTATGTTATTAGGTCGGTCGTTTATAAGGCTGTTTAGGTGGGGTTCGGTTAAAAATGTTGATGATGACTCGACACAAATGCTACTCATAAGGCTTTATCTAATGTATTGTACGTACAAGCGAAATGTCGTACGCCTACTAGGTGGACAGACACCCTGGCTAAGGTTGTAGGTCGCTGGATGCAGGCCGCTTCCAACAGGTCGATGTGGAGATCCTTGCGGGAGGCCTGTGTTCAGCAGTGGACTTTCTGTGGTTGACATGATGATGATAAAAACTGAATTAACTTAATAATGCAGCTGATAGTACAATGAAGCCAACTGATGGTTGCTTCAAGAGATGTGTCGGACGGCTCAAAGTCATTTCGCGTTTCTTTAGGTTAGAGATGGCCGGATACTCAATACCCCTTCCATCTTTCCATACCTTTTCGTTTTCGCTCTCCTCTTGATTGGATGGGCTGGCAACAAATCTGTGATCCAAGCCTTTATCGATATTCATGAGCGTTAGTGATCAGTACTAAGCAATGATTGAGTCATAGGTATCAGAAATTATGAGAGACTTTTAAGACCCACAAAAACCGAGACCCGGCAGAAATATCAGTAGAACACACACTCGTACGTATGTAAGTCTAGTAAATATATAAAAAGTAAATTATAATAATAGCAAAACTTTGGATTTACCGCCCAAATACGATAATATTAAAACATCACAAAAATATGACGCTGTTTTTGCGAGATATTTTTTTGCATTGTGTCTGTAGTCATTAAAACTACCACCCGGCTCCGTTTTCGGTAGCAATCCTGATACACCCTGTATAACGATAACAACAATGGGTATAACAATTGTTCCCCTGTAAGTAGAGTATGTGTCGTGCGCACAATTATTATTGTAGCCAAATATGGGATGTTTCAGGTATCAGCATAATTTTTATTTGTATTACATCTATTAGTCAGTCCGGAACCATGAAAATATTACCTATTATTTGTTTTGGTTGTTGACATTTGTGAATACCCAATCTAATAAAGCTTGGACGCCATAACACCTAAATGGAACAAGTATGTACATAGCTGTACGTGATGGGATGGTACCTGGGCGGAAACTCGTTGCTACTGGATGACTTGTGTACACGATATTACGTGACCCGCTCTGTATCACCGCGCCTTGTATGTAGAGACAGGTGGAGGTCATATAGTTGGTATGTTTTGACAACCTCCGTGGCACAGTTGGTTACGCTGTGAAACGCGAGGCGCGGGTTCGATCCACGCTGAGAAAAATGTTTGCGTATCCTATAAGTATGTGTATTTGTATCGGGTCTGAGTGTTATGTGACCAAAAGCCTATCGTGAAAGATAATACCCACGTGATAAATATCTCGGTACGGTCAAGATTATGTGTGTGACATTCAGAAAAAAAAACCTTCGCACAAAAATCAATCGAATTTAGTATCCCTAAGACATTCATTACGATTTTGGTGGTTATAAGTGTAGGTATTAGAATAAGCACCCACTTCCAGGAACTAACTATTGTATATTTTGTAAATTAACACTTAATACATTCACAGACAGAGTAAAATTATAATTATGCGACTCGGAGCGAGATGTGCTCGTGACGAGAGATGGCAGACTGTTTTCTTTCATCCAAATAAACCGACCCTTTTATAGGACTACCCGAATGAGGATCGGTGGGGATAAATCTTCCAGAAAATATATTTAAGCCATAAAATAGGGTCTATCCTTTCAACTAAAAATGAAGGTCGGCCCAAACATCTGGGCTATTGTCCAAACAGAAAGGTTTACAAAACATGTGTACTATTGCCTAAAAAACAAAAATTTGTTGCAAAGGATTGCCGCCACTAAAGAACTTAACTATAATAATACAGTTTTATTGCCCCGGTATGAACGGGCCATTACAATTAGGAAACAATAATTTAGCACAGCATCTTTTTAACTAATATTATACAATAAGGTACAAAAAAATTCTTACTGTAATAAAACGACTCGCAGATGTTTTATGGTCTAACATCTGCAGTCATATCATATAAATAATGTTCAAATTACAACTAATAAGCGTGTTATTTTAAAAGCTAAATATAAGTTGGCGTATTGCAACCGCTACAGCACCCCCCTACCAGTGAATGACAGTTCACTGAAAATCCACTTTGGAAATAGTCCGGGAAGCGGACGCGCCTTCCGGACCTTGTTCGCTGGTGTGCATCTGTTTCGTGATGTACATCTTCAGTGTCTTGAGTTGTCCGTTGCCTTGGTGCTTGATGTTCGTCGTCAGCTGAAGTGTTTTCAGGGTCAGCTAACACATAGGCTGGTTTAAGACGGTCAATGGAAATTGTAATGTCACGACCGCGGACGTTAACAACAAACGTTTTCTCCCCTCGCATGACAACCTTGAAAGGGCCCTCGTAAGGACTCTGCAGGGGCACTTTTGGACCCTCGCGGCGCACGAAGACTTGGTCAGTGGTGCTGAGGTCTTTAAAAATGAAAGTTCTTTTCTCGCCATGCCGAGATACTGAAGTCGGTCGCAGCTCTTGAAAGTGTTGCCGTAGCTGTTTCACAAAGTCCGTTGCACTATTGCTGTTGGTGATTGTCGTCTGTTGCACCAAAAACTCTCCTGGAATCCGCAGTGGCTGACCATATACCATCTCGGCGACCGTAGCCTCTAAATCTTCCTTCCAAGCAGCTCGGATGCCCAGCAGCACGGTAGGGAGAATTTCAGTCCACCGTGTATCCTGATGACATTTTATAGCCGCCTTCAGCTGACGATGAAAACGTTCCACCATACCGTTGGACGCCGGATGATAAGCCGTAGTCTTGAAATGCGTCGTGCCTGCCAGTTGATTGAGGTGCCTGAACAGGTGCGACTCGAACTGTCTACCACGGTCAGATGTGATCCTTAATGGTGTGCCAAAGCGTGAGATCCAATGGTTGTAGAATGCTTTAGCCACCGTTGTTGCTTCCTGGTCTTGGAGTGGTATTGCTTCTGGCCAACGAGTGAAACGATCTATCATTGTAAGACAGTACCTGTAACCTTCAGATATAGACATTACGATTATGTCTATATGGATATGCTCAAATCTGGATGTCGGTGGAGCAAATGATCCAACAGGGGCAGATACATGTCTGGAGATCTTCGCACGTTGACAATCGATGCAGCTGCGAGCCCATTTTCTGCAATCGGAGTTTATTGACGGCCAAATATAACGCTGGGTCATAAGTTTGACCGTAGCATTGATTCCGGGATGCGAAAGTCGATGGACGGTGTTGAATGCTATTCTCCTAAACGGCGTGGTGATGAATGGTCGAACAGTTTGTGTTGATACGTCACAGGTTACGGGGATGTCCGTGCCTGGAATCAGTATACGTTTCAATTGCAAAGACGTATTTTCTTTTAGCAATTTTCGAAGTTCTTCGTCGTCCGCCTGCGAGTCAGCCTTGAAGTCTAGAGTTGTTTCGAGCTCTTCTACGCGAGACAATGCATCAGCAACAGGGTTACCTTTTCCAGCAATGTGACGAATATCCGTTGAAAACTGGCTGATGAAATCTAAGTGTCGAAATTGGCGTGGTGAGCATTGGTCTGATTTCTTCCGAAATGCGAAGGTAATGGGCTTATGATCAGTATAAATAGTGAACTTTCTCGCTTCTATCATGTGTCTGAAGTGTTTGACAGCAAGATATATAGCTAGGAGTTCGCGGTCATAAGCTGCATATTTCTGCTCGGTGGGGCTCAATTTCTTCAAGAAGAAGCCCAGCGGTTGCCAATGATTATCCACAAACTGCTGCAGCGCTGCGCCGACGGCGTAGTCCGATGCATCACACATTAATGCTAACTGTGCGTCGGGTTTAGGATGAGCAAGCAAGGTAGCCTCCGCGAGACTCTCCTTGCACGCCTCGAAAGCCTTTGTAGTAGCTGGTGTCCGGGGCACAGGAGCATTTCCTTTAAGGTTACCCTGGAGTAGGTCGTTAAGCGGTGCTTGAGTTGCAGCTGCACCTGGTATGAACCTGCGGTAGAAATTAATCATACCGAGAAATCCACGTAGCTTTTTGACTGTGTCTGGTAATTTAAACCGTTGTATATCGACAAATCTGTCTGGAAATGGTCGAGTACCAGTTGCAGTTACCATATATCCCAGGAAACGAACTTCTTTTTGACCAAAGATACACTTGCTGGGGTTGATGACGACGCCATATTTCTTAAGACGATTAAAAACAATTTTCAAATGCTTGAGGTGCTCTTCGTGTGATGATGATGCAATTAAAATATCATCAATGTACACGTAACAAAAGTCTAATCCCAGTAGCACTTCGTCCATGAAGCGCTGGAAGGTTTGGGCTGCGTTACGTAATCCAAAAGTCATGTACATAAACTCGAAGAGTCCGAAAGGGAGTAATGATGGCTGTCTTAGGTATGTCTTCCTCTGCGACTGGTATTTGATGGAATGCTCTTACTAAATCAAGAGTGGAGAAAATGTTCTTCCCGTGCAGTCCTTGTGCAAAATCCTGGATGTGACGTACTGGGTATTTATCGGGTTCTGTCCGACTATTGAGTGCCCGATAGTCTCCACATGGTCTCCACTCATCTCCTTTCTTGGGAACCATGTGTAGTGGAGAAGCCCATGGACTTTTTGATGGCCGACACAATCCTAGTCGTAACATCGCCTCGAATTCTCTTTTAGCGGCAGCCAACTTGTCTGGAGAAAGACGACGGCGTTTGTGCGCAACTGGTGGGCCTGGAGTCGTAATGATGTGGTGTTTTGTGCTATGGCTTACTGTTTTAGGTGCGCCATCCGGACGAATAATATCTGGGAACTCCTGCAGAAGCTCATGGTATGGTGATGAGCCATTAATGACTTTGATGCTTGGTTCCTGACACTCTGTTATCTCCGCTTTGTAGGTAAGCAGGGTGGAGTAGTCTATCAAACGTCTACGTTGCAGATCTGGTAGGAGTCCATAATATGCCAAAAAATCAGCACCTAAGATTGGCTTGGAGACATCGGCTATTATGAACCTCCACAATGATATATTATACAAATACGACGTAGATATCGCACTAGCACTTCAAAAGTGAGGCGTTCAAATTCGGGCAATTGGTGTAATTTCATCTAGTCGCATAGCAACGGCGACAGAGGGAAGACCTCAGTGCTGTCAACATAATTTATTTCGAAAATATTATCTAAAGTGTCGAATTGTGTGTTTTAAGAGTGTTAAAACAATGGTGCAAAAATATGAAACTAAATGGGACCTACACACCATACGTAAGTATATAAAAACCACACAAAATTTAATTTTTATTTTAAATTAGCAAACACCGCCTTCAATTGTGTAAGAAGGATCGCCTAATACAAAGATTGTTAAGTGCGATAGGGACAAAAAGCGTACGTCATAGATTAACAAGTCAGAAGCGAAACCGATCATACAGAAATTTGACGATGACAGTTTGAATGTATTTGGATAATTGTATATTTGTTTCTAATTCAATCATATTTAAAACGATTAAGTTATTTGTTATGAAATATTTTCATAATAAATAACTTAATCCAACCACGAACATTACAAAACACATTAGCTTTCCCATATATTTTGAATGACTATATTATATTATTTACATATATCATTGAATATTTCCAGATTTTCACGTGATGAGCTTTTGAGACGTAAATGGATATGCACTAAGCACAACTCGGACAAAAAGAGGGTATCGTAACTGGATAATTTAAAACTGATTAATATTGGTTTAGCACATTTAATTATGAATAAAAATATACACCTACGAAAAAATATATATCCACCTAAAAAACCTGCACCATCGGTTGTTTACCAGTGGCAGGGCGCTCATACGTTACCGCCATGTGTAGGTACCATCGCAATGTCTATTTCCCCCGCCACACGGCAGTTTAAATGCCATGTTATGTTCCGGTTCAAAGGACATTCTCGCCCGAGTAATCGCTGTACTTATACTTAAGATCTTATGTCTCGGGATGGCGAGCATAGTGATAGCCAAGCATTGCTTCGTAATTAAAGGTGTCTTGGTTTCGCTTATGTCCACGAGCGGTCATATCACTTGTCATCAATACAACAAATAATAATATTATTAAGAAATCGATTTTTCAGTGCCTGCTTACCATAAACTAATATAAAAAACGGTAATCAATTTATTTTTTATTTTTTCAAGTTTGTAAGCAAATAAAAATATATTTGTTACAGGATGGCGTACCACATGTAGACTCATGTAGCAACCTCAAAGTTAATATATTATATACTTATAAAACCAAATAGGTAGTTTTATTTATCGTCACCCTTCTGTCTTTACCGCTTCGATTCTATGTTTGGATAGCGCAATGCTATCTCTTTTCGTCTCGTACTTTCTGTATAATCTGTTTTATTCACTAAAATTGTCTTAAAGTATTAACAAATGAGTATGTATATGCATAGCAGTACAGTTTTTGAACGTTACGACATATGGATATGCGTCATCTTTATTAAAACATCATTGAACCTCCAAGTAAAATCTCGTCTCAGGCCAAGGTCCAACGTTAAATTAGCAATTCCATATGTAGCGATCACTGTCCCGTTGGCTGCAGAAAGCTCGTAGTTTGACTTTTTATGCGGGCCTTGGATACGATGACGAGGAAACACGCAGATGTCAGCTCCGGTGTCCACGAGTAATTGGATTTTGCTGGCTCGGTCACAGACGAATAAACGGCGTGATTTCTTAGGGCAGGAGTCGTTACCCGTCATTAACGACTGCCCGGAGCGTTTCCCGTAGCCTTGCTGCATGGTGGAACACATTTTGTTGCCTTCGTATCAAACCGCCAGTGATACCAACACAAATCACGTGGACGTGGACCGCGGCTTCTGGAACGTGAGCGAGATCGTGATCTGTTTCTATCTCGCACTCGCGCACGTGAAGTGGGATCATTGATTTCTCGACGTAGCAAAGCAATCTCGTCCTTTAAACTGACGTACATCTTTTTCATGTCTTCCGATACCGATTCCTCTTGTTTGGTGGAAGTAGGACGAATTCCGGCCTCTGCAATAGCTGGACGCATTGGCAAGTATTCTAATGCTGCATCTGCAACTTCCGCAGCTTTCTCCAACGGTTGGTCCTTAACAGTTGCTAGGATGGGCTGTAAGACCGTTGGCAATCGTCCTTGCCAAAGTGTACGGACAGTAGATTCCGACATATTCTCACCAGCTAGGTTTCGTAGACGTCGAAGAAACTGTGACGGCTTATCATCTCCCAGGTCCTCGCGTTCCAGCAGCTGACGTGTTCGCTGACTCTCCGATGTACCACAACGCTTTGTCAAAATCGTCTTGAACGTTGTATACGGAGCGGCTTCGGGCGGGCTTAAAATGACATCACGCATTGTGTCTATGATGCTAGTTGGTATCTTCTGTATTATCAGTGCGTATTTTGATTTCTCCGAGTTGATGCGGGCGGCAGCAAACGCAGCTTCTACTATGGCGAACCAAACTTCTAAGTCATTCGATTTGCACTCTGGTATAAATGGAGAACACGACGCAACCTCCGGAGCAGATTGTTCGCTAACGCTTCCGGTGTTCATTATACTGCTCACTTTTTCTGATGTGTTATTCAAAAACAATGTCTCTTCCACGGAAAACTCGCGTACTACTATTAAACTTTAGCACACTACACTCAAATCACTCTAATCACGTCGGGGTCACCACTTTGGTGGTTATAAGTGTAGGTATTAGAATAAGCACTCACTTCCAGGAACTAACAATAGTATATTTTATAAATTAACACTTAATACATTCACAGACAGAGTAAAATTATAATTATGCGACTCGGAGCGAGATGTGCTCGTGACGAGAGATGGCAGACTGTCTTCTTTCATCCAAATAAACCGACCCTTTTATAGGACTACCCGAATGAGGATCGGTGGGGATAAATCTTCCAGAAAATATATTTAAGCCATAAAATAGGGTCTATCCTTTCAACTAAAAATGAAGGTCGGCCCAAACATCTGGGCTATTGTCCAAACAGAAAGGTTTACAAAACATGTGTACTATTGTCTAAAAAACATAAATTTGTTGCAAAGGATTGCCGCCACTAAAGAACTTAACTATAATAATACAGTTTTATTGCCCCGGTATGAACGGACCATTACAACAACGATATTCATGCAACAAAATAAGATATATAAGATTTGTATCTGAAGAATTTTGTGTCGTCAGGAGTACACATAAACATCGGCAATCTAGTTACAGAGTTAGCGAGCCGAAAGTGAACGCACGCAACAAACTGTCACAAAAACAAGCCTAACTCGTGAAGGACGGGCCAAATGGGATTATATCATTGCTGGCTTCGGAATAATAATAGCGTATTTTTATGCCGATGCAGGGATTTAGAAAGAACATCAATGTTTTTTTTATTATTTCTTGTAATGTATAATTTAAATATGAGCACACACTCGAACACGACTTCTTCGCACAGGACAGAGTGTACATCAATATTATTTTTTTAACACGAATTTTTCGGGTGCCCTTGACCTCAGTCCACCCCGTCTAGCAGTTTAAAAATAAGGAATTTAAAAATAAATAAATACCACACTATTATATATTAAAATATAATGGTATTTTCAGACAGTTTAATTTGTACCCTAAAATGAATTTCAACATAAATACATATGTACGTACGAGTACATACATAAACTCACGCCGTTTTAATAGAAAAATCTAATATCATTTTGCCGACCCCCAATTCGAGTCCGAAACCTCAGCTTTAGTAACGAAAGTAGTAAAATAAAACATTAAACTGTATATTCAACATTTACATAAATTCATTTGATTATGTTTAGATTGTCCCCGTTTAAACATTCTATACCATCAACTCACATTATAACAAGCACACTATAACAAACAAAATCATATTTTCAACTGAAAACACAGCACGCAGCCTTGAACATGTCAATAACAAAAGCTTGGCCTTGCATCCAGTAAACAAGGAACTCATCTGCTCCACGGGAACTCACTTCCGCTGCTAGTCAAGCGGTAATAATGTCGCGGGACGCCTGTCCGATGCACAATTGCATTCTAGTCATGCGACATTGTTTTTCCGAGGGGAACTAACTTGATGGGAGAATGTGGGTGTATTAGAAAGATTGGTTTGCTTTATCAAGTATTCTTGCTTTCTAGGTATTACTAAAGCCAATTTGTAATTTAGGGGTTGTCCTAAGGTATAATGGTAGTAAGTCGAAATACCGCATTTTCTTTGTTTCTTAACTGAGTTATTTTGGGTTAAGAGTTCTTGGGAGGCTTTAGTGTTGAGACTAAAATTGTAGCCACCATTTATTTTTATTTCTTAATACAATTAGTCACAAATTACTATCTGTATCCTACCCAATCATTAATTAAGTAATTTGACTTCAAGTAAATTATAGTACTTTTAATGTTAATCAAAATATCTTTAGTAGTTTCCACGTTAAATATTAACGCAATTCCCCATTTTTATAATATTTGTTATAAACAATAATTAATCAAACTGTTCACGGTGGCCACGGGTTCAATTTTTTTTTACCTCTGACTCTTCGGCGTCATGTGTGTTTTAATCACCAAGCATCATAAAAGAAAAATATCGTGAAGACACCATAGCGATTTATAAGAATTTCTGTGGTATGTAGAGTCCTCCAACCCGCATTAGGCCAGCGTAGTGGACTATATGGCCTCACCAATCGTACATACTCCCGATTGTCAAGGAAGCTCATCTCCTGCGGTGGGACGTAGAGCTGATCCAGAGAGACAAATAATTCACAAACAAAAGAAGGATAGTGTAGCCAGAGTACCTACTGGACATATTGCGACTTTATACCTTACGTCTCAGGATGATGAGCGCAGAGGCATGCCAAGCAGTGCTTTGTAATTCATGGTGTTGTTTTTTTGCTACTGTTGATGAGCGGTCGTATCGCTTATCATCAGGCGAACGGCATGCTTGTCTCACCATTCATTCCAATAATAAAGAAAAACAATTGCGAGGGATATATTATGTAACTGAAGTAATTATACTTGCATTTAGTCTTCTCTTGCTAGTCTCAGGCGTACTAATCTCATCTATATGCATGGAGACATCTAGGCTTTAGTCCCGATTTGCGGGAATCCTATAGGATACTGTAATAAATAAGAAACTGTTTGTACATCCAATTTAAACTAACGTTGAATGTGCTTTGGAATTACTGTCTTCACTTCAATCGGTTTTATACTTATGAGTTTAAGTAGCAGTGTATAGTGTTCTATTTAAACTATTATTTGTTCGGGCACTGGTTCTCAATCTTATTACGATTGACACCTTTTATAAAAAATATATTTATCCTATCTGTATTTTACTATTTTATGCTACCGTTGAGTATTTTTTACTTGATGGAATAACAAAATTCCAGACATTTATTATATTAGAAATATTAGTACAAATTACTCACAAACAATTGCAAAGGATATTAATGTGATTGAAGGAATGTTGTTTGCATTTCTCTTGCAAGCATCTATCGTACTAATCTCATCTATATGCATGGAGACATTGTAGCCTGAGTAACTACTGGACATATTGAGACTTAACATCTTAAGTCTCAGGATGGCGAGCGCAGTGGAATGTTGCTACTGTTTATGAGCGGTCGTATCGCTTACCATCAGGCGGACGGTTTGCTCGTCTCGTCATTCATTGCAATAAAAAAAAAAGACATCCAGGCTTTAGCCTCGATTTGCGGGAATCCTATAGGATACTGTAATAAATAACAAACTGTTTGTACATCTAATTTAAACTAGTATTGAATGTTCGTTGGAATTACTGTCCTGATTTGCTCGAATCCTCTTAAAGCACTGTAATAAACCAAAAACTGTAAGTACATCGACTTTAAACTAATAATGAATGTGCGTTAGAATTACTATATATAGATACATACATACATACATAAACTTACACCTTTTTTTAGATTGAGTAAGCAAAAGTGTTCGCTTTGTGTTCCATCCCACAGTGTGACAGACGGATTCGAAACCGTAAACTTGGCTTAGTAACCGTACCGTAATACAACTTCACCACCAAGGCAAGATGTTGTAAATAGACTATGACTAAGAATATGTCCAATAAAACTCTTGTAATTGTCTTTATTAAGGGAAGGCACAATGTTCGCTTCTTTTTCACTAGCACTCAGTATGCTGTCATGACTAACAACAGCATGGCTCTACCACTTAAAATCAATAATCTATACTAATATTATAAATAAGAGTTTGTTTGTTTGTTTGAACGCGCTAATCTCTGGAACTACTGGTCCGATTTGGATGACTATTTATGTGTTGGGTAGTCCATTTATCGAGGAAGGCTATAGGCTATATCATCACGCTATGACCTATAGGAGGAAAGCAGTAGTGATATTTCTAGCAAATACGAGGAAATTTTGTTCGTTTTTCGTGGTCCGATTGGTCGATATTCTAAACTGATAGTCAGAATTAAACATTTTGACCGCCATTTTAAGACGTGTATGCACCCGGGCGGAGCCGGGCCCGACCGCTAGTAACTAATATTCATTAACAATGCAAGATAGGACAAAACACAATATTCTCGCAATAACTATCAATACCTCGAGCGTAGATCCCTTTATATCGTGTTTTTCCGATAGTAATTGAATTGTTCGATGTTTGCCCCCGATATGTGCTCTCTGGATGGTGACAAAGCAATCATTATTAAGTTTCGATTGTAGACAATGAGCGATCGGCCGAGAAGTGACGTCAGCGTTTATTGTATGTATTGGAAGACAATGTGTAAGATTCATGTTACTGGGATAAAATAAAAATCTGGTTTGGTGGCGCAGTTAAAGGGCAGGATTACAACGCTGAGGTCTCCGGTTTGAATCCCGGGTGGGCAAAGTTATACCTATTAGGTGAAACACACATGGCGAAACGTATGTATCTTGGTAGCATCTTTGCCTGCTCATTCTGGGGAAAAGGCGTGAGTTTATTTAAACATAAAATAAAAATCAAACGGGCACAAAATGCGGCTACACTAATATTTATTATTTTTTCATACTGACACATCTATAATTACAATTCAATGATTTTAAGTGGAGTGACGGTGGACACAATTGCCAGTCTGATTAAATCCAGAAGTCTAAATATAGGTACTTAGACTTTTACTCGAGAAACCTGAATCGCAAATCTTACTTGACAAAATGATGAATACGTTACCGCCGTTTGCGGCGGAGCCACAGGAAGTTCATTGCTAAACATAGCCCTTGCCCTAAGAATCTAAAATACGAATATAAATGATAATTTCCAGTAACTCTAATTTTACTAGTAAACATTGGTTTTTCTCTCTCTCCTCAGGATGGCTATGTATCCTAAGTGTCCCGAAAATATTTTCCCCAAATAGTCAGGATAGAGCGGCGACATTTTATCTAAATCGTCGTAAAAGGGACAGAACACTAGGTTGAAAGAGACGTGCCATTAAAGCTATCTTTGTTTATGTACTGGGACTTTGTTTCGGGTCCGTCGTTTGCCGTATGTCCGGGAATTTGTTTGAAACGGAATTGTTCCATCGCGTCTTTCGTGTATACGACCCATTTCGAAACGCTAAGATGTTTTTCTAGAATTATATACCGAGGAAGATTGTTTAGTGCTCTTTGTTAAAATATAAATATATAAATACTTACGAAATGACGGTGTTACAATTCTTTAACGTATCGTCATGAGTAGGTTGTAAATACGTAGTTTTTGCTAACACAGTAATGTACATCTTTTTATTTTTAAATCTTATTTAAGCAAAAGCTGTGTATTTACTTGTGGAGGTAAATGAACAAGTGGTTAGGTTAATTAGTATGTTATGGCTCCTTGATGGTTACCAATATGTATTTGGGACTAAAAGAATCTTGTGGTGAATTCTTAGTCGAAAGTAAGTTATAATAGTAAGTAGTAAAAAAAATCTATGTATCATGACCATCACATGAAAACGAAAGTTCTTATATACAATAAAAGTAATAAAAATATTAATCCATCATACCGGTATGGCCGGGAACGCATCTCCATGCCCTATGGTATTGCAGATGTTCATGCGCGGTAGTGATCACTTACCATCAGGGAACCGCATGCTCGTTGTCCCCTAAAACATAAAAAAACATACTAATCCAAAGCCTTGTATGCAAGGGTTTAAATCATATATTAAATATTTTAGCAAAAACTATGTTTTACCACCCAAATAGTCACAAACATAGATCTGACACCACACTGAGATCGAGTCTTGTGTCGTGAGTATCAAGAACTACGATAGACTTTTCAGTCAAACACTAAGACCCGAAATAAATAATAGTGTATTAAATTAACTTTAATACATAAAGTTTTTTTTTAAATTTCTTAAAAACTGTTTCCGTCGGAATGTGCGATTTATAAGTTTTCTTTGTTTAAGTTTCTTGGTGTTATTGAGAATATTCTGATACGAAGTTTCGCGCAGTTCGGGTTCGTTCAATGACCTCCTTCATCATATTCGTGGTAATTACATGCTCGTTTGCGCATCGCGATACGCCGGGTTTCGCCTCTCAAAGGGACAATATTTTGGGTGAGCTAGGGGACCTATTTTAAGTACTTGTATACGATAATTTGCTGTTTCTTCTAAAATTTTCATTATTGTGATGCCCTGTGATCACGATAGCTGTAAAGTAATATTTAAACGTCCACAAGTTAAAAAATGTAAAAATTAAACACAGATCGCAATTCAAAATAGTTTTATTTCAATTATCTATTCTTTCAGTAAGCAGTCTTTTATATCGTCTTGTCGAGGCTATTTCACAAGGATCCATTTATTTTATATACGTTATGATATGATTGTTTTATAACAAAAATATCTTTGGGCTTAAGTTCGATGACATGCTGTAACTATCTAGATTTTTTATTTTATTGAATGCAACATAAGCATGCCACTCAATTGATGGTAAGCGACACGACCTCTCAGGGACAGTAGCGAAACCGATCAACACCATAAATTACAAAGCAATTCTTGGCATTCCATTGCTCTCGACATCCTGAGCCATATGATGTTATGTCCAGTAGTTATTAAACAAAAGCAATTCTATATATACAAATACGAATAGTACACACAATCAATTCTGGTTTTAAAGTATACCTGCTAAAGACTTTCCGGTTAATCACGTTTACACAAAATGCTTAAGCATTTCTTCAGAAGCGTGGCGTTCCATTTAACTATGTAACGACATGACAAAATATTGGAAATCAGTTCGGTGTGATATTAAACGTGACGGAGCGTTTGCGTCGATTTGATATCGTGACAAAGTGACGAACATTGGCACTCCGTTCTTGTACTATATTATCTTTGATCGAATTATTTAAAAGTGTAATGGGCATTTTACTTTTTAAAGATCGCAGCAAAATATCACACTGTGAATGCCTGTAATATTTTTTAATTTTCGTAGTTCGAGAAAAGAGATTTGTTGAAGGTTTGATTTGAGCAGTGTTTAAGAAATAAATAAATTTAAAATCGAAAACAACATCAAAATTTGTTTCAAAACGACTGATGCTCGAATACTGGAACGCAGCTTAAATATAAGTTGCGCTTAACTACGTTAATCCCGCTTAAATGTACTGGCTAAGTGGGCCGCGCGCTGTTAAGAGCAACTTATTACTTGAAGGGCGTTCCAGTATTCGGGCGTGAGATATTAACATTTTTAATAATGCGGTGAAGACACCCGTTTTCTCTTTCGCACGCAAGCACTATAAGGAAGATGACTGTTAATATTACTCCTACCATCAACTTCTTTAAAGTAACTTGCTTATTACTAAACGTATATATTTTTTGCCGAGATTATCATAACGCATAACAAGACTAGATCATAGTGTGGGGTCAAGATTATGTATATGACTGGCGCCCGAATACTGGAACGTCATTCAAATAATAAGTTGCTCTTAACAGCGCACGGCCCACTTAGCCAGTACATTTAATCGGGATTAACGTAGTTAAGCGCCATTTATATTTAAGTTGCGTTCCAGTATTTGGGCGTGGGGGTATTAATTATACAGGTCTGCGAAAAAAAAGTTTTTAAATAAATTCATCGCAAACATGTAGATATTGGTCTATATATAGTAAATATATACTTTTTTTAACGTATCACATCACATCTTTTTTGCATATAAATCTTTATCTAAATATAGAAGTTCGTAAAATCGGTAATTTCGTTTGTATTTTTACATACTTGATTCCAGGATCTAAATCGTACTCTCGATTGTAGACGAGGCCCGTGCCCTGTGGGACGAATATGGGCAAGTACAGATACAGATAAGAATTGTCAGATAAGAAAATTCTTAAAATAATTAAGCAAAACCGATGGCGTAGTTGTACTAAAGTACCATTACAACGCTGAGGTCTCGTCTTTGAATTCCGGGTCGGGCAAATTAATATTGATTATTTTTTGTTCATATCAGCCCGGAGTCAGGAATTTGTGCCCGATATGGCGATAGGCCCTTATCATATTTTGTGACGGAACACAAAGCGAAACGTGGGTATCCTGGTAGCATATCTAACTACCCTTATGTTAAAAAGGTGTGAGTTTATGTATGTACATATTATGTAACAAAAATAAACGCAGTAAACAGTCGCTAAGCTATTCTAAGAATTTAGTGCCCTGTTTATACAAGACAAGACGTATGCTGAGCAAATGACCTTGCTATGAATTATGCAAATAGTTCTTGTATATTACTCTGGTTTTGTGCTATAACCTTGTTCACTTACATCGCTTAATATTATTTGTTAACATATTCAGATGTTGATATTATTTTGTTTAGGTAAATAAAATACCGTGTTGTTATATTATAACAAAATAATATAATTTGTTATTTTTTTGCACTAATTCTGAAATGTTAATTATAGGCTTCAACTCCTAGAAAAAACATTAAAATTCTTTCTTTATAACAAAGAAAAAAAATGGAAAATTAGTCTACGAATCTAAGAAAATTAGGCATGAAAGCTATAGAACTTAAGTTTTTCGACTAATCTTTTAATTAAAGTCATGTTAGACATTTCCAGAGACTCGCTCAAGATTCATTTTTCTGTATTAGATAGAATACGTCCTACTGCAAGACACGAGCCACGTCTACAATTGAGAGGGGTCAGGCCATATATTTCACCACGTTGGCCTAGTGCGGGTTGGTAGACTTTTTGTTTATTATTCGGTGATATAAAGCACAAGACACTGTCGATCCTAGCTTACGATGGTGATTGTAAGTGATAATAATGATTGCGCTATTTATCAGAAAAAATTGTGAAGCCCTTTGTAGTCGTTTCGGAATATAGGCTTGAGATAACTCAAAAAAAGTATTTTAAAAATGACCGTCTCCTTGGTGCGGTTGGTAAGATGTCGGTTGTGAAACGAAAGGTACGATCCGTGCATCGATATACATATTTTTGTGACCCACAGGTCTGTCAGGTCATGCCGTAGGTCTGAGTGTTGGTGAGACCGTAAAATTTCTAGTAGTTTCTAGTATACACGACACAAGACTAGATCTTAGTGTGGAGTAAGGACTGTGTATATGTTGCGTGTATTTATTAATTATACCAAAAAGAAATATATTTCAGATCCCCCGTTTACTTATAATAACTAAAAAGCTCAATCGGTTTTGTGTTCCTTGCGTACCGATTGAACTGAAAGTGTCAGACCCAAAGAATCTTTTTATGATAGTTTGTATTGAAGACGTCCATTTGGATTTTTTTATTCACATAAAAATCTTTATAAAAACGAAAAACACTTTAAGATATTTCAAATGAAATAAAAGTACAAATGGCGGTCTTATTGCTCTAAGCGATTTCTTACGGACAACCTTAGTATGGATATGATGGAAAAAGAAAAGAAGAGAGAGCCGTCTAGAAAATAAAGGATACAAGCTCAAAAATACAATAATAGATAGGCGAATTATTTATAAGTAATATATAAACATGTACGGTACATAATTATATACATCTAATATAAATACTTCTATAAGTAATATAGTTTCTTGGATATTACTTCTGTTGGCAAAGTTCTATATGATTTCATATCAAAACTAAGAGCAGCTTAAGCATTATTAGTCTAGGTTGAGATTTAATTGGGTTCATCTAATTGTTTCACAGGGGTTGTCAAGTCAATTAAATTAATTTCAATAAAATAAATCGTTTTACCTCTTACAACAGTACAAATATAAAAAATAATTGAATGTAAAGCTGCTGTGCTATTATTCCATTGTCATTACAAATTTTGTTTCTGTGAACGTGATTAATGTGAAATCATGGATTCTATTTTACGCAGAAGTGTTGGTTGAACAAATTTCCTTTCAATGTATACAGTGCTGCGATTAATTCTTCGAAGAGTGGTATCCAAAACAAAAACGTTTTTTTAAATAGGCTTACTATGGTATAATAAAGTGACTGTGATATTAGCCTAATTATAAATGCAATTGAAACCATAAGACGTGTCCACAGTCAACACCATTAGGTCATAATCCAAATGGGTTAGGTTAGGCTACATACTGAACCCAAAACTCGACACGCCTGTAAGGCTAAGCATGATAGGCAACACCTTCGTGGGTGACCCTGATGGTTACACTTCCACATATCTTACTATTAGCAAATATTTTATCTATATTATAATATTATAAAGAGGAAATATTTAATTGTTTGTTTGTATTAAATATGCTCTGAAACTCTTGGACTTATTTTAAAAATGCTTTCAACATTCGAACCCTATATTGTCTCCGATGGACATTGGCTATAGAATATTATCATAAAAGTGTATCTGAGCCTGAGAGGAGCCAGGCCGAGCGGCTAGTAATATACATAAACTGACAAAAAGTTGTCAGAAGTTTTTAGAAGTGGCAGGCAGAGGGACATCCAAATTTGGCTTTAGGTGTTCTGTCTCATGATATGATGGGGGGCGAGCCTATCGCCATATCAGGCACAAATTCCTCACTCCGGGCTATAATGAATAGAAAAATCTAATATCGCTTAGCCCTTCTTGGTATTCGAACTCAAAACCTAAGTAATCCTACTAATATTATGAAGGGGAAAATTGTTTATTGATTCTTATTCTTCGGATATATCGAATTTGATGAAATTTGGTATGGAGGTATCTGACACCCTGGTTAACATATAGGCTACTTTTGATTTCGAAAACTTTAGAGAGCCCGGGAATAGAGTTAGGAATTCAAATATTTTTGCTGGTCTCTCAAAGGCATGGGACATGAGAGGGCAGGATTGCATGCCTTTAGTCAAGACGGCATGCTAAAGACATGCTTGCTTGGCATGCAGGCATGGCGTAAAATGAGACGGGATTCAACGGGATTTCACGGGATGATACGGAAAAAGCAGTACAGAGGTAGGTAATCACGGTGAGTTTAAATATAAAACGGTTCGTACGCGAAATAATATGTTTCGGAAGTCAAAAAGTATCTGCATCCGGGCGGCGCCGGACCAGGCGACTAGAAAAGCAATAAAATACAAGATATAAAGAATTATTCTTTTTATCTATGTTAGCTCTTAGACAGCTCTTAGTGTGTAGGTTGAGAGGAGCATACTTTATAATAATAAACAAAATAGTATGTACAGGGAATATAAAAACAAAGTACAAATGGCGGTCTTATCGCTTTAAGGAAATTCCGGAACGATAACCATGGGATGGATATAAGAGGAGGAGAAGAAGTTAATATTATATCTAGATAAAGAGTATCCCGCTTGCATACTCTTCAATGCAATTTCTGTTAGCTAAGATCGATATACACAAAGAACTGACAACAAACACCGAAACTCTAAGAAGAAGTGTCTTAGGGACACTAGTTTTTATTGCACTCATAACCAAATAAATCATAAAGGTAATAAGAAAGAAGAGTTGTAAAATAATTACCTTTTGCTACCATGGCAAACCTGAAGAAATAAATACTGGGCCAAAAGTATTATCCTCCGATATATATCCGATATAAGATGCCTACAACTGGAGTAGCTAGATGTAAAGCCCCAAAATGTGTTTATGTGCTGTCAGGTGTTTCTACGTCCCACTGTTTAACACGGGACTTAAAACTGTTGATTATTCACTGACTGTTGTTACTAATGACTATGAATCAGGATGCGCTAGAATATATTATGGTCATGAAATTAGTCGCCTGAATTACCTATCTTAAAAGAGTATCGAAAAGCATACATACATAAAACGATCTTTCATGGATAATTTCACAATAACTTCTCATCCTATTTTAAAAGAGTTTTGAAATAAATATACGACTCTGCACGCGGTTTATATGAACATTTTAAAACTAGTTGGTTTATATGACAATTTTAAAATATAGTTTAAAAAAATCAAATCGGGTCACCCAGTACATACCGGGTATCTCAAGACTGCTACCGAAAACGAAGCCGGGTGGTAGTTTTAGTGACTACAAACACAATGCAACTAAAAATTTTGCAAAGAAACGCGACAATTATTTTTTATGATTTTTTAAATATCGTCATTTTCGGGTGGTAAATCCATAGCTCTTGCTAAAATAATAATTTAAACACGTTTATACCTTAGGTTATTTATAAATAAAAGAGTATACACTATAATTTTAGGAATAAATGTATTTATCGCCCAAATATGGTCATAAGGAAAAAAATAACAAAAAAAATTGTCGCTTTTTTTTTGCAACTTTTTCTGTTGCATTGTGTCTGAAGTCGCTTAAACTACCACCCGGCTTCGTTTTCGGTAGCAGTCTTGATATACCCTGTATATTCATTTTAATTTAAAACATAAAAAAAACGTACAGTCGAATTGAGAACATACTTTTATTTTTGTAGTCGGTTAAAAATAGAGTTTACTCGCGCCGTCATACAGCGATCACAAAACTATTGATTGGTTTTAATTAAAACGTGTAGCTGTTTACACTGACGATACTCGTGGTCGATCCCGACAGAGCGGAGAGCTGGACAAACAAAACGAGTAGTGGTTATGAAAATGGCTCACCAACCAATGTTTGTTGTTTTAATGCTGTTTACGCTTTGAAAATCGTCATATTTTTATACATATAAACAAATACGTAATCAATAATTACTGGCAGTAGGCCTCTCATATGTGAGAAGCCACCTAGGTAGGTATCACCGCGATGTCTTTTTCTCCTGTCAAAGAGCAGTGTAAATGCACTGTTGTATTCCGTTTTTTTATTGCAATGAATGGCGAGACGAGCTTGTCATTCGCCTAATGCTTACCATACGGTACGGCCGCAATCACACAGCAATGCTTGGCATTCCATTGCGTTCGCCAGCCTGATACATAAGATGTTAAGTGTCAATATGTCCAGTAGTTACTCTGGCTACAATGTCCTTCAAAACGAAACACAACAATGGATTGAAACTGCTGTTTGGCGGGAGTAATAGACATTGCGGTGATACCTACCCAGAAGGCCTCTCATTCATGGGAGACTTACCACCAGTAACATACGTGTCAAACCAACTACGCTACGGAGGCTATCAATCGAATCGAGATAATCAATTATATTCACCAAATTTTCATAATTTTGACAGCCTCGTGGCGCAAGAGGAGGAGACGCCGCCTGTGAAACGAGAGGCCGCGGGTTCGATCACCGCACCGTGAGAAATGTTTTTGCGGCTCATAAATATTTCTTTCGGGTCTGGGTACCCACGACACAAGACTCGATCTTAGTGTGGGGTTAGGACTAGGTATGTGACTGTTGGGTGTTATTTATATTATTTTATTTATATTTCTTTGTGTATTTCATGCACACAATAAACATTTATTCGCCTCCCATCTTTATGCGTTTGATAACAAAGCTTCTATCGATTTGTAAGCTCGTTCCAATTCTTGCCACATCCTGATAATTAACCACAATGGGGACGCCAAACCGTCACAGAGGTAACCACAACCGTTCCATTGCTTTTTAATAGGATTCTAGGATGAGATGGGTACGGCTTCGGGACCTAACAGCAAATTGTGGTTTTTAGGTTAATTGTGGTGAGATAAGGGCAGATGAGCTAACAGCTTATCTACTTA
This sequence comes from Hyles vespertilio, assembly GCA_009982885.2. Taxonomy (NCBI): domain Eukaryota; kingdom Metazoa; phylum Arthropoda; class Insecta; order Lepidoptera; family Sphingidae; genus Hyles; species Hyles vespertilio. The sequence goes on from CM042811.1 coordinate 17,522,862, forward strand.
CTACCTAAACGAAGATTATAAGTATAAACAAACAAATTAAGAGTTTTGTTTCAACTGCAATTAAAAACGATTTTTTTTTGTTTTTATTTGATATGAAGAGTAATTACAGTCGTATTTTAAAATCCACCCTGAAAAGTGGGCACTAGTCTTCAAACGTTGATATTGTTCAAAATCGGAAGTGTGTGAATTTGACAGCTTGATGACAAAATATTTAGGCACTGGCAGTGAAACGAAAGAGCGCGGGTTGGCCCCTACGTTGATGTAAAGATTTTCTAGTTAAAAAGTATGTGTTTCTGATTTTAAAATTATGAGCTTTGTTGTAGATTACTGTGTGATGCATTTATGTATGTGACGAGTGTATTTATAATATGTTTATTTTGTATATATTATACGTATTTTAAATTTTGGCTCTCAAATAATACGTTGTCCAGCCACCAACTAAAATATCATCCAAACTATGAGTTCAAAAAAGAACAGCAAAACATTCAAATCAATTAGAATTACCAATAAAATCAAGTAACCATCATGATTGAACATGAAATTACCTGATAGAATCGCCTATATAGTTTGTTTACTTCAAGTAACTCTGAAAGAAACTTACATCGTCGGGCCAGGCGTGGGACATTACTCCATAACTTTATATTGCGTTAGTTGTATTAGTTTTCCAAGTTTTTCCGATAATTAAACGGCTTCATCATAATGAGTATGAGTAATTTTACGTTCGTAGAGCTTGTATGAGGAATTAAGTAAATCGTGCTGTATTGGTAAATGGATTGTGGTAATTTTCTTTATTATTGCTATGAATGGCGAGACGAGCATGCATTCGCCTAATGGTAAGCGATGCCAGAAGCAAAACCAAAAAACACCATAAATTACAAAGCAATACTTGGCATTCCACTGCGCTCGCCAACCTGCGACATGTTATGTCACAATATGTCCAGTAGTTACTTTACCTACGATATCTTTTAACCAGAACACAACAGTGCATTTACACTGCTGTTTGGCGATTAGTAATAGTATATAATATTTGTTGTATTTTATGCCCATACTTGCTCAATACAGAAATTACAGAATTAACATGTAATATTAAGGGGACAGAGAATTAAAGAAAGATAGAGATGAAGGTAGGTCGAAAGCTTTTAACGCATTTATGCGCTTTCCGTGAGAAAATATTACTGGCTTGTTACTTGTTACACTTTGTTATAGTCATAACTTAGAAATATTAATTTTACGTGCCATAAAATTAAAAGACCTACTATTAAGCATTAAAGAATGGGAATAATTTATTTGTGTAACGTAGGTAGGTACATTGACAGGGGCGGACCATGAAATTGAGAGGTTCTGTGCTGATACGAGTCACAGGCCCACTAATTATTCAACTAATTGTTATCGCGTTACAAAACTGTATTGCAAGTGTGATCTAGGATTACTTTAAAGGAAAAAATAGGGCAACAAAATGCTAATAATTCTGCTGTTCTGTATAATAATTTATTTATTTATTAATTTATTTATACACTTTATTGCACACAAAAAAAATACAAATAAAACGAAAATCACAATCATAAAAGTACAATTGGCGGTCTTATCGCTCAAAGGCAATGTCTTCCAGACAACCATGGGATGGATTTTATAAACGGATAAATAGAGGGCAGTCTTAAAGTGTAAAGAATAGGAGTTAAGAAGGAAATATAAGAAATATAAATAATTACTAATTAATAATAAAAATATACATCAATACATCTATATAACAAATATACATACATAAATATATATATATATATATATATATATATATAATATATAAGAGCATCAGTACATATATACACATAGGAAAGTTATCCACGTCAATTTGTAAATGTAAGAGAAAGGTAGTGATCCTTAACCATTCGATCACCAACCAATAATGTTGTTAAAAAAATTAAGCATGGGGCCTTTTGCATCTACGGGGTTCTGGGCTGCAGCCCAAAATACCCTTAGGTAGATACATTGAAGATCTTAAATAAATATAATGAGCTCTTTGTTTTGCCATAAAGGCGTACAAATATTAATATACATATTAAATTTTACAACTTAGAATTACATTGATAATATTTATATTGTTATTATTTAAAATAAAATAAAACAAAAAAGGAAAAATACACTTATTAAATAAATGCACCCAACAGTCACATACATAGTCCAGAGGTGAGCACTGGTGGTAGGTCTCTCATATGTGAGAGGCTGCCTGGGTGGGTACCACCACTATGTCTATTTCTCCCGTCAAACAGCAGTTTAAATGCACTGGTGTGTTTCGGATTGAAGGACATTGTAGCCCGAGTAACTACTGGACATATTGATACTTAACATCTTGTGTCTCAGGATGGCGAGCGCATTGGAGTGCCAAGCATTGCTTTGAAATTCAAGGAGTTGTTTGGTTTTGCTACTGTTCATGAGCGGTCGCATCGCTTACCATCAGGCGAACGGCATGCTCGTCTCGCCATTCACTGCAATAAAAAAAAAAGACCCCACACTAAGATCGAGTCTTGTGTCATGGGTATCAGGAACTCATCAGAGTTGCGGACCCGAAACAAATACGTGTAGATCACACAAATTTCACGTTTCATAGCCGACGTCTAACCAATTGTACCACGGAGCCAGCCAAATATTATAGCAACACTTATCAATTCACATTTTAAATAGCATTTTTTTAAATTACTTACAGTCATATTCTTTAAATCGTAGGGCATTTTATTATAAATTGAAAATAATAACCAAATAACTGCATCAAACAGATTCAACATTATTTAATTCAACGAATAAAAAAGCGAGCCAGACAAATAAAATACGAGTATAAGCATTCAGAAACTGCATCAAAAGTGGTAAGGGATACCTCATTTGACTAAGAAATGGGTATAACTATTACTGAACGTTTTATCTGAACGGTTTATTGGCGTAATTATTGGGAATCGACTCCCGTTTTCTATCCGGGACGATCGGATAAAGTAATGTTCCAGAACTTACATTTGTAGAATATCCAATGTGTTGGATATTCTTGTTTTATTGGTTTCGGGTTTAAGTTTGGCGATTGAGTCGGCGAAGTTTCAGTAGAAAGATAAATTTTATCCATGTATGGGATAATTGCAAAACTTCTAAAGTATTGAAATGTACACATCGATATTTGAATTAAATGAATTATGTTTTTATTACAATGCGAAACATGCAGATAAATAAATATACAGTTGGGGTAAAGTTTCTTTTAAAAACATTATGAATTAAACAACACTATTTTAAGTAAAATATATTAAATAAAAACAATCTTTATTTTTATGCAATTTTATTATTTTTCTCAATTCGGGGACGATTTTCCCATAGTCCATTTATGGGATAAATCTGTTCACTACCTTTTTTCCGTGAATTGAAGACGTGTTCAAACGTGCAGTATTAAGATGCAATTTATCAAGATTATGAAAGACAAATAGAGCCACTGTTTTACTGAGATAACATTGTAATATTCAGTTTCTGTAAAAAAAAAATATTGCAATGAATTGCGAGACGATTGCCTTTCGTCTGTTAGTAAGCGATACGACCGCTGATGAACAGATGTAAAACCAAACAACACCATAAATTACGAAGCAATGTTTGGCATTCTACTGCGCTCGCCATTCTGAGACATAAGATTTTAAGCCTTAATATATCCAGTAGTTACTCTGGCTACAATGTCTTTCAATCCGAAACACAACAGGGCAGTTACACTGCTGTTGGCGGGAGAAATATACATGCATGCAGACAATTGATCACATGGTCAGTGTTAACTTTTAACCTTGTTCTGATTAGTAATTACAGCATATGAAGCTGCTTTTGTTTACAAAGTTTTATTTAAAGAATAAAACCAATCACACATATAGCCTGATCTCATACTAAGATACAAGTCCTGTGTCTTATGTATTATTAACTATGACATACTTTTCGGTCTCACAAATTTCCAGACCCGAAACGAATACTTGGGGTCGCAAAAGAATTTGTTCGTGTGGACTAAAATCATGACCTATCCTTTCACAGCTGGAGTGCTACCAACTGCGCTAAGGAGGCTGCCTTTTGAAAGGATTTGTAATTCTAGAAGACAATTCAAATTTTGATTTAAAAGTAGCTCAAGCACGAAAAATTATTTATAAATAAATAAACCCAACAGTTACATACATAGTCCTGATCCTACATTTAGATCAATTAAGTCTTGTGTTGTGGGTATCAGAAACTACGAGAGACTTTTCGGTCTCACAAACACCCATACGCGAGACAAATACTTGTGCCTTGCCTCTTGTTTCACTGTCACGGAGGCTGTCACTTATACTTTTGTATCATTTTACATTGTGGGACGATTCATACAAGATGAAATATGGGTGCCCTGGCACCTCTGCCTATGCCTTCTGGAAAAAAAGGCGTGAGTTTATGTATGTATTGAACCATTTTGAAAAGCAATGTTTGAGATTTGCTACAGCTCAGCAGTTCTCTAAGATAATGGAACGATAATAAAACTGTACAAGTTGATTGAGTTTTCTCAAACTGTTTCTGAAGGACACTAGTTAGTATTAAGTAATCTTCGAACTAACTTGCTAAGCAGTTTCTTCTAAGTAACATGACGTGTTTTACTTCGGTTAAGCAAAATGTTTTGTTTACCTGTGTAATTTATTCTGTCTCATCTGATTTCTAAGTAAGATAAATACATACCTATCTACTTTAACTCACGCCCTTTTCCCAGAAGGGGATTAGGCCAGCGTGGTGGACAATATGGCTTAACCACTCTCAATCGTATTCTCGGATTGTAGAGGAGGCCCGTGGTCCGCAGTGGGACGTATGTATACAGGGTATATCAAGACTGCTACCGAAAACGAAGCCGGGTGGTAGTTTAAGTGACTTCAGGCATAAAGCAACAGAAAATTTTGCAAAAAAAAAAATTTTTGTTATTTTTTTTTCTATGGCCAATTTTTTTATTTTTTTTCCTAAAATAATAGTGTATACCCTTTTATTTATAAATACTCTAAGGTATAAAAGAGTTTAAATTATTATTTTAGCAAAAACTAAGGATTTACCACCCAAAAATGACGATATTTAAAAAATCATAAAAAATAATTGTCGCGTTTCTATGCGAAATTTTTAATTGCATTGTGTTTGTAGCCACTAAAACTACCACCCGGCTTCGTTTTCGGTAGCAGTCTTGAGATACCCGGTATGGACTGATACGGTACAGTGCTGGATGAATTAACAAAGGTGTCATTGTTCATTTTTACCTTTAAATTTAAACCTTTAGAATTAGAGTGACCTAACTCAAAAAATCTTATTTTTTGGGAAACGTGCATTGAAGATTTGTAACATAAGAAATTTTGCACTTATGGAAAATATATCCGAAGGAAGGCCAATTTATACATCTTTCTGCCTTCCATGCGTCAATAGGTCCTTCTTTAATAACGGGTCGATAGGTCATTTTGAGCCAAAATATGATTAAAGTCAAAATCTATGTTATTTGGATCAGGTCACTCTAATTCTAAAAGTGAGATTTGTTATGGTAAAAATATATTTTAAGCTTAGAACATAAAATAATAAAATGTGATAGTCAATTACTACTGTATTAGGGATTCACCGTGTATAAGTAGTTTTGAAGTGAAATAAAATAATTATTTGTATTATTTAGGATCGCCAACGTAACATATAATTGTGAATGATACATAAAAATCAATAAAAACAAGTAAAATTGCTGTACAATTATAGACAATCACGACACGACATCAAAGAACAACTAAACATAAAATTTAAAGTAGTTAAATACAAAGTAATAATCCGAAACAAAACATAAAACAATAGCGACAATGCGACATAAAACAACGAATTTACAAATAAAAAAGTTTAAAAATAATACCGAGCAATCAGTTTACAATATCTTAACTATCTAACAATCGAAATATTGATTATTGGTGTAAGAATAATCAATATTTCGATTGTTATGACACTTATACTTGTAAGTTTTTAAACGGTCGATCAATAATTATTAAAGTAAGGCCACTAGACGAGGTACAACCGTTTTGTTTATTTCTGTCGACAAGCAACAGTTTGTAAACGCTATTATGTTGCAGCACGAAGGACGCTGTAGCCAGTAATTATTGGGCATTACACGTTTTAGCATTGAATGCCTGGGGTGATACTGCAGTAGCATAATGTTTAATAATGCGTTTCTTGTGGAGAAACTAGTCTTTATATGCGTAGGCTGATAGTAACCTATTTATAGTAGACTGACATTGGGATAGTTGATAGTTTTTTTTTAATGCACTGAATGGCGAGACAAGCATGTCGTACGCTTAATGGTTAGTGAAACGACTGTTCATGAACATTAGAAAACTAAACATATTCAATTACAAAGCAAGCAGCAAGCAACGCTGAGATATAAGGTGTTAAGTCTCAATATGTTCAGTAGTTACTCTAGCTAGAATATTCTTCAAATAGAAACACTATAGTGCATTGATACAGCTGTTTGGCGGGAGAAATAGATATTGCGGAGTTACCTACCCAGGCTGCCTCTCGCATATGAGAGAACTACCAGTAATAGATGAGCTATATATTTGTACTATTCTAGATACATACACAAACGTCACACCTGTATCCCATAGGGTAGGCAGAGACCTTGGATTTCCAAATTGCTCGAACCTGATATTAACTAGTATGTATGCTTCGTTCACTTTCGTTAATCTTCTCATGCATAAATTTTTTAATATTAACATTTTTGATCCTTCGAACTGGATTTTTGATATGCAGCGGATTGTCTATGCCCCTTCCATTGAAGAGCCTATGAGCAGTAGTAGCCGCTTACCATTAGGTGGGACGATAACTTGTCTGCCTACGACGTCAATTACAAAAAAATCTCACTAGTTTAAAGGTTTTTTTTTCATACCGTCTATATCAACTCATAAACGTCCCACTGCAGGGCATGGGTATCTACAATCGAAAGTACGATTGAGAGGGGTTAGGCCATATAGTCCACCACACTGGCCTGTATGGGTTGGATTCCCATAACTGTCCAATAAAGAAGATAAAAAAATTGTAGTGTTAGCACGACAAATATTTCAGCCAGCCATTTCGTTTGCGGAGCACGTATGTGCATTATTAATTTCATAAGACGCTCACGTTTCTGAAAGATAAAGAAATGTTTAGCATATCATTTGTACAAGGTCTATCGAACAAAGGTGGTTAGTAGGTCATCAAATCGTATAGGTTTTAGCTAGGTCTGTGTTTAGTGCTTACTTTTAAAGAACTTTATTGATCTAATGGTATAGAGGGCTGGGTTTTTAGATTCCGTATTTAGATATGAATGTAATTTGAGTCAGAGTAGTGATTTGATTTAAAAAATATATATATATTGCATTGTTCTGTTTTGAAATCTTTGTAATTGTTTTATGTACCTACCGGGTATCTCAAGACTGCTACCGAAAACGAAGCCGGGTGGTATTTAGTGGCTACAAACACAATGTAATTAAAAATTTCGCATAGAAACACGACAATTATTTTTTATGATTTTTTAAATATCGTCATTTTTGGGTGGTAAATCCTTAGTTTTTGCTAAAATAATAATTTAAACTCTTTTATACCTTAGAGTATTTATAAATAAAAGGGTATACACTATTATTTTAGGAAAAAACGTATTTACCACCCAAATATGGCCACAGAAAAAAAATAACAAAAAAAAAATTGTCGCTTTTTATTGCCACTTTTTCTGTTGCATTGTGTCTGAAGTCGCTTAAACTACCACCCGGCTTCGTTTTCGGTAGCAGTCTTGATATACCCTGTATAGCTCATGAAAATAATGTACATGTGTCTGTAGCAATGAAATCACGTTTTATAGTATGTGACGAACTGAGATAGATGTTAAAAACTCATATATCAATTATTTCTTTGGAAGTGGTAGAGGTACGCTGTTGTGTGTCATGATTCAGCATGAATGGGCAGGCTGTACGGGGTAGTGCCGGGGCGGTGCCACTTTATCACACACATAGGAAATCGACATGAACCGACAATTTTCATGGCATCATGTTCATGAGTTCATGAGTGGCTGTCACTCACCATCAGGTCACTTGAATGGTTGTATGTCGGAACTATGCAAAAACAACTTAACATATTAGAGGATAATTTTAACTACACACTTGCTGTTATAGTTACCCTACAAAAATGTAGGATGAAGCTACGAAGACTCCTATTCCAACAAATTTGACGAATAATAAAACCACATTACTTATTTTTTTTTGTAAATTATTGTTAAATAATGCAAAAATTAAAACAAATCCGCGATAAAATTCGTAAATAATAGTTTTATTTCAATAAATTATTGGTATTATTATCTTCTTGGTTTTTTTTTCTGTAGTTTACTAAAAAGCCTGTTTTATTTATGTCTTATTGTATTGAATTATATTCATAACAGTTCTTCAGAGTATCATGACGAAACTAAACTAGTCAAAAAAAGATATTAACATTAAAGGAAACTATTTAAGCAATCTCAGATTTGCAGATGACATTATATTGTTTTCAGAGACTCAATCACAACTTAAAGAAATGATAACTGACCTCAACAATGCCAGCAACGGCATTGGTTTGAAACTTAGTACAGAAAAAAACAAAACTAATGACCAACAACTTGGAGAAACCGATAAAAATTAATCACCAGGCATTAGAATATGTACAAAAATATATATACCTAGGCAAACAAATATCCTTTAAAAAATCTAGACATCGCGATGAAATTATTAGACGTGTTAATATGACATGGAAGAAATTCTGGAGCTATAAAGAAATACTAAAATCACATTTCCCTCTAATACTAAAAAAGAAAATTATAGACTCATGTCTATTGCCTTGTCTCTCTTATGCAAGTCAACCATGGATTTACAACACATTCACAAAAAGGAAAATCGAAAAATGCCAAAGGGCTATGGAAAGGAGCATACTTAATCTTAAACTTCAAGACAGGCAAAGACATACTGAAATAAAATCTAGAACAAAAGTCATAGACGCTGTAACTCATTGTAAAAAATTAAAAAGGAAATGAGCAGGCCACATTGCCCGAATGAACGAGGTGACCACTTGGCTTGGTCCTGCCGGCAAAAGGAAAAGAGGAAGACCACAGGACAGATGGGCAGAGGAAATTATAAAAATTGCTGGAAAAAATTGGACAACAATTGCACAAGATAGGAAACAGTGGAGCGAAAATTGTATATGTTTAATTATCAAGGGAATAAATGGCTTTATTATTATTATTATTATATATTGAATTATAATAATTTATTAATCTAGGTAACACTTGTATGCCAAAAAGGCAGATCCTAGAGCGGTTCATAATGTATCTATTTTACCAACTATGTAGTCTATGTGTCACGAGCAAATAAATGATTTTGATGTTGATAATTATTGTTAATAAACTCGTCTTTATTTGTGTAGAGTACAGCTCTACTCGCCGAGACGTTACAGACAGCCATAAATGTCTACGAAGACGGTAGAGTAGGGCAAGTTAAAATCTCATCTCGCGTGCTCTAACTTAATTGCTTTGTTAAGTCACTGCTTCTGTTACTTCGTTGTGTTTTGTGAGATAAAGTTTTAAGATGTGAGTGGTATTTTTACTTTGGCATATATTGCTGATGCTTATTGTGGCAATTAATTTTAGGTATAAACAACTTAAGAGTAATGTTGTAACTAACAAGATAATTATATCCCTTAGATTAAGAGACAATAATATTTTTTGATAAAGAAAGTAATTCTGAAAAAATATTTGAGATTTCGTCTAATTAGTCAATCGAAACTCAAACACTACTACTAACTACAGAAAAAAATAAAAATCCATTGCCGAAGAAATTAAAAACATAAAATATATCAATATTATGTAAACTTAAGTTACAAACAAAGTTTCACAATGTAGTTTCGTCTTTACTACTTAACTAAAACATTGTCAGGGGTATAAAAGAGGAAAGAGAGTACCTAGATATCCTTATCCGAATAGAACTGTTGCTGAGGAATAGACAAAACTTTTCACTTTCACAATATCACAATGTCCATTTCTTCCGCCAAACCACAGTGTAAATACACTGTTGTGTTCCGGTTGTGAAGGAATTGAATTGAAGGACATTGTAGCCAGTATAACTACTGGATGTATTCAAACTGAAAATATTATGTGTCAGGATAGCGAGCGCAGTAGAATACCAAGCATTAATTAGTAATTCATGGTGTTGTTTGGTTTTGCTACTGTCCATGAGCGGTTGTCTCGCTTACCGTCAGACGAATGGCATGACCGTCTCGCCATTTATTGCAGTAGAAACATGAACTTAGGTCCACATCCAATCCACATTATCTAAACTTACATCAAATATAAATAAATAAATAAATAACACCCAACAGTCACATACATAGTCCTGACCCCACACTAAGATCGAGCCTTGTGTCGTGGGTATCAGGAACTACGAGAGACTTTTCGGTCTCACAAACACCCAGACCCGGAAGAAATATTTGTGGGCCGCACAAACATTTCTCTCGGTGCGGGGATCGGACCCGCGGCCTCTCGTTTCACAGGCGGCGTCTAACCAACTGCGCCACGGAGGCTGTCAACATACAACATACAAGTTGTGAACAAAACTAAGCCAAACACAGACGCATTGTGCTATGTACTAGTCAAAGCCTCTAACGAACCTGGGGTTTACTCTTTACTCTGACACGAAGTTCGACTGTTCGATCATTTGAGGTCCACGTATAAAACAAAAGCTTTCCACTTCTAAAAACTTATCATTGACTCCGAACTTATTAAATTATTTATCGTTCATAGTAAAAAGAATAACAGTTTTAGAGACAATACAAAACAACAAAGTACTAATGGCGGTCTTATCGCTCTAAGGCAATTACAGCCGAATGACCACGGAATGAAGGTAGTGTAGTCTTTTAGTCGTTTCTTTAATGATAGTGTTTGAGCCCGTCTCATCACAACAGGAAGGGCGTTCCACAAAAAACAGCTTACAAATGTTCTCGTACAATGTTCGAACATTCGTCATCGTGTCAAAGTATAGAGTAATCCCCTGAACACACCAGAGTAACAAAACAGCAACGTATCGATTCTTGCACCGTGTTTGCCATACAAAAGGGTTAACCCGAAACTTGCACGATGAAGTCACTTTGGACTCCAGATAGTTCGAGTACATGTCAGATAACGGGCTTGCAGCTGTGTTATGTTCTGTGTTGTCTATTATATACTAATATAATACTGTTTTTAGGTGTATACAGGGTGTATCCAGACTGCAAATGAAAATAAAGACAGGTGGTAATGTTAGTTACTTCAGACACAATGCAACTAAAAATTTTGCAAAAAAACGCGACGATATTTTTGTTTTTTTTTTTTTTTCCTATCGCCGTTTGTAGTGGTAAATAAATAAAATTGCTATGAATAGCGAGACGATAATGCTGTTCAATACTATGATACGAATGCTCATGGACAGTAGAAAACCAAACAACACCCTGAATTACAAGCCCATGCTTGGCATAGCACTTCATAAGATGTTAAGTCTCAATACGTTGAGTAGTTACTCTGGCTACAATATCTGGAAAAATATACAACGTGGTGATACCTACCAAGGCGGCTTTTTACATAGGACAGATCTACCACCAGTAAGTAATGTTGCAAAATATTTAATTAGTATATTTTCCATCAAATACATAGTATACGTGCAAGATGTCCAAAAATAATATCCCTTTGAGATGCGGCACCCGGCGTATCGCATCGCGCAAACGAGCGTGTAATGACGATCAAATATGATAAAGAAGGATATTGCACGAACCTTGTAGCAAGTAATGTGTCTGTCTGTATCAGCCCATATACGTCCCACTGCAGGGCACGGGCCTCCTCTACAATCGAGAGTACGATTGAGAGTGGTTAGGCCATATAGTCCACCACGCTGGCCTAGTGCGGGTTGGCGGACTTACATACCATAGATTTTTTTATAAATCGCTATGGTATGCAGGTTTCCTCACGATGTTTTCCTTCACCGTTTTAGTGCGTGGTGATTGACTATCAATACACACTTGACTCCGAAAAGTCAGAGGTGTGCCCTGGGATTCGAACCCGCGACCACCGTGAACATGTTGGCAGTCGCGTCTAGTCCGTTTACCAACAGGCCACCACGCACTTAAGTAATGTGTACTATGAAGATATTTTGGTTATTATTCTAGATATGTATATGCTTCGACAGTGTTCGATAGTTGATTTAGCTGCCTCGGTGGCGTCTTTGTACTACGGTATGGTTACAGCGCTGATGTTCAAATTCCGAGTCAGGCAAAGTGATATTATGAGCCCGGAGTCAGGAATTTGTGCCTCATATGGCAATAGGCTCGCCCCCTATCATATGAACGAAACAAAAAATGCGATGTCTTGATGGCTCTGTCTGGGTGCAGGTACCCTTTTTTTTTTAAATATTCTATTGCCTATTTTCATTAGGCATAATGTAGGATTCGAATGGTGATATATATTTCCAAATCGGTCCAGTAGTTTTTGAGCCTATTCAATACAAATAAGCAATTAATTCTTTTCTCCTTATAATATTAGTATAGATTATTTGATCGCGCAAGACTCATTCCTTAAACGGTGATTTGTGTAACAAGAATTGTCGTGTCATTAGGACCAAATTCCCTTTATCATCATCATCATCTTAGCCACAGGCAGTCCACTACTGAACATAGGCCTCCCTCAGGGATCTCCACATCGATCTGTTGGATGCGGCCTGCATCCAGCGACTTCCTGCAAATTCAGCCAAATCTTCTGTCAATCTTGTAGGCGGGCGTCCAATATTTCGCTTGCCTGCTTAAATCAAATTTCATTTGCTTGCTACTCCCTATATCAATACACCACAATTACTACAGTACTCCAATATCTTTTACCAATCAGGATTCATCGCTTCCGCTCTGAAAATCCGAATAACGGTTACATTTTTAACTCGGCACGCAATCAATGAAACTCTTTGGAAGTGCGTGCCGTCAGATGATCAAAGGACAGGGTTTTATTAATGGAACTGCTGGCAAAAAGTAGACGAGTGTTGCGTATATTGTTCAGTTGTTTTATTTGTGGTGTACAGACTAATAAACTGAAGGTAGATCGAATATGTTAATTAAATTATTTTATGTGCCGTACCATTAAGCTGTGGAATTGTTTGCAGTCAAGTGTGTTCCTCATTCCTAACATCCCGGGTCCTTCTGCCGTAGTTTGAAGAGGCATTTCAACAGGCCGGCATAATTGTATTGAATATCTTGGGATTGTCGTCTGATGTCATTTGATACTCTGTCTGGACGGAATTTGCGCTCACCATCAGGCGCAGTGCTGTCATTATGTCGGGCCAGTATATAAAGAAAGAAAAACATCAAAAACATCCTGTAAAAAAATTCCAAGTCTCGCAGCTCAGTTTTTCTACCGCAAAAAGTTGTGAGATCCATGTAGCATTATGCATAAATTGTACGATACATTATGTTTTCATGCGATGGCCAAGTCGATCTATTTATTTAAAACGTAAAGAATTTTTAATATTGATATGATAATGACTTACGTAATAACTTTATACAGAACGTCTCTTAATCAAGGACTAAATAAATTAATCGACTTGGTATTACATGGATCTCACAACTTTTTGCGGTAGAAAAAATGAGCTGCGAGACTTGGAATTTTTTTACAGGATGTTTTTGATGGGATCTCACGTCTTTTTGTAGAGTCCTACTTTATTCCTTTTCGGTACTTTTTATTTCTAGAATATATATAACTAGCGGCCCGGCCCAGCTTCGCCTGGGTGCAAATACAGATTTCAGTCCATATTTAATTTAAAATCAAAATGACAGCCGTTGTCTAAACTGCTTATCCAATTCCAATCCCATCCTGTACCTATTCTACTGTCCCATTTTATCCACCTTATATTCTATTCTATCCCATCTTTCCAGATTTAAATCATTATTTTGCTACGGAGATATTATAACACTGTTACTACTCCAACGACATTCATTGAAATCAATTAAAATATACCATAGCTGACCCGACCACGCTTCCCTATGGCTTAGTTATTATATGATCAATATTATATTCAATTATTTAGCATAGCAAAAAGTCCGACCCACCTTTGCCTGGATGCAGATATTTTTTATTTTACTTCACATCAAATACATGTTATTGTTCGTATAAGCTCGTGTATACCTTAACATAACGTAGCTATCCTATTGTCCTACTCAATTCCGTACCATCCCGTCTATTCAGTCTCTTCCCGATATGTCTCGTCCTTTCTCTTCATTATCTATCCTGTTTTATACCGTGCATTTACATTTCGTCCTATCAAATCTGTCAGCTAACTCAGTCCTCTCCCGTGCCTCCCACTCTATTATATCCCGTTTCTCCATATCCAAATAGTGTTCCTTATAAATTTTTGACATTAAACACGTTAGCGATTTTGATTATCCATGCAATATTCCATCCCTTATTTCACCCCCACTATGCTGTTTTTCCATAAATATTACGCCATTACTTTTTGTTAGTAATAAAGAGATGAAATATTAATTTTCATAGAAATAACTTCAGTGGTTTCGATTTTCTTTGACATAAAATTTCAAAATGTATAATATTTCTATCAGTTAATTATAGCGAAGGAAAAGCCACTGTAAAAATTCGTGATGAAAGTAAACATAATAACACGTAACACACACACACACACACACACACACACACACACACACACACACACACACACACACACACAAACATACACTATTAGCACTTTCTCACACTGACACCCACAATTAATGTAATAACAATTATATTTAACTTGTTTCTCAAGACACAGGCAACGTCTAATTTGGGAACCCCTGCAATATTCTCCATTTGTAAAATTGTTATTTTAATAAAGCTTTTTCATTTTCAAGTGATATTCTATTTTGAAAAGAAGTAAGTCTTCTTACGTGTGAATATGATTTATTTAATTGTCCTATATTTATTTAGGTTCATAATATGTTCTCTTTTGGTTACACAAAAGGAATTTCTGAACGCAGGCATAAATATTTGACAACCAATTTAAATGTCAATCACTTTTTATTACTGTCATTATTTTACATCTTTAAAACCTTAAATACGCCATTAATCCAATAATACGGATATATGTTGTCGATTCGAAACCTTTAAATACTTTAACCTTTGTATAAAAAAATGTTAATAAGCTAATAGAAACTTGGGAAACCGGGAACGTGATAAAAAGTATCCTATGTCCTTCTCCTGGTTCTAAGCTACGTCCCCACCAATTTTCAGCCAAGTCAGTTCAGCCGTTCTTGAGTTATAAGTGGAGTAACTAACACGACTTTCTTTTATATATATAGATGATTTTTCTTAAAGCCTCTGTCTTATGGTTTTTTCTTATTTTTGTAGGTATCAATTTATCACAAATATAGCGGATTTGATTATTAGTGTTCTTTATTTCATGGTGATTGTTTTCGAGCTATTTAGTCTATTTATTTGCAAGGTTATCTTTGTCATGTTTTTCTAGAGGAATGTTGTGCAGTTTAATGGGCTGAATACACCCTTTCCCTCTTTATACCCCCCTCCTGTTATGCCTAATATATAATATATATAGATAGCAATCTACAACTATTATTCCATTATATACGGGTACAACGAATCTTTAACTGCAAATGTATCTTTGTAATCCTATACATTTATATGAGATTACAAAGTTATTCACGCAGTTGGTGTATCTAGAAAACTAGACAGAAATTGTGAAATGTTTGAATTTTTCCTTACTTTAGACACTAAACACTAATTATATTCTAAATTTGAAGGTTCTTTGTCTGCTAGAAGTGTCTTAGACTTTAGATGATCGGTCAGTCAGTCAGTGAGTGACAAAATTGCGAAAGTTTGACAAGTTATAATTCTTAAACTACTGGTTCAAATTAAATGAAATTTTAAATATACCGTGTTTACACAATGCCTAATTAGTAACTGAATTCAGGCTTCTTGCTTTAACCACAACGAAGTTATGGTGGGTTGAAAATGGTCTGAATTGCTTCGAGAAAAGGATAGTACGGCTGTGCCGCTTTTTAGCTCGCCTTGGAGGGGGCACTGCCGTGCCCCCAGATATAAGTGTGCGACCCACGTTCCTCACTATTGCACCGACATCAGACGGAGTGGACGGGTCTCAGACATTGGAAATCAACCACAGTGTTTCATTTAAACTATCAATTCCTAAATACCTGAACATAACACACTGAATGGCGGGACAGACAAATGTGGTACCTACCTAGGCCTCTCACATGTGTGAGATCTACCATCAATTAGTTATATTTTGTAAACTACGTAACTCGATATGAAATTCAGTTTTGAGTTTTATTTGTATTAGTAGTTGAGTTTGTTTTCGGGCAAGTTTTTTGCTGAGCAGGATTGGTTCGGGTCGATTGGAAGGTACCACTATTCTAATAAAAGGATCGTGACGAGACAGCTTCGCTATGGTATTATAATGTTTCGTAGAGTGAGTGAGATTGTCGGAGATCCAAAATATCCTCTTCAGGTCCTCTATGTTTCTCTTTCCTCTTCAGATTTGAAAGTCCAGCAAACTTTCCATAATCTAAGCTGTATCAATGTTAATGAACGGTGGTGATGCTATACCATCATGTGGCGTGATCATCATTTAATGAAAAACACATTTATTTTTTGCTACAAAATATGATATTTTCTAACCAATATTACATAGATAAATTCGATTATTTGATCGAGAAATTGTGTGAAAGTGCGTGGTGGCCTGTTGGTAAACGGACTAGACGCGACTGCCAACATGTTCACGGTGGTCGCGAGTTCGAATCCCAGGGCACACCTCTGACTTTTCGGAATCATGTGTGTATTGATAGTCAATCACCACGCACTAAAACGGTGAAGGAAAACATCGTGAGGAAACCTGCATACCATAGCGATTTATACAAATTCTATGGTATGTAAGTTCGCCAACCCGCACTAGGCCAGCGTGGTGGACTATATGGCCTAACCACTCTCAATCGTACTCTCGATTGTAGAGGAGGCCCGTGCCCTGCAGTGGGACGTATATGGGCTGATACAGATACAGACAGATCGAGAAATTGAATCCTAAACTTCACAATTCACACCAGTACATATCGCAAATAGGCCATTGAGACTAATAACACTTTTATAAAACGAAAACCACTCTGTAAGTAGCTATTTGCTTATGTAAATCCATGTTTTATCCGCATAATTAATAACAACACATTTTTGCACGTCATGCAAGTTATTAATGATCCTAAAAATAACGTTGGAAATTGTATTATAATAAACTTACACTATCAAATTTATATTCTGGTAAATTTCAAAATACATCGAATACGTTCAGTTCATTAAATAATGATGTATTGTTATTATGTTGGTTATTTAATTCTTGGTTATAAAGACATCATGGATTTTTTCATATTTTCTTTTACCACTGATGCTATTTCCGAAATAATATGTCTGTATCTGTATCAGCTCACATAGGACACTAGGTTAGGTTATAATATATTCCACGCTGACCTAATGCGGGTTGGCGGATTTTATGCAAGACGTTTTTTTTAATTACATGTCTATTTCTCCCGACAAATAGCAGTATAAATGCACTGTTGTGTTTCGGTGTGAAGGTTATTGTAGCCAGAGTAATTACTGCTCACATTGAGATTTAATATGTCTCAGGATGACGAGCGCAGTGGAATGCCAAGCATTGCTTAGTAATTCAAGGTGTTGTTTGGTTTTGCCAATATTCATGAGCGGATGTATCGTTTAATATCAGTCGAACGGCAAGTTTATCTCGCCATTCGCGGCAATAGTGCATGGTGATTGACTACCAATACTCATATGACTCCAAAATGTCAGACTTGTGTCTTGGGATTTGAAGTTTGAACTCGCGACCAGTTTGAACATGTTGGCAGCCGCGTCTGGTCCGTAACCAACAGGCCACCGAAATGATACTCTTTCCAATCTGTGCAAAATTATGCAACTTAACTTAAAACACAAACATGTAATAATCATTCAACAAATGTGGACATAAATACCTATATTATCTGAATATTTCACGCGAATGGAACACGATAGCAAATGTGACAGGGATGCCACCAAACCTGGTTTTATAACATCCAGACATGTAAGTTCAAACCGATATTTGAATATAGGTGCTGTACAAAATATATGAAAAATATAGATATCGATATAATTATGTATGTACTATATATTATAGCACTTTCCGACCCCATCGGTCATCAGATCTCCGCGCTATGTGCCCTGCCCATTGCCACTTCAACTTGCTAATCCGGTGGGCTATGTCGGTTATTTTAGTTCTCCTACGGATCTCCTCATTTCTGATTCGATCTCGTAGGGAAACCCCGAGCATAGCCCTCTCCATAGCTCGTTGAGTGACTTTGAGCTTCCTAATAAGGCCCATAGTGAGAGGCCACGTCTCGGTGCCGTAAGTCATCACTGGCAACACACAACTATCGAAGACTTTGGATTTAAGGCACTGAGGTATTTTGGACGAGAAGACGTCGCGTAGTTTCCCGAACGCTGCCCAACCGAGTTGGATTCGACGATTGACCTCTCTCTCGAAGTTAGGACCTGCCTAACCGGACCACTTGTCCTAAATAGACATATTCGTCAACAACTTCAAGATGCAACGGTCAGGGATGCTCCTATCTAGTGGTCATGGCCTGCCCTAGTATAGGTGCTACGAGTACGCGACCTCAATAGACAAATCTGGAAGTCCTTGCGACACGAAGTCCGTGCTCAAAATACTGTGAGCATTAAGGAGACAATTGAGTGGAACGGAGGCTCCAAAGTGTTTGCAAGAGACTTGTCTATTGGGCAAAGCCAGTTGTCTAGGCTGAAGACGGAGGACGGCCGCGTGGTATCGACGAGGGCAGAGGTATTAAGGGAGATCGAGAGGTTCTACGGACAGCTTTACACCTCGGTTGCCAAACCTGCTGTTAGCTCGGCCGAAGACCCGAGAGCCTAGTTGATCCGACACTTTAGCGATGATATCCCGGACATCAGCCTGTGTGAGATTGAGATAGCCCTGAAGCAACTTAAAAACAACAAGGCGCCGGGCGAGGACGGAATAACTTCAGAGCTTCTGAAAGCGGGCGGAACGCCGATACTGAAAGTCCTTCAGAGGCTCTTCAATTCCGTTCTCCTTGAGGACTCAACGCCAGAGGCATGGAGCAGGAGCGTGGTGGTACTGTTCTTCAAAAAAGGTGATAACACTGCTGAAGAATTACAGGCCCATCTCGCTCCTGAGCCATGTCTATAAGTTGTTTTCGAGGGTCATCACAAATCGTCTCGAACGCAGGTTTGATGACTTCCAGCCTCCCGAACAAGCCGGTTTCCGAAAAGGCTTTAGTACCATAGATCACACGCTTCGGCAAGTTATACAAAAAACCGAGGAATATAACTTGCCGCTTTGTTTAGCGTTTGTGGACTATGAGAAAGCCTTTGATTCGATCGAGACTTGGGCTGTGCTACAGTCTCTCCAGCGGTGCCATATCGACTATCGGTACATCGAAGTGTTGAAGTGTATATACAACAACGCCACCATGTCGGTCCGAGTACAAGATCAGAGTACGAAGGCTATTCCACTACAGAGAGGCGTGAGAACAGGGAGATGTCATATCTCCGAAACTGTTAACTGCCGCGCTGGAAAATGCCTTCAAGCTCTTGCAATGGAAAGGATTCGGCATCAACATCAACGGCGAGTATATCACTCACCTTCGGTTTGCCGACGATATTGTAGTCTTGGCAGAATCGCTGGGAGACCTAAGCACTATGCTCGAAGACCTCAATCGAGTCTCCCAACAGGTGGGTCTTAAAATAAACATGGACAAAACGAAGATCATGTCGAATGTCCATGTTGTGCCCACCCCCATCGGTGTTGGGGGCTCGACTCTTGAAGTTGTTAACGCGTGCTCGAATAGAGGCCACGTAGCGGAAAGCGCAGCGTAGGACGTCCACCCACAAGATGGTCAGACGACCTGGTAAAGGTCGCGGGACGTCGCTGGATGCAGGCTGCCTCCAACAGGTCTCAGTGGAAATCATTGGGGGAGGCCTATGTTCAGCAGTGGACTTCCTTTGGCTGATGGATGGATATATTATAGATGTAGGGAGTCGGTATATTTATGTACTATACAGGGTATATCAAGACTGCTACCGAAAACGAAGCCGGGTGGTAGTTTAAGCGACTTCAGACACAATGCAACAGAAAAAGTTACAAAAAAAAGCGACAAATTTTTTTTGTAATTTTTTTCCTATGGCCATATTTGGATGGTAAATACATTTTTTCGTAAAATAATAGTGTATACCCTTTTAATTATAAATACTCTATGGTATTATAGAGTTTAAATTATTCTTTTAGCAAAAACTATGAATTTACCACCCAAAATTGACGATATTTAAAAAATCATAAAAAATAATTGTCGCTTTTTTTTGCGAAATTGTTAATTGCATTGTATTTGTAACCACTAAAACTACCACCCGGCTTCGTTTTCGGTAGCAGTCTTGAGATACCCAGTATACTTACAGTGCACTCATGGTTTAGAATAAAATCGAATCAGGCGAAGAAAAAAAAAACAATGCAATTGTACCATACTTTTAGAATAATACTTATGTCCTGTAATCCACATTTACCGCACTTTATGTCGAAATAATGTTGTTTTTAAGCCCCACCTATAATATTATCGTACGTACAGTCAGCGACATAAGTCGCTACACAGTCACGAGATTTGGTATTGTCTTTTCATTCCAAAATAATAATTATTTTCAATATCGTATGGCACTTCTCGGCATAGATGACTTTACTTGGTAATATTTTACGACTACAGAGTAGTACGTACAAATTTAAATTCATAAAAAGGTTATAAAAAATGTGAAGTGTTCAGCGACTTATGTTGCTGACTGTACATCATAATTTTGACACAAGTGGCATGATTTAACGTACACAAACTCGGTTTGCATGTTTATCGCGACGACGCTACGTGATCCACATCGAATATGAGCAGGTCGATGGAGCAAGTCTTCTTTATCAAGTCATTTGTATTGCTATGAATGGCGAGACGAGCATGCCGTTTGTCTGATGGAAAGCGATACGACCGCTCATGAATAGTAGCAAAACCCAACAACACCTTGAATTACAAAGCAATGCCTGGTGTTCTACTGCGCTCGCCATCCTGAGACATAAGATGTTAAGTCTCAATATGTCCCGGACTTACTCTGGCTACAATGTCCTTCAAAGAGGAACACAACAGTGCATTAGATCGGTTACGGAAATTGGCCGTTCAGTATAATTTACTTTGCTAAAAAACTAAATAATCTCTAGATTTAAAACTGGCAATATTCCATGCAGTGCCATATATAAGATTTAAAAGCAATTTCGCGTATTTAAAATCTCAATCAACTTGGTCAACTCGGTTATTCGATTTTAAACTCTAAGAATGAGCTATTAAGTTTCCAATTTGAATCTTATTAACGCCAGGTGTGTTTTCCAATGCTCATTGCTGGATTTTCCGGTTAAATAGAATTGGCAATTTACTGTACTATCGAAAATGAGTTTGGAGTTCATTTAATGGAGAAACAAGGTTTAATCTAATGCGTAAATTTGCACAGGAATAGTTATTAACCGGTTATATACAATCACTACATAGTATAAAACAAAGTCGCTTTCTCTATCCCTATGTCCCTTTGTATGCTTAAATCTTTAAAACTACGCAACGGATTTTGATGCGGTTTTTTAATAGATAGAGTGATTCAAAAGAAAGGTTTATATGTATAATACGTACAGTCAGCGACAAAAGTCGTTGAGCATATTTAAAACGCCAAAATTGATGCACACATGAAGCAACAAAAGTAGGTGACCAGTATCGGCCACAAAAATTTATGAACACCACAAGGCGACAAAAGTTTCTGAACACGTCAATGGTTATAAGTCTCTGAACACTTATAAAAAGCAAGATTGTCGTAGATGTGTTCACCTACTTTTGTTGCTTTGTTATGGATTCATTGTTACATTTTATTTCACAGTTTATATTTTTGCTTTGACTTATTGATTTCTGTTTTTGTGAATTAATATTTATTTCTGAGAAGTTCATATGTCTATACTCGGAAATGGAATCCGAGATAAAAAATGTAAACAAATGTGTTACCACTAAAATAAAATAATTTGTCATGGTAGTTTATTCACAACCGTTAAAAATATAGGTTGGAATTATTCTGATTCGTTAAATAACTGTAAAACAAAGCCAAATAAAAATTATTTGGTATAATATTTACATAAACTACAATTTCAACTTCTTTTTTAAGTATGTGAAAAAAATGGTACGAAAATATTTTATGCTACAGGTATTATGCAGAAATTCGTAACCTTAGGCCACTGAAATAAAACTTTTTTTTAAATTTCGTCTCCTTAACTACAAATACGTCGCTTTGACGCCCGCAACACCTCCCTTTAGTTCATTTAGTTGCTTAACTTGATGAATGTGCATCATATCATATGATGAAGTTACGTCGCCGTGATGCTGGTTTCACGTTTTCTGTTAAGTTTTTGTTCTATTTTGTTCCTAAGATTTCTGGCGCTCGTGTTCGTAGACGAACGCACTATGGTCTTTGAAAATCACTGTGAGTTAAACCCATTAGAAATTGTTTGGGCCCAAGTCAAGGGTCACGTCGACAGGCATAATAAAACATTCCAAATGTTCAAAATTCAAAAAAATATATAAATAAATAAACACAGTACTCACAACATTTGAATCTATTCACTAATCAAACTATACGCAATATGTTTTTGAGAAAATGTTTCATAACCCTGAAATGTCACTTTTACAATAACATTGGTTTGTTTACATTTTTGATCTCGGATTCGATTTCCGAGTATAGTTCATCTGTTATTGCCACGTGTATACAAGTACAGTAGTGGAATAGCCTTCGTGCTCTGATCTTGTACTCGGACCGATATGGTGGCGTTGTTGTACATATATACACCTCAAAACTTCGACGTACCGATAGACTATGTGGCACCGCTGAAGAGACTGTAACACAGCTCAGGTCTTGATCGAATCAAAGGCTTCCTCATAGTCCACAAACGCTAAACAAAGCGGCAAGTTATATTCGTTTTTTTGTATAATTTGCCATAGCGTATGAATATGGTCTATGGTACTAAAGCCTTTTCGGAATCCGGCTTGTTCGGCAGGCTGGAAGTCATCAAACCTGCGTTCGAGACGATTTGTGATGACCCTCGAAAACAACTTATAGACATGGCTCAGGAGCGAGATGGGCCTGTAATTCTTCAGCAGTGTTATCACCTTTTTTGAAGAACAGTACCACCACGCTCCTGCTCCATGCCTCCGGCGTTGAGCCCTCGCGGAGAACGGAATTTAAGCGCCTCTGAAGGAATTTCAGTAACGCCGTTCTGCCCACTTTCAGAAGCTCTGAAGTGATTCCGTCCTCGCCCGGCGCCTTGTTGTTTTTTAGTTGTTTGAGGAAATTTCTATCTCACACAGGCTTATGTCCGGGATATCATCGCTCTCAGGTCTTCGGCCGAGCTAACAGTAGGTTCGGCAACCGAGGTGTAAAGCTGTCCGTAGAACCTCTCGATCTCCCTTAATACCTCTGCCCTTGTCGATACCACGCGGCCGTCGTCCTTCTTCAGCCTAGACAACTGGCTTTGCCCAATAGACAAGTCTCTTGCAAACATTTTGGCCTCCATTCCGCTCAATTGTAAATCCGCTCAAATGTAATAGTATAAAGTTTATATTTTATAAAAAATGAATTTTATATATGTTATTAAGGCAACTATAAACAAATATTTCCTTGGTATTCCAATACGTTTGATGGTTCTTTTATCTGGCCAGAAACATTGAAGATCATAACTTCCAAAGCAACCAAGATCGGAACTTAATAATAGCTGATCATGTGATGCCTATGTTAGGGGCATGCGGAGAAAAACTTTCAGCTTTTATAAGATGACAAAACTCTGTCGGCCACGGGCTCTTCGTCTATTTGGTTGTCAATGTGCGCGCTCATCGTAAACATTTTGTAAATTTTTTTCAAACGCCCCAAAATACGTACTAATTCTATAAAAAGTTCTAAACGGTAGCCATTATTTTCCATCGGTCTTTCTATTTCGAATATCGGAGCAAAGAACCCATCAGATATTGATTTTGAGACCAATCGGATCAATTACTAAAAAGGTAAATATGGCAGCAAAACTGTTCAATCCTAATTATCCATTTATAATATCGGAGCGAAGGGTCTCTCAGATATGGATTTTGAAACTAATTGACCAATATCCAAAAAAGTTGCGGCCACTATATTCATTCTGAATCATCATCATATCATCAGCCTATTCGCGTCCACTGCTGGACATAGGCCTCTCCTATGGCACGCCACTGGGCTCGATCTTCAGCCCAACGTCTCCAACCGCTACCAACCATCTTTCGGATATCATCACTCCACCTCGTTCGGCGTCCTACACTACGCCTGCCGAGGCGCGGTCTCCACTCAAGAACACGTCTACCCCAACGGTGGTCGGTTCTCCGACAAATTATTAAATCATTCTGAATAAAAAATATTATTATTTATTAACTAGCGACCCGACCCAGCTTCGCCTGGGTGCATATATTTTTTGATTCCACTCCACACCAAATACATGTTGTTTTTCGTATAAACTCTTGTATGCCTAAACTTGACGTAGCTATCCTACTGTCCGGCTCAATCCCGTCTCATCCGCCTGTTCAGTCTCTTCCCAATCCGTCCCGTCCCTTCTCTTTATTATCCATCCCGTTTTATAACGTGCATTTACAGTTCGTCCTAACAAATCTGTCATCTATCCCAGCCCTCTTCCGTACCTTCGATTCTATTTTACTTTATGTCCCTTCTCTCCATAAACATCCATATACATCTTATATATAAAATAGGAATTATTAAAATTTAATATGAGAGTTACACTGAGATAGCAAAATAATAATTGTCAACGTTACTACTACACTTGATGCATAAACAATAATCGTATTGTGTGAGAGAAACAGGAGACCGGCTTCGTTCTCATCCCTACTCCGTGCTGTTTACTGGGTCAGAAGTGACACCTGTAGACATCTGGCGGGGATAACTAATTAAATGACGATTGATCAGTTTTCGACCGGAGAGGAAAAATTATTAAATTACTACAATGGCTATTAAAAATAAGGGTTGATCGTAGAAGGGTGAAAATTGAGGATTGTATGTATTTTTGTATGTTGTATCATAAAAAAATAGAAATTAAAAATTTTGTCTAAAAAATAAATAAAAAAATTTAGGGGTGGACTACCCCTAACATTTAGGGGGATGAAAAATAGATGTTGGCTGATTCTCAGACCTACTCAATATGCTCACAAAATTTCATGAGAATCGGTCACGCCGTTTCGGAGGAGTTCGATTACGCACCCCGTGACAGAAGAATTTTATATATTAGATATACACTGATATAAAACACGCTAAGAATTTCTCATAAATAAATATTAATTTATTATTATTTAATTTTGTATTTAATATACACATTTAAAATAAACACAATATACAGAAACAAATAAAAAACAAAACAAAAATTACAAATGGCGGTCTTATCGCTTAAAGCAATGTCTGAATTTACAAAAACTGAAATCAAAAAGTCAAAGCAGATATACAGGGTATATCAAGACTGCTACCGAAAACGAAGCCGGGTGGTAGTTCAAGCGACTTCAGACACAATGCAACCGAAAATGTTGCAAAAAAAAGCAACAATTATTTTTTGTAATTTTTTTCCTATGTTCATATTTGGGTGTTGAATACATTTTTTTCCTAAAATAATAGTGTACACCCTTTTAATTATAAATACTCTAAGATATAAAAGAGTTTAAATTATTATTTTAGCAAAAACTAGGGATTTACCACCCAACAATGATGATATTTAAAAAATCATTAAAATTATTGTCACGTTTCTATGCAAAATTTTTAGTTGCATTGTGTTTGTAGTCACTAAAACTACCACCCGGCTTCGTTTTTGGTAGCAGTCTTGTTATACCCGGTATTAACTGTGAAATAAAATTTAACTTTTAGTGCTTATAAAGCAACAAAAGTAGGTTAACACATCAACGGCAATCTTGCTTTTTATAAGTGTTCAGAGACTTGTGTACCATTGACGTGTTCAGTAATTTTGTTGCTTTTGTTGTTCATAAATTTTTGTGGCCGATACTGGTCATCCACTTTTATTGCTTCATGTGTGCATTAATTTTGGCGTTTTGAATATGCTCAACGATTTTTGTCGCTGACTGTACATATTATTGTACAGAAATCTATTTGTACCCGGGCGAAGCTGGGCCAGGCCGCTAGTTGTAGATATGTATTTTACGAGTATACTGTTTGGATATGGCAGATTGTCTTGATCCATTCGACAAACGATCAGTGTACCCAGTGGTGGAAATTCGTCAAATCGATATCAATGAGCCGCGTTTTGTGTTACTAGTGAAAATTTATATGTATCAGGCCATATAGGTTTCACTGCAGGGCACAGACCTCCTCTACAATCGACAGTATAATTGAGAGGTGTTTGGACGGAATAGTCCACTGTGCTGGCTTAGTAAGGCTTGGCGGAATTTACGTACCATAGAAATTCAAATAAATGCATACGGTATGCAGGTTTTCTCACGATGTTTCCTTCACCGTTTTAATGTGTGGTGCTTAACTATCAATACATACATGACTCAGAAAAGTTTAAGTTGTACCCTGAGACTTGAATCTGCGACTACCAAAATCATGTTGGCAGCCGCGTCTGCTTCGTTACCAACAGGCCAACACAATTATATTTGCGTGTATATGTTTCAAATATTATTTTTCTATTGTTCTTTTTTCATCTTTAAAAACTTAATAGCGTTTATACCCTGCACGCGCTTTTTAGCTTAAAAACAGGACTTTTCAAATGAGTTAATGGCCACCAATAAACAATTTAAAGGAAAAATATTTATTTATTATTTATTTATTTTAAATCTTTATTGTACACATAAAAAAAATACAACATACAGAAACAAAAAAATAAAATAATTATTACTAATTTTAGAAAAGGTTGTCATCTAGGGATTTTGGTGGAAAACATTATAGATTGATGGATAATTTGTGAGTACTATACGGATTACTGAACACAAGTTTCGTTATTTAGGCTTTAAATGGCAATTTAGAAGCTTAAGATATCCTTAACCACTAAATATAAGATGAAAATAAAAATATTATCAGACTAATAAGACCCTTATGGAGGGATTTTGCTGAGAAAAATAATCTTTTTGTGTTTAGTTCCTGAAAAATAAAAATTTAAACAATGCGAAATTTAATTCAGAAACTCTCGTCAAGAACATATTTTTTTTCACCAACTTATCGTACATATTTTTTTTATAACAATTGCATATTATAATAGAAGAACATCTTATCAATAAATTACCATTTTTATATTTCAACAAAATTAGTTTTCATGTTTTCTACAAATATTTTAAAAACCACTATAATACACGCTGTCTGACGTGGATCAAATCAGACCACCGCAAGGCCTTCTAGAGGGAGGACGTATCGCTTGTCGCTCCGGCCTGGCTGCAGTCGATTATGCCGCGCGTAGTAAAAATAGCCACGTGCGGAATGCGATTACCACATCTTAGTACTTTGGTAGTAAAATATTTAATTATTTTTATTACCTACAATGATTTTGTAGTGAGTATAAATTATGTTTCAGGTAATATAATGGGATTTAATTCCGAGGCTAAATAATGTTATGTATTGTAATATAAAATTCAATATATTTCGTAATTGTAAGGGGTTGTAAGGCCCCTAACACTATTTATGTGTTCGAACACGAAATGATTAATAAAACGTCCGTAGTGTCTACTGATTGAACACTGATTTGAATGCAACTTAACAATGTAATAATAACGAAAATATGATTAGTATCCAAAATTGTATTATTCTTTGCATGCACAGTAATATTTGTCTACTTATAATGCAAATAAAATATTTTTATGATATTATATTACAGTTACATTTCAATTGAATATTTGAAGCGCACGGATCAAAGTTGTTTGAGCCGATTGTATAGCGAGCCGACGCGGCAGCTCTACGCACACAGCTTTAGTCGCTTATGTGTGCGTGAAATTAACGAAGAAATACCTATAGTTGACTTTGCGCGCAAGGTGTATACGCTCTTAAACACTTTTGAATAAATTATTAGAGCTGCTATTGCATTCACTATGTGTGTCAGTACATAGACAACGAAAAAGTTATAAAATTTAGATCAGTTACTTTTGAGATATTCGGGGACATCATAACTATAAATATGGGTCGAACATAGAACTTTCTATTGTTAAAGTCGGTAAAAAATAGCAACAAACGAAAATTATTGTTTGATGGGCATTCCACGGACCATTTTAAACTAAACAAACAAAATAAACATTAAGTATTCACAAATACTAAATCTTCATTAACAAATAAGCAATACAATAGCAAGGAAATTTCCCTATTTGCCGAATTTCCCTCCAACACAAACATTGAGACGAGGGCGACATCAAAGGTCCCTCGATACGAGAACGGAACAAAGACAAATTTAAACGTTTTCGATGACAAAAGATAGGCGGATTGCTATTATGTAATTCTTCGTGTGATGTGTTCTTTTCCTTCTTCGTTCTTCGTTTATACAAATTTAGATAAATAAAATAAATAAATACACCAACAATCACATACATATGACTCCACATTAAGATCAAGTCTTGTATTATGTGTATCACGAACTATTACAGACTTTACTGTCTCACAAACTCTGTATAAAGGCCTGGTCTGGCGAAGAATACGCGCGGCACTGCGGTAAGCGGTAACGTCATGACGTCATGCAACGTAGTTCACATAACAACAAAAAAGGTGGTTCTCATATAGGTTTCACTCTGTGCGTAAAACCGTTGACCAATGGGAGAACCGTTCATTGACAACCAACGTTACTATGGCAATTTCGCATTGAAGTTTTCTTGAATTTCCATGACAACAAATAACAATCATTTGAATTCAAAAATATATATAATTTCTTTAAAAAAATGTTTGTGCGTCATTTTAAATAAACAGGGTATATATGTTTACGAGACAATTTTCGCAATATTGATACGTGATATACGAGTGGTTCCTATCATTCTAATGAAATACGCGTGTGCTGAATACATTTTTTTCGGCTAAACAACTTATTTTCAGATCAAATTAAATTTCACTGGATTTATGTAGTTATCCTTTCTTACATTATCGTTATCGATCGTACCGTAATTGGGTAAAAATAAATTCCATAACGATTTAATTATTTTCTTATAAAATTGTCACAAGCAAAACCTGGAACAATACTGATGGTCACTTTTTAAAATAATAATTTTATTTTAGTATTTAACAGAATTCATAACACAGAGCTCAAAATATATATGCGTAGGTGTAAGTAGCACAAATTACAATATATATAGAGGGGGTTTTAATGGAATGGGAATGGAAAAAAGCGGAAAACACAGAACTTGATACTACTATGAGGAACTACATATTTAAAATTGCACCATGTCATCATATGATGCACTCCAGGTGCTAGGAGAGTGGTGCTAATTGTGTTGAACGGCGATAGTTTATTATATCTTGCAGTTGGATTTTGTAAATAACTACGAAGATAATATACAACCATTATACAACGAATGTATGTATATGGGCTGATACAAAACTCATAAGATTCTTTGTAGCTACTTTTTCGGGCTCATATAAAATTTGTTGTTGGTTGATTGTATTTCTTTCTATGCAAATATAGGGATAAGGCCAGCTAGGGTAGTGGACTATAGTATGGCCTAACCATTCTCAATCGTATTCTCGATTGTAGAGGAGACTCGTGCTCTGCAGTGGGCCGTATATGGGCTGATAAAGTGCCCTGCGAATAGGGATAAAGACTGAATGTATATAGATACCTACTAATAAGTCGTCTCCAATTGTACCCTGATCAGTTGGGAACTAATTCCGTTGCTATATTTTGTTAAAAAGCATGGGGTACTAGGTACTTAGAACAATTAACATACACTTCCGTTCGTCATTTTTATAACAATAGAATAAATGTAATTGACTCCATTTTATAATCTTGTACTTATTAAATATTAATTATTTTTACTTTTTAATTGTATCTTTTTTACCAAAGCAAGGTTTAAAAGTTTTATTCCTACGTGGTGTAATATTGCGCCATTGTCATTGGGAACGTACGTGAACTGTATTAAACGTACTGTGCGGCAGCACATAGTCGATATATGCGCCACAGCCTAAACAAAAGTTTAAACCAAACAAAAATTGATAAAAATATTATCCTCAAATAAATCTGTTGCGCAAATACGCTTACCGCGACGAAATGATGAGAATGACGGCACGTTGTGCGGTGTATCTGCCCCGCGCTTCAACACATTTGCCCCTCTACACCGACGCATACTGTGACAGCACAAAAGACCAGTCTACCCATCACCCGGTTGACCTCTCACCGCAGACGCTGGATGACGCATACTGCGGCGGAACGTCATGTCAATGTCAATGTTTTTCATACAAAACCGAGTTTGACACCGCATTCCGCGCAACGCAACGCTGTGCGTAGCTTCGACAGACCAGGGCTTTAGATATAAATAAATATGTAGACGTTAAACGAGTCATAACTTTTTACACTTTATTAAAATATTTATTGTGAATAAATTTACAACAAATTATTAATGAACTACTCTAATTTAAACCAACTTGTAAATGTAATAATTACTACATTGTAAATTGGTTTTTAAAACAGCAACACTAGAGTTTCTTGCCTGTTCTTCTCTAGTGAAAACCTCTTTCCGAACCGGGTAGTAGATCAAAAAATGACTGAATCCAAATGATGTTGTACATTTTTAGGGATTCAATAATTTATTTTCATTTTCATTTCTGGTGGTAAGTCTCTGATATCTGAGAGGCCACCTGGGTAGGTACTACCGCAATGTCTATTTCTCCGGCAAAACGGCAGTGTAAACGCACTCTTGTGTTTCGGATTGAAGGACATTGTAGCCAGACTTGGACAGACTGACTGCCCAATAAAACTGTATTTACTGGACTTAATACCTTATGTCTCACGATGGCGAGCGCATTGGAATGCCTAGCATCGGTTTGCAGTTCAAAGGGTTTTCTGGTTATGCTACTATTGATAAGTGGTCGTATCTCTTACCATCAGGCTAAAGCTCGTCTCACCTTTCATTGCAATAAAAATAACAACTCACAAGACTTACGCCCGAATACTGGAACGCCATTCAAATAATAATTTGCTCTTGACAGCGCACGGCCCACTTAGCCAGTACATTTAATCGTGATTAACGTAGTTAAGCGCCATTTATATTTAAGTTGCGTTCCAGTATTTGGGCGTTAAACTTGCTAAATTAATTTCCGTCACATTCAAAGGGAATAATAATAAAGTATGAACGTACACACACACACACACACAAACACTTTTTAAATTCCTTTTTAATGAATAAAAATCGTGTAACAAGCAACTCACCGCATAAATTCTCTATTGTCACGGCTCATTTTTATCGCACCAGACTTCAGGCTTATATTGTCGGGGCTTTAAAGAAAAAACTTGACAAATGGAAGATTGGAAGATTTACTGACGGGATAATGTAGTTTGTTACTGTGGATTTACTTTAGGTATTGAGGCAGTGACTAGTGTTTGTGCTTTTTTGATTTTATTATTCTGAAAGTAAGAAATATTATGATCGTGAGGAATCTGTATACTGTATAATTTGTGTCCTACTAAAGTATTAATATCTCTGTCAGTTAACGATCCATTATGATGCTGTTTTCAACTATGGTTTGTTACTGAATATTTTGCAGTGGTTATGTCTGAAATTAAGCATCGGAAACAGTCCTAATGTGTCATTAATATCTCCTTTCAGTGGATACTCTATTGGAGTTGCTATACCTTCAGTGGCATAGCCTTTTCTTATTGCATAGGTTCAACAAACTAGCGAACAGTTTACCTGATGGTAAGTGAATCGCCCCTGAATATCTAACGCTTGGATCATGAATGTGTTACCCAATAAACCGAAATAAGCGGGAAGGAAACGATAGGAAGAGGGAAGGGTATGGGGCACCAAGCAATATCACTCACCGAACGAATCGCGACAGTATAGCAGTCGCGTCATAACGATCTCCTGGGAGACAGTGGTACCGCCCTGGACGAGCCTGCCCATTCAGGCTGAGTCATGACTGAAAACAGTCTGGTTCTACTATCGAACTATGAATATACAACTATGTACATAGCTTTAAATAACTTGCCAATATTCTCAAATTCAAACCTGCACCCCTGCAACCCATTCGAGACGCTTTGTGATGACCCTCGAAAACAACTTATAGACATGGCTCAGGAGCGAGATGGGCCTGTAATTCTTCAGCAAACTGTTAGCACCTTTTTTAAAGAACAGTACCACCGCGCTCCTGCTCCATGCCTCTGGCGTTGAGCCCTCGAAGAGAACGGAATTGAAGAGCCTCTGAAGGACTTTCAGTATCGGCGTTCCGCCCGCTTTCAGAAGCTCTGAAGTTATTCCGTCCTCACCCGGCGTCTTGTTGTTTTTAAGTTGCTTCAGGGCCATCTCAATCTCACACAGGCTGATGTCCGGGATATCATCGCTAAAGTGTCGGATCAACTCGGCTCTCGGGTCTTCGGCTGAGCTAACAGCAGGTTTGGCAACCGAGGTGTAAAACTGTCCGTAGAACCTCTCGATCTCCCTTAATACCTCTGCCCTCGTTGATACCACGCGGCTGTCTTCGGTCTTCAGCCTAGACAACTGGCTTTGCCCAATAGACAAGTCTCTTGCAAACATTTTGGAGTCTCCGTTCCGCTCAATTGTCTCCTTAATGCTCACAGTATTGTGTGCACGGACATCGTGTCGCAAGGACTTCCAGATCTATCTATTGAGCCGCCGATATGCTTCGGTGTCAACGGAAGACTGCAGCGCTAAAGATCGACGTTCGGCCATGAGGTCAAGAGTGTGCATCGAGAGTTTTGTGGTCTATCTCTACGGTGAGGTCTAAAATACTTAGATCCCACCGTATGGACAGCTTCTACCAAACCGCTGTTTAGCTCGACCACTGCAAGGTTTTCTCCTAGACAATCAAAGCGATTTGTCAGTTTGTTAGATTTGTCAGCTTTGTTGAACGCAGGTTTGGTGACTTCCAGCCTCCCGAACAAGCCGGTTTCCGAAAAGGCTTTAGTACCATAGACCATATCCATACGCTTCGGCAAGTTATACAAAAAACCGAGGAATATAACTTGCCGCTTTGTTTAGCATTTGTGGACTATGAGAAAGCCTTTGATTCGATCGAGACTTGGGCTGTGCTACAGTCTCTCCAGCAGTGCCATATCGACTATCGGTACATCAAAGTGTCGAAGTGTATATACAACAACGCCACCATGTCGGTCCGAGTACAAGATCAGAGTACGAAGGCTATTCCACTACAGAGAGGCGTGAGACAGGGAGATGTCATATCTCCGAAACTGTTCACTGCTGCGCTGGAAAATGCCTTCAAGCTCTTGCAGTGGAAAGGATTCGGCATCAACATCAACGGCGAGTATATCACTCACCTTCGGTTTGCCGACGATATTGTAGTCTTGGCAGAATCGCTGGAAGACCTTAGCACTATGCTCGAAGACCTCAATCGAGTCTCCCAACAGGTGGGTCTTAAAATGAACATGGACAAAACGAAGATCATGTCGAATGTCCATGTTGTGCCCACCCCCATCGGTGTTGAGGGCTCGACTCTTGAAGTTGTTGACGAATATGTCTATTTAGGACAAGTGGTCCGGTTAGGCAGGTCCAACTTCGAGAGAGAGAGGTCAATCGTCGAATCCAACTCGGTTGGGCAGCGTTCGGGAAACTACGCGACGTCTTCTCGTCCAAAATACCTCAGTGCCTTAAATCGAAAGTCTTCGATAGTTGTGTGTTGCCAGTGATGACTTACGGCACCGAGACGTGGCCTCTCACCATGGGCATTATTACGAAGCTCAAAGTCACTCAACGAGCTATGGAGGGCTATGCTCGGGGTTTCCCTACGAGATCGAATCAGAAATGAGGAGATCCGTAGGAGAACTAAAATAACCGACATAGCCCACCGGATTAGCAAGTTGAAGTGGCAATGGGCAGGGCACATAGCGCGGAGATCTGATGACCGATGGGGTCGGAAAGTGCTCGAATGGAGGCCACGTAGCGGAAAGCGCAGCGTAGGACGATGGACCACCCACAAGATGGTCCGACGACCTGGTAAAGGTCGTGAGACGTCGCTGGATGCAGGCTGCCTCTAACAGGTCTCTGTGGAAATCATTGGGGGAGGCCTATGTTCAGCAGTGGACTTCCTTTGGCTGATGGATGGATGGATGATTCTCAAATTTTAAATATATTTTTATTCACACTTATTCGTTGGATGTAAGCCGTATTAATTCCATATTATTGCTTTCGTCGTTTTTCCATAAAGGCATTATTAGAGGTTTTAAAGAAAATCCGGAGCGTACAAAAAATAATTAATTCCTCAGCGACTCATGTAGACCAACGCCTTCCGGATTAATTGAGGTGTTTAATGTACAAGCTTAAGCGATTTTGTAGTTTAAAGAACTTTAGTATTGATACAAAACCTAAGTTATCCCTTTACAAAGCCATACTTCAGTTTCTTTTATAAAAAAATAATTTATTGAAGTTATGAAAAGTTTTGGCATGAATTTTTCATTGCTAAATATATGTAGATGTGTTTTTGCTACTTAATTTTTTTTTATACTGGCCTGGCATATTGGCGGCATTGCACCTGATGGAAAGTGCGAATGCCGCCCAGGCAGAGTATCCATTGGCATCGGACGGCAGTCCCATGCCAATGGAAACAATTATGCCGGCCTGCTAAGGTGCCTCTTCATATAGCGGCGGAAGGACCCAGGATTGTAGGAAGGAGGGAACACGTGCGCCGGCAAACAATTCCACAGCCTGATGGTGCGGCACAAAAACGAATTTGAGAACCGTTTGGTTCGCGCCGGGATGGTGTGAACCGTCAAGCTATGGCTTCGCAAGCCAGCACGCGTGGTTCTGGTTAGGAATGGAGAGGAGGGGAGCAAGATGAACAATTCTTCAGAGCACTCACCGTGATACAGGCGATAGAACACGCTTAGAGAGGCGACATCTCTCCGGAGTTGTAGCGACTCCAAGTTGCTCGTAACGTCTGCATCATTCACAATGCGGATGGCCTGCCGCTGCATATTCTATTTAATTTTATTATCCTTCCCTGTATTGAGGAACAATTTTAATACATATAGTAAGGAATGAATTTAGGCCCAAAAATGAGCATATTGTTTATCTGAAATCGAATAAATAAATTAATAACAGAAAATGACCTAATCCAAGTCACTCATTGATCCTACGAATCTCATTATCTTTACTGCCATAATATCATTGTAATTGAATAGAAGATTAATTTTATTACACATATTGCAACCCGTATCCTTTGATTAAATTGTACATGTACTATTAAAATCAATAAAAAAAAAAAAC
The DNA here is from genome assembly GCA_009982885.2 of Hyles vespertilio. Classification (NCBI taxonomy): domain Eukaryota; kingdom Metazoa; phylum Arthropoda; class Insecta; order Lepidoptera; family Sphingidae; genus Hyles; species Hyles vespertilio. The sequence goes on from CM042811.1 coordinate 17,558,511, forward strand.
AATATAGGCCCAACATTTTGACAGGCTTTGCCTCTCACATACTTTTAATTAACATCTCTCTGTTCCCAGAAACAGGCACCCACGTTCCAGTTCTTTCAGCATTTATTCAGCCTGAGCCAGCTTAACCCGCCCAATCTGCTCGCCGACGTGTAAAAAGAAACGGAAAGTTCCTAAACACAGGCGACCTAAATTCAAAACGACTTTATTTCGAGCCCCAACCACTGTCTAGGGTAAAATTGTTTGGTGAGATTGTGTACATATTGTTGATATGAACGTTTTTAAAATAATGTTATTTTTTTATTGCGGTTAATGACGGTAAAAGAAGCGGTAGTACGTCCATAGATTTTTATTATTATGATTTAATATTATATAAAAAGGTAGATGCGCAACTCTACTTTACTTTTTCATTTTTCGGCGTGATTTCGCCAACAGTGGGAGCGCTACGCAAAAGCGCGAAATTTCAATTTGTTGTTATTTCATTTGTATCTTACATTACCTCTTGTAATGTTAACCAATGACAAGTTATAAAAGTTTTTAATTTCATGAAAGTCTATAATATCAACATAGAAATTATATTTCTTGGTTTACAAAAATAATATGTCTGAATCTAATAGTTAAAAGTATATAAGGAAAAAATATTTCTAGGGCCCTAGATAATAATTATGGAAGTGGAAGGGTTTTACAAAACTGTCACCTGATACCTGATAGCTTCAAAACATTATTTACATATTATTAGGACATGAGTTGTTTAATTTATTTGCCGTACGATGCTGGAACTACATTGGAAATTCCAGAATAATTTTAAATAAATTGCTAACTTTAAGGTTTCCATTAAGAGTGAAAAGCCTTTTCGGAAACAATAAAGGCTTGCTGTAGTGAGATTGTTTTAATTCTATCCTGACAAAGTTATTGAACCGAAAATTTATTTCTCGTCACTCGGTACAATTATGCTATCCAAGTAAATTACTTCTTTACGAAAATGTCAGAGGAAGATGAGGAAGAAACTTAGGATTTTAGGAATGATTAATTGAATAGTATTGATATAGGATTTGGTATATTTAATAAAATGAAGGATGTATGTATGAATCAGCCCATATATTCCCTACTACAGGGCACGGGCCTGCTGTATAATCGAAAGTATAATTTGGAGGGTTTGGCCATATTGCCCACAACGCTGGCCTAGTGCGGGTTGGCGCATTATATGATGTATTCTGTATCAGCCCATATTTGTCCCACTGCAGGGCATGGGCCTCCTCTACAATCGAAAGTACGATTGAGAGTGGTTAGGCCATATAGTCCACCACGCGGGCCTAGTGCATGTTGGCGTACTTACATACCATAGTATTATTTTTATAAATCGCTATGGTATGCAGATTTCCTCACTATGTTTTCCATCACCGTTTTAGTGCGTGCTGATTGACTATCAATACACACATGACTCCGAAAAGGGCACACCTCTAGCGCTGGGATTCGAACCCGCGACCACCGTGAACATGTTGGCAGTCGCGTCTAGTCCGTTTATCTACAGGCCACCACGCACTTATATGATGTATATTGAAGAAATATTTTTTATGACTTTTATCTTGCTATCAAGCTATATAATCTCGAGGCAAATAGCCGTGCAGAAAACAAAACCAATCGAGTTTAGTGATATTTCCGTTTCTTAATTTTGAAAATAAAAAGTATTTTCCCTTCTTAGGTTGTGTCTAGCCCGTTAAAAATACAAAGATCAGTTTTTCTTGTATTAAACAAAAATCAAACATTTCATGACTTGCACCACGTATTATTTCTGCTAAATCCGGTGTACCCAGGGGCTTTATATTAATTAATTTCCTTTCAATCATTTTAGTTCATTAGGAGCGTTCCGGCTGTTTGAAAAATCTCCCGTCGCTGTGGGAATTCAACTGATTTTATTGCTTTAAAATAGTGTTTTTATCGAAGGATTAATTTTGTGACTTATAATTTTAAAGATGACTTATCGTGCCGGTCAATTTATAGCTTTAAAAAGTCAGCCTCTCACTCTTTAATCGTCGCCTTACTGCTGAAGATCATGACTCCGTTTGATTCCGTCAACCAATTGTTTCAATCGGTTCCATTCTGTAGCTTGTTGGAGTGTGTCGCTGACAGGTATTTTTAGTTCCTCCAATATTTCCGACTATATTTTGGCACTTCTACCGCTAGGATTTATTCCTTCAATTTTACTAGTCATCATTATAAGTGTGAAATTGCTGGTGTTCCTGCCTGCAATATGGCCAAAGTAAAGCAGTATTCGTTGTGGGCAGGTTGGGGATAAACGTTGAGTGTTTTCTATTTTAAGTTGCTTGGATATGTTGGTCCGGTGGTAGGTTTAGTGGTAAAATGTGGTAGGTCTAGTCACTGTTTGATTTTCATTATAATTAGCGATTAGAAGTCTGCTCTCACATGTCGAGAAGGTTTGAAATCAATTTTCGATGGCACATATGTTCAGTGTCGAATAAGCCGTGAGTGCAGGAAACATAGAAACTAATTTTGAGAGTTTATCTTATCGTATATGAGCTCTTATCACACTTCTGAGCATAACATACACACACCTATACTATACAATCAAAAATCCGACTAACAGGGCTTAGGCCGTATTCTACTACCCTAGTCTATTGCGGGTAGGCCCACTTGTGCACATGTTCATAGATATTTTATTGTGTAATTCCTAAATAGTTTCTCCGAATAGTGCAAAAAAAGGATTACATAAATAAATATAATATACCAATTTTGCTCGTCTGAAAATATCTTCCTTCTGGAATTAGCTGTAAAAAAGAAAGATTGTATAATGAGATTCATGATTGCAGTAATTTAAAATGACATAATATCGCTGCGCCAACATTCTTGATGTTGTTTTAGCTCTGTTCCGACTTGTTAATCTTGTCATGAGATTATGTTAGATATCATGGACATTTCAGTGGTTCATTTGTACTAGTTTTCATAGTAGCAATAAATAATTATAGTAAATAAATACACCAAAAACTGAAAAAGAACGTTTTTTAAGGATTTTATGGCTTAGGTATTTGGTTTAATTTTCAGATTTCATCCAACATCCAACTGTCATGATACCATATTAAGGTCAACTAAGTATTGTGTCGTGGATACCAGGAACTACAAGAAACTTTGCGACGATCGTTGTCTCAGAGAATACTAAAGTATAACGTAGGCTTTATCATGCTTCCTTCGATGAGATTGCCGAGGAGGCGTAATACGTTTGCCCTCATTAAACTGTTTTTCCTTCCTATCTTTCTTTCAATTTGAGTGTTGGCGACATGTCTACGATCCAAGTCTTATAATATTATGTTCTTATATATTTCCGAAGGCAATGCTTCTTTCCCTCTCCGGCGATTGTTTCTTTCCATTCTCAACATATTTTGAACTGCAAGTGAACTGTCATAAATCGAAGTGTAACAGATAATATATTAGATACCTATATTAACACTGAGATACATAGACTAACACCGAGAACTAAATCTCAGCAAGTCTCTCAACCCACAATAAAAATACCCAGAAACATAAGAGGAATAATAAGTCAACCAGACAGACAACAAATTAAAGCAGAAAAATACGACATAGTGTAGCTCAAAGTATAAGCTTGAAGGAAGTCACTGGTTGGTACCTAGCCGCTTCCAACAGGTCGATGTGGAAATCCTTTGGGGAGGCCTATGTTCAGCAGTGGACTGCCTGTGGCTGAAGAGAGAGGGCGAGTAGCTCAAAGGCAGCATAAATCAATACGTCATTACTGCATTGTCTTCAATCTATTTTTCTGAAAAGTTATTTGTTCCAAATCGATCCAGTCCGCCGCCAAGTTACTTATCTCTGATTGGTTTCTGTCAAAGCATTCATTATAGTGAATTTGTTTCAGTCAGATCGATATCGATTTGTGTTCGCTCTTTGTATTAATGCTTCTCTGATTTAATTGGCAACGCCCGATACAGCACTTTGATTAAAATTTCAATTTAAAAGTAATTGAATACTTATTTCTTTTAAAATGTTTGGGTTGATTTGTAATCAAATATTTACTTCTTTGCTGACGGTATGCGTCTCATATGCGAGAGTCCACCTGGTTATGTACCACTGGATTATCTAAATCATTGAGGTTTTTACACTGGAGCGGACATCGGGAACAGAATCTGTGCGTATGGCGCGTGCACATGGGTACACAGTGAAGCGAGATGGAAGATAATGTTACTGCTTCGGCGCGACGGAGATAGAAATAGAATGTACCCTTTATTCCGTCATAATCGATCGACGGGTGATCTTCTAGCGTTTGTCCTGCATCGCTGGGGTGAGGCGATTGACCGCCGTGGCGAGGCTCTTGCTGTGAGCCTCGATATTGCCAAGGCGTCGGTAAATGCCGGAGTTCCTCAGGGCTCGGTGCTGTCACCCACCTTGTTTATTCTGCATATCAATGACATGTTGTCGCTTGGCAACATTCATTGCTATGCAGATGACAACACGGTTCATGGGCGATACCACTGCGGGCCTCCAGGTTGCCGTGTCGAAACTGTGAAGGGACGCGAAGATCTTGTCATTGAACTCAACCGGACCTTGGATCTCATTTCTACATGGGGTTCCAGGAATATGGTTGAGTTCAATGCCAATAAAACCCAGGTTCTCTCCCCTCCCCATTCTTCAGGGTACTCCCCTCTCAGTGCGGAATGACCTAAGTATCCTTGGTGTGGATATCCGCTGTGATCTCAATCCAAGGAATCACATCGAGGGCGTAATATCTGCCACATCACGCAGGGTTGGACTCCTGAACAGGGTGCGTCGGTTCTTCACGCCCGGTCAGCTTTGTCGCTTATATAAAGCGCAGGTCCGGCCGGGTATGGAGTACTGCTCGCACCTCTGGGATGGATCCGCCCAGTACCTGCTCGATTCCTTGGATGGATTGCAGCGGCGGGCCATCCGCATTGTGAATGATGCAGACGTTACGAGCAACTTAGAGTCGCTACAACTCCGGAGAGATGTCGCCTCTGTAAGCGTGTTCTACCGCCTGTATCACGGTGAAGGCTCTGAAGAATTGTTTAACTTGCTCCCCTCCTCTCCATTCCTAACCAGAACCACGCGCGCTGGCTTGCGAAGCCATAGCTTGACGGTCCACACCATCCCGGCGCGAACCAAACGGTTCTCAAATTCATTTTTGTGCCGCACCGTCAGGCTGTGGAATTGTTTGCCAGCGCACGTGTTCCCTCCTTCCTACAATCCTGGGTCCTTCCGCCGTGGTGTGAAGAGGCACTTTAGCAGGCCGGCATAATTGTTTCCATTGGCATGGGACTGCCGTCCGATGCCAATGGATACTCTGCCTGGGCGGCATTGGCACTTTCCATCAGGTGCAATGCCGCCACTATGCCAGGCCATTGTAAAAAAAAAACCCTTCATTTTGTTACAATCATTTTGTTTGCAGTGTCCCCTGTGTGTATATTAACTCAATGATCTAAATGCAATCTTTTTTGCTCCGGTTTAGAGGACATCGTAGCTAGAGTAACTACTGGACATATTGAGACTTAAAATCATATGTCTCAGGATGGTGAGCGCAATGAAATGTCAATCATTGGGTTGTAGTTCATTGTGTTGTTTGGTTTTGCTACTGTTCATGAGCATCACCGTATCGCTTACAATCAGGCGAACGGCATACCAATCTCGCCATTAATTACAATAAAAAAATACACTCAAAAGCCATACAGTCCTGACCCCACGCTAAGAAAAAAGTCTTCTATCTTAGGTATCAGAAACTACAAGAAAACTATTAATATCACAATTTAGAAATTTATGGAATACTCGTTTTGTCTCGGTGCGAGCATTAAATCCACAGCTTCTCATTCCACCATATACAAACTTTAATAGCTTTAAAACGGCATATATAATGAAAATGGCATACATTACTCGGCCGAGTCTAATCTTCTAATAGCGGTTTTGTTTAAAGAAACACGAACTGTATAAATACTGTTTCAATTATTCTAATGACATATAGATTAAGAGAAATTGAAAATTCCATTTAAAATGAAAATATTGTTCTGTAACATAGTGAAAAGTTCTGGTATGGTTATAACATTTTTATTAAGGTTGAACAAAAAATTTGTATGTAGTATTCCCACTAGATAAGTTTGAATATCCTTCGGTTAATAAATAAATCCCTTGCCATTCCGTTCCAGTCTGTACTGGCCCTTAGTTAATTATAAAAATAAAACATTTTTTTATGGAATTTGTCGCGGAAATCCGTAAAAAAATGATTAATTAAATGTGTTACATTTGCATAAATATAAGAACCTTTATGATATCACTTAAACTTTTAAACCCTTGCACCAATTCATAACAAAATATACCTACATTTAAAACAAAGTTTCTAAGTAAAAATCCTTTACAAGGTTTTTAAGCGGACTAAATGCACGTTTTAAGACTAGTCTTGGCTGCAGAGCCCTTCGAGTCGACTGCTCTTGTAAAACTCTCCACCGCTCATTCCATTTGAATAGAAGTTTTACTGCGGTTTTAGATATTTAATAAATGTTTTTGGTTTTCTTCATTATTTGCATTTATCGCTGTTTAGTTATGTGGTTTTGAAAAGGAGCAATATAGTAACATCTTGTGTGTGATATCCTGATGAAAAATATATTTTGAGCCGTATAGATATGTACCAAGGAATAGGACTGATTCTAGTTGATAGTTTGGACAGCCTCCGTGGCGCAGTTGGTTAGACGCCGCCTATAAAACGAGAGGCCGCGGGTTCGATCCCCGCACTGAGACAAATGTTTGTGAGGCCCACAAGTATTTGTCTCGGGTCTGGGTGTTTGTGAGAGGAAAAGTCTCTCGTAGTTCCCGATACCCACGACACGAGACTTAATAGATCTTAATGTGGGTTCAGGACTATGTATGTGAATGTTTGGTGTATTTATTTATTTATATTAATTTATTAAAATATTTTTTTGGAATGTATTTGATTGTAAACATTTTTAAGAGAGAGGTTTATTTTCAATGACATCCTTCCTTGTTAAACATAGCAAGAAAGCAATGGTGGTAATATGTGAGAGACCACCTATGTAGGCACCACCGAAATGTCTATTTTTCTCGTCAAACAGTACTAGGGCCCTACTATATTCATCCGAAACGAAGTTCGAAACTTCGGACGAACGAAGTTTGTGACGATACGAATGTACAGGCACTAAGTGCCCTATAAAGGCACTAAGTGTTTTGGTTTGAAGGTAGCTTTGATTGTAGCCAGAATAATTACTGGAAATATTGAGACTTAACAGCTTATGTCTCAGGATGGCGAGCGCAGTGGAATACCAAGCATTGCTTTGTAATTCAAGGTATTATATAGTTTTGCTACTGTCCATGAGTCCTGCCGCTTACCATCAGGCGAACGGCATGCTCGTCTCGCCATTCATTGCAATAAAAAATAAAATCATTACAGAAAGAACAATAAGTATTTTTATTAGAAAGAAGTATTTTTACTAGAAACTCTGTTTTCAAGAATACACGCACAAATTCCAACTGAAAAACATGTTACAAAATTCGGCGCCGTCCCGACTGTTCATTCTTGCGTCTCTTTTGTTTCACAACGGATTAAAATGTTCGCCGCTCTCAAAAGTGGTGCATTTAAATATTGTTAAAGTAGGAAGGAAAATAGGACAGTTACATTGCATTTTTAAAGAATTCGCTTGACAAAAACATTAGTACATTTGCTGGGATTTGGGAATTAAGAACTTGTGCTAAAATGGAATTGTTCTGCGAGAACATTTAAAAAAAGTCTATTATTTGTGGTAGATTTTGAATTTAATTTTGTAAGCCTCTGTTGCGTAGTTGGCTTAGATGACAGCTGTCAAACTGGGGCCTGCGGTTTCGATTCCCGTACCAAGACAACTGATGTTGCTGTTTTTTAAGTTTTGGCTAGCCTAGAAGATTCTGATAGCCATGATATTTAACTTATATCCTAATTTGTTTTTAGGTTTGTATGTGTTAATGTTGTGTATATTAATTACATAATATTTGTGGACTACATTTCTAAGGTAATTTTCACATTTTCTTTTTAGCTGCGTTACTTTCTTATCGTATTTACAACTGATAAGCAATTGGATGACCTTAAAGTAAGTAACTACTGCTTATAACATCAACAAAATCGTAGAATATTTTTCAACCTCTCAAAATGGGCGCGAAAAAAAACAAGGTAAAAAAAAAGGCGCACTGAGCCTCCAATAATATAGTGTCTAATCCTTTCGTACAAAATTACATTATTTTACTTTACTCCAAAACGTAAGCGACTATTGTAAGTTTGCTAAACACAAATAATTCCTAGTAAATGCTCTGTAATTGTTGGTTTAATAATTTATGAGTACGTTCAGCGACGTGTAGAGCTCCGAAGCTCCGTTCAGTTAATACTCTTTGCTTTAAAGATTTATTTGTTCTTGGAGACTGTAGCTCGGTCCTTTGCTTTGTGGAACTGTGGTCTTGGTTTTTATCATTGGGCATGCGCGAATATCAAATCCAAAACCACCATGAATTATACATTAATGCTTGGCATTCTATTACGTTCGCCATCCTGAGACATTAGATGTTAGTCTCAATGTGTCTAGTAGTTTCTCAGCAATGTACTTCCAAACGGAACACAACAGTGCATTTACACTGCTGTTTAGCATAAATATAGATATTGCGGTGGTACCAAGGCGACCTCCCACATATGAGAGACCTATTAGTGAATATTTGATGTTAGAATAGTTAATCTGGTTTGGAAAAAAATAATTAGTGAGAACGACAGGTATTAGTTTTAAATTTGGGTGATAGTGAGATTGAAAATTCTCTCGTAGTTTCTGATACTTACGACATAAGACTCGATCTTAGTGTAAGATCAGGAGTATGTATGTGAATATTGGGTCTATTTATTTATTTTAGTGATCGCTAAGTTCTACGTAATGTTTATTCGTATGATTATAATTAGACCCGCGTCGTATATACCATGGGCGACTGTAGTAGTAGCCTGTAGTAGTAGTTTTTTTAATAGCAATGAATGGTGAAACTTGCCACTCGCCTGATGGTAAGCGATATGATCCCTCATGGACAGTAGCAAAACAAAAAAATAAACAACACCATTAATTACAAAGCTATGCTGGGCAGTTATTTTATTTATAAAATCGATACACTATCGGAGCGCCACCAATAAAATACCCATTATTAGTTAATTATTGTACAAGGTGACGAGACTTTATAGTTACAGCATTACAATAATTTATGTTATAAAACAAAAGACTGACTATAACACAAAAAACAGACGTTAAGTAGCGTGTTTCGTTTTATCCATCCATCATCCATCCATCAGCCAAAGGAAGTCCACTGCTGAACATAGGCCTCCCCCAATGATTTCCACAGAGACCTGTTGGAGGCAGCCTGCATCCAGCGACGTCCCGCGACCTTTACCAGGTCGTCGGACCATCTTGTGGGTGGACGTCCTACGCTGCGCTTTCCGATACGCGGCCTCCATTCGAGCACTTTCCGACCCCATCGATCATCAGATCTCCGCGCTATGTATATGTATGCCCATTGCCACCTTAACTTGCTAATCCGGTGGGCTATGTCGGTTATTTTAGTTCTCCTACGGATCTCCTCATTTCTGATTCGATCTCGTAGGGAAACCCCGAGCATAGCCCTCTCCATAGCTCGTTGAGTGACTTTGAGTTTCCTAATAAGGCCCATAGTGAGAGGCCACGTCTCGGTGCCGTAAGTCATCACTGGCAACACACAACTATCGAAGACTTTGAATTTAAGGCACTGAGGTATTTTGGACGAGAAGACGTCGCGTAGTTTCCCGAACGCTTCCCAACCGAGTTGGATTCGACGATTGACCTCTCTCTCGAAGTTGGACCTGCCTAACCGGACCACTTGTCCTAAATAGACATATTCGTCAAAAACTTCAAGATTCGAGCCCCCAACTCCGTTGGCGTTGGGCACAACATGGACATTCGACATGATCTTCGTTTTGTCCATGTTCATTTTAAGACTCACCTGTTGGGAGACTCGATTGAGGTCTTCGAGCATAGTGCTAAGGTCTTCCAGCGATTCTGCCAAGACTACAATATCGTCGGCAAACCGAAGGTGAGTGATATACTCGCCGTTGATGTTGATGCCGAATCCTTTCCATTGCAAGAGCTTGAAGCTTTTGAAGCTTTCGTTTTATGTGATTGTCGAATGTAATTGCTAGGAGTCTTTGATGAATCATAATAAAATTGATTGCTCGAGTTGTTTGCCGAATTCATTCAAAATACTAATTGTTTTAATTGGTGTCGAACAAAGAACCTCACGATTGACACACAGACGCAGCCTTTAGACAGTAATATTATGTATTTTTATAAAATTATCTATCTTTAGTTGCTCCCCTGTTATTGAGGATCGTGACTCTTAAGTATCTTTATGAATTCTCTCCCCTGGCTTCGGTCTTCTGCCTGATGTGCTGCTGCATTAATGAGGACCTTAAGCGCATTGGCATCCTGGTCCACATATCGTTTGGAAGGTTTTCCTCGCGGTATTTTTCCATTCAACCTTCCAACACTGAGCAGTTTCTCTAGGTCATTTGTTTCGCGTCTAGCGATATGTTCGAAGTATCTTAAAGTTTTGTGTAGACAGGACAGGACTTCTATAAAACTTTTTTTTCCACTGGCTCGGCATCATGACTACACTGCGCCTGATGGTAAGCGCAAATGCAAGGCAGAGTATCGAATGTCATCAGACGGTAGGCCCCTACCATTCGATAAAATTATGCCGGCTTGCTAAGATGCGTCTTTACACTACGGCGGAAAGACCTAGGATTATAGGAAGGAGGGAATTATATATAAACTCAAATGATATATACACAAGGCATTCTTAAATTTATTGCCTATAACGCTGAATGAATTCCACACTCAAAGAAATAAGGTAATTCGTATCAAAATTCTGTGAAACGTTGTCAAGAATACGCTTACAGACGCAAACTGTTTGATACCTTTTCGTTCGTTCTCAGTGGCAGTTTCGATGGAAATAAATGTGTCATGTTTGTTCAGGTTTTCTCGGAATTTGACTCTGGAGGGAGAGAGAGAGATTAAAAAAGAAAGGGAGGTTCTAGGAAATTGTATTTTTATTAAGACTTGCTTGAACAGCCTTCGTGGCGCAGTCGGTTAGACGTTGGCTGTGTAACAAGGACAATTTATTGTTCATTTGGTTAATTTATTTTAGTTAATTCTTTTTGTACACAAATATAAACAAAAACATCATATAGAAATAATAATAAAAAAGTATAAATGGCGGTCTTATCGCTCTAAAGCAATGTCTAGAATAACTACTGGATATATTGGGACTTAAAATCTTATGTCTCAGGATGGCGAGCGCAGTGGAATCCATTGCTTTATAATTGAAGGCGTTGTTTGGTTTTGCTACTGTTCCTTTGTTGTCGTATCGTTTACTATCAGACGAACGGCATGCTCATCTCGCCAATCATTGCAATAAAAACATATCTTAAAGATAACCATGGGATGAATTTAAAAGGTGGAGAGAGCGAGAGAGGGCAGTGTAAAATAATAAAGTATTGTGTGTGTCGCTGGATGCAGGCCGCTTCCAACAGGCCATTGTGGAGATCCTTGGGGGAGGCCTATGTTCAGCAGTGGACTTCCTGTGGCTGATATGATGATGATGATGATGATTGTGTGCTATGAGATGATCAAGTTTTGTGCTATGATGGTAGACACTGGTAATGGGTGGCGGTAGTGGTACTCTCATATGAGAGGCCGCTAGGGTAGGTACCACCGAAATGTCTATTTCTCCCGCCAAACAGCAGTGTAAATGCAGTGTTGTGTTCCAGCTTGAAGGACATTGTAGCCAAAGTAATTACTGGACATTTTGAGACTGAGCATCTTGTGCCTGGGAATGGCGAGCGCAGTGGAATGCCAAGCATTGGCACTGTTCATGAGCGGTCGTATCACTTCACATCAGGTAAAGAGCATACTCGCCTCGCCATTCATGGCAATATAAAATAAATAAAAAGATAAAAACGATGAAGTAAACCAGAGAAGTAATTGCAAAACAAGCAATTTCAATGCTAGTAATAATTCACCCACGCATGTTTACAAGTCATGTTGAATATGATTTTGCTTATTGGAACACGATGCGAGCGTTTCGAGCGATTTCTCCTGGATGGATTGCGAAATGAATTCCGCTTTATACGGGTAATAAGGCGTGCTTTTAATATTTATGTATGCTTGCGGAAAATATTCTGGAGTATGAATTTAACATGATATTTTTATCGGTCGTAAAACGGAGTAATAGGATATGCAGGCAACGATTTTATTTTGTAGTTTAGTATTTAAACGATGTAAATTGTTTTAAATATGTTACTGTGGAATTTTAGGAAAGGGAATTCAGTAGTTGACTTCTTTGGTCTTAGTATATTGATGGGAGCAACGTATCGAAGCCAGGTTGTCCGCCTACAAGGTGGACGAACAACCTGGTTAAGATTGCATGGAGTCGCTGGATGCAAGTCGTATCGAATAGGTCAATGTTGAGATCATTGGGAAATGCCTATGTTTAGCAGTCAACTTCCTGTGGTTAAAATAGAAAAGAGAGAAAAACGGCGGTCTGTTGTTCTGTTCATGGGAATTCAATCGCCCATCTATGAAACTTATATAATTATTACTTTTTGAAAGTTGTGACGAATGAGATGCAGAGATGCGAAAGGCAGATATAAATTCATTTCTATTTCACACTTATGGTTGGTCTGTCATATGCGAGAGGCCGTCTGGGTGGGTACCACCGCAATGTCTATTTCTCCCATACAACAGCAGTGTAAATGCACTGTTGTGTTTCGGTGTGAAGGACATTCTAGCCCGAGTAACCACTGGATATATTGAGACCTAACATCTTAAGGCGAGCGCGGTGGAATGCCAAGTATTACTTTGTAATTCAAGGTGTTGTTGGTTTTGGCACTATTCATACGGTCGTATCGCTTAACATAAGCGTTACAAAAACGTGGGTGGCGGTATATACGAGTGTTTTTAGAAATCTCAATACTTAAATTGTATTATGTTTATTATATTCGAATAAAATGTGGGAGAAATAGGATTCAAAGACGTTAGAAAAGACGGTGACTGTTTTGTTACCTAAAGGTGACTTAAGATAAAACGCAATGAATTGTTAATTCCACTGATGCGCGAAAACCTCACTCAACACATCAAACAGAGCACAGTCAAAATCAAAGGCGAAGTTTAACACTTTCATTAGAAACGCCGAGCGAAATCGAATTCCTTCTGTAATGTTCATTTAAGTTTATTATCTGCGGTGCGATATTCTACGTCGCTCGCCGTCTTAATTGAACGCTTTAATGGCGTCATGGAAGCATTCGCTTTCCATTGCTGGCTTGGAACGAGCAGATCCAAATGGTTCTAATACTGGAATACGCCCTCTAATTGTATTCCTTTTATCTCTTTACCTTTTATACTGATTCCATTTTGTTCTTCAAACTTGAAGGGAAAGAAATTCGGTAAATAAAAGACTGCGTGATCCCTTCTCTTTTCTGCTTTAAATAGGATACAGCGAAAATATCAAGTCTCAAGGACATATCAGGAAATTGTCTCGAAATTTTCGCGCAGTATCATAATCATTAGGCATCAATTGATGACGGAGAAGAATGATAACATAATGAAAATGCAAATGCTATAGGAGCCTACTATATAAAACAGAACGTAGGAAATCATTGAAATGTAAATATTGCTGTAGTATATTTCTTTATGCTAACGCGATATAAAATAAAAACTGGACTCACGAAGTATAATAAAAATAAAAATAAATTTCCATTTCATTATTTCCGAATGTGAATTATTTTTATTGTCTCACTACGCAATGTATTGAAAACTCGTTTTTCGGTCGATTTATGAACGAGTTGTGAGTCAATCAAAACTTTGTGTCCATGAGACATTATATAGGGGAAATTATGATTCTCGTCATTTTATTGCGAGACTGGTTTATTGCGCTGTCTGTTTTGATTTCGGTAAACAGAGAGGATATTATATTGGCTCCTCGCTTTTGGAAATTTAACTGGGTGGTAGGAAATAAATTGTTCAAAGGTTTTATTTCATTTATTGTTTTTATTGCGATGAATGAGACGAGCATTCCATTGACTAGCAGTAAGCGATAAGATCGCTTATAGACAGTAGCAAACCAAACAACAGCATGGATTACAAAGCAATGCTTGGGATTCCACTGCACTCGACAAACTGAGATATTGGATGTTATGTTTCATTATATTCAGTAGTTACTCTGGCCACAATGTCCTACAATCCGGAACACAATAATGCATTAACAATGTTGTGTGGCAGGAGATGTTGACATAGCGGTGGTACCTACCTGGGCACTCTCTCACTTATACGTCATTCATTAAATTTTAAGCATTATTTGTGAAAGGACAATAGATTATGGCGTTTAAAATACAGTCGAAATTCTCATTAAAGACATTTTAATATTAATCAAGTGACAACCACTGTGGCGCAGTCGGTTCAACGCTGCCTGTGAAACGAGAGGCCGCGGATTCGATCCCCGCACCAATCGAAATATTTGTGCGGCCCACAAATTTCCGATCTGGGTGTTTGTGAGACCGCAAAGTCCTTCGTAGTTCCTGATACCTACGAAACATGACTCGATCTTAGCGTGGGGTCAGGACTATGTGTGTGACTGTTGAGTGTTATGTATTCAACGATTTCAATTTTAATCATTTACAAAAAACTAATTACATGTGAACAGAGACTAGATATTGAATTGGTATTAATTTCGCATACCTACATACATATTAGGTGAAAGCAAAAAACTCATTGATATAAATTAAAATTAAATTTATTTGTGAAATTATATAAAAACAGACTTATTATATTAATTGAGATATAAAAAAGTATATGGTTCTCGATTGCTTATAAGAAAACTTATGTAAGAAATAAAGTTGACAGTAATCAGCACAAATATGTCGTCGGGGCTAGATTAAAGCTATGCCAAGATTCAACATTTCTTCATTTATCGATTCTCAATACTAACTCGTTTACGATTTAATATTAGACGGGGATTAATCGACTTACGGTATAGATTGACTTTAATTTTTTATGTATTTTTACTGACCTACCGGGCTATTTGTGGCTGAGCCACAACTTTCCCGGTTCTCGACCCAGGGGTAGACCAAAAAAGCGCTGGCTTGTCAAGGAAGATATTAGGGTCAATGGCCTTACTATTGAGGATGCCTAAAACTGAGGGAAATGGAGGACATTAGGCCAAACGGGGAATCCTGGCAAAGGCAGGGGCAAATCAATAAGAAGGAAGGATCAATAAATGTATTAAAATATATACCGATATGGCTATAAACATTGTCCTTAAGTTTCAAGACTTTTAAACTAAACATCTCGTTTCTTAATTAATTTAATTATAGTTTATTAATTCCAAGTCCTTTTTTAATGTTCAACAATTTTAAGTCCCTTTTAAATGTTCATTTGATTAATAGTCTATACAGAAGCATCTCCAAATGATCTAATTAAGGTTTTAGTACTGTTTTATTTCAGCACTAAATGGCAAGGGTCGGCACCCGCCCTTTGACGTAGACTTTTATTTGGTGTCTTATTTGGCACAAAGGAGGCTTATTAGAAATATAATAAACTAGAAATATATATTTATGTATGTATTTATTAATAATATATTACACGCACGTCTAGTATTCTTTTCTTTCATCTCATCCTCTGTACTGCCCTATTAATTATATACTCGTATTATAATAATCTAGTCCATCCAAAGGTTGCGTGGAAGAGATCGCAGCTAGTGATATGGCCACCAATTGTTAGCATAGCATAGAACAATATATTATTTTATATAAATATAAATAAATAAAGAATGGTATACCATTGGCATGCCTATAGGCATTGCTTTGCAATTCAAGGTGTTCTTTGGTTTAGCTATTGTTACATTCAATAGGCTTCACAAATGCTATACCATTCCAGAATGTCTACATAACAAAGCCTAAGCCGCTGTAGGTCTAACTAGTTCATTTGCATGTGCCTTAATCCAATTAGGCTAAGTTAGTCAGTGGTCTGCACTAACTGACCATTTCTTAACAACCTTAAATGCGTATTGCTTTTAATGTGGAGATATTTTGTAAGAGTATATGAGATATGCATGAGTGTATGCTGGCTTGTTGGTAACGGACCATTGCGCGTGCTAACATGTTCATTTTGGGAGCAGGTTCAAACCCCAGGGCACACTTCTGACTTTTCTAAATCATGTGTGTATTGATAGTCAATCATCACGCACTAAAATGTTGAAGGAAAACATTGTGAGGAAACCTGCAGACCATAGCAATTTATATTATGTACAATTTGTATGTAAAGTCCGCCAATCCGTACCAGGCCAGTGTGGTGGAGTGGTACATCGTTTCTGTATCAGCCCATATACGTCCCACTGCAGTGCACGGGCCTCCTCTACAATCGACAGTACTATTGACAGTGGTTAGGCCATATAGTCCACCACACTGGCCTAATGCGGGTTCGCGGACTTACCTACCATCGATTATTTTTGTACATCGTTTAACCACTCTCAATTGTTTTCTCGATTATGGAGGAAGCCCGAAGTATATGGACCGATGCGATAAGTAAGTGATTGTCAATGAAGTGTTAACTTGGGATCACGCTTAGGCTCCCTTTGTTTATTTTACACTAATTTTCCACCTGCCTTTATCTTTTACAGATGATTGACTTTTCAGCTATTTATTAGAATGACGTGGTTTAAGATGTCTGCTTGCTTGACTTTAACCATTTTGAGAGTTGGCCTTTTAGTCTCTTTCACTGGGTTGATATGGATGGTAAATTTTTTGTAATTTAGAAATCGTTATGGAGAGCTCTTGGATATATGGTTTCGTCACTATGTTTTCCTGCATCGTTTGAGTTATGTTTAACAAAAATACAGTTATTATGGCCGCCACGCACGCAACGATATAGCTGTGCAAGTCTGAATTGTATGGAATGTTACTGGTGGTAGGTCTCTTATATGTGAGAGACCGCCTTAGTAGGTACTGCTTCTCTCGCCAAACAGCGGTGTAAAAGCAAGTTGTATTTTGGATTGAAGGACATTGAAGCCAACTACTCAATATGATGAAACTTAACATCTATTGTTTCAGTATGGCGAGTGAAGTGAAATACCAAGAATTGCTTTGTTAAACATGGAGTTAAAAAAATGTGTGTTAAAAAGTAACTGATCAAATATCGGCTCGTTTCAAGTTTTAAAAAAAAGTTCTTATTTACTTTCCAGGTGGGTTCAAACTCGCGTTTGCGCAGTGCGATGAATGACCTAGTATTAAACAATATGACCGAACACGACGCTGTTTTCAGAGAAATTATATTTGGACAAGTGTACTCGAGCCGTCTGAGGTCACTGGTCACTTTGAAATAACGCGTGTTTGTGCAAACAGAGACTTGCACAATTTATCGCTACGTGTGAAACTGCTATAACTTAGAAAAGTCGTGTAAGCCCCGAATATGGAAAGGTGAATGTTTTTTTAAAAATTAATATTGAGTGGTGCGTGCCGTTCGCTTTATAGTAAGCGATACGACCGCTCATGACTAAATGTATAACCAATCTACATCTTGTATAACAAAGCAATGCTTTGCATTCCACTGCGCTCGCCATCCTGAGACATAAGATGTTAAGTCTCAATATGTCCAGTTTGGCGGGAGAAAGAGACATTGCGGTGGTACTTACCCAGGTGACCTTGACATATGAGAGACCTACCACCAGTGAATATTGAAAATTAAAATTGAAAAAAAAACTCATGTTTGCAAAAATATTGCCAAAAATAAAGTAATTTCTTTTATTAACTAAAGGGCCATATTCAATTAAGTATACTTTGGAAAATATATTATAATTTTCAAAATTCCTAATTCATGCATCATCTCGCGGTGAGTTATTTATTTACTTGGGCAATTTAATTTCTATTAATGTCCCCTGGGCGACACAAAACTGTGCGGTGACAGTTCAAATTATGAATAATGCATAAATGCATATATTAATAATAGAAAATTAGAACCTCTCACATATGAGAGACCTACCGCCAGTAAAATGACAGTGACAGCGTATCAAACTACGACTGAACTTCTGGCAGTTCAATTCTTTGGGGATATTTATTAATATTCACCACAATAATCAACACTCGATACAATAATTATGCACGTGCAAACACCAATTAAATAATTTTCGCCATAACGAGAGCGTGATAAAATTGAGGCTTATGTGTAGTAGGTCAAAGTTCAAACTGGGTTAACATTGGAACGGTGCTTTGTCACAGCGAATTGATTGATCGGCCTTGAGTGCAAAGTGCAGTATGTACCTAGAATCTAATAATACACATATTACAACATATTGTACAATACTAGCACACAATCGGACATAGTGAATAATGCATTGTTGTGTTTCGGATTGAAGGAAATTTTACTACTGGACATATTGAGACTTAACATCTTATGTCTCAGGATGGCGAGCTCAGTGGAATGCCACGCGTGAAGCGTTGCTTTGTGATTCAAGGTGTTGTTTGGTTTTGCTACTGTTCATGCAAGTTAGTATCGCTTACCATCAGGCGAACGGCATGCTCGTCTCGCCATTCATTGCAATAAAAAATAATAGAGTATGATACTTTTCTATCGTCTCTACGGCAACGGGGTCATAGTTAGGGTACGCCGTACGATTACAGCGCCGCGGTCTTGGGATATGACCGCTCATTGACCGTAGCAAGACCAAACAACACTACGAATTATTTGTAATTCCACTTTGCTCGCCATTCTGAGACATAAGATGTTAAGTCTCAATATGTCTAGTAGTTACTCTGGCTACAATGTCGTTCAAACCGGAACACAATAGTGCATTTTCGCTACTCTTTTGCAGAAAATTACATTTCATAGCCTATAACCTCAATAATATCATATGACAGTATATGTAGTACAAATGACTTCTCATAAAGATACCAGGCACTCAAAATTATTAACAAACGGTCAGCTGGTATCTAGTTAGTGCAGACAACTGACGAACTTAGCCTAATTGGATGAAGGCAGGTGCAAATTAATTCGTTAGACCTGCACAGGCTTAGGCTTTGTACTATGTATTTTGGATGTGGTAGAGCAATTATGAAGGCTATTTCGTCTTACATTGAATTGGTTAGAATTTAGTACTGTAGCAGCCTTTATACACCCCACTGCAGGGCCCGGGCTTCCTCTACAAACCGAAAGTACGATTGAGAGTGGTCAGACCATAAATAAGTACAATTGTCCAAATTTATAGATACATAATCGTTAAGTCTGTAAGTAATAGGGGTAGGCAGAGACTATGGATCGCCACTTTGCTGGGTTCTAGATATTGCTTTCGCTACATCCACTTTTATGAAGCTCTTCATGCATTGTCAAAATAAGAGCGAGTCAAAGGTTTTAGAATATTCTAATGTGATCTATTATGTAAAGAAGCATTTTGGAAGTAGGACAGCATTTGTAAAACCCATTTAGTCCATCAATGCATAGTCTAGATTAGTGTTGTACTTTTATCCGAATAACCGGTGAATTTAAATTCTAGGAAAAAAAAAATATTGATACGTATTCTGATAGATTTTACACTTATGGTTGGAAATGCTAAAAACTATACGAAACTAATAATAAATTTATTTAAAAGACCTATATTGATACATTGGACTATATGGCCTAACCACTCTCCATCATATTCTCGATTGTAGAGTAGGCCCGTGCCCTGCAGTGGGACGTATATGGGCTGATACAGATATTGATACATAAAAATATTTGACAATAAATTAATTATTAATATTCATAGCAGCCTTTTTGAAATCAATGGCGATATCGAGGTGACCGATTTCATCTCCCGACCTCGATCTTACTTCTAAAGTTTTCTAAAATAGTGCTAATATATTATAAGAATTGAGTCTTTGAAATGTATTAAATTTATTTTGTTTTTATCGAGGGAAATATGAATGTTCTTTAATTAATATATTGATAGCCTTTCTCAAGCGCTTAATATAAACATCTCATTCAAAACTTGTAAACAAATAATTGAGCGTAAAACATGAAATTGCTTTAACATTGAAGAAAGAAACTTTATTTTTATAAATATCTGCTGAGGTGAAAAATTCTTTATGTTTCACTTCAGTTAGCATTCCTAGAATTCGGCATAACAAAATGCTAAATTTATTTTATTCAAGGTAGGCCTAGAAATAAAAACTCGATTTCATATTTATAACGAGTGAAATATATTTGTTTTCAAGCCAACAAACGGGTTTTAATTAATTTTAATTAAGCCTATATAAATTCGTTTTAACGAAGGTCGGCGAAATTATTTCGATCGACGGATACTGTGTATAAACTCTTGCAGATACCATCATACGCATTGAAATTAGTTGTAAAATTTAAAAAAAAAAGCGTGGTTTTTGATGAAACCGAGCAGGCATAATGCCGGACACGAGTTTCTGCCACAGCAGATAGTTCGATTGAGAGGGGTTAGGCTATTGCCACTGCGCTGTCCTAGTGCAATTTGGCCGACTACACATGGCATGGAAATTCTTATTATCCTTTATTTTAAATTTCTTTTTTTTTTACATTTTTATATATATAAAATTAGTATACAAAATACATATAAAAATATAAAAAGTTATCCAACGATGGCGAGGCTCGAGACCCAAGCCACCGGTGGTTAGGAGCCCAAAGTGAGGAACCGCCTCACAATACGTGCCGTGTCAAGCAAAGCCTTCTGAATCTGGCTCCTGACCCAACAGCCGATTAAGAGCCTCTGTAGATGTTGGTCGAGGCTCTTTGGTATCAACCCATGAGCAGAAACGACTATCGGGACAATAATTGTTGAGTCGACATCCCACATGTCGGTAACCTCGTGTGCCAAATCTAAATATTTAGACATTTTGTCTTTTTCAGCTTTGGCAAGGTTATCGTCATGCGGGATGGAGACGTCAACAAGTATAGCCCGGCGCGCCAATCAATCTATTATCACAATATCAGGCTTATTGGCTAGAATAGTCCTGTCTGTGATAATAGATCGATCCCAATACAGCGTTGCATGACCATTTTCGAGAATTGGTTGGGGCACATACTGGTAATATGGCACTCCAGGGGTCACAAGTCCATATCGAAGGGCAATTTGCTGGTGTATTATCTTGGCTACTAGGTTATGTCTATGCAAATACTCGCCGTTAGCAAGATACGAACAACCGGAGATAACATGCCTGATAGACTAGCCAGAGCGGTGGCATGCCCGACAGATGTCGACCGTACCGTCCTTCAGGATGTATTTCCTATAGTTGTTCGTCTTAATAACTTCGTCCATAATTGCAAAGACAAAACCCTCGGTTGCCGCAAAGAGGTTATCGAAGCGTAGCCAAGACACCGACGCTAGTCGGTCCACATCAGGCCCATGAAGGGCTCGATAGAACCGAACGTGCAGCTCTTTGCTCTTCCATATGTCCTCGCGATCCTTAATGCCCATTTGAGGATGCCAAAAGAGTACATGAGTACAGGCATAACCCAACCATTAAAAGCGCGAATCTTGTTTCCACCTGACAAAAAACTGTTAAGTACTTTTGCCAGGCGGCTGAAGAAACGCTCTTTCAACGATTGTTTTACATCTGCACCCATGATACCTAGAGCCTCAGGCATACCCAAATATTTGTATGTTTCCGTCACAGAGAAATGTCTGAGACTTGTATGTCATCAGAGACCGCAACCTCCCCTCGCTTCACATGGATAACCGCACATTTATCTACACCAAACTCCATATTGATTGACTTGCTAAATCTTTCAGTTATTTTTAACAACTCAACCAATTCGGTTTGTTTTGATGCAAATAACTTGAGGTCATCCATGTAGAGCAAGTGAGAAATAGGCTCAGACCCTCTCCGCAGACGGTAGCCTAACCCTGAATCCAACAACAGAGTGCTGAGGGGATTCAGGGCCATGCAAAACCACAGTGGACTCAGACTGTCGCCTGGAATATACCCCGCTTAATTCTAATCGGCTCATCGCAATCAAGAGGAGCCGTACTACCTGGATATCTCAGGACAGTGGTCCACTGCCCCATACAAGACCCAAGGAAGTTGCACAAATTTTTATTAATTTTATACAAATTTAACACTCTCATGAGCCATGTATGGGGCACCGAATCATAGGCCTTTTTATAATCTATCCAGGCAGCTGATAAATTCCTCCGGTTGTGACGAGCCTGTTGGCAAATGGTCATGTTAATGAATAGGAGCTCCTTAGTACCACGGGACCCATTCATGCAACCTGTTTGGCCGGGAAAAAGAATTTGGTTAGAAGTGATGTGGTCTGTAATTTTGGATCTAATTATGGAGGTCAAAATTTTATATGTAATGGGTCTATAATTCTTTGGTTCCGTGGTACAACCGGACTTAAAGAGGAGGTGAGTGATACGTGTTGTCATAAATGCTGGGAGGGATTCGGCCTCAAGCGCATCCTGGAACTGCGCTGCCAATCGAACTTGGAAACCATTTTAACCAGAAGTTGTGCAGACCGTCCGGACCCAGCGACTTCCAGTTTTGGGTCCGTCGTATTGCAGTTTGCACATCTTCTAGACTGATTAAAATGGTCTCCATAGTCGGTATTGCCTCGCAAGCTCGATCTACAACACTAAACCAGGAGGCTTCAGTGTGAGAGACAGGCGATGACTAGATATTCGTCCAGTACTCACGCATTTCGTGAGCACCAGGCAGCCGCCCATCCACCACACCTTGAGAAGAATTCTCCCAAAATCTATAAACCCTCTTTTGGTCACTTTGGAACATACGATTTTGTTGGAAACGATCCCATCGCCTCCTGTAGCGACGAATGCGGTTTGCCCACGCATAGACTTTTTGTTTATAGAAATCTATGCGTTCTGTGACGCAAAGCCTACATGGAAATTATTGTTAACGTCTCTATGGTACGCAGGTTTCCTTAAGCCGGCTTTCTTTACCGTTAAAGTGCGTGATAATGGATATAATTGAGTAGACTGCCATTATGGTATGGTAGTAGGCCATAATACCTAGGGTTGTTGAACGCAATTATTATTAAAATTTATTCCAAAAGATTTTTATAAATAGGTTTAAAAATAAACAATTTAGAATTATCTCAATTGTGGTGGTGGAAAGAACAGAAAAGGACACAACTGTTGCGCTATGACGTCATTGACTACGCGCTCGAGGGAGCAAAAGAGAAAAAAAGGTCACCATTGCCATACCAAAAATTTAACGTCTCTGTCATTTAATAACTAAAGAAGCCTATTTAATAAATAATTGTTATAATGTTCATTTTCTAGAGATAATTTAATACTCAAAATTAAATAAGGAAGCATTCCTATGGTGCCGATTCCAAATCAGACGCACGACCTGGTTAAGGTTGCATTAAGTCGCTGGATGCAGGCCGCTTCCAAAAGGTCGATACAGAGATCCTTGGGGAAGGTCAATGTTCTGCAGTTGACTTCCTGTTACATAAGAGAGAGAGAGAATCAGAAAATCAGTTGCAAATCGGTACTGCATAATGGTTCCATAGATTTACGCGAATTTTACACATTAAAATAAAAAAATTATTAAGGATTTTATCGAAGATTTGGTCAAATTTTAACATTTTTTAAAATCCGGACATTTCGACTAATTTACAGCTTTCGTGGTCACGAGGTGGATTGAGGTTGTAGTCATCCGCTCAGTGTGTTACAATTTAATGACCCTTAATTTATAATTACAATTGAACCAAATCTGTTTTATTTGAAATTGGTAATGACAAGAGTCTTAAAGATATCACTTTACAATCAGGCGTGGTGCAGATTTGCTTAAAAATCCTCAAGGGTCACAAAAAAATATATTCTCCAGCCCATTGATTTCCAGTTTACCTTAACAACCGTCTGAGTGTGATCCGGGGCGGATTATTCAACAGTTCTACAACTATGATAATCCGTTTGATTGAACTCTCAATTTGAATAATCTCTATGGAATCCTGTCTTGAGAACTTGAGTGAGTTTATGAAGGTAAGTAAAGTGTAATAAATTACTAATAATAAATTTTTAAGCTTTTATTCGTCGTAGAGAATTTGCATCGTTGCCTATGAATAGACCTATTTTTATGAAATTTGAAATTGGATTTTATTTAAGTTAAATTCTGCGTGTGACGTTGAAATAAATTAGATAGAAAACACAAGAGTACATTTTAAGGCAAAATATAGGAAAGGGACATTGTAAGGAGTAATGGAACTTGGGCCTATACTTACACATTGAAAATCTTTCTACCTTGTGTCGGAAATAAATAAAAAATCACGAGGGAAAAAAATCGGCACTATTTTCTATATTTGATGTCGAAAATAAGACGAACCATGACAATTTCTGCCTCTATTTTGACGACATACCACAGGTTATTTTTAATTTTAGGGTTAATTACAATTTTATATGTAATCAATCGTCATCGGTCCAGATTGTCCCGTTTAACATTACAAAGTAAAATTTAACAAAACGTGACATTCAGTACTTCTCGACGTACGTGCTTCGAAAACATAAAAACAGCTTAAACACATTAACATATTACCTTGTATATTCACCCACGTAAAGTGATATTAAATACGTAAGCTCACGCTACAAATTGTGTGGGAAGAGGCAGGGTTATCACCAATGTCGTCATATTATATTCATGCATTTCATTATGAATTGAGCCAGCAGGGGCGCTAAATCTAGCACTGAAAATATAAATTAATTAAAATATGAATAAGCCCAACAGTCACTAACATAGTTCTATCCCCATAACAAGATTGACTCTTGTGTCGTTGGTATCAGGAACAAAAAAAATACTTTTTGGTCTAACAAATACCCAGACCTGAAACAAATACCTGTACATGATGTACAAATACTTGTATCCGTACTAAGATCGACCCCGCGGCTTCACGGTTCACAGCTGCACCATTGAGGCTATAATACTATATTACTTCGTATCATGATTTTGCTAGTGGCAGGTTTGTGGAAATATCTAGTAACTACTGTTTACGAGACACTACTGACTGCCAGATGATAGTAAATCTAGTTTGGTATCAGGTATCAGGTCAGTACAATTTTGCGGTTATTCTTTCCTACCTTGACTTATAATGTAACCTTCTATGCTGGTACAAAAAATATAAAGAAGAGAGCTTATGACCTTCTCTCCCTTTCTCTTTCTCTCTTCAGCCACAAGAAGTCCACTGCTGAACATAGGCCTCACTCAAGATCTCCACATCGACCTTGGAAGTGGCTTGCATCGTTTTGCGAGGCACAAATTCCAGTACTGGCAAACTCTTTTAAAATAATTATTTCCTTATATCATTGCAAAAAATATACCATCCGGGGCAAAATTAAAACCAAATCCCTATTTCCTCATATGAGATTTTTCTTATAAAATCTCATAAAATTTACCTAACGGACCTAAAAATTAAAATCCTTACAAAAAGAATATGGGTCACAAAGTCGATTCGCCGTGATCCGGGCTTTGCATCCATTTCAATTCGTTTCCACGGATCAAAGACACAAGTAATAGCTACGAACATTCTTTATTCAGCTTTTCCTGTTACACGCTTACTGTATTGAATTCGGTTGGTGATTGAGTTTTAGTTGGGTTCTAAGGAATGCTTTTGTCAATGCATATTTGAGCTGTGAGTTGTTCGTCTGATTTTTTATACACCCAACAGTAACTTAAATTATCTTGATACAGGATACTACACTAAAATTAATGAAGTCATTTTTCATGACAATGAAAAAAACTTACTTTTTTATTTTTGAGCACCATTGATATTTAAATCTCCTTTCTCTCTCGCTCCAGACAAGTCAGCCCTTAGACCCATGCCTAAGACTTCATTTTATATAAGAAGAAGTGATGTTTTTAATCGCTATAAAATATTTTATGTTCTCTTTTCACAATTACTTTTTGATGGGATTTTAATTACGAGACGCCTCAAATTGGTTCTCTTAATAATACAATGAAGAATGAAAGAAAATGCAATCGAACATCGAACATCGTGATAGACAGGAAAAGTGTGTGTGAGTTTACTCTGTTTTTCCTCGATTATGAACTACGTATATAATAATACGTCCAAATCTTAGTCTTCTATAAAACTGCCATGAAAAGTTAATAAAAAGAAGCTCCTCCAAGTAACCACCCCGCAAAGGACCTGTTGTAAGCCTCATAAATACAGCGACCAAAGACAAAATTAACATAACGAAAACCTTCAAATTAGAATTCATAAAAGATTTTGTACAATTATCTCCATTGTTTCCATTGGCAGTCGGCAGTCCCATGCCAATGGATACTCTGCCTGGGCGGCATTGGCACTTACCATCAGGTGCAATGCCGCCACTATGCCAGGCCATTATAAAAAAAAATTGCACTCCGGGAGTGCCGGCAGAAGTGAAAACTTGA
The DNA here is from genome assembly GCA_009982885.2 of Hyles vespertilio. Taxonomy (NCBI): domain Eukaryota; kingdom Metazoa; phylum Arthropoda; class Insecta; order Lepidoptera; family Sphingidae; genus Hyles; species Hyles vespertilio. Next base: position 17,584,984 of record CM042811.1, read on the forward strand.
TTATTAACGTTGAGCATGTTTGATATTTTGGAATGGTTAGGGAATAATTTTGCACCAATTGCTTTATCAGTATAAAAGTACTATCATTTATGTGGTAGAATACAATATTCATTTATTGCGCTATCGTACACAAACATGACAATTTATATTACATTAAAAATTTAACACTTTAAAACTATTACAATTATTTTACATTAAAAAGTTTATCTCTCCGAAAAATCAACTTTCATCCATAATTTCAACGACTTTTTCACCATCATCATTACCAGAACTATCATCGCCAATCTCTAAAACTGATACGATAGGTTTATGGTACCTGAAGTAAGAAACGAACAGTTTTGATTCGAACCTATTTAAATGTCTAATAAAGACCGCATCAATAGTAGTTTTGTATTTCGTTGTGCTAAGATTGCGATCATTCGACATAGTTAAACCAAATTCATTATTTAAAAATTCAATTAATAGTTGATTTTTATCGTCTGCGAAGTTTATGTTGAAATCTCCACTCAAAATCATTGGCAATTCATCAAAGCTTTATAAACTGACAGCTAACTGACAGCTGTCTACTCTCCATCCGTCTTACGCTTTTCGTCTTACGATCAGGTCACGTGTCCTGACGCGAGTTTAAGATTTTATACCCATTACAGAAAAAGTGCTCAACGCTGCTAAAGAATTTTCACTTCAAAAAACTCAGGGCACCTTGTATTTTATTGTACATTTTAGGGTTATCTTTCCTCAAATATTCTTTAACGAGAGCAGTTCTTGAACCCCACCGTCCACTTCAAGTCGAGCTTGTTATTACGGCTGGAAGGGTTAAGTCGTCTTGAGTCCTGAATTTTATGCTATTTGCACCTGCTTGAATGAGCTGAGCTCGGATCAGAAAGCAATTCTTGTGCCACGTGATTTTAACGCTATATGAATTTTGCATCCATTGTGTGATCATATTATAAGTGTTTTTTGTATATTTTAAATTTTGGTTGTCTCCAAGGTCAGATGAGAAACAAATTTTTCTTTCGGGTCTGGATTTTGTATAGCCAAAAGTCACTCGTAGTTTCTGATATAATTTTTGAGAACTGTGTGACTCGGGTGTCCTATTCTTTAAGCATAGTATGCAGCTAAAGAAAACCTGAAATCGAATAAATGAAACGACTGGTACATGATATTATCTGAAAAATATATACTCTAAAAGATATTTCGGACTTGTTTATACCTCTGATAACTTCAGTCACATATAACCAAGTTTATACTATATAAAATGTACTTTATTTCCCGCAATTTTACCTCAAATCGTGTAGCAAGTAAAATTTTCAAGGGCGTAAAATATGAGGAAGTTGTGTGAACTTAAATCCGAGTTCTAAGTTCTAGTTGAATCCTCGGAGGGGAAACTTTCGGGCGTTCGACTTGCAGCGAGGTGTGTTGATTGGAAGCCTTTCAGAATATTCTTTATACGATGTGTATCTGCGGCGCAGTAGGTTGGACGCGGGCTGTGAAACCAGAGTCTGCGGGTGTATGCTCGCACTGAGGCAAGTATTTGTGTGATCCGCAGGTATTTGGTTCAGGTCTGGGTGTTTGTGTGGGGTTAGGACTATGTTTTTTTTATTTTTTTTATTCTGGCCTGGCATAGTGGCGACATTGCACCTCATGGTAAGCGCAAATGCCGCCCAGGCAGAGTATCCATTGGCATCGGACGGCAGTCCCATGCCAATGGAAACAATTATGCCGGCCTGCTAAGGTGCCTCTTCACACCACGGCGGAAGCACCCAGGATTGTAGGAAGGAGGTAACACGTGAGACGGCAAACAATTCCAAAGCCTGACGGTGCGGCACAAAAAAGAATTTGAAAACCATTTGGTTCGCGCCGGGATGGTGTGGACCGTCAAGCTATGGCTTCGCAAGCCAGCACGCGTGGTTCTGGTTAGGAATGGAGAGGAGGGGATCAAGTTGAACAATTCTTCATAGCACTCACCGTGATACAGGCGGTAGAACACGCTTAGAGAGGCGACATCTCTCCGGAGTTGTAGCGACTCTAAGTTGCTCATAACGTCTGCATCATTCACAATGCGGATGGCCCGCCGCTGCAATCCATCCAAGGCATCGAGCAGGTACTGGGCGGATCCATCCCAGAGGTGCGAGCAGTACTCCATACCCGGCCGGACCTGCGCTTTATATAAACGACAAAGCTGACCGGGCGTGAAAAACCGACGCACCCTGTTCAGGACTCCAACCCTGCGTGATGTGGCAGTTATTACGCCCTCGATGTGATTCCTTGGATTGGGATCACAGCGGATATCCACACCAAGGATACTTAGGTCATTACTCATTGAGAGGGGAGCACCCTGAAGAATGGGGAGGGGAGAGAACGGGGATTTTTTGCACGTGAACGCACACACCTGGGTTTTCTTGGCATTGAACTCAACCATATTCCTGGAACCCCATGTAGAAATGAGATCCAACGTCCGGTTGAGCTCAATGACCAGATCTTCGCGTCCCTTCACAGTTTCGACTCGGCAACCTGGAGGCCCGCAGTGGTATCGCCCATGAACCGTGCTGTCATCTGCATAGCAATGAATGTTGCCAAGCGACAACATGTCATTGATATGCAGAATAAACAAGGTGGGCGCCAGCAACGAGCCCTAAGGAACTCCGGCATTTACCGACATGAGCGCCGAAGCGTGTCCGTCAACGACTACACGTATTCTACGCCCATGCAGAAAGCCGGAAATCCACGAACACAGGTTGCTGGGTAGACCGTATGCCGGAAGCTTGGACAGAAGACCACGGTGCCAGACCCTATCCAACGCCTTGGCAATGTCGAGGCTCACAGCAAGAGCCTCGCCACGCCGGTCAATCGCCTCACCCCAGCGATGCAGGACAAATGCTAGAAGATCACCCGTCGATCGATTATGACGGAATCCGTATTGTCGGTCACTGATCAACGAGTGATCCTCCAGGTAGCGGACCAATTGATGTCAATGGAATAATTATGCCGGCCTGCTAAGGTGCCTCTACACACTACGGCGGAAGGACCCAGGATTGTAGGAAGGAGGGAACACGTGAGACGGCAAGCAATTCAACAGACTGACGGTGCGGCACAAAAAAGAAGTTGAAAACCGTTTGGTTCGCGCCGGGATGGTGTGGACCGTCAAGCTATGGCTTCGCAAGCCAGCTCGCGTGGTTCTGGTATATGTATGTGACTGTTGAGTTAATATCAAGTTATATAAACAAAATGAATAAGTGTGCTGGTAAAAGGAATCATTTGATTTTAGACTTGTATTTGAAAGTCTCATATATATTTTAAATTTTTATTTACGGAGTTGTGTAAGACATTATAGGTTGAAGTGAATTTTGCATTGTAAATCAGGAGAAACATTCTAATTGAAAAATATAAGGTGACTATTCAAAATAAAAACAATACTTCGAACCAACCGTGAATTAAATCCTAATGTATTTTTAATCTAGCTTTGCTCGACTACTTGATTAAGTAGCCAGAAAACACGAATATGTATGTTATATTACAATGCCGTAATTTGAACTCATTTTGATTTTTAAAATTAGGGTTCCAAAAGAATAAAATGAAAATACTTATTTTTATTATGTCAAAACAGAGTAAACAACTTACAAAAACATGTACATATTTTTACTTCCACCGCAAATGCCAACATTTCGCCCCAGAAAATACGAATTTCAAATTAGCCAATCCGAATGAGTTCACCGGAACATTAATCAAACCAGTTGTAACATTCTGTATTTTCTTATTTCATGTTTACTTCTAAACCAAGTTGTAAAACACCTGGTTTGTGTTAGTTTAGCTTTATTGGTGTTTATCTTTTGAGGTCTAGAAATATTGGAACTTAGAGTAATTTTAATGAAATACTTTGTTTGGTTTTTAGTTAATGAAAGGGCTAATGGATGAGGTGGAACGCAAGTTCGTGATATTGTAACTACTGGACATATTGAGATAACATCTTATGTCATAGGATGGCAAGCGCAGTTAAATGCCAAGCATTGCTTTGTGATGCACTGTGTTGTTTGGTTTTGCTAATGTCAATGAGCGGCTACTGTAAATGAATGGCACTGTTGTCTCGTCATGAGTTGTAAAATAAAAGAATTAAAAAAGATGCATAATTCATCATCATCATTTAAGTTAATTAAAAACAAACAACGTGAATAAGCCAATATAAACCCCTAATTTTCTATTACTAATAGCTGCATTATTCATCATTTGAACTCACCGTGCAGTTATGTTTCGCTCCGGGAGGTTTATGAGATATTAAATTACCCAAGTAAATCAATAATTTACTATGGGACGATGCTTTGTGTGTACGTTGGAATTTCTAAGTAGGCGATTATTTAGAAAGTTATTATACCTTTTCTAAAGGATACTTAATTAAATATGGTCCTATAGTTATGATGTTTTAATTTAAGAACTTGCTGTACTTTTTCGCAATATTTTTGCAATCAAGAGTTTTTGGTCACTCATAAGAGAGGTAGGTACCACCGCAATTTATATTTCTTCCCCCAAACAGCAGTGTCAGGGCACTGTAGCCAGAGTAACTACTGGACATATTGAGACTTAACACCTTATATCCCAAGATGGCCAGTGGAATTCCAAGCATTGCTTTGCTATTCAAGATGTTGTTTGGTTTTGCTATTGTTCATGAGTGGTTGTGTCGCTTACCAGCAGGCGAACGGCAAGCTTGTCCCACCATACATTGCAATAAAAAATCATCCACATTTGAAAGTTATGAGCAGTGTCTCAAGCAGGAACATTTGGCTCTATAGTATTGTAATCGTAATAGTAAAATTTTGTATGGGATTTGACCAGTGCCATTGTGAGCGTATTTGGAACTAAATGATGGCAGCGGGAAACGTTTACGACACTATAGTATGGTAATCGTATAGTCTAGCGATAGTTTTACTATACAAATGTATGAAAAGTGGTAGCAGGAATAATTTTTGACGTTTTACTGGTGGTAGGTCTCTCATATGTGAGAAGCCATCTGGGTAGGTACCACCGCAATGTCTATTTCTCCCGTGAAACAACACTGCTTAAATGCACTGTTGTGTTTCGGATTGAAGGACTTTGTAGCCAGAGCAACTACTGGACATATTGAGACTTAACATCTTATGTCTCAGGATGGCGAGCGCAATGGAATATTGCTACTGTTTATGAGCGGTCGTATCGCTTACCATCAGGCGAACGGCTTGCTCGTCTCGCCATTCAATGCAATAAAAAAAAAAAAAGTATAGTATCGTTGTAGTAATAGTATAGTAATCGTTGTCACGATATTATTACTATACGATATTTCAAAATGTTCCTGCTTTGAGTACTGAAGGACTTATGCTACAGTCGAAATGGTATTATTTTTTTCTTATTTCATTTCCCCTTATTGCTAAGACACACGTTTCACTCATCCCTTCCTTTCACTAAAAATAAGTGTCTAATTTATCTCTCGTATGTTCATCAGATTACATTTAAATAGAGGATGTAATCTAAGAAATATTTGGCTGTATCTAGTTTCTCTGAGTTGCCCTTGTTCCTAAGACTCATATTTTACTTGTGAATGCATAATGTGATGCAACTTTAATGTTTCAGTTCGCTAGTCTGTTGTCTGTTGTTTTCTTGTTTGTTGAAGTTGTTTAATACTTTCTTTGAAGAAAGTTGTAATGGAATATAGTTGTAGGCAATTTGAGTACGTCATGCTCGCTTAAATGTCTGTGCTTGCGGCGGCGTCGTGTGCCGGGTCGGTCACTTCCCTTTAACACGGTTGAGGAGACCGATGGCTGGCACATGCGTCATACTCGTGAACGGGTGCTGCTTGTGTAGACTGGTCTGCTCGATTTGCTTATAATGATAATATTAATTACTTTGATTTTTTTTTCATTTTTTTTTTCTTTTTTTTAATATTTTTTTTATTGCCTTTCATTGTTTTGCTGAACAGTGTATACCGGTTCCGCGATCAGGGCGACCACACTTAACTCAGCCGTACAATATAATCATTATTATGAATAATTTATGAACTGCTCTGAATTTCAACTCCTGTGTGATCACTTTATTGTAAACTTATTTTGAAAAGAGCAACGCTAGAGTTTCTTGCCCTTTCTTCTCTGGCGAAAACAGCCTTGTGAACTGGGTGGTAGTGGAAAAAAAATGACTGAATCTAAATAGTGTATGACATTTTATGGATTCAATAAATATTTTCATTTCATTTCATTTCATTTCAATGTAGATTCCAACTGTTGACGTGTGGCAACTTTTTCATTGAAACATAACAATTATTTAGGGATAATAGTTTCTTAGATTTACACGAATGTAAATAAAACTGTTATTTACGGATTTTATCGCGGATTTGGTTTGATTTTTACATTTTTTGACGGGACTCCGCCTCTTGACCACGAAAGCTAGTAAAATAATAGAAACATCGGGAAGTCAAAAAATGTAAAAATTAAACCTAATCCGCGATAAAATCCGTGAATAATCCTTTTATTTCAATATTATTTAGGGATTTTATCACGCATTTGGTTTAATTTTTTATTGATGAGAATTTTTGGCTTTGTCTCGTAGCTAGTTTTGATTAGGGAGATGAGCTGTCTTGACAATTATTTTCAAATATTTATTGTATAATGCATGTAAGGATTTTTAAAATAACAGCACCGCTTGCGTCTCCTTGTATTTTCCTGTTCGAACGGTTGTCTGGAAGAGATCACTCTTAGCGATAAGGCCGCCTATTACTTCACCAAATGTGTAAGTTTTTTCCTATATTTGATGTTGGAATATTTGAATAAAGTGTTATTATTATTTCCTTACAAAATGGAATGGATGTGATGAATTTAAAGGATTAGGAGAATTTAAAGGTCATTTGGTTAAAGATAACACAGATGTCCCATAAACTGCTCGCAGGATATCTGCTTGCATTGCCAACACCATACACGTAAAAGTGACTTACAAAAGCTTATTATTGCACTGCGCTCTTTCTCTCTCCTTTATTTTAATACATCGCATGATTGTCTGGAAAACATTGCTATAGAGAGATAACACCGCCATTTGTACCACCGCCTTTTTTATTGTTTCTGTATGGTAGTTTAAGTTTGTGTATAATAAATATTTAAATAATAAATAACAATAATAATAAAAGTTTGTCTCTATTCGGGCTCTTTTGTGTTACCTCTGTCTCTCTCTTTTTAGCCACAAGAAGTCCAATAGCCCTCAAAGACAAGTTGGAAGAGCCCTGCATCCAATATTCTGGATATATTTCCTTTCAGGTCCTATCTGTAAATAATAGCTGGCAACCACGCCGGTTGCTAGTTGGATTGGATCTTACAATACAAAGTTAATTATTTTATTCTGCTTGTTTAAATACACTTCTACAACATTCTCGTTCTTTTCATTTCTCTCGACATAACTTTAACAATATGCCTCCTCTTTTACCCTAAAACATATACTGGTGGTAGGTTTCCCATATATGCGAGGCTGCCTGGCTATGTACCACAGCAATGTTTATTTCTCCCGTCAAACAGCAGTGTAAATGCATTGTTGTGTTTAAGTTCCAAGGACATTGTAGTCAGAGTACTACTGGGCATATTGAGGCTTAACATCTTATGTCTCAGGATGGTGAGCGCAGTGGAACGGAAAGCATTGCTTTGTTATTCAAGGTTTGGTTTTGCTACTGTCCGTGAGCGGTCCTATAATTTACCATCAGGCCAACGGCATGCTCGTCTCGCCATTCATTGCAATAAAAAAGACATACAGTATACTTAACCTCCCTACATCATCCATGACCTCATGCCACAAACTGAAGGTCTTCGTACTAATACGTTATATCCGGCCGTTGATTGGAATATCGTATAATATTCATGCTTTATGAGCCGGGGACAAACGAATTGCATTGTACATACGAGCATACCGCTCGGCCAATTTATTTTTCAGATACATTATATAATATATTCATAAATAATAATACATAAATACACCCAACAATCACGTACATAGTCCTGACCCCATATTAAAATCAATTCAATCTTGTGTTGTGGTTATCAGAAACTACGAGGGACTTTTCGGTAAACACTCAGACTCGAGACAAATACTTGTTAGCCCCACAAAAATTTGTTTCGGTGCGGAGATCGAACCCGTTGCCTCTCTTTTCATATAGAGATATATATTTAATGCATGTATTTTCATTAATGATTCTAATATTTTTATTATATAATTGTCTATGTTAAGTTTTTATGGGCGTTAGGACTGTAAATATTTAGGGCGGATAAAAGCGCCCAAATTCAACATTGTTTAAGGTGACTACAAAAATACTATATTGTTTTACCTACTAAACTACAAAGAAATACTCCGTATTTCGCTATTTGAACACTTACAAGAGCATTATTGTTTTATTTTATTATTTTTATTGCAATGAATGTCGAGACAGTAAGAGAATTAGCAAAACCAAAACCCCTTGAATTACACAGCAATGCTTGAAATTCCACTGTGCTCACATCCATCATATCTAAGAGACCTACCACCAGTCAATTATTTTCGCTTCAACCTCATTTTTCTAAAAATCCTGCAGTATATCCAATTAACCATAAAACATGCATGCAGAGATGAAATATGACATAATTCATTCTCCGCCGCATGGAATATGTCTAAGCTCAACGTGACATGACAGCCATCCATTTTTTCCGCGTCTTTCCTATCCAGCGCACTCGTTTCATGTTACATGACATGTGCGCCCGAACATATTTTAGCTTCATGCTGTTTAAAAAAGAAAAACATAAAGGCTACTAGGTGCACGCCGCTTTAAGCCGCTTTAAGCCGCTTTATTTAATGAATTGCGTGCCGTTATATACCTATAAATAATAATTTCATTTAAATTTGCGAAGCTTTTATTTATTTATTATACTTCATATACTTTGTATACAAAGTGACTTAATGCAAGAGACATTGTTTACCAGTCTACTTTTGGGTGATGCATGGATAAGTAGAAGTTATGACTTCAGTTATGATATTTTTGTGAAGGATTCTTTTATAATATAGTTGTCAAACGAACGTAATTTGCACCTGATTGAATATGATCACCCCTGCCCATGTACCAGCCTTCAAGTTGAAAATACGCGTGCATATTGGAGGTCGCTTGGTCGTATTTGTCCGGAAATGCCGCCACTAGCATTTGGTTCCACAGATAAATGATGTTTCAACCTTCTTTTTTCTGATTAAAAAGCCTTTCAGTAGTGGACATGCGGCTAAAGATGATATTCTAAGCTTTCCGAAAGAGAAAACAATGTACCTAAAGGTATATGCAATGATATTGAAATTGAGTATCCAATCCATACAATTAACTGGAATTATACCCACTCGCCGAAACCAAAACATACTTTGTTGGGCTTTTCCAAGTTATTGCTAAGTTGCTACCGCTATATTGCGCTTAAGATTAATTTATTGCAATAAAATAAAATTAAATTGAAACGAATACAATGTACAAATTGAATTTATATTCATGTCTCGAGACCTTTTTTGTAATACTCAGCATAACAAGTCACTTTACGTTGAATTAAAATGAAAGTTGTTCTACGAACATCGTTAGCTTGTATTAGCAAGCCGCATTGTTCTAGAGAATGGAATAGGAGAAAATGACCTCGTTCATAGCAGAGAAAAAGGAAAGAATTCTTGGTTTTATAGTCGATACGTTGGGGTAAATTGTTATTCGTTGAATTTTATTTAAGGGTTTAACTCCTGTGATACAGTTTAATATTAAATGCGAATACAATAGGATTAATGCCTACTATTATTATAAATTTGAATGTAAGTTTGTTTGTTACGCTTTCACGCGAAATCTACTTAACCGATCATTATGAAAGTTTGTAAATCTATTCTTGGAGGGATTAGAAGTAACATAGGATGCTTTTTATGAAAGAAATAATTGAGAAAGATACTAAAATTATTGGTCATAAAATTGTGCAAAAAAAAACAATATTAATATAACAGTTTTGCCGCATAGCGATTTATAAAATTTCTATGGTATGTAAGTCCGCCAACCCGCACTAGGCCAGCGTGGTAGACTATATAGCCTAACCACTCTCAATCGTACTGTCGATTGTAGAGGAGGCCCGTGCCCTGCAGTGGGACGTATATGGGCTGACAGATACAGAATATTTTTTTCATCTAAATAAATAATACTATGGACTTCTATGATGGACTATGGACTACCATTCTTCTTTTCCTCTTCTCATATCCATCGAAAGGTTGTCTGTAAGAAATCGGCTAGAGCGATAAGACCGCCATTTGCACTTTTTTAAGATTGTAATATCTTTAATTGTTTTTCTTCTTTATGTGCAGCTAAGAATAAATAAATACTATGTTTTGTATTTGATGCTCAAAATGAAATAATTAATTTTACGTTGATATTTGATATACAAAATATGATGTGTGGAAAATGTATCGTTTGAATTTAATCAGGTTAGTTCCCAATTAGCCGGATGACCTTGTGATCGTTTCTCATATTATTAAGTCAAAAGAGAGTTTGCTTGGTACCATTTCATGCTTTAACTACACTATCGATCATCAAAGTCTGTCTAAAAACGCGGCTTATCGATAAATAATTGATCGACCTGAGTTTTTTTTTTTTATTGCTATGAATGACGAGACGAGTAAGCCGTTCGACTGATGATAAGCGATACGACCGCTCATAAACAGTAGCAACATTCCACTGCGCTCGCCATCCTGAGACATAAGATGTTAAGTCTCAATATGTCTAGTAGTTACTCTGGCTACAATGTCCTTCAATCCGAAACACAACAGTGCATTTACGCAGTGTTGTTTCACGGGAGAAATAGACATTGCGGTAGTACCTACCCAGATGGCCTCTCACATATGAGAGACCTACCACCAGTGAGTTGATTAATTGTGTCTTTTGTGACTCAATACTTACTGTGTTGAGTTTGTTTGTTACCATTTCATGCTTTATCAAAACAACCAATTTCATATTCCGACGTAAAAACGCGACCTATCGATAAATGATTTTCTTGATACGAGTTGATTAATTGTGATTTAATAAGTATATTATATGTGGAGTCAGACCAGTGGTGGAATATGCCCTAACCTAAACCTAAAGGAGGCCTGTATGTTTTCATTTAATTTATGTATTTAAATAAAAAAAAAGTAATCTGATAGACCCGTTGGTGAAGTTGTACTACGGTACGGTTACAAAGCTGAGGTCTCGGGTTCGAATCCCGGGTCGGGCTAAGTGATATTGGATTTTTCTATTCAGACCGTAGTCAAGAATTTTGTACCCGATATGGCGACTGGCTCTCCCCCTATCACACCGTGGGAGGGAACATACAAGGTGATGGGTGTCCTGGTACCTCTGCCTAACCCTTCTGGGAATAAGGCGTGAGTTTATGTATGTATGTAAAAACATAATACATATTATGCTGTCCGAACTTCATCGCTGTGTGTCAGATGATAATAGTGACCTTGAGTAGTTTGGAATTGCGCCAAACGTAGCGAGTACGATACAGCTTAGTCAATAGGCCAATAAATAGAGGATATGTTTGTTGCTTAGTGCTAGTGATTGACTTATTCATATTTCATCGATATATCAATTCAATTTCGATGTAAAAATACATGACATTACTGCATATTATTGATATGCAGGAAGTTTCTAAAAGTAGATCTATTTCGATAGGTTGCATGGACGTCATTGACAGAGGACTTTTTTAGTAGTGGATTTTTTCCTAGCTATGAAAAGAGGGTAGGAAAGGTAGAAATAAAAACAAAATACTGTCACATAAAACTAAATACAAATTCGCAATTGTATTAAAATATAACATAACATATGATATCAATTATTATAATATAATAACTTGTACTGTGAAAGTTGATCGGAATTAATCTAATTAGAACACACATTTAACTTTAACTCCAAGAAGAGTACTGTTAAACCCTCGAACGTCGAAAGTAACTTTCCAAAGTTGTGTATTCATTGTTTATATTATCGGTTAATTTGTAAAGAAACATTGAGAAATAAATGTGCACAATATTATAAAAATGTTATTCACTTGCATTAAATTATTGTAATCGAGTCTTGTGTCGTGGTTATCAGGCACTAAGAGAGACTTTCTGGTCTCACAAATACCCGGACTCCAAAAAATTACCTGTAGTTCACACAAACATTTATCTCAGTGCGGGAACCAAATCGGCGGCCTCTCGTTCCTTGCTTTTTAAATATTAAACAGTTTATAAATTCTGTTTCTAGTGTTAGTATGCATCTAGTCATGCTCTAGTTTCCTTTAATTAAAGTTGTCTGTGTTAGACGCTTGTTAATTTATAATATTTAAGATACAAACTGAAATTCATGAAATAAATTATATAGTCAGACGTAGTTTTTAATATATGTCCTTGGGAAAGACCGATATATGTATAGTCATAATAAATAAACTGAAAATTAAAAACAAACTACGTTTTTATATTTACCGTTCTACTCAATTCAACAAAATTTAAATTCTCATTGAAGGTAACAAAATGTTTTATGTAACTAAGTAGCTTTTCGTGCTAATGTAGTTGAGAGTACTTTCAGTTTTTATGAAACCAACCTCTTTCGATTTAGTGTGAAGAGAATGATAAATTGTCTTTGGCCACCGCAATTTTTATATGGCAACATTTAAACTTTCTGTGGGACATAAACCAGTTAATTTTATTTTTATTTACTCTGTCAACGTCGACTTTAATGGATCGTGGTTCTGGTTAAAAGGAACATATTTTAAGTGGTTTTCAGTGGATAATGCTGTTTTAAAATACAATGTAATTATTTGTGCAGTGAATTTCTGAAGACAGTCTTGTGAGAGATGTTATAAAGTATACAAATATGATTTAAAAAATAAATATTGAACTGATTTTTTTTGTATACAGGGTGTATCATAGCCGTATTAAACTACAATACAAATCAAACAAAGTACGATACGTTGAAAATATTTTGAAGTTGTTGAATAAATTGACATCACGTTAAAATTGATGACACACGCAAGTGTGTACTAACCTTATTTTTAGATAATAAGTATTTCGTCGTGAGCATCAGAAATTACGGGAAAGTTTTCGGTCTCACAGCACCTGGTCCCGAACCAAAATATATGACAGCCTCTGTGGTGCAGTTAGTGAACCGCCTGTGAAATGAGAGGCCACAGGTTCGATCCCCGCACCGAGACAAGGTGAGATTCGTAGAACACCCGAAACAAATACGTTTCGGGTCTGGGTGCTTGTGAGACTAAAAAATATCTTGTATTTTCTGATATAATACACACAAGACTCGATCTTAGTGTGGAATCAGGGCTATTTTTATGACTATTGGGTGTATTTATTTATTATCTAGATAAAATAGATTGACTTGGCCATCGCACTAACCAGTCTTATATATTATAATATGTATTACTTATGAGATACATTGTGTTTCCATGCTAGAGCCAAGTCAATCTATTTTATGTATAACAAAAAGATTTTAATATTGATATGGTCATCATACGATGTTAGGTTACCCATTTACGCAATAACTTAAGACACCTCAAAAAACTCAATCCCTTAAGTAGGGACTGAATTATTTCATCGACTTGGTGTTATATGGATCCCACAACTGTTTACGGTAGACGAACTGAGTTGTGAGACTTGGGTTATTTTTACAAGTTATGTTTTTGATGAGATTTAAATATTCGAAGATACCAAAAAAAAAATTTTGGAAATTCAACGTTTACCCTCGCTTCTCACAACTAAACTACACCACGCAATTTTAAGCAAAATAACTTGCCAAATAAACCAATGAAAGTTCATTACCCATAGTAATTTTAGTTAGAAACTCATTAGGGTAAGTTTCCTTGTTAGTTAGCACGGCTGAGTAGAAGTTATTTTTGAGCTTTGAGAAACTTATTCCATCTTTTATTTACTTTGCGTCGGGAAGGTTTGAGTTTGTAGACGATTTGGCAGTTATATTACTAGTATAGTTTACGGCTGTGTTCGGGTGAATAAAGTTTTTCCGGGATAAGAGATTTGGTCTATATTTCACCTATTTGCATGCAAAGGTTGTTTGGAAGATATTGCTCTAAGCGGTCAGACCGCCATTTGAAATACCACTATGTCGTTTTTTTAAAATTGTGTTTGTATTTTTTATATTGATTAACAATGAAATAATATTGGATTGCATATATAAAGTTTCCCAGAATAAACAGTACCCTATAATCTTTTTTGATAAATGAATAATGAATCAGTAAAATTATTTTTCAATTCGAAACAGATTTTTCTGATATTAAAGGATTCGAACAAATAAATAACCCTTCATTATTATATATTAGTACAGATTGTAAGCCTGTTGTGGTTGGTTATGAGATAGACTATAATATTATATTGCTATGGGGACGAAAATGAAATAAAAAATATTAAACTCATCAAATTGTAAAAATTGCGTAGCGGCATTGGTACCGGAAATTCGGCTACCAATTTTGTTATGGTGATTCCGAATTCACATCCCGTGGCATAACTCCATCAGGCATTCTCAGAGTCATGCATGAATTAATAGTCGACCAGTACGCATTATAACAGTGAAGGGAAAAAAATCGTGAGGAATTTTGCATCGTGATTCGGAATTTTTTTTTGGCATGTAATGTCTGGTAGGCCGGTCAGCGTGGTGGACTATACAGCCTAACCGCTCTCAATCATACTCTCGATTATAGGCGAGGCCCGTGCCTTGCAGTGGGACGTATGTATGTATATGGTTTGGTAAAGATTATTATATCACGTTAAACAGACACTGGGTTGATAGCGTATTAATTGACATCGGGTGATTATCGTGTCGATATAATTATACCGGCTTTTGTGTAGGCCTGATTTATATCAAAGCGCATTGTTTCCAGTTTATCGATATTTTGATTCTGTATACCCCATACAGGCTAATCTAATGTGGCACTATGAGTTACTATGACAGAATTATTAAAATCTAGAAATAACTAATTTTAGAATGATTGAAAAGAGTCAATTTATGTTAACACGACGTTCGTAAACACAAGCCTTATTCGTAAACAGTTTCTAAACCTATTTTAGGAATCGGATGCTTTGTTCCTTTCGAATAACTCTTGAATTTAGTTTGAGCGATGAAGACAAAAAATTATTCCGTAAAATAGGTTTATAAACTCTTTATAAATAATTCCGATAATGTTTGTTACGATTTTCCGCTAAGGATTAAATAAATGTAGATTTTTTTTGTATTAATTTTTCAGAAAAAATAAATCCCACATCAGAAAATAATGCGTAGGATTATGTATTTTTTGACCTAAGATCCTACTTTAACTTTTACTAAACCGATTAAAAGTATTTTCACGTTATCACAAAAATATTTTCAATAATAAAATACATAATTTAAGAGATATTTCCAGCTCCTCCAATTATATATAGAAATGAATAATTTTCTAAAGAATTTATTACAGACATTTATTTTTCTGTCTTGGACGGATATTGAATTCCTTGGACTTCGTCTTCAGAGTAAAAAAACTTTAGATATTAGATAAGTTGATTAGATTTTTTTCATTTTTGTGACGAGACTTTTTCAATATACTTTTATGAAGGACCTGTCCATTAAGCGGGGCTACTTGAAATCTGTTCGTGACGTCACTACTAAATGGCTTATTATTATTTTCATATATTTATCGGCAGTTGCCAAGATCTAGTGAATAGTATATTTTTTTCTCTTCCTGCCTCTTCAGGGATAAGGCAGGAGCTTATGAATGGGTATTTTGAAAAGACGAAATGATGATTATTCAAGACCTTACATAGATGTATATACAGGGTATATGAAGACTACTACCGAAAACGAAGCCGGCTGGTAGTTTCAAACAAACACAATGCAACTGAAAATTTCTCAAATAAAGCGAGGATTTTTTTTTTGTTATTTTTTTCAATACATAGTTTCTTTTTATAAAATAATACAGTACACCCTTTTATTTTTAAAGACGATATGTTATGAAAGGGTTTAAATTATTATTTTGGCAAAACATATGTGTTTACT
This sequence comes from Hyles vespertilio, assembly GCA_009982885.2. Lineage (NCBI taxonomy): Eukaryota > Metazoa > Arthropoda > Insecta > Lepidoptera > Sphingidae > Hyles > Hyles vespertilio. Next base: position 17,601,014 of record CM042811.1, read on the forward strand.
ACCCAAAGCCGATGTTATTTAAGGAATTACAAAAAGAAATGGTCGCGTTTCTTTGTGAAATGTTTAGTTGCATTGTGTTTGTAGTTACTAAAACTACCACCCGGCTTCGTTTTCGGTAGCAGTCTTAATATACCCTGTATTTATTAACTTTGAGGGACATTATAGCCAGAGTTACTACTAGACTTTTGGAGATTTAACATCTTATGTCTCATGATAGTTAAGGCGGTGGAATGCCAAGCATTGCTTTGTATTTCATGGTGTTGTTTGATATTACTACTGCCCATGAACAGTCGTCGCTTACCGTCAGAATGGAAAGCTTGTCTCGCAATATATTGCTATATAAAAATAATTTGTATTGGGATTGTAAAACAATAGAGGTATCTTTCAGTTTAGCATTTAGTGTTCCATATTCTCTGCTCACCCTGACCTCACGTAGGCGTGAATATATACTATAAAAATATTACATTTTGCAAGTTTAGTTTATTTCAGGAGGTTTCTCCAAGAAATTTCAATGCCTGTAATACGTGATCCGAGGCAGTAAAATGTTTATTACTATTTCCGTATTTTACGCCTTACATTGCCGTAATAAATGTTATGTATCTAAATATCATAAATGTGATGTAAGTTTACATGGCGATGTATTTCAAGTGGAATAAAGCCCGGTTTATATTGGGAGTGATCCTCTCTTCGAAAATACGATTATCTAGGGCTTATTATTACTAACTTAACTGCCTCGGTGGCGTAGTTGTACTAGGGTACAGTTACAAAGCTGAGGTCTTGGGTTCGAATCCCGAGTTGGGCAAAGTGATATTAGATTTTTCTATTCATTATTAGAGTCAGGATTTTGTACCCGATATGGTGATAGGCTCGCATCGTGGGACGTTTCATACAAGGCTAAATGTAGGTGTCGTAGCACCTCTACTGCCCCTTTTGGGAAAAAGGCGTGAGTATATGTATCTATGTTTGATTATCACTAAATAATGATCCAGAATTTAAATAAAATACCATATTCGTGTGAACCCGCGACTTTTCGTTTCACGTCTAATTTCTCTTTACCACTACGGCTACTGAAATGCGAAAATAAAGATCAAAGGTCCAATGTTTATGAGAAAGTAAGTTATCGAATAAAGGTTATATTGGGAATAAAATACATAAATTCATGACTGTTTCATGACCTTATATTTCTTGATACCCTTCTGATATTGATGCTTCCGGATTCCTGTTACTAGGGGCATGCTATCACAAGAGGTAGCGAGTAATAATTTTTTTTATTGCACTGAATGGCGAGACGGGCATGCCGTTCGCCTGATGGATAGCGATACGACCGCTCATGAACAGTGGCAAAACCAAACAACACCATATATTACTGAGCAATGCCTGGCATTCCATCGTATTTGTCACTCAAACACGATGATATTTAGAAAAAAAGACAACTAGGTTAGTTTTTTTTTTGCAATTTTTTTTATTCCATTATGTCTGCAGTTACTAAAACTACCACCTATCTTCGTTGTAGGATGCAGTTTGGACTCACCCAGTGTACCACAATTCACTAGCAATTATTATGTATGTTTAACCGCTTCTTTCATATCTGTGTGAGATGCCTTATGATATATATTAGAAGTGATGTTATGATAAATTGTGGGCGGCTATCTCATTACTCCGATGGTATAGTTTATTACCGCTCGTAAACGGGTTCATATTCGGAAGGGCATTGGATACTAATACAAAGTGTTGTATTGCTGGTTTATGAATTATTTTGTGGCCGGTGGCTGGATAATCTTTATCTCGCTCTTTATACATTTGTATATTATGGTGTTTATGAGACCGAAAAGTCTCTTGTAATTTTTGGTACCCACGATATAAGACCAAGGGTGGATCCAGGGGGGAGGTCATAACCCCCCCTGGATGCCTGATGGCCCTGGCTGGCCCCAGATTCAGAGAAAAAATTTAGTGATTATCTTGTTGATAAAATTTATAAGCACATTTAACTCTTCGTATGGCGATAAATAAAGTAAAAAAGTATGTGTGTTCACAACTCACGCCTGTAACAAATTTTAAAAAGTCATTATTACGAATTGTGGATTATTGAAATCGGACCCAGTGTTCTGACATGTCCTGGCGTAAAATCTGACATGAACTATAATGTGACCCTCTCCTGGCGTGAAAGCTGGATCTGTCCTTGCATAGGACTTAATTGATGTTAATGTGGGGTCAGGACTATGTATGTGACTGTTGGGTATTATTTATTTAATATATATTTGCTTAATTTTTAAAGCCACTTATGTGATGCTGGTGGTAAACATATTTGGCCATATTCGTAGACACTTTTAAAAAATATTTCAGTTATTGAATATTTTGTCTTTTTTACTCAAACCGAATTCAAAAGTTGTTCAAAAGAGACAAAACGTTAAATAAAATTTGTTTGAAAACCTTTGAGGTTATTATACTAGAGCGGACATCGGGTACAAAATCTCTGCGTATTGTGCGAGCACACGGGAGCCCAGTGAAGCGAGAGCGAAGATAATGTTACTGCGTAGGCGGGACAGAGATAGAAATAGAAGGAGCGGTACGGTATCGTTCATTTTGTTTGCAGTGTCCCCTCTAGTATACTATCTCAATATTGAAAATTGCCTCTGAATAAGGCCTCTTATAATATTTTATGGTTTAGTATGTGTGTATGTGTTTTCGAAAATAAAATACTTTACTGGTGATAGCTCTCTCATATATGAGAGGCCTGGGTAGGTACCACCGCAATGACTATTTCTCCCGCCAAACAACAGTGTAAATGCTCTGTTGTGTTTCGGTGTGTAGGACTTTGAAGCCAGACGGCGAGCGCAGTGGAATGCCAAGCATTGCTTTGTAATTCCAGGTGTTGTTTGGTTTTGGTACTGTTTATCAGCGGTCATATAGCTTACCATTAAGTGAACGACATGGTCGTCTCACCATTCATTGTAATAAAAAAGATATATATATATAGGTATATATATATTTACTAAGATATATATGTCGGAACTTGCTCAGACATCAGAAGTAAAACACGATAATTCAATTATAAAATAGAGTTTATTACTTAATCAATTAAATTGCTCACTGTATGTATAGAGATAATGACAATTTACAATATTTCACAAACCAATTAGTGAGGGTGGTAGGCGCTTGTACAAAGACAGCGATCCGTGCACCGAGACGCATCCGTTAGAAATGCGTGCCGACGCTCCGGTGCGGCCTGCTTTATACTCTTGAAACGCAGTGGGGATTGGGTGGGGTGATGACGTTCGGTGCACGTGCCGCTAGCGCATGATAACGCCATCTCTGTTTTGCGCTCTATTTCAACTACCGCCGTCATATATATATATATATTAGCGAAAAAGCAAATAATAGCTTTCAGTGTATTTTTGAATTAATAACACAAACAATCACTGTCAGTTTCGTGAAATATTTCAATACATTTAATTGGTATTGTTCGAAAATCAATTCCAATAACAAATAGTTTCAATTATAGATTTCAAATAACCTTAGAAACATCGATTTGAAATTGAATTATATAAGCCCCACTACTCTTTTCATCTAGTAACAAAGGTTCAGAAACTGAACAAAAAGGCACCTCTTAGAATTGTTCGTTGATAGAACATTTCTCTAGGCCCGTAATGAGCTGTCTGCCGTGATATATTACCTTTCGCAGACCTCTGTTGCTTTAAATTATGTGCTATGTGGCAGCCTCCATTTTAGAGTATATTCCAGTTAGTATAAGTAAGTTATTTTAGTCAAGTCAAATGAAAATACAAATATTCTTTTTTCAAATAGTCTTCCAAAAGATCTTTTGAATCGTTAATTTTTGCTACCACCGCTTCGGAACTTATTGTAGCTGTGAAGAAGAAACGGCGCAAGAAACTCCCTCAGCAACACGAACTGTCTTTATTTCTATCTTTTTTTTTATATTGCCATTTAAAATTACAATGGTTCATGGTAAATATCATAGTAGTAAATTACATTTTTAAATAGTAAAAATTAGTCATAGCTAATAAGAATCCAGATCGTAGAGGAGGCCCGTGCCCTGCAGTGGAACGTGGGCTTATACAGACAGTATTTTTTATCAGTTTTTGAAATCCTCTTTTTATGTGACGAATGCGCATTGCCATTCATGCTGTACGTCGATGTATACTAAATGGGTGGGTACAATCTATGAAATACCACAGACATGAGAGCAAATAGATACCGCAAGCATAATTTATACCGGGTATCTCAAGACTGCTACCGAAAACGAAGCTGGGTGGTAGTTTTAGTAACTACAAACGCAATGCAACTAAATTTTCGCAAAGAAACGCGACAGTTATTTTTTATGATTTTTTAAACATAGTAATTTTTGGATGGTAAATCCATAGATTTTGCTTAAATAATAATTTAAATACTTTTATACCTTAGATTATTTATAAATAAAAGGGTATACACTATTATTTTAGGAAAAAATGTATTTACCACCCAAATATGGTCATGGGAAAAAAATAACAAAAAAAAAAAATTGTCGCTTTTTTTGCAACTTTTTCTGTTGCATTGTGTCTGAAGTCGCTTAAACTACCACCCGGCTTCGTTTTCGGTAGCAGTCTTGATATACCCTGTATGCTTCACGGGTGAAAAAACATCAATGTTTTCACTATTTTCTTACTTCAACAATGTTTAGTCGCGTTGTATTGCAATTTAATTTTATTCGATTGATATTATCAATATAACATAAGTGCGTGGTGGCCTGTTAGTAAAACGGACTAGACGCGACTGCCAACATGGTCAGGGTGGTCGCGGGTTCGAATCCCAGGGCGCACCTCTGACTTTTCGGAGTCATGTGTGTATTGAAAGTCAATCACCCCGCACTAAAACGGTGAAGTAAAACATCGTGAGGAAACCTGCATACCATAGCGATTTATAAAAAAAATATATGGTATGTAAGTCCGCCAACCCGCACTAGGCCAGCGTGGTGGACTATGTGGCCTAACAACTCTCAATTGTACTGTCGATTGTAGAGGAGACCCGTGCCCTGCAGTGGGACGTATATGGGCTGATACAGTACAGATTGAAATTAGATTATCAGGTTCTCCAAAACGGTAAAGTTTTTGTTTAGTTTAAACGTAGCATTTCATGGACAATTGTCAATATATAGAATTAATCTGACACGTTTATTTTCTATATATTTTAGTTTTTTTTTTTTTTGTGAATGTATGGCTAGACGAGCCTACCATTCACACACGTAAGCGATCCGACCGCTCATGGACAGTAGCAAAACCAAACAACACTATAAATTACTAAGCAATGCCTGGCATCCCATTGCGCTCGCCATCCTGAGACATAAGATGTTAAGTCTCAATATATCAAGTAGTTATTCTGGCTACATTATCCTTCAAACCGAAACACAATAGTGTATTTACACTGCTGTTTAGCGGGAGAAATAGTTACTGTGGTTTTACCTACCCAAGCGGCCTCTCACATATGACATACCTACCACCAGTTATATCATTTAAGTACATTGGAACATGCGGTATCTATTTGTATTCAAGTCTGTGCGAAATACATTTTGTTGAGTGTTGCCCCCGGGGTGAATGCAGCGCATCCGAATGTAGCATAAAATGGGAATCCTCTATATACTCCTATAAGTATAGACTTCACAGAAGCTTCTGGAAATACCTTGGAACTAGTATATCACGCCTTTGGAAATTACCGTCGAATGAATACTCTTTTCTGTTTACGGAGCGCACGAGCGATAGAAATCGTAGGCAATTACGGAAAGAATTTTACTAGTAAAGACATTTCTGTATAAGCATTAAAGCGTTAATGTTGGGTATATGAGGAACGTAGTGATGTTTTAAGTTTTCATTGGACTTAGTAATTATAACAGCCCATACCATAAAGGGGTGGGTTCATATTATAGTGACTTTTATAGTTTGCCAAACTTATTTTCTTTTCAATATGGATAGAGTGTGATCACAATACTGAACGATTATTAAAACCTCATAAAGTGGATTTACGTGAGAATCGAACTTATGTTCTTATGATTTATAGTCCATACCTATTACTACTAAGCCAATAAATGGTGTTTTGAGTCTCATCAAAAAATATATTATTAGTGCACTCTGTGGCCTCGATTTTAACGAAACAATATGTAACCGACTTCGAAAGAAATAGCCATTTATTATCCAACTAAACTTATAAGTACTATTAGATTTTACATACTTTTCAACTTTGCACAGGCGTACTCACACTATTTCAATATCATTTCATTCCGTAAATAACCTCAATTCTATAGTTTTACGGAAAACTTATTTAAAATTGTGTGAGTTACGCTTGTACAAAGTTGTTTCAACTCGAAATGTATGAAAAGTCAAACGGTACCTCTGTGTTAAGTTGTAATATTCAGTATACGAAGTGCGTGGTGGCCTGTTGGTGAACGGACTAGACGCTGCCTACATGCTTACGGTGGTCACAGGCTCGAATCCCAGGGCTCATCTCTGACTTTTCGGAGTCATGTGTGTATTGATAGTCAATCACCACGCACTAAAACGGCGAAGGAAAACATCGTGAGCAAACCTACATACCATAGCGATTTATAAGAATTTCAATGGTATGTAAGTCCGCTAACTCGCACTAGGCCAGCGTGGTGGATTATATAGCCTAACCACTCTCAATCGTACTCTCGATTGTAGAGTAGGCCCGTGCCCTGCAGTGGGACATATGTATATGGGCTGATATAGATACAGAATATTTAGTAACCATTTAATCTAAAGATAATGAGTCGAGACCGATTATGAATGCTTGTAACATGTAATCTGGCTTTGGGTAATTGCTAATTGGTAATCTGTAATCTACTTTACCTAGTTTGGTGGGCAGGTCCATTTGCATTAGCGAATCGACCGCCATTGTGAACTCGTAGTGGCCCGGAAACGAAGTTAGTGCACGGAATTTGAAATAGTCTCTTTTGAAATATACTTTTGTAGAACTTTAAATGAGGTTGAATGTCTAAAGGTTTTAAAGTTTCGACTTATACATTTCGGAGTTATTAAGATACTGGTTCAATTACTGTGCCTTTGTTACGGTTTAAATGTTCCTTATTTGTTTGATTGGTTTTAAAAGTTTCAATCAATTTGTGAAAAATTACTAAGTGAACGAGTGATAATTATTAGAGTCCTGTAAGGCAAAATATTTATTCAAAGTGTAGGTGTTATTTCATTAGTTTGTTTATTGCAATAAAAATATAAAATTGCATGTGATATGATGACGGTTGAAGAAGTAAGCATATTCAAAATCTAATTTACTGGTGGTAGGTCTCCCATATGTGAGAGGCCATCTGGGTAGGTACTACCGCAATGTCTATTTCTCCCGTGAAACAACACTGCTTAAATGCACTGTTGTGTTTCGGATTGAAGGGACATTGTAGCCAGAGCAACTACTGGACATATTGAGACTTAACATCTTATGTCTCAGGATGGCGAGCGCAGTGGAATGTTGCTACTGTTTATGAGCGGTCGTATCGCTTACCATCAGACGAACGGCTTGCTCGTCCCGCCATTCAATGCAATAAAAAAAAAATGTCATTTTCTTAATGGTTTCTTAGATTTACGCGAATGTTACACATTGACATTTAAACTATTATTTACGGATTTTATCGCGGATTTGGTTTACTTTCTTTTTCTAAAGCTCTACTAATTTTTTAAAACCAAAACCATACGCAATTTACTTGATAAATTATCTCTAATAAATCTTCAGCGTTCTGCTTTGTAGTCTTATTGCAATGTCTCGACCGCATACCGTCCTGTGGAGTTCTTACAACGTTTTACGTCACGCACCCAACTGTTAAATTATACTCCGTGAATACTTCTGCGCTCTGCTTATTTTGGAAATTGTAGATCCAACATAACAATCCTGCGAAGATGTCATTCATTAGTTGTACGTGGTGGCCAGTTGGTTAACGGACCAGACGCGGCTGCCAATATGCTCACGGTGGTCGCAGGTTCAAATTCTAGGGCACACTTCTGGCTTTTCGGAGTCATATGGGTATTGATAGCTAGTCAATCAACACGCACTTTATAGGTGAAGGAAAACATCATGAGGAAACTTTGCATGCTATAGCAAATTTGTAACAATTTCTATGGTATGTATTCAGGTTCCAGTGGCCATGTCGTGGCTGAACGGATAGAGAGAGAAAAAAATTAAAAATGTTTGTATTAGGAACTGAAAATTACTGGTAGATGTATACCAAAAAATCGTATATTTACTCGTATGTACAGTCAGCAACATCAGTCGCTGAACACTTCACATTTTTTGATAACCTTTTTATAAATTAAAATTTGTACGTACTACTCTGTAGTCGTAAAATATAACCAAGTAAAGTCATCTATGCCGAGAAGTGCCGTACGATATTGAAAGTAATTATAATTTTGGATGATAAGACACTTCCAAATCTCGTGAATGTGTAGCTACTTATGTTGCTGAGTGTAGCTTTAGAACGGTAATAGTATAATTTTAACATGAGTAATCTATAATGTTTATGTGCAGTAGGAAGAAATATAGTAGATATGTGATCAAAATGTGAATCGTGGAGTTCCAGGTTTGATTCTCAGATTTGGCGACATTGTGTGCGCATGTTTCTGATTTGAAATGTTATGAATTGGATGTTACGACTGATAGGGCGATAGGCTCGCCGTAAATCATGTAGGGACGGAAATAAGATGTTGATATGTGAGCGGCATCAAAGACATATCTTACGCCCTCATGGATAGGTGTGAAAGTATGTACATATGAATGTATGTATATATATGTGTGTAATAAGTAATGAACAGATTTAGACTGAAGGAGCTGGGTTTCCATAATGGTTGTTTTTGAACAAGCCATTTTCCTTCATAGTATGATCTGGAATGAATCTTCGATACTTGCAGCAAGTTGAAATCTTTGCAAAAAACGGCTTTTATTATTACATAACATACATATGTATGAAAGTGGCTTGTGTATAGAAAAAAGCCTATGATTATTTTATAAGCTTTGATGTATTTTTTTGTTAGAAGCTATTCGTATCCGTCCATTTCGTAGATCCAGCAGATTTCCGAGGCCGTGAAAGCATTTTTTTTTGTCTCTCACAAATCGGAGTAATAGCCTAATACCAGCCCCGGGCAGAGATTTATTTCACTTCTGTAAATCCACATTTATTGAACGCTACGTTCGGTGTTTTTCTGAGTTTATTTGTGATTTTGTTCCTTTTATAAGTGGTGGAGTAAGATTACCTTGTACTTGTACTATTATGAGAATGAATCATCTTTTTAATGGCGAGACGAGCAAGCCGTTCGCTTGATGGTAAGCGGTACGACTGCTCATAAACAGTAGCAGAACCAAACAGCACCTTGAATTACAAAGCAATGTTTGCCACTCACCTGAATACAACTGTTTACTACTGTCGCACCAATGTTTTATAGAAAAGTGATGTAAGTGACAGCTTTGCTGTTCTGATTTGTTTGGTGGATAACGTTGCCAACATGTCTTCGAAGCGTGTTTTGTAGGCAAAATGCAGTGTATCCCTAAACCAATATAATGTTTGCCATTATATGTCAACCCGCGTGAATCTATTGTTGAATGCTGGGTGTAGTGCTCTGTTCGTCCGTGTATTTACTGTCTTTCTGTGATTCTCTCGATTTTATTTAACCATCTACAAGCCAGTTGCGTCTTATCTATATATAAAAACAAAAAAAAATAATTAATAACATTATTTATGATTGAAATAAAACAGGGCGACCACAAAAGCTGCAAGCTAATCGAAATGTGGGTAAAATTTGAAAATTAAATCATGTTCACGATGGAATCCGTAAATATAAAAAATAGTTTTAACTCAATGAGTAACATTCGCGTAAATTTAAGAAATCATTACCGAGTATCTCAAGACTGCTACCGAAAACGAAGCCGGGTGGTAGTTTAAGTGACTACAAACACATTGCAACTAAAATTTTCGCAAAGAAACGCGACAATTATTTTTTATGATTTTTTAAATATCGTCATTTTCGGGTGGTAAATCCATAGTTTTTGCTAAAATAATTATTTAAAGACTTTTATACCTTAGATTGTTTATAAATAAAAGGGTATACACTATTATTTTAGGAAAAAAAATACATTTACCACCCAAATATGGTCATAGGAAAAAAATAACAAAAAAAAATTGTCGCTCTTTTTTGCAATTTTTTCTATTGCATTGTGTCTGAAGTCGCTTAAACTACCACCCGGCTTCGTTTTCGGTAGCAGTCTTGATATACCCTGTATAATTTATAATTCTATAATTAATAGCTCCATTCATCACCAATGTAGCGCGCATAATAATCCAATATTTTAAAAGAAAACATTTCCAATCTTTTAAGACTGGGGTATAAATTTTAAGATCCATTTCATTAAACGTTCTGGAGCAATAATTATGCGTTAATTACCGTAATTAATCTCCATGTTTCTAAAAAGGCTGGCATACAGGGCTTAGGAAACAATAAACTTTTAAGAGAGTAAGATACCCTGCGTTTTGTAGAACGCATAAAAGATAGGACTTTAATAAATGAAGATTTATTGAAACTCATTAATTTTTGTGATTAATGATATCAAATGAAGTTCATTGCTGAATATATTATACATGGTATACCAAGACTGTGACTGAAAATGAAGTCGGTGGCAGTTTTAGTGACTTCAGAAACAATGCAAATAAAAATTTCGCTTAAGAACGCGACATATTTTTATGTGGTATTTTAAATTTCATCGTGTTCGAGCGATTAATCTATAGTTGCTAAAATATTCACTTGAACCCTGGCGTACTATAGTCTTTAAAAAGAAAAGGGTATACATTATTATTTTAGAAAAAGTTTAACTTAGTATTAACCACCCAAACACGACGATACGATAAAAAAAAGTCTTATATCACTAATAGTGTATGTGACTGATGGGTGTATCACTACATAGTATAAAAAAAAGTCGCTTTCTCTGTCCCTATGTTCCTATGTCCCTTTGTATGCTTAAATCTTTAAAACTACGCAATGGATTTTTTTAATAGATAGAGTGATTCAAGAAGAAGGTTTATATGTATAATATGTACATGTATGTATAATAATATGTATGTGAATATATGTACATATTATTGTACAGAAATCTATTTATACCCGAAGGCGAAGCTGGGCCGGGCCGCTAGTTTATTAATAAGGTGAAGTTAAGAAGATATTATTAGTAAGACTATGCACATCAAAAGTAAAAGAAGAGGATATGAGGAAGTATTGTTTTAACCGTTGAGTGACATTACCTGAGGCCCGGTCTCTAAATTCCCATCCCTACCTACCTCAGTGATTTAGCGTCTACATCATAAATTAACTGTTTCCACAGTTTCCTTACAAGTGTATAAAAACTGAAAGCTTACACTGACAACATTCTTTTCAACTGATAATGTCTACCAATTTTGGACCGTGAAGGTCCGAACCTAATGGATCAATAAATTAGTGCCATGGAATAGCATTTATTGCTTGGTTCCGAGATCGTAATTTATTGGAAGTAGATCCACAGAGATTCTAACTAATGGCTCTTGATTGTATTTGCGTTAGTATTGGTGTTCTAAAGTAAATGGATTATGGAAGCCACAATATACAAATACTACTCAGACAATTTACTATAATAATTCAAGGTTCTTGAAAATAATTATTTTCACCGAGTGAATTTAAAAAAAAGATGCAAGAGGTTCTAAATTCGACTGTATGTTTTTTTTTAATTTAGGATGAAACCTTTTTTCATTTTCAAATACACATTCCACATGCACAATTCCATATTCAATTCCAATCAATAAATAAAGAAATTTGTTATTTGAAAAGGAAAAAAAAATATGTATAATATCTTTTGAACCGTCAATGTTGATGCTTCGCAATTGTAGCTGTGAAATAAAACACAAAATGCCGGAATGCAGTTTCTACTGCAAGCGCCACCTAGTGGTCAGTCAGTGCACTAGTGTTGTTGACTCATTGCACACTTCCGGAAAACTGCGGTTGCTAGGTGCGCTAGTTTCACCACCCTTGCACAGATGGCGGTAGTGGCGCTGTGTATGTTTTCCATGCTTTCCGTTATGGGGCGGTAGAAGTTTTCACCATGCTTTATGGTGACTATTATTTTGTTATTTCAATTCATTATATTTTTAGGTAAAAATAGAGTGAGATAGAATAACAATGGTGGTCAAAAACTATTTTGTAATTAGAGGATGCCTTAAGTGGGGTTCGAACATAGAACCGTTTCATTTGATAATTGGCTAATAAATTTTATTTTTTCTGTCGTTTATTATCTCATTTTACATCATGCACTACACTATTATACATTTAAATATAATATTATGTATATTACTATTTAATATTGGTTCCAGCAGAATTTGGCGTTCGTTTTAATTTAGAATTATACAATAAATACCCTTTGGTGACTGACCTCTTATTAAAATTTTGGGAAAATTTCCCATTCCCAGAAATTATTTTGATCTGTTAATTGGAAGTAAAATAAAGGTTATTAACGCATGATATTTTCAGACAGAGGTGATAAATAATGCCAGTATTGTATAGGAATAAATGAGGTTTATTTGATTATTAGCTAATCATTTTGCTTATCATTTATATTTACTTATATTCAAATTCAATAATCATTTAATATATCTCCATAATTTTTAAATAAATTCTTTCATATTTTCGGGATTATAATTAAAAATATTTATTTATTAAAATTAATGTTATTCAACTTAACGTCTGCATAGGCATATTACTTTTCGCAGGCTTTCTTTGCTTGAGAAGAGTTAAGGAGTCAGTCCACCACGCTCGCCTAATATAAGTAGGCGGACAAATTACTTTATGTGCATATGTGTGTATGAACCCATATACTTCTCACTGCAGGGCACGGGCCTTTTCTACAATCGAGAGTACAATTGAGAGTGGCTAGGTCATTTAATCCACCAAGCTGGCCTAGTGCGGTTTGGAGGATTGTACATACTATAGAAATTCTTTCGCTTTCTCACGATGTTTTCCTTAACGCTTATAGTTCGTGGTGATTGACTATTAATTAATTTTTAACCTATTGTTTTTTTTTTCAACCTTCAAACGTTTCTTTCAGGTACGTATAACTGAATATCATCATCATTGGAGAACAGAATCATCCATTCATCATTTCACGTAAAGTTTTAGCAGGTAAGTGACGATTTATTATTCAAAGATACTTTTTATTTACCAAACTTGAGTATGTTTATTCTTAATTTTTTTACAGGTCTTTAAATACATTTAATAATATTATATTTAAAAGCAAATACACCTATGATTTTAGATAATATTTTAAGATGTTAAAACAGATTTAACAATGTTTAATTAGGCAGATAAAATACTAGGAGTTCAATATTTATAATGAATGTCTATAAACTTAGTTCTTTTCTACTTGAAGTCAGCGTATTTTCTACTACCAAGGAATCAAATGAAAAAAATCTTTGTTAGAATGACTGATGGCATTGGCCAATTACGAAACGATTAAAGTGGTTAATGTTCTTTATTTGTGTGTGGCTTCATTTTAAAATGTAACCTTGTATGTGATAGGAATCCTTTATTCGATAATCTTAACGTATATACTCAATTTACTGTTGATAATATTATGGAAAACATAAAAATATACTATGAAAATTAATTAAATTAACGAATGAAAATGCTAATTTTAGAAAGATTGCAAAAGTTTTAGAAGAATATCTGCCTGATTCTAATGAAAATGGGAATTCCCTTGCTCGAAAACAGCACTGCTGTAAAACTTACTTTATACCATAATTAATGAAGGGGAGGAGGGGGATTTGTTATTCGTCCTATAAATTAGAATAATAACAACATTGATATTATATTTGATGTATGTCATGTGACATTAATACTACTGTATCTGATAATTGCATTAGAAAGTTGACATACATTATTATTATTCTTTGGTAATAAACAAGTGACTATGTGTTAATGTCATACAAATACTCGTAGTACCTACTGCCTAGTGATGAATTTTACAGACACACAACACTTTCTTAAATAGAACAAATAAGAGATGGATACCTTACAAATAAGTGAACAGTTTGGTTTTATCTCTATGAGCGGTCTCTTCCAGGCAATCTAAAATCAAATAATCGTAAGAGAACCAAATGAAAGTGGGTACTTATGTGAAATAGTAAAAATAAAGATAAAATAAAAATAGTGTGGGTGCAATTTATAACTGCAATATCATTAGACATATTGTATGTTCATACGATATCAAATAATTTACTTACTTAAAGCGTTAAATAATTAATCGTTCTTTTATGTCGACCATATGGTAATATCAGCTTATTTAAGTATCAAAATTAGTTATATCTGTATCAGCCTATATACGTCCCACTGCAGGGCACGGGCCTACTCTACAATTGAGAGTACAATTGAGAGTGGTTAGGCCATAAATTAGTTATAGGCCTCCCGTAAATCTAAAAGTGATAGAATTTTAAGTTATGAGCTTTAAATGTTAAACATAATAATATCCGTGTTTAAACCATTAGTTAAATTTTCATATTTTTTTTTCTTGAACAACGTTAAATAACGGCATCATTTTGTGATATAAATAATTATAAATTAATCTTCTGAGATAAGTAATTGTTAGCCTCCGTGGTGCAGTTGGTTAGAGGTTGGTTGTGAGACCGCGGGTTCGACCCCGTACCGAGACAAATTTTTGTGTGATCCACAGGTATTTGTCTAGGGTCTGGGTGTTTGTGAGACAGAAGTCTCTCGTAGTTCCTGATACCCACGACTTAATCGATCTTATTGTGGGTTCAGGACGATGTATGTGACTGTTGGTTGAATTTATTTACTTATTTAAATATCCAAGTACATAATTGACAGCCTCCGTGGCGCAGTTGGTTAGACGCCGCCTGTGAAATGAGAGGCCGCGGGTTCGATCCCCGCACCGAAAGAAATGTCTGTGCGGCCCACAAATATTTCCTCCGGGTCTGAGTGTTTGTGAGACCGAAAAGTCTCTCGTAGTTCCTGATACCCACGACACAAGACTCGATCTTAGTGTGGGGTCAGGACTATGTATGTGACTGATGGGTGTTATTTATTTATTTATTTATTTATAATCACAGTCCTGATTGCACTTTTTGCGTCTAGCCGACAAATGCGTAGTTTTCATACTGTTTTTATTTTCGTAATCTAATGCTATTAATATAAAGAATATAATACATTGTGGATAGTAAAAAACTGTTCTAATATTTTGGCAACAGCATGACAACAACTCCAACCAATCAACGACAAAAGACTGTAGAACGATCTATACATTTTTTAATTTGTCCAAACTAATTGTGCAATGTCATGTGTTTTCTTTATTGCTATGAATTTCGAGACGAGCATGCCGATTAACTGTCACAATGTCCTCCAATCACAAAACACGACAATGCATTTACACTGTTGTTTGGCGGAAGAAACAGACATCGCGGTGGTATCTACCTAGGCGGCTTCTCACATATGAGGGATCTGCTACCAGTGAAAATTATTTAGTTTAAGAAATTATTACAGACATTTTTTTTGTTTATGTAGAGGACGTCTCTGGGGCCTTGTGCAATTTAATTGGTCTAGACTGTCTGTGCTTTACAATGATTACAACTACGAACGGTTGTAAAGTTGTTTTATATTTTACAAGGTTTAAAAGATATAATAAATTATAAGTTTGAAGGAAAGACGTCGTATTACATAATTGCTTGAGAAAAAATTAAAATATTTCATCGCACAATCTGTGTAAAAAAAATCCTATAAAAAATAGCCTCTCAAAGGGAATCAAACCCATAACCTGTTACTCGCTAACCATATTTTTATTTTTTATCACCATTCCATGGGTCTCTAGACAATACATACGTATTTTATATGCTCCATTACATTCGTTTCTAACTTCCATTGTCGAAGTTACAGGGCCAGTTTGTACAGGAAGGACGGAAAAGTATTATCCGGGTTTTCCCAAATTTATAGCCAGGCATTTTTATGACGGACTCTTAAAGTTCAAATTATTATTACGGCTTCAATGAAGAGGGGTTGGTTGTAAATGAAAACTTTACAAAAGAAAAATAAATTAAAGGACACTGATAGGTATTATTTATGTTTCATGTTTTCAGTGGCTTTATAATTTTGTACACTTTGACTAAGTTTTCGGGTATAACATAGGGTAAGCATGCGTCATGTAAAGTATGTACCTATGAATGTTGGAATAAATATTTTTTTATTGCTATAAATGACAAGACAAGCATGCTATTCAATTGGTGGTAAGCGATACAACAGCTCATGGACGAGCAATGCTTGGCATTCCACTGCACTCGCCATCCTGAGACATAAGATTTTAAGTCTCTATATGTATGTCCAGTAATTATTCTGGCTACAATATCCTTCAAATCGGAACACAACGATGCTTCGATAAAATATACGCTAGATACACAGTTCCCTGTAAATGTTCTGTTAAAAAGTGGCACCAATGCATTGAAAAAAAAAGTATACAAAAAGATCATATATTCCAAATATATTAACACAAATTCCACCTTATTCCTGGAGCTTAAAGTAGCTTTTCACATAATATTGTCTAAAGTTCTGCGACGTTTTAGAAGCAACGATCGGTACGTGACTGAAGGCTAAAGAGTGCTTAAAGCACTCTTTTTTGGTGCCATTTTCTAAGCGCTCATGTTGTATCTAGTGTATATTTGATCGAAGCAACGGTATGTCTATACTGCTATTTGGTGGGAAATAATAAATTGGTGGGAAAGAAATATTGTGGTATACGAAGTATTGAAAAAAATTGCGGTAGTACCTACACAGATGGCCTCTCACATATGAGAGACCTTCCACCATTAAACCAGTAGTGTTATGTTCAATGAAACGACTCGAGTGTCAGACAACAACTAAAGAGAATTTATTCTAGTGTAGGCACTATACAAAAGTATTATATCTACAACATCTTCCCCTGTAATAAAAGAAACACATGATACAATTTATAAGTTAAAACTTAAACAAACCACTAAACATATCGTTATCTAAACAAATACAAAACCAAATATCCATCCTAACAATTATAAAGTCAATAGAATAAAATTCAATTATTTATTATACCAAAAACAAAATATTCAAGACATTACCACCATGTTATGTTCAATGAAACGACTCGAGTGTCAGACAACAACTAAAGATAATTTATTCTAGTGTAGGCACTATACAAAAGTATTATATCTACAACATCTTCCCCTGTAATAAAAGAAACATATGATACAATTTAAAAGACAAAACTTAAACAAACCACTAAACATATCGTTATATAAACAAATACAAAACCAAATATCCATCCTAACAATTATAAAGTCAATAGAATAAAATTCAATTATTTATTATACCAAAAACAAAATATTCAAGACATTACCACCATGTTATGTTCAATGAAACCTCGAGTGTCAGACAACAACTAAAGAGAATTTATTCTAGTGTAGGCGCTATACAAAAGTATTATATCTACAACATCTTCCCCTGTAATAAAAGAAACATATGATACAATTTAAAAGACAAAACTTAAACAAACCACTAAACATATCGTTATCTAAACAAATACAAAACCAAATATCCATCCTAACAATTATAAAGTCAATAGAATAAAATTCAATTATTTATTATACCAAAAACAAAATATTCAAGACATTACCACCATGTTATGTTCAATGAAACCTCGAGTGTCAGACAACAACTAAAGAGAATTTATTCTAGTGTAGGCGCTATACAAAAGTATTATATCTACAACATCTTCCCCTGTAATAAAAGAAACATATGATACAATTTAAAAGACAAAACTTAAACAAACCACTAAACATATCGTTATCTAAACAAATACAAAACCAAATATCCATCCTAACAATTATAAAGTCAATAGAATAAAATTCAATCATTTATTATACCAAAAACAAAATATTCAAGACATTACCACCATGTTATGTTCAATGAAACGACTCGAGTGTCAGACAACAACTAAAGAGAATTTATTCTAGTGTAGGCACTATACAAAAGTATTATATCTACAACAAGTAGTATGGCTATGATATATTTCATCATCATCATACTTAATAACCCATTATTTTACCTACCTCAGTGGTGCAATTGTACTACGGTACGGTTACAACGCTGAGGTCTCGGGTTCGTATCCCAGGTAAGACAAAATTATAATGGATTGTTCTATGCATTTATCAGCCCGTAGTCTCGTAGTCGTTATCATTTATCAAAAATTTGTGACTGAAGGCGATATATGGCTCGTGATAGGGGATCACACCTTGGGACGGAAAATACAAGGCGAAACGTTGCTGTCTTGGTTATATTTGTCCTGGTTACAATGGCGTGCGTTTATGTGTGTAATTAATATTTGACCAACACAACATACATAAATAAAAACATATTCACATGTCAGCCCAAATATGGTTTAAAAATTATAGTCTACATTTAATAGACAGCAAAAATGATTTTTGTTTATAAATTATCACAGTTTTGGTTAACAATGTTTATACCGTCGTAATTCATTCTATCACTTTACCGGCTGGTGGTGACATGACGACATTTATTGAAACCACAAGCAGGGCATAGTGTCAGCATTTTGGATACGAAAAATAATATTGGACGATAAAGCCACTGGATTTTTACTTAATATATACCTATGAAGGGTTTATCCAGACTGCGATCGAAAATGAAGCCAGGCGGGTAATTTAGTGAATTCAATCATAATGTAACAAAAATTACGCAAAAAAAAAACGATTTTTTGTTGCGTAGTGTCTGTAGTCACTAAAACTATGCCTGGCTTAGTTTTCGGTCGCAATTTGGGCATGACCTGTATTATTTTGTTATTTAGTTTCTTTAATAGTACGAACTTTTCAATTTTGAGATGACATCTCATTTAATAATTTAAACGTAATTTAATTGACTTATAAGATGTAGTGTTAAACTTAATTTCGTAATTTATTCACCATTATCTATATTGTTCCTTAATTGTAGTTTGAAGATTCTAAAAGTGGTAT
Organism: Hyles vespertilio; assembly: GCA_009982885.2. Classification (NCBI taxonomy): domain Eukaryota; kingdom Metazoa; phylum Arthropoda; class Insecta; order Lepidoptera; family Sphingidae; genus Hyles; species Hyles vespertilio. The sequence continues at coordinate 17,620,092 of CM042811.1, forward strand.
ACGTTTAGGATAAAAAAACACGACATATTGAGCACTTGTATCACCTCTGCTTAACCTTAACTTGCTTTTACTTTTATAATAAACAAGACTATATTGGAAAATATATTAAATATGGATAAATTTTTAAAAATGTATTTCATTTGCAAAGTTGAACTTACAGAAACTTCATGGATATTATATTCATTATTTACGCCATGTTTTCCAATAAAAACAACATAAAACTATCTAAAAATTTAAGTAAGCTAATAACACTGGATATCACTCCTGAAACTCAAATGACCTGACACCTCAAAGCCCAGAACAAGACGGCTGTATGATTGCAAGCCAGCTGAAATGATGATATCTTGCGTTAGACACCCATTGTTCCCTAGGTGGCCACCTGTTGATCTGCAACAATAGCTGTTACAAGAGCTGTGGAAATTACTGGATGCTCGTCATTTTCAATTTCCTTGCTGACTTATACTTGAAGGCTTTGATCTACTTTTACGATAGTATAAATGGGAATAGTTTGGGTGTGGAAATTCCACAAGAAATCCTGCTGTTGTTAGTCCGCAGTTCAAGCCTAGTCGAGACTTTTTTATTATAAGAAGCTTTCACGTATTTTCATGACGAATTATGAATAACTGCATACCATAGCTCATGATAGCAGGTGCGTGGTGGCCTATTAGTAAGGAACCAGACGCGACTGCATACATGTTCATGGTGTTCGCGGGTTCAAATTCCAGGACACATATCTAAGTCTGCTGAGTCAAGTGGTTATTAATAGTCGACCACCATGCACTTTGACGGTGAAGGAAAACATCGTGAGAAACCTGCATACCATAGGGATTTGTAAGAATTTCTATGGTACGTAAAGTCAGCCAATCCGCACTAGGCTAGCGTGGTGGACTATACGGCCAGACCCTCTCAATCGTACTCTCGATTGTAGAAGAAGCCTGTGCCCTGCGTAGGGACTTTCAAGTCTAAAAAGCATCAAAATTATAATAATATTTCAACTAATGATTGGATTGCTTTCATCTGCAGTATTTCCGAGTTAGAAACCTTCAAACGATTTATTCATTTCTTGAGGTCGATGACCTGTGTTTGCCTTGATGTGAAAGTGTTGTTGGCAGAGATCACTATCGGCCTAGCTGCTATGTCGTTTATGAAAATTGTGATATAAATGCATCAAATTGGAAATACACAGTCTATATTATAGCTTACGTATGTATCTTCAAAGAAGTAAGCCGAGATAACATTATCATCGTCTTCATCAGCATATACTATTGTCTACTTCAGGACATAGAACTCCTCCAAATTGAGCCATTTCACCGTCTTCGGCTTGTCGCGTCCAGCATCTGCCAGGGACCTTTTGCAAATCCACTCCACTTAGTTGAAGGGCGTCCTACACTACGCTTACCAAGACACAGTTTCCATTCAAAAACACGTTTACCCCAGCCGTTGTCGGTTCTTTGAGAGATGTGACCAGCCCACTGTCACTTCAGCTTGCTAATCCTATGTACTATCTCTATGACTGGTTTTCTGTGGAATAAGATTATTACCGATTCTATTCTTCAAAGTGTGTTCAAGCATAACATTCTCCATAGCTCGCTGAGCGACTTTAAGCTGGTGGATCAATCATACTGTAAGTTTCCAAGCCTCAACGATGTAGGTCATGACAGGTAGGACGCACTGGTTGAAAACGTTTATTTTCAGATGACATCGTTCCAATCAAATTTCTTTCAGCTTATCTTCCAAATATGATAAGAGGCGAGGCTATCGTCGTACCAGGGACAAATTCCAGTCCCAGATTACTCAATTGTCAGTTATGTCTCATTATGAATACGCAGGCTCGTCCGGGGTGGTATGGCTGTCACACAAGATTGACGTGGAACGAAGGTTGCTGTCCCGTTACATTCGGTGAGTGAGAAAGCCGGATGTCCAATACTCCTTCCATATTTTATCCTTCCTGCTATGCAAGCATTGTAGATGTTCCCGGGCGGTAGTGATCACTTAACATCAGGTGACCTGTGATATATTATAGCCTATAGCATTCCTCGATAAATTACTATTTAAAGCAATTTTTTTTAAATTTAAACTAGTTGTTCCTGAGATAAGAGGTAACAAACAAACAAAAAAACAAACACATAAGCTTCATATATTAGTATACATCTAATAATAAATAAATAAGTAACACCCAACAGTCACATACATAGTCCTGACCCCACACTACGGGATCGAACCCGGCGTCTAACCACCTGGTCGGCGGAGGCTGTCTAAAATCTACGAATGATTATCAAAGAAACATAGATTAACCCCATATATTTTGTGATTTGTTATTGTCAACATTTGTTCTCGTAATTGAGGACAACTCCCATCAATCATGTTGGTATAATTTTATTATTCCTTCTAATTAACCTCGAACGCAAACAAATCTATGTTATACGTTTCAAGTGTTTTCTCTTTGTTTTGCGTATTATACGACATGATCAATTTATTTTTCTTTCACATACAGGGTATATCAAGACTGCTACCGAAAACGAAGCCGGGTGGTAGTTAAAGCGACTTCAGACACAATGCAACAGAAAAAGTTGCAAAAAGAAGCGTCAATTTTTTTTTTGTTATTTTTTTCCTATGATCATATTTGGGTGGTAAATACATTTTTTCCTAAAATAACAGTGTATACCCTTTTATTTATAAATAATCTAAGATATAAAAGTGTTTAAACTATGATTTTAGCAAAAACTATGGATTTACCACCCAAAAATGACGATATATAAAAAATCATAAAAAAATATTGTCGCGTTTCTTTGCGAAATTTTTAGTTGCATTGTGTTTGTAGTCACTAAAACTACCACCCGGCTTCAGTTTTCGGTAGCAGTCTTGAGATACCCGGTATATATGCCTTATATATATTTAAACTATGCCTTTTCCGCAGAAGGGTAGACATGGTAACTATCATGAAATTCATGTTTTACCTTGTAGGTTCCATCCCACGATGTTATAGCGATGCGAGCCTATTACCGTATCATGCATACTCCTGACTCCGAGCTGATAATGCATAGAAAAATCGAATATTCCTTCACCTAACCCGGGATTGGAATCCAATACCTCAGCGTTGTAATTGTATCGTAGGACAACTGTGCCACCGAGGCAGTCTTCTCCTACAAACATAAATATGTTATCAATTCAACGATTCCTGTTCCAAAGGTTGCCAAAAAAAATCGCTCAATGTGACATGGCCACCCATTGTCATATTTTAATTTTATTTGTTAAATTTTATAACTATGTAATTTCAAATGTACAATAAAGAGTATAATTAAATAAAAATCCTTATCCCGAAATCCTATGTGATCAGCCCATCTCGAGTTTGTATGCTATGACTCGGTTTAGAATTTACAACCAATTATTTTCTTTATCGTTTCCCCTAAAAAAAATCTGCAAAACTTCTATTTACTCGAATTGGCAGGCGAACCCAGGACTTATTTTCGTATAATCAGATATTTGCCAGCTACACGCTAGTGACTACTGACATACTGATAATATGAATTTTAGTGTAGAACTGTTATGAGGCTTTGAAAATAAAACACCGTTTTGTGTGAAATCAAGCCGGAATAAAATAATATTATCTTGGTCGTGGAAGTCCATTCACACTGTGCTCAAAATAGGTTGCAGTAACACTGTGTCACGTGTGTCAGTGGTCACGGGGCGGACCACGAAAGCTGTAAAGTGATCGAAACGTCGGGAATTCAAAAAATGTAAAAATTAAACAAAATCCTCGATAAAATCCGTAAATAATAGTCTTATTTCAATGTGTAACATTCGCGTAAATCTAAGAAACCATTATGCAGTAACACTTCATTACTTTGAGTTAAATCGTATGAGTAAGAATAAACCAACGCATTTTCGACACCGCACACCACTGCAAATGGCATTTAGATTTTGTGTTGAAAATAAATATTGAGATATCCATATCGAGAGAATTGTTTATGTTACTAAGCGTTGTCTCGAGTTTGGGTTTGTGAGACTGGAAAGTGATAGTATCTGATAATCTAGTATAAACGCTTGTTTCTCAAAAACTTTTTATTTTTATTATTTTAATTGATGCTGATTTAAATTAATTACCATTTTTACGTAATTCTCACAAATCACTGGTCTTAACTACCCCAAACATAATTAAATAAGACACCCCGTCAACTAACTGACCAACACTAATCGCGCCCGATAAACGTTTAATTAAAGCACAACGCACCCAAAGCAATTCTTACACCTACGTATTAAAATCGACGCGGTTAACTGCGCGCGCAGTGACAGCGCGGGAGGGTTAGATCGCCGGCAGCAGCCAGCCGGGCCGCGCGTACCCACCTCGCCGAAACAAGCCGCGTAAACGGGTTGACAACTCGCGCTTTTCAAATTTCGAACTGTCAGTGTTCTTTTTTTAAAATTAAGGAATTGAAGACGCAACGTGAAGCAATAATTGTGCTATAAATAACGTGTTATTTAGTGTTAGGCGGTACGACGGTTTTGTTTCCACTGTTGTGAGTATTTAAGATAAGTATTGCTTACGTAAGGTATGCGGGAAGTTTAAGTTTGGACTAGCGTGCTATACGCACTGGGAATTTTGGATAGAGTTTGTTTTATTGGACGTTAGACCATGTGGTTTGCGCTGCGTGTAGAATCTTCATACTCTTCATTCAGAATGTGAGGTTTTTGTCACTCAAAATTATGTTGTATTATGGGATGATTTTATTTCTAATTCTATAGCTAAAGAGGGCTTAGTTGGGCAATGTAATGACTGAAAATAGTTATGAAATTATGACCAAAGTCAATCTTATTTGAGTGACACGATGTTAAGTTGTTTACAAATAATTAACCGAACAAAATGTACATAATAACACTTTGTTTTGTTTTGTTTACTCTAGAACAATAACGAAAGCCTTAATTACTCGAAACAAATATTTAACCGCAAATTATAGAAAACGAAGGCTATTTATGTCGAAGGATCAATGGTATAGTGAAATTTTAATTATCGGACTACGTCGTAGATCAAAACGCTACGGCGTAGCATATGGCATAGCCGTAGCACTTGTACACAATGCAGCTACGTTACTACGGCGTCTCTTTTATAATAGATTGCGTGCATACATAACCTATACAAGGGCGTATTTATCGTAGTGTCTTATAAAATTCGTTTATAAAATATATAAAAGTTCGATTCTTTCGTTCCTTTCTTTATACTTTATAGTATGTATTTTTCTTGTATTTCTACACATAAAGATCAAAAATAATATGAGTATATTATAACGAGACTTAAATAAAAAAAAACGTATTCTACGCAATGTTAAGACCTTTTTATAGTAAAACAATTAGTAAGATAATTTTCTATTTAATATTTTTGTAATCGAAAATGACTTATACGAACCATATTGAAGCAACATATGAACAGAATATATTTTTTAGCCTCCTTGGTCAATTGAACATTCAAACTCTCCTCACATCCACTTTATTTTTATTAGTATTATTTTACAGAGGTCAGTTTGTTTCGAACGTGATACCTTATGTTTTAGGTCTTCCCCTAAATAATTTAAATTAATTTTCGTGCTATATTTTTTGGCATTCGTGGTATTGAATCTCTATATTTTTAATGTATATCGAAAATAAAAAAGGTTTCTTTTCATGGAAATATCGTCTTAATTTTCTCTTTTATGACATTTACATTTATTTTTGAGGCAGACCATGCGTTTAATGTTTGGTAATTATAAGTTTAAAGATGTATCCTGCTCGGCAATATGCCATTAAAGAGTGATCCCTTTGATAGTATATTACCGATAATTATAGGCTTTTTAGTTTTAATGACATTCTTAACTCTTATTTGATAAGCTCTTATTCCACTAATATTCCATATCTATATCAGCCCATGTACGTCCCACTGCAGGGCACTCTATAATCGAGAATACGATTGAGAGGGTTGTCCACGACGCTTACCTTATGAGGGTTGGCGGACTAAAACAGTATTAACCAGGTGGAAATCGAAGTAACACAATGAAGAAGAAGAAATGGAATATAGGGTTTTTAGCTAGTAAAAGTTCGGCATGCCCCGTGTCATAAATTACTCGCGGATTTAATGAGGAATTTCCTCATAAACAAAAGTGAAGAAACGGTTTAATACCAATATACATAATAGAAAGTGCTGATAAATAATGTTATCTAATACAGTCTGTGTCAGTAATGCCTATTAAATATGTTATTTTAATAATATAATAAATAACCCGGAAAGCGGATTGTAAGACGCCCTCCAACCAGGTGGAGTGACGATATTCGAAAGATGGATGGTAGCGGTTGGAGACGATGGGCTGAAGATCGAGCCCAGTGGCGTGCCATAGGAGAGGTCTACGTCCAGTGGACACGGATCCGCTGATGATGATGATGAATGGATAACTCCGAGGGGGAGAAAGGCGTGGAAGGGGAGGGGGCAGAGAGATTTTTTTTTTATTTATTTATTTAAGGACATCCAATGGTAATTACATTGTTTCTTAAATCTAATACACTTACAATTTAGTAACATGTTAAATGCACTACCTGCAGGCGTCACAACATGCATTGAATAATAAATAACTGATAAGTAATACTGGAATCAAATTAAAATAGAAAAAAAAAACACAATGAAATCTACAATCATAAAATTAAAATTAAATCAAGTGAAATATTAACAAAATTAGAAGTCAAAAGAACTTCAGTCTTGAAAGTACTCAGTGAGTCATTAAACACATCAACGCTTTGGCCGAGAGTGTTGTAAAATCGACATAATCTGACTATTGTAGAATTTTGTTTCAGATTGGTTCTCGATGAATGATACTATCAAAATGATAGTACATCTACAGCTGACCATCATGTTTTCTACTACCTAAATATCCATATAAAATTGAATTATATTCGTCCTTGTGGGTTTTTTCGCTTCTTGTGTCAAAGCTTTTCTTTCTAAGAATGGTCAATGTCCGGTAATTGAATCAAAGAATGGCACAAGTTATTTATAGCTGTAGTTTTATCGCTAACTAGAATGAACATGTCTGCTTGGCTATAATTTATTAAATTTACAATATTCTTAATAGATTTAAATTGAATTACTTATGACCGTTTTCAGCATGTAGTAATTTAAAAACTCGCTGGAAATGCTCCCTGGAAAATTCATTAAGAGATCAATTCTTACCCTAAAGTTAAACGACATAGGCCTTATTTATCTTAATACGTCATCAGGGCTTCATACATGTCTATATATAATATATATTTATTATTTTACTACGCCACAGAGGCCATATTAGATTTCCCTTAGATCAATTAGTGTATAGCCGATAAAAACTTATACAGGCCGATGTAATTAGCCGTATTATGAAGGTTAAGCTTCGCTAATTTATTTCACCCCACATAATTGAGTAACCTTGATTTTCATTGAAACAATCTTATCTGAGCAAAGTAGCCACTAGGTTGTTGATTGCGATCTATTGGATAAGAAAAATGGGAGCGCGTTTTTAATTATTTTTGGGCCGCACCGTCAAGCTGTGGAATTGTTTGCCGTCACGCGTGTTATCTCCTTTTTTTTTTATTGCATTGAATGGCGAGACGAGCAAGCTGTTCGCCTGATGGTAAGCGATACGACCGCTCATAAACAGTAGCAACATTCCACTGCACTCGCCACCCTGAGACATAAGATGTTAAGTCTCAATATGTCCAGTAGTTGCTCTGGCTACAATGTCCTTCAATCCGAAACACAACAGTGCATTTACGCAGTGTTGTTTCACGGGAGAAATAGACATTGCGGTGGTACCTACCCAGATGGCCTCTCACATATGAGAGACCTACCACCAGTATCTCCTTATAATCCTGGGTCCTTCCTTAGTGTGAAGAAGCATCTTAGTAGGCCGGCATAATTGTATCGATTAGTATGGGACTGCCGTCTGTTGCGATCTGGGGGCGCGGCCGAGCCCCCTCCAAGTCGAGCTATAGGCCGTAACATCCTTTTCTCGAAGCAATTCAGACCATTTTCAACCCCCTATAACTTCGTTGTGGCTAAAGCATGAAGTCTGAATTTTCAGTTACTAAGCAGGCATTGTGTAAACACGGTATATTTAAAATTTCATTCAATTTGAACCAGTGGTTTAAGAATTGTAACTTGTCAAACTTTCGTAATTTTGTCACTCACTGACTGACTGACGGATCATCAAAAGTCGAAGGCACTTCTAGCAGACATAGAACCTTCAAATTTAGAATATAATTAGTGTTTAGTGTCTAAAGTAAGGGAAAATTCAAAGATTTCATAATTTGTGTCTAGTTTTCTAGATAGACCAACTGCGTGAATAACTTTGTAATCCCATATAAATGTATAGGATTACAAAGTTACATTTGCAGTTAATGAATCATTGTACCCGTATATAATGGAATAATAGTTGTAGATAGATATCTATATACATGAGGCATAACAGGAGGGGATATAGAGAGGGAAATGGTGTATTCAGCCCATGAAACTGTACAACATTCCTCTAGAAAAACATGACGAAGAAAAACTTGCAAATAAATAGACTAAATAGCTCGAAAATATCAATTACAATGAAAGAAAGAACATTAATAATCAAATCCGCTATATTTGTGATAAATTGATACCTACAAAAATAAGAAAAATCCATAAGACAGAGGCTTTAAAAAAAATCGTTAGTGATATTCTAGAAGTAAGAAGTACCGAAAAGGAAAAAAGTAGGACTCTACAAAAAGACGTGAGATCCCATCAAAAACATCCTGTAAAAAAATTCCAAGTCTCGCAGCTCAGGTTTTCTAGCGCAAAAAGTTGTGAGATGCATGTCAACCAAGTCGATTAATTTATTTAGTCCTTAAGGGACCTTCTATATAAAGTTATTACGTTAGTTATTACCATATCAATATAAAAAAATCTTTACGTTTTAAATAAATGGATCGACTTGGCCATCGCATGAAAACATAATGTATCGTACAATTTATACATAATGCTGCTGGCCAAGTCGATCTATTTATTTAAAACGTAAATAATTTTTAATATTGATATGGTAATAACTAACGTAATAACTTTATATAGAAGGTCCCTTAAGGACTAAATAAATTAATCGACTTGGTATTACATGCATCTCACAACTTTTTGCGGTAGAAAACCTGAGCTGCGAGACTTGAAATTTTTTTACAGGATGTTTTTGATGGGATTCTTACTGTTTAGTACCACCTAATACTTAATACATTTGAAGACAGAGGGACGAAACTGCAGATTACATTCGACGAAACAAAACAAAAAATGTTCCAAATCCAGTTACTGTTTTACCAAAATGTATAATTGGACAATCAATCTATCCTGATAAAAACAACCTTGTTATAACGGTAGCTATAAATTTGGCCCAAGATAAGTATTTTTCCGCGTATTTTCCTCTACCTTGGTGTTTTATTTTTCTTTTATTTGCACCGACTTCCCGTGGTGAGGAAGGAAGGATTGCTGAATAGGAAAATACGCTAAACAGATTTAGGATTTGCACAACGGAACGGAAAAGTAAAACAGTATGGTTGAATGAAAATGAGAAAATATATTTGGTTTCAATATTTTTTCAATAATATTGATTCTAGTGACTTTCTACTGCAAAACTACTTTTACTGGTGGTAGGTCTCTCATATGTGAGAGGCCATCTGGGTAGGTACCACCGCAATGTCTATTTCTCCCGTGAAACAACACTGCGTAAATGCACTGTTGTGTTTCGGATTGAAGGACATTATAGCCAGAGTAACTACTGGACATATTGAGACTTAACATCTTATGTCTCAGGATGACGAGCGCAGTGGAATGTTGCTACTGTTTATGAGCGGTCGTATCGCTTACCATCAGGCGAACGGCTTGCTCGTCTCGTCATTCATTGCAATAAAAAAAAAAGAAACAAATTTTCGATCTAAGACAATCTATTGCTTTTGACCAGATTTGTCTTATCAAATGTTTGCGAGTGGTCGCTTGCTGGTAAGCGATATGACCGCTCATTTTAATGTTATTTATTTTATTTCTTTAGTACAGGCACTGGTTGTTACAATATAACTTAGATTAATGAAATAAACATGAAATAACTTAAGAGTAACACCTTTTGAATGCGGACATAACTTGTAAAACTGCTCATGGACAGTAGCAAAATCAAAAAACACAACAATTTACAAAGTAATGCTTATGACGCCGACTAGGAGTCCTATTACTTGCACTCAAAATAAACAAAACACTAAATTATCTTAAACTTATTTGAAATAACATGGTTACTATTTATAAATCATAGTTAAATTGAACCATAAATCATTAATTAAATAACAAGTATATTTATTCCAACACGAATGTTCTCGCCGACGAAATTAAACATTCTTCGAGTTCTAAGTTATTTGTAAAAATCTCGCGTGTTCGCCTAAACAACATTCTAAAGAATTATGCTTTTAGAGTTCATTTGTTATCACGCAAGCTTACTATTGTTGACCAAAATAAATGACCGAAAATGTGGTATAGGAATAATACTTTAAATGCTTTAGTTATTGTTCTGAGATTTTAAAGTAAAATTGAGTGACGTTTATAAATATAAACGATTTGATTATATTAAATCACTATGATTTTCATTTGTTGTCCATTTTGTAGATATTGTTAATAAAACTGGCTCGAAATGTAGAAAAGCTATTTCATGTAATCATATCGAAAAGACGTTAATTTTATTTATCGCGCTATTTTGTTGTAAGATCCTTTAAAAAATCAAACACCCAACAATCACATACGCAGTCCTGACCCCATAATAATATTAATTAAGCCTCGTTGTAGTGGGCGTCAAAACTCACTACAGACTTTTCAGTCTCACAAACCCAGACCCAAGATAAACAGAGTTTAGCTCTCACAAATAATTCTCTCAGTGCGGAGATCGAATCTTCGGTCTCTTGTGTCTCAGTCGGCGTCTAACCAACTGCGCCACAGAGGCTTTCATAGATTTTTATTTACAAACATTAGTTTTTACAGGCTGCATTATATTTTTATCATTTTAACTCTTCGTTCTTCCCTGCAACTAAATAAAATGGATTTAATCCCAACTAGATACGAAACATTATTGTCTACATCTGATTCTAGTAAAATTACATTTTATCCTACATATCCATTGTTAAATTTGGAAATTAAATTTCCTCTTATCCTGAGTTTTGTTACCAAATTAAATTATAAATAAAATTATTATAAGAGATGAATATTAATGCTAACTGAACCGCAAACACTCAAATTTTGTTCTCAAGATAAGACAAATTAGCATATTCTACTGAAATATCATTCGCGGAGTAGTATCCTAGTGTATAAACAAAGATTCAATCATAATCGAGTTAATTTGTAAATCAAACACTGGCTATGTTTAGAAATAGTTGTCTTCTCTTTGTGATTTGAAATAATAGTTACTTTCGCCATTACTATTGTCTAGACCAGGTCGGCAACCTTTGAGTCGGAAGAACCGATAATTACGATTTACATAATTCCTAAGTTTTTAAAAAGTTATATTTATTTTTCTAACGACTGTTACGACGCCTGTCACGGGGGAGGGGTCCGGTAAAAAGCGAGGACAAGTGGCTGAGAGATGGAAATGGTGCCTAATCCTCATTCATCATCATTATCATCATATCAGGCAAAGGAAGTCCACTGCTGAACATAGGCCTCCCCCAAGGATCTCCACAATGACAATCGTCATTAATCGATTCAAAATATTTTTGAAGTATTTATTTTTTTATGTTAAATAGTATTGGCGTATGGAAATCAAGCCACAGCTTCACATCCAAAGAGAGTTGCCGACTTCTGGTCTGGTGCGGGTTGGAGGACATTACATGTAGTGTAGGGATTCCCTCACTTTTTTACCGTTATAGTGCGTGGAAATTGACTAACAATTTTCACATGACTCCGAAACGTTGGAGATGTGCCCTGGGATATGAACATGTGAGCCGGCGCGCGAACAGGCCAGAATTAACGAAATACACTGATTATAAAATATATTCTACACACACATATTATTTTATATTCTAATTTCGACTCTTTTAATAATATTCGGTTGAATTTTCAATTATTATTTTAATTAACTTTCCATATTTCATCTAGCATGCAATAAAAACTTTAGAAAATTCATTTAAATTGCTCGATAGAAGTCGTATTTCTTTGTAAAAGTAACGGTTCAAGTTTCGATTATTATTGAAATCTCTTTTCATATCACCAACTTCATAAAAAAAGTTTATTAGTACATCAAAATATCACAAAGATGTTATTTTTCTTTTGTAAATCGACTGCATTGGATATTGTGCCGTAGTCTCTTTGTCACAGCGCTTCATAAATATATATAAGCAATGTTTTCTTTATCGGTTCGCCGCTGGTTTATCGATTACTGCGCTAATTTCATTTATTATCATGCCATATGCTTCAGAAATGCAGTTTCATCAAATAAATGTTATTGGTATTTACTGGTGTGTCTTTTTTATTAGTATTTCAAGGTGAATTATCATTGCTGTGTGCTCATTATTTGTATTGGTCTTTAAGAATTAATGGTAAAGAAGGAAAGAGTAGAGAGGACTTTTTTATTTCATTATTATTGACTATATCGCAATAGGTTCTCATCATCGTCAGACATCACATTGTGGGAGGAAAAACAAGGCAAGATAAGTGTCTCGGTTGCACCTCTGCCTACCCATTCTGAGAAAAAGGCGTCATTTTGTGTATATATTATTGACTAGCGGCTCGGCCTAGCTTTACCCTAGTGTAGATACTTTTTAAGTCCAGTCCACATAAACATCTTATAGTTTCTGCTGCGTACACGATGTAAAGAATATTTTACGTATTTTTTTACCCTCTGTGTTACATAATTCGATTTTAAGATGATGCATATTTTTTTGAAAATATAATTTAGCCTATGTGACGCAGGGGTAGAGTTGCTTCCCAACAGTGAAAAAAATAATGAAATCCTTCCTCTTTGTAATATTGGTATAGACGAAGTAAATAACTTCAATAAGGTTGTGATGTAACGGGTAATTCCAACTAAAACTTATTATATTAAGTTTGATGATCAATTCAGGTGTTTTTGTTGCTGTCTTCTTCTCAGTGGGAAACTTTTGGCAGAGTGGTGTTGGTATATGTATTGCCATTATGTTACATGGGGAGCTAACTTCGTCGCTCGTCCTCTCGATGTTGATGTGATGTATTGCATTGCATTCAATGAAAAATTTATTTTTAGTATAATAATTTCTCTATTTAAATTCTGTATTTTATTAAGTGTTATTTAGTGCTATCATTTGTTAAACATTGCATGATTTTCTACACTCGTTATCCGAGTACATACAAAAATGTAAATTTCAAAGTTACTATTTTATTTTATGGCAACGAATGGCAAGACGAGCATGCCGGTCGCCTGATGGTGAGCGATATCACCGCTCATGGATAGTAGCAATGCTTGGCATTCCGCTGCGCTCGCCATCCTGAGATATAAGATGTTAAGTCTCCATATATCCAGTGGTTACTCTGGCTATATATTCATTCAATCCGAAACACAACAGTGAATTTACACTGCTTTTTGGTGGGAGATATAGACATTGCAGTGGTACCTACCCAGGCGGCCTCTCATATGTGAGACTTACCACCAGTTAATACACTATTTCATTCAAATGACGCCTTTAAACGTTCTGTAAATCTAGTTACGCTTGAATTAGAAGTTGTGGTTGCGCCCGACACAAATTAAGTATTATTACGTTAGCTAACACTCACATACGAGGAATTATAATCCCGTATTATGTAGTATTAGCTTTAAAACTAACGATAAGTGGGATATGAAACGGTTATTTCCGTGTGCGGTCGCAAATTCTGTCTTTGTGGCATATTCCCACGGCGGGACTGCGGTCTTGTTATCTAGCTTGCAGGAAAATGCAGCAATTTGATGTATGTTTTGTTGGTATAAAGGATAAAGTAGGATTTTAATGGTGAAAGATTTTTTCAAATAGGTACAGTAGTTTCAGAGTTTATTTGATGAAAACAATCACAGCTTTCCTCTTTGTATTGTTTTTATAGATGTTGAGGTATAGGATATGACATTTATGATTATTGTAAAGTCAATCACCAGGACTATCATCGTTGTCGGTAATTCCAGAATTATAAAGCGATTTATAATGTTCTTTACCAATATATCTATAACAGTTAATAACCAAACAATTAATTTAACTATAAATCGAAAATGTCTTCGAAGTTGAAAACGAGTCACATAAGCGTTCGAGCGTTTGCTCCACATAACGATCGCTGGGACGTGGAGCGAAATCTTCGCCATTATTTATCGAAACGCTGCCGGCCGGCGAAACTCGTTTGTCAAAATCCGCCGAATTGCGTCTCGCGCTCGCTTCGTCGCTGAGTACGGTTGGCAGAAAAATTACAATTACATTTTGATTTTATTTATTTTTATAATTTTTTCTTTTGAATTAGAAATGTTGAAAACATTTTACATATATTATAATAACTACACTCTGTTTATTTTTCTTATCGCTCATATTTAAAGATCAGCAAATCATCTGCGATCCAAGTTTTGTACAGGTTCATGAGCAGTATGATAGCTTACTTATTGTTGTTCTGTTTGTTTATTTGACAGACTTATGACTTATGTATAGTCTATGTAATACCATTACAATTAAGCCGGCTTGTTTTTAGAGTAGTTCAAAGCACCTAAATCTTCGCTCTTGCATTTTAAAACCTAACGCTTAGATAAAACCTGCATACATAATGAACTCACACCTTTTTCCCAGAAGGGGTACCAGGACACCCACATTTTCCTTTGTATGTTCCGTCCCACAATGTGATAAAGGGCGAGATTATCGCCATATTGGGCACAAATTCCTGACTCCGGGTTGATAATGAATAGCAAAAGTCAATGTCACTTTGCCCGACAAAGGTTTCGAACCCGAGAACTCAGCCACACCTCAGATACAACCTATTTTATATAAAATCCCATGCAGTAATGGATAAAGTGTCCATAAATACAAATCTCCAGCCGTAAACCTAAGCTGCATATATTTATGCCTTCGTTCCTTAAAAAATAATACAAAAAGTACAATGCCTCATCAATGGCGGAAGAAGTTATAAATAATTCATTTATTTGCTGACGGTACCGGTGCACCCGCTTTCATCCGACGATTGCTTCTACTCCGTGTGAAAAATATATTTTCAGCACTAGCTTTATGCTCGGTGTTGCTTGTCGTGAGTGGCTTTATGTAGAGATTTTTTACTTTGTTAGCAATTTGGGGTTTGGGTGTTGGGAAATGGCTTGCCGTTTTTTATACCCACAAAAGTCTTATTGATCGTAATATGGAGTCAGGACTATGTATGTGATTATTGTGCACTAAAAAAGCTCAGTAAGTGCCAGATAGTTTGCCAGATAGATTTTGTTACTATGATAAATTGTGATTATGTAACTTATTCAACATTTTTAAAATATTTTTATTACTTATAATATTATTTTGTTATTCTTAGTTCTGTAGTGTTGCACTTTACTTTTTAATGAATGTGTGAAACACTATCAATTATTTTATTTTATTTTGTTAACTAAATAAATATTAAAATAACAATAGGTGTGCGGTAAAAATACGCCTTTTCGAAGTTCATTATTCTACTTCATTATTTAAAAAACTTGAACTTTATTTGAATTTGGTTTTACATTAAGTGCACTACTTAGAATTAAAGTAAGGCTTTTAAAATACACAGGGGAAAAATCGTCTCAATGGATATTCTGTGTTACTTTAAAACTGACTTAAACGCGTGTAATGTTACATTAAATAATCCCACACAAGTATTTACATAATATTAAACGGAAAATCTGTTTGGCACCAGTAGACATACCTACAGGCTAAGTAGCAGTGTAAACGCACTGTTGTGTTTCAGTTTAAAGGACATTATAGCCAGAGTAACTACTGGACATATCATTTTATGTCTCAGCATGGCAAACGTTGTGGAATACCAACCTTTGTTTTGTAATTCATGTTGTTTGGTTTTGATATTGTCCATGAGCGGTCGTATCGCTTACCGTCAGGCGAATAGGATGATCATCTCGCCATTCATAGAAGTAAAAAAAGATATATGTATTTTGAGAATAATAACTTGTGAACCATTTGTTTAATGTAATTGATTCCTTTTTTCAGTTTTATTATACAAAACCCGTTCGTTCCTAGGGCCCTACTATATAAATCCGAAACGAAGTTCGAAACTTCGTGACGTTTTTCGTTTCGAAACCGACTCTGTAACACGAAATTCGAATCTTCGGATCGAAGAATGAATTATTCCAATATATCGGCAATACGAATATTTACAGAGTAGGTACATTCATACGTATCGTCACAAACTTCGTTCGTCCGAAGTTTCGAACTTCGTTTCGGTTGAATATAGTAAATAAAAATGTAAATGTTCGGATTGCCGATATATTCGAATCATTCATTCTTCGATCCGAAGTTTCGAATTTCGTGTTACAGAGTAGGTTTCGAAACGAAAAACGTCACGAAGATTCGAACTTCGGATTTATATAGTAGGGCCCCTATCGCGAACAGTTTTCTTCAACCGCCAAAGTGATAATCTGATTCATGCGAGGGGTAATGACCTCAAAACGGCTACTTTTATTGTTAATTTGCTGTTGCTGGTGCGCTCCGTATATATGTTAATTTATTTTGATGAAATGATGAATTAGCGGACAGAATATTCAATACCACCATTTTATCAATTTATAAGAATATCAACTAATCGAACCACGAAAAACGAAGAAAATGTCCTCGTGTTTGCTAGATTTTATTTAATTTAATTTATGCTTTCTATACAATATTGTGTAAAGGCGGACTTAATGCCTGAGGCATTCTCTGCCAGTCTACCTTTGACTGGTGCCGAGAGAAAACAAAGTAGGTGCATAAATTAACACAAAAGTCAAGATAGTTATAAATATTACATTATATATACAGGGTATATCAAGACTGCTACCGAAAACGAAGCTGGGTGGCAGTTTAAGCGACTTCAGACACAATGCAACAGAAAAAGTTGAAAAAAAAGCGACAATTTTTTTTTGTTATTTTTTTCCTATGACCATATTTGGGTGGTTAATTCATTTTTTCCTAAAATAATAGTGTATGCCCTTTTATTTATTAATACTCTAAGGTATAAAAGAGTTCAAATTATTATTTTAGCAAAAACTATGGATTTACCACCCAAAAATGACGATATTTAAAAAATCATAAAAAATAATTGTCGCGTTTCTTTACGAAATTTTTAATTGCATTGTGTTTGTAGTCACTAAAACTACCACCCGGCTTCGTTTTCGGTAGCAGTCTTGAGATACCCGGTACATACAGATACACATGCAAAAGTATATACTTTTAATATATATGCGTATATATTACACACAAATATAAATATATCACGTTAAGATTAATTATGATTGATGTTATTATTAATATTTTTCACTACTGCTTCTCTTCTTAGTCATATCTTGATAACATAACATTCCTCAATAAATGACCAATCCAACACGAAAATATTTTTTCAAATCGAACCAGAGCCTGAGATTAGAGGTAACAAGCAAACTCTTCAACTTTATATATTGCTCCTTAACTTTATATACAGGGTATATCAAGACTGCTACCAAAAACGAAGCCGGGTGGTAGTTTTAGTGACTACAAACACAATGCAACAAAAATTTCGCAAAGAAACGCGACAATTATTTTTTATGATTTTTTAAATATCGTAATTTTTGTCCATAATTTTTGCTAAAATAATAATTTAAACTCTTTTACACCTTAGAGTTATATAAATAAAAGGGTATACACTATTATTTTAAGAAGAAATGTATTTACCACCCAAATATGGCCATAGGAAAAAAATAACAAAAAAAAATTGACGCTTTTTTTGCAACTTTTCTGTTGCATTGTATCTGAAGTCGCTTTAACTACCACCCAGCTTCGATTTCGGTAGCAGTCTTGAGATACCCAGTATATACAAGTAGTATGAAAATTTCTATGCTTACCTCAACCAGGCAGTTTCCAGTAAAAGGCAACAAGAGTCTAAACAACGGTGATGTCACGATGCGATTTCACTTTCAGCACTCAATGATGGAGTAGCGCTTAAAAAACAGCTCCCGACTCCGAGCCCGCGCTAGTGCCACTTGGCCACGCTCCAAATCGCTTTATTAAGCGATTTATTCGCTGACGAATTAATTTCAAATGTAACCTATTATTACGAGCCTCTTTTGTTTTCCTTGTTTTCGTTTCCACGTAGCAACGTGATGCAAATGAATTGAAGTAGTTTTGTGTGTTTGGTTGTATTTTTTTTTGGTAAATGAGTACATGTATACAGCCGGATCGTAAACGTAAGGTTGGTTTTGCTGTATGTCATGTTGAGATGTTGTTACAGTATCAATGGGTATTTTTCACAAATCTAGTTCTAAAAATAAATATGGGTGTATTTACCATATAATCGTATAACTTCACACTAAGATCAAGCCTTGAGTCGTGTGTAAAAAACTGCAAAAATAAAAAATGCAGTAAAACTACAGAAAGCTCCTTTTTTTCTGATTGAATTAAAAAACTACACTAAAGGAAGTATCTGTTAGATTACAAGTGCTTTCAAAAGGCAGCACTAAAGAGTTGTTAACAAGCTTCTGATACATCGCGAACGTTAAAACGCCAGTTCACGAAATTAAGAAACTTTATACGCATCGTAACAACTTTCCCCTTGGAAAATCCAGTGGGAAAAAAGAAAAAAGTTTCACGTTTAACCCACATTAGTTTATGGAAACGATTCAAATTAAAACTAACTTTCAGAATTTAAAGCGAGCTGTTAGATGTAGGGCTGGCGCATTCGCAGTAAAAAATCGTGGGCGATAATGAGGTGATTAAAATTTTAATTTGATGAAATACTTTAGTAAAATTGCGGTGAAAATTTAAAAGAAACGTGATTTAATTTGTTGCGGTTTTATGTGTATTCAAATGTGCGTAGAAACGTATTTAAAAATAACTCTCATAGATTTATAATGGTAGTTATTTTCAAATTACTTAGTCGAATTATTATTATATTTCAAAATTATTAATTAATTACAGACATCAGCCCTAACTACTGTGACCTGTTCAACCCCTACTTTAATTGAGTTTTGAACTCTTAGAAAGCGCTGCTGTAGAGCTACGTTCGTAGCACTTGCTACAGCGGATCGTAGCTCTTGCTACAACAGCTCGTTAGCGCCTCTCGCCTTGATTTTTTCAAGTCATTTAAGACAAATAAATCGTTTTCACCTTTTTTTATAAAGTTGTTTACTCGAGCGGACTACTAAAAAAGGGGTAAAAAGCTCATCATGTCGAATTCTGAAGCTTTTTTGAAGTAATTCTTAGAAAAAATATTGAAATTGGCGCTTGTTTTTCTAGAAAATGATGAAAGTTTACCAAAGTTTAAATTGTTATTATCAAAGTGCTAAAGAACATATTATAATACAACTAGATAGATAAGGGGATCAAAGCGTTCATATGTAGGTACGTGTGATATAAGAAAGAATAGAAAACTGGCTTCCGATGGAATTTTGTAGAATTTCTGTCATTTATCGGTTTTTATCAAAACCATCATCATGGAAGACTCATGTGGTTTGACATCATTTGATTTACTCCTGTCAAATCAATACACTCTAAACAGGAATCTGTCAAAAAAAAAAAACGGAGCTGACGAAAAAACTTGAGGAGCTTGACGAAAGTGGATCCACAAGATCTTTGCAGGCCGGCATAATTGTGTCGATTGGCATGGGACTGCCGTCTGATGCCATTCAATACTCTGCCTGGATGGCATTTGCGCTTACCATCAGGTGCAGTGTGGTCACCATGCTGGGCCAGAATAAAAAAAAAGAGAAAAGTGAAGACATTGTCTATACTCTGAGGTCTATACCTACCCTGTAGGATACACATATAGCTATAAGCAAATATATCTTAATCTTAAGACCCAAATCTTATAGAATTGTATAGTAATAACAGCAGACAATACTTACCTCAAAGACAAAAGGAGGCGTACATTTGTTACTAGGGAGGAAAACTCTCCGGTAGATTACAGGAAAACGGAAGCGAGTTTTCTTCGACCCGCCGAGTTGTGAACGTTGTGTAATACTTGCACTTATAGGCACTTGGCAACTGCTGTATTTACATTATTTCTAATTTTGTTTATTTCGTACATTTTGCATTACTAGTATGACATTTGTATATACATACATACATACAGGATATATCTATATTGCGAACGAATATGAAGCTAGGTGGTAGTTTCAGTGCCTTCAGACACAATGCAAATAATTACTATTAAAAAAAAAAGTATTTTTTACCATCGTCCCACTTTAGAATTATTTATATAATTATATAATTCGTTTCATTAGCTCTTCTTCTTTAATATTTTTTTGTTGGTCTAATGTTATAATGGATCTGGTACTTAATATAGCGATAGACTTGACCCTTATCACAACTTGGCACCATTGAATAAACCTGTCAAAAATTTGGTCTCACTCGTGGCATCTCTGCCTACCCCTTAACTGACAT
The DNA here is from genome assembly GCA_009982885.2 of Hyles vespertilio. NCBI lineage: Eukaryota > Metazoa > Arthropoda > Insecta > Lepidoptera > Sphingidae > Hyles > Hyles vespertilio. The sequence continues at coordinate 17,640,675 of CM042811.1, forward strand.
AAGCGTGATAAAAAAGCTACATTTCAAGATACATTACGCAAGCAGCTCTTTGCAACTTAAAAATACAGATCAGAGTTGAATCAGCAACCGACTTTAACTTGCAAACTGTATCGCTCCTTCACATGATTTTTAGTCTCAAATACACTTCGCACTACTTTTTAGACACCGGACAAAGTTCGTTGATATATTTTAAATTTGTCCTTGATATTTTTTTACTCTGTTCTTTTAGTTGAGTTTCACAGTGGTTGTATAAATTAGTACCCCATTGAAGGAAATAAAAAGGAAATGTGGCTCATATTCGCAGTTTTGTACTTTTAGAATCTCTCTTTAGCTAAGGTTTCTTAAGGTTTAGTTCTGCCTCGTGCAGTATTCGGAGATATAGTATCCTCATTATTTTTAATTTACCGCAAAACTGAATAAATTATAACAAAATTAAATATTCACACATTTAAATAGACATGCTTATGGCTCAAACTACCGGCCTCTGGATCAGTTCACAAACAACTAGAGCCAATCTATTGATCACGAATACAAAATGTTAGTATACATTTTATATTATTCTAAACACACCTGTGGTTCATCTCTTTTCTACCCAAAGATATTATCAGTCAATGTCTCAGACATTAAGTTATTTAATTAGGCATGCAATTGAGGCATTAAAAATAGCTTGTTTAAAATTTTATTGTAGTATATGTGTTAGTTTGTAAGGACATTGTATCACTTTATTTTGTTCAGATTTAATATTATGGCATTAAGTCCACTTGTATACTAGTTACTGTCTGTCTGTCTGTATCAACCCATATACGGGCCTACTCTCCAATCAAGAGTACGATTGAGAGTGGTTATTATTTTATTATTATTATTATTAGTGTACTAGTCACTAATGAAGCTAAATAAATAAAGCACATGAATATAATAATCGTTTTTGTAACAAAGTTGGTTATAACATCGGGTAATTGATTACTGGCAAGAACCAATAAATCTTTCACATACACAGCGTTGATTGCAAACATACATTGCGTGCACAACTGTCATTACTGCGTTATGATTCGTCAGTAAATCTAGTGCTTGGGCCATGACCTTGTGGAGAGGGGAAGTGGGGGGAGAGAGAGGGGGGAGGTGTCAGTAGTGCTCTAAATAATGATCATAGGTCATCACAATTTGTATTAATATATTTTTTATTAATTCTTAATTGTACAAAGTAAAAAGGAATAACAGCTTAGAGACAATACAAAATAACAAATTACAAACGGCGGTCTTATCGCTCTAAGGCAATTTCTACCAGACAACCATAGTATCGATATATGAGTAAGAAAAAAGAAAGGGCAGTGTAAAATAAATACAATGAAAGCACGGAGACATAAATAATATAATAAAAATATATAAATATATAATAAGTATTAGGTTGTAACTAAAATAATAACTCTTGATTTAAGTTGACTGCCTTATTCAAATAGTTTTAAAATCTATTTTAGTTATCGAATGTTTTGTCTCTTTCAAACATGTTTTGAATTCAGTTTGAGTGAAGCACTGTCTATGAATACGGCCGTAAGTATTTAGTTTGCAAAAAGATATGTTAAGTATAATGCGGTGAATTACAATAATACTGGATTAAATAAATAATAAATACATCCAACAGTCACATACATAGTCCTGACCCCACAATAAGATCGAGTCTAGTACCGTGGGCTACAGGAACTACGAGAGACTTTTCGGTCTCACAAACACCCAGACCGGAAATAAATACCCGTTCTTCACACAAATATTTTTTTCGGTGCGGGGATCAAACCCGCGGCCTCTTGTTTCACAGCCGGTGTTAACCGACTGCGCCACGAAGTCTGTCGATATGCATATACCGGGTATCTCAAGACTGCTACCGAAAACGAAGCCGGGTGGTAGTTTTAGTGGCTACAAACACAATGCAATTAAAAATTTCGCCTAGAAACGCGACAATATTTTTTTATGATTTTTTAAATATCGTCATTTTTGGGTGGTAAATCCATAGTTTTTGCTAAAATAATAATTTAAACTCTTTTATACCTTAGAGTATTTATAAATAAAAGGGTATATACTATTATTTTAGGAAAAAATGTATTTACCACCCAAATATGGCCATAGGAAAAAAATAACAAAAAAAAAATTGTCGCTTTTTTTTGCAACTTTTTCTGTTGCATTGTGTCGGAAGTCGCTTAAACTACCACCCGGCTTCGTTTTCGGTAGCAGTCTTGAGATACCCTGTATGTCGGCATGCAGATAGTTGTAAAATCTTAAGTGACACAATTACACAACATGACTAACATTTATTTTATGCCAATCTCACGAACGTGTGGGAAAGCAACAAAAGAAGACAATGACAAGTAGAAAATAAATAAAAGATATCCCCCGGCTGTAACAATTGCATGTTCACCCACGAAACTAATAAAAGACTTCAAAAATTCGTGCTTTTAACAGAAAATTCCAGAACATCTAATTTATTTCAAGCAAATAACTAAAACACATCGCAAGCTATTTGCTTCCTTGTCGCAGAGCCGCAGTGACAAAACCTTGTATTTTGTTTCAACTGAATTGCACTACGACCAGTTTAACAAGAACCCTGCAAGTTTTATCCACCACGTACATACCGCACGCGTACGTAGATTCGGGGGTCTACGTTACTGGACGTTGTAATTTGGAAGACTTCCAACTGAATCACTATTCAGGCCCCAACCGGGCTTAGAAGTTTGTCACTTTATAACAAAAATGTTGCATTTATACCTATCTGTGTAATATATACCGGGTATCTCAAGACTGCTACCGAAAACGAAGCCGGGTGGTAGTTTTAGTGGCTACAAACACAATGCAATTAAAAATTTCGCCTAGAAACGCGACATTTTTTTTTTATGATTTTTTAAATATCGTCATTTTTGGGTGGTAAATCCATAGTTTTTGCTAAAATAATAATTTAAACTCTTTTATACCTTAGAGTATTTATAAATAAAAGGGTATATACTATTATTTTAGGAAAAAATGTATTTACCACCCAAATATGGACATAGGAAAAAAATAACAAAAAAAAAATTGTCGCTTTTTTTTGCAACTTTTTCTGTTGCATTGTGTCTGAAGTCGCTTAAACTACCACCCGGCTTCGTTTCGGTAGCAGTCTTGATATACCCTGTATGTAGGTGTCTGTTGCTCTTACGTAAAATATTTAGCTTATTGAACAATTTTTCACGTATTTTACTGATTCAATATTACTATTTGCCTCCATAAAATATTGACCTAAGCGCTTATCCTACATTGTAATTCAAATCTTATAACGAGGTATCAGGGAGCTCTAAGAGATATTTTGTTAACACAACATCCACGTGGCCTGTTGACAAACGGACTAAACACGGCTGCCAACGTGTTTATGGTGGTCGCGGGCTTAAACCTCTGACTTTTCGGAGTCATGTGTGTATTGATATTGCAGACCACCACATTAACGGTGAAGGAAAAGATCATGAAGAGACCTGCATACCGTAGCAATGTGTAAGGATTAAATGGTATGTACAGTCTGCCAAGTCTTATTAGGCCAACGTGGTGGACTATCTGGTCTAACCCATCTCAATCGTACTTTTGATTAGAGAAGAGGCACACATATTTCATAACCCAGAACACAGAGGGCTTATTCTAATCCGAAACTTTACCACACGCCGCGCCCGGCGAACGAAAATATTAGCACATTCCGTGTCTATAGTGTCCACTGGCAATTACTATAAAAACAGGCGTTAATACCACTGCACTGAATGTTAATTGTGTTTCATCACGCGATCTGTAACTGTAATAAATATCTGCCGGTAATGCTTTTGTGTATCTGTTATAAAAAAATGGTTGCCTGTAAAGTCGGTTTTACGGGCGAAGATTTTACGTGACAACGTCTTTTTCTCGGTAGAATATTTATTGATATGAATATAATTAAATTGCACAATAGGAACAAGGAATTGAATGAAAATAAGAATTGCACAAATTTTAACTATAGAAATATATTTTGTTTACTAAAACATTGTACATGTAATGACGAATCTAAGCACTCCATATTTTCACTACAGACACAGCTGACGATACTTTAACCACACGTGTGAACTTGTATTGTGACGCTTTCTTGTTTTTCCAACGCCAAGAACGTTCGAGAAAGACAAAGACAGAGACACAAGCATGCGCCGATTCAATGCGCCTAATTCTCTAGTGCTTGCGCGCGCACCGTTACGTTACCGGGCGTTACACTTTTTCATAAGTGACTCCCAGCCGCAACCTAATTTAAGACGTTGTCACGTCAAAATAAGAAAAATCGTATTTTGCCTGCTCTCGATTGTCGAGCTCGTCAAGACGATTCCTCTGACTCCAAACACGGGGGGTTTACTTTAAGAAATGACGGAGTTATGCCTGGACAAATATTTTAGGGGAGAGAGGGAGGAATTTGGGGATTTGGTTGGGGCCAATCTGTAGAGCTCACCGAGCCGGTTCCAAAGATACCAAACTCGGTGGGTCTACGATCTATATTGGCCGAGATAGGATTGGGGGGGGTGAGGTAAATTTTCGGGGTGGGGGTAAGGGAGGGGGGGGGGAGGAAGGTTTCGTGGGGAGGCTAACTTAAATTAATTTTTTGGAGGTAAAATATTTTTTTTTGGGGGGGGTAATTTTTTGCGTAATTTGGGATTTCTGGCGGGGTCAATTTGTAGCCCTCACCAAGACGGTTCCGAGGATACCAAACTCGGTGGGTCTACGACCTATGTTGGCCGAGATAGGATTGGGGGGGGGTGAGGTAAATTTTCGGGGTGGGGGTAGGGGAGGGGGGGGGGGTAGGTTTCGTGGGGAGGCTAATAGGCACTATTTCGGAATAAGGGTGGGGGAAGGCAGGGGGGGGGGCTATGGGACAATTTTGGAAAAAGTGGGTGAAACTGAAAAATAATTCTCTAGTGCTGCGCGCGCACCGTTACGTTACCGGGCGTTACACTTTTTCATAAGTGACTCCCAGCCGCAACCTAATTTAAGACGTTGTCACGTCAAAAACTAGGCTGAAATTACAAGGCTGAGGATTTAAACGTCTTGTGAATTTTGTATTAATCACTAAATTGTAAACTGGTTTTAAAAAGAGCAACACTAGACTTTCTTGCCCGTTCTTGTATAGTGAAAACCGCCTCATCATCCAAAACCAATACACATTATATCAAATATCGAAAACATAAAAAGAAACGATACTATTATCTATCCCGTAATACGTCCAAGTGTGAATAAGATATATTGAATCGGCTAAACACAATATGAATTAGAAGTAGGCTGCCCGATTCATATTCCGTAGTCGGACAATGAAGGTCCGTCTCGAAATCAAGCGCTTTCATAAATCACTGTTCGGGAGTGGACGTATTCGGGGCCAGGGGGAAGAAAGGGGAGGGGAGGGGCTTAAGGAATTGAAGATTTAGAATGGAGAGAGAATTTGTAAGATATTTGAGATCGTAATTATTTGCGGTACGTAGGAAATATATAACGTTATATTTTAAAAATACAATTTCTTGTTCTTTAGGAGATTTCTGATATTCTCTTTATACAGGTATGTTCTAGATATACGTTCCCTTTAGGGCTCCAACGTGATTTAATCCTGGACTTTAGGTTTAGGAAAAAGGCCTTAATTTATGTATTTTTGATATACTATAGAAACTACTTTAATTATTTTTATACTTTTGGAAATATTTTAGATAGCTTTAAAGAATTATAAGTATACAATTTTCATTTAATTTCAAAAAAAAAAAATACGGCTATATTCGGTGCGTTTACCGGGAAATATCTCCGCATGACGTCAGCTGTACAATTTTCCACCCCACGGAGGAGCAATCCAAGTTTTATGATTACACGCCGATCGAGAATTCTATAGAACGGAGTTTTCAAAAGTTTCAGCAGAAGGGTTTATCAGATTCTCTGATTCTGTGTTGTCGGTAAACTGTCGTTATGTGTTGTTAAGACATCCGTTACATTGGAAAGAATACGATGATATTATTACCTGTTTGAAATATGGATTTTGTGCAATTTTATTAATATAGAATATTGGAAGGTTTTCTAGTAGTACCATAATGTCATAGACAAATTGCCATGAAATGAGAAGCACACGTAATTTTTTGCTGTTTAATAAGCAACGAGAATCAGAAGGCCTGACAGCAGTTATATGTTGTCATATATTGCATTTTGTGGGGCCAGAGGGATTGATTAAGTTGCAACAGGAGTAGTTCGAGTTATTTTCAAAAAATATAGACCATATATAACACAACATATTATATCATGGTATTGCTTTCTACAAACTAGGACTATATCATAATTCATAGAAGTTATTTACCTAGTTTGTCAATTTAATCAAATCACTATAAGAAAAATACCATAAAATATTTTATCTACCTTCGAAACTACCACAGTGGCTAACCGCACGAATATCTACCGATACATGAAAAAAAAACATGTTGCGGACCATTACAAAAACGCAAATTTTAAATAAATTCCAGAAAAAATAGCCGATTAACGTCGACGATAAGCCGCCTCGTGTTAATGACAGAATTTTAAATTTTCCTGTTTAATTATAATCACACACGAAACCAATTATTTGTAATGTAAAACATTCAATTCAGACCTATTTTCTTGGTAAAATGTTGGTAGGTTACATTTTAAATTATCGCAGTTTAGGTGTGCCAGATGACGCAATGTGAGAAATGGGTACTCGTAAACGTGGCGTACACGATAAACTGGCCAATGTAAAAACCTAATGCACAAATATACCTTAAAATCAATAAAGTGAAGTCTACTTACAAAGGAATATTATAGTGCGTAGTGGCTTGTTGGTAATCGGACCAGACATGGCTGCCTACATGTTCATGGTGGTTGCCGGGTTCGAATCCCAAGGCACACCTCTGACTTTTCGATGTCATGTGTGTATTAATAGTCAATCACCACGCAATAAAACGGTGAAGGAAAACATCGTGAGGGAACCTGCATACCATAGCGATTTATAAGAATTTATATGGTATGTAAGTCCGCCAACCCGCACTAGGCCAGCGTGGTGGACCATATGGCCTAACAGCTCTCAATCGTACTCTCGTTTGTAGAGGAGGCCCGTGCCCTGCAGTGGGAAGTATATGGGCTGATACAGATATACTTTCAAATACCATAATATTTATACGTGCTATAATAGATAAAGAAAAAATCTCATTTGCTATATGGATCGGACAGTGTTAGTCCGATCGCGATTTTATGCCAAGGAACTCTTACAGGTGCGGATTTAAATTGAATTAATAAAATTGTCTTAAAATATTATTACTATTAGATATTATGTTATTATTTAGTTAAATCGCCAATTGTCATCGTATAACGAATAACTACAAGCTTTAGTCATATGTGATGGTTGGAATATACTACATGTCTTTTAAATTTCTTGTGGAAAATTCCGATACTCGTATGCAATTATTCTCACTGTAAAAGAAGATGTAATATGAATATATACCATGAATAGTAGAAACGTAACATGGAAAACTCGGAGATATGTGATTAAAGAGTAAATAGTATAGATAGCTGTCTGCTGCGTGTATTCCACTCCATTTCGTCTATCAGTTACATTAATGTCTAAATGTTTAGTACTCTTGATAAACAACAAAAAATTACATTTTTTAAAACTGTAGTTTTTAAAATTTATGTCTTCTGGGGAGGTCAAAACCCCACTGACCTGAATCCCGTCCTGTTTCCACTGTTTGCAAGGTCACATACGCATACGGCCTTTGGCAAACACACTGTGATAGTTTTCGAATAGTTTCCGTAATGTGTTCCTTGTACACATTGTATTACTTATCAGATATTTTCACAAACATTTTGTGACCAGACTTAACCGATTTTTCCGATATGGGATGTTGGTTTTAGGACTAATTAATAAAGTGAAAATAATGTGTATAAAAATGTGGATTATGTAGATAAATGAAAAACAGAAATATTTAGTACCAAATATAACTTCGTAATTTAAAGATTAATAACGAGGGAACTAGATGTTAGACGTTTGAGAAACAGCCTCTACGTTTTCCGTATGGCACAATTAGCAAAATAAGTAGGCAGAGAAAAAATCTTTGAGTCACTATATATATCATACAAATTGTATCAGACCATATACGTCCCACTGCAGGCCACGGGCCTCCTCTATAATCAAGATTACGATTGAGAGTGGTTAGGCCATAGAGTCCACCACGCAGGACAACATTAACAACATTACATTTTATAACATTCGAACCTAAAATTACTTAATTCATTTACCTAAAATTACTTCAATAAACTTAAATAATAAAACAAATCCCATCAAAAACATCCTGTAAAAAAATTCCAAGTCTCGCAGCTCAGGTTTTCTACCGCAAAAAGTTGTGAGATGCATGTAATACCGAGTCGATTAATTTATTTAGTCCTTAAGGGACCTTCTATATAAAGTTATTACGTTAGTTATTACCATATCAATAATAAAAATTATTTACGTTTTAAATAAATAGAGCGACTTGGCCAGCAGCATTATGTATGTATACATTACGTATGTATGTATACATTTATATGGGATTGCTTCGAGAAAAGGATGGTACGACAGTGCCGCTTTTTAGCTCGACTTGGAGATTTATTTTTAATTATATGAAATAACAATAAACAATTTACTGCATGCATGAAAACATAATGTATCGTACAATTTACCCTACTTTTTTCCTTTTCGGTACTTCTTACTTCTAGAATATCACTAACGATTTTTCTTAAAGCCTCTGTCCTATGGATTTTTCTTATTTTTGTAGGTATCAATTTATCACAAATATAGTGGATTTGATTATTAATGTTCTTTCTTTCATTGTAATTGATATTTTCGAGTTATTTAATCTATTTATTTGCCAGTTTTTCTTCGTCATGTTTTTCTAGAGGAATGTTTCATGGGCTGAATACACCATTTCCCTCTCTATATCCCCTCCTGTTATGCCTCATGTATATAGATATCTATCTGCAACTATTATTCCATTATATACGGGTACAATGATTCATTAACTGCAAATGTAACTTTGTAATCCTATACATTTATATGGGATTACAAAGTTATTCACGCAGTTGGTCTATCTAGAAAACTAGACACAAATTATGAAATCCTTGAATTTTCCCTTACTTTAGACACTAAACACTAATTATATTCTAAATTTGAAGGTTCTATGTCTGCTAGAAGTGCCTTAGACTTTTGATGATCGGTCAGTCAGTGAGTGACAAAATTAAGAAAGTTTGACTAGTTACAATTCTTAAACTACTGGTTCAAATTGAATGAAATTTTAAATATACCGTGTTTATACAATGCCTGCTTAGTAACGGAAAATTCAGGCTTCATGCTTTAGCCACAACGAAGTTATAGGGGGTTGAAAATGGTCTGAATTGCTTCGAGAAAAGGATGTTACGGCCTATAGCTCGACTTGGAGGGGGCTCGGCCGTGCCCCCAGATAATTAATTCAAGAATTTGTTAGCAGTTTATAACAACCCTAAAAGTAGTATGCAAACATTGTGTAAAACACTTTCCTCTTTGACTTTAAAGTTAAATCTAGTTTTTTAGCCATAAAACTAACGAGAAAGTAGTTTAAAATCCTCATTCGGAGTCCCGGTCTTAGCCCGAAGCCCGATTTATAACTCCCGTGGGAGTGAGGCGAATTTATGTCCGTGCGATTAACTGAATGCTTTTTAAACCGACGCTGTCGACTAAATAATGGCGATGTTAAGGCATTGAGCTGCAGCTGGTAGTTTGTGTTTGGATGGTTATACAGGTTACATCAAGACTGCTACCTGGAACGAAGCTGGGTGGTAGTTTTAAGTAAGTATACAAACAGGAGGAACTTTTTTTATTTTACACCTCTGACTTTTCGGAGTCATAATATGTGTATTGATAGTCAATCAACAAGCACTAAACGGTGAATCAAAACATCGACAGAAAACTTGTATACCATCGTGATCCATCGTGATTTGTAAGAATATCTTTTGAATGTTTTTTTTTAAACTGGTGGTAGGTCTCTCATATGTGAGAGGCCATCTGGGTAGATACCACCGCAGTGTCTATTTCTCCAGTGAAACAACACTGTTTAAATGCACTGTTGTGTTTCGGATTGAAGGACATTGTAGCCAGAGTAAGTACTGGACATATTGAGACTTTAACATCTTATGTCTCAGGATGGCGAGCGCAGTGGAATTTTGCTACTGTTCATGAGCGGTCGTATCGCTTAGCCATGGCCAGGCGAACAGCATGCTCGTCTCGCCATTCGTTGCAATAAAAAAAAATAGTAATGTCCGCCAACCCGCACTAAGCTAGCATGGTTGACTATATAGCTTAATCCCTCCCAATCGTACTTTCGATTGTAGAGGGAGGCCCGTGCCCTGCAGTGGAACATATATGAACCAATAGATAATAGAATAAACTACATTTCTACGAGATCAGTCGCCGGGCTGGTGGCTTTGGTATGTAGTACGATTAATTAATTTAGTTGCATGAAGTAATAATAACATTATTTTATAAAATTTTATTTTTATCAATTTGTGACTTACCGTGTTTTCCACTTAAAGTCTCTATTCGAGCAAATATGGATTTCCACAAGCAATATTTATTATTTTCACGTAAACCTCAATGTGTACTCGTGCGGTCACAAGAGATAGATAGGCTTAAACTCAAAGCTGTTGGTTGAATAATGCCTTCTAGTGGTATCGTTTCAAACGTTCCCGAACGAAATATCTGCGCTATTTATTTTAAAGAGAGAATGATATCTGTAGTAAGACTTTTGGTATACGGACGGCATTTTATTCTAGACATGCATTTATAGTATCGCAAATTGACATAGACAATTAATAAATGGATTTTTAACCGAACTTAAATGATTGAAAAATGTTACAAGTTTTGATTTTATGTGGGTATCAAATTAATCAGACCTGAAACTAAGAATAATTATTGACGATTAGCCGAATTTGTGAATCTCATATGTAATTTCCATTTCCAACTAGAAACTAGCGGGCAAACAGTTATGTGTATATTAATATTGTATAATTAACATACAGGCTATATCAAGACTACGACCCAAAACGAAACCGGGTGGTAGTTTAGTGACAATAAACAAAATGCATTAAAAATTTCACAAAGAATGGCTATAACTTTTTATATGGTTTTTTAAATATCATCGTGTTCGGGTGTTAAATGCATAATTTTTGCTATAATAATAATTTAAGCCCTTGCGTGTAAATAATAGGGTGTACATTATTATTTTAGGAAAAACTATGTATTTACTACTCAAATACAATAATATGAAAAAAACAGGTTTCTTTTTTGCCATAATGTTTAGTTGCATTTAAAATTATCACCTGACTCCGTTTTTGGTAGCAGTCTTGATATACTCTTTATATTAAGATTAAATACTTTACAAAAAAATAATAAGTTTATTACTGTAACAAGCAAAATCAACTTACAGAATAGTAATGACAACGTTAACAATGTTTCTTAATAGCCTATCAATTTACAATCAAGTTAACATATTCGATTACATTGAAACCAATTCAATTCATCGTCGCTTCACAAAAATATTCAATTTTTCATTCGGATATCGCATTAATTTCGCATCTTGTTGTCAAGCAGCTGTCGAATGAACGGGAGGCGCCGAAAATTCTAAAATTAGACTCGACGCTTCTCGAGCCTTGCCTTTAAGGCTGGTGTCTGGAACCATCCCCTCCAGGTTTTTTATTCCTCTTTTCACGGGATGAGAGGGAGAGATGAGTTCTTTCGGTTTTTCAAAGAGGTTTGTTTGGTGCTTGTGATTATTTTTGTTTTTGTCTATGTAATGTTACAAGTGATTAAAATTGTTTTTCGTGTAATAAGTATTAATGGCGTATTTATATCAAGTTTTTAATCTTACTAACAGCTAAATGGTAAATAATATATGTCCTCATAGTTATTGGATAACCCACAAACCATTTCTTATAAAATTTTGAAGGATTATAAAGTAAATACTACACATTTTTCCATCAATTAAAATTATTAAGAGACAATGACCTGTTGTGAGTAAATATTATAATTATAACATATTATTATTCAGTCAATCCTGTCTATTAACATTTTGAAAATCAACCCTCAAACACACTCTTAATTATCCAAAAAGCAACAAACAAATTCTAATTTAATTAACACAACATATTCAGCATTATGGCGTAAATTAAATTACAAAAATAATTACAACATACCACCATTAATTAAAGGCAGGGAATTCAGAAAGTCGCGGGAATGCCGAATTGGGTCGCAGCCAGAAAAGAAACCCAAAGAGAGGATTCAAAAACAAAAACAGAGAGGTCGCAGCTGCAAACGACGGAAATTACGGAGTCTTGATAGCATAATTAATAGTTTTTTAGAGTTTTTTGTCGCGCTCTTGACACTTTTTGTTGGGCTTGCTTTGTGCAGTGTTTTGACGTCAGCTTTCTCATTATCTTTGGGGTTTTCCTTGGTAAAATTGCAGTCTGAGATTTTGCTTTAAAATTTCTTGAGACTCTTTTTTAAGTTATCCCTATAGTCAATATGAAAAGTTTATAGAGGCTTTATTATTATTCTGGTGTTAAGGTTGTAAACCGAACGGTATTGGGTTTGATTCGAAATGGGGGAACTCTACTTTTTGTGAGTGTAGTGTCGAAAACTTAAATGATATGCTCAGACCTAGAATTCATGTCTAGCAAGTCGATAGGCACGACCACTTTCACTTTTGATAGTAGTACTGAAAATATATAATTTAATAATAATAATAAAAAGTAAACAATATGAAGCAATAAAAAAGACATTAAATATGAATTAATTTCTCTTTCCAAATGTACATATGACATCCATAAGTCACCAAAGTTAACAGCTCTGAAACTCGACATAAGGATGTATTTAAACATGACATGTAACTTTACCGGAACATGAACCGTATTACGAACTGTATAAAGTATATATTACTGCGACAACGTTCAATGTCTCGCATTGTTTTTGTAACAGGATTAACAAAATTGGATAACAGTCTGTAAAATGAGCATTTTCGTTTTGTTATGGGTTTAGAGTGAGCTTACGAAGACCCAGTGGCTTGGTATAGCAGGTTTGTGTTTTTAAGCCATTTTATGTTTATAATATACACTGTATTATGAATTTAAGCTAAGGTGGGCTCAGTATTGTATATTTGTTGGTTTTTATTGTTTTTGGTGAATCCTTTTAAGTTTGCAATACAGGGAAATGGCTTTTATTATAACAAAAACGTTATTATTTTGAAAAAGGTATTATGTACAAATGACGAAAGATTGACTATCATAAGACGATATTGTATCTAAATTATCAATTTAATTGCTCCTTTATATATTTATATGTGAGCCTACAATGCACTCACTAGTACAATTCACTATAGTTTATTATAGTTCCCTATAGTTTTTTATGAACGAGTAATAAATATAAAATTAGATATACTGAACTCGAAATACACCCATACCAAGAATGGCCGTGCATATACAGTTACTTAACTTAGTAAAAACTCAACACAAAATATATGTAAAATACACCTGTATCATCCCATATTCGTCATGCTGCAGGGCACGAGCTTCCTCTATGATCAAAAGTACGGCTGAGAGTGGTTAGGCCATATAGTCCACCGCGCTGGCTTTGTGCGGGCTGGTAGGTAAAATATAAATCGATCTTGTATTCCAACGTTTCACTTTGAGTCCGGCTTAAATTATTCCGAAGCCGTCGATTTAAAAGTTTCGCTAAAACTTTGTTCTTAAGCGGAATTGAAAACCGTAATACCGATTGAATTTCTGAAAGTCGCGTGAAAAGTAGAACAAGTCGTAGTTTTGTAATCGAGATATATTCGTAAGTTATGCTTTCTCGTATCCCGTTCTCGTTTCCTATTTATGTGGGATTGGGTTTCTCTCTCTCTCTCTCTTTCTCTCTGCTTGTTCCTCATGTCTGAAGATCATGGTCACGACCAGAGTTGCATCTAGAGTGGATTGCATTAGCCTTCACCGGTTGCTGTCTTGGGATTTGGTATTAAGATTTAAAAACTTGTCTCATAGAGATTCATTGTAGATATTTGTTTAAACTTGTTAAAACTACATTGTTAAGGGTCAATTTTACTGGGATGGTATCACTGTTTTGTAAAAAATCGACGTGAAATAACAGCTTCATTGTCGGATTTCCTCAATTAATGATATTTCAAGAGACTGTTAGTGGTACATTATTTATGTATCAGAAAGACCTTTCTTTCGACCTAATGAAAAAGGGCCTGTTATATCATCAATATTATTTCTGAAAATCTTCAATTGTTTTACTTTAATGAAAATTTAAACCAACTATTGTTGGTCGAGGGTTAAAATTCCAAGGCATACTTCTGACTTTTCGGGGTCGTTTGTATTGATATTCAATCACCACGCGCAATAACGATGAAGGAAAATTACGAACGGAAACCTGCATACCAGAGCGATTTGTAAGAATTGACATGGTATGTAAAGTCCGCCAACCCGCATTAGGCCTGCGTGGTAGCCTAACTACTGGACCATGGACGAATGTGGAGGTGGCCCGTGCCCTGCAGTGGGGCGTGTATGGGCTAATATAAACTTTTTTTTCTTTCTTTTTTCTTTTTATAGACCCAACTATTACAAGAAGTTCATTGTTGTGTACAGACCCCTCTTGCCCTTACACAAATATACACAACGACCTGTTGGAAACCATTACCTGTATTAATAATTTACATGCAACTGCACGTGGGCACAAAGTAGCTATTTACTACTCGACATATTGACTACTCGATCGACTGCAACATTACACTCGTTTTAAACGACTCGACTGCTACCGAAAACGAAACCGGAGGGTAGTTGTAGTGACTTCAGACACAATACAATTAATTAAAAAAAAACGTTTTTCCTATAGACGTATTTGGGTGGCAATAGATAGATTTTCCTAAAAAAAATATTTTAGCAAAAAGTATAGAATTGTCTAAATCGCGAAAAAAAAAATATACGCGTTTGTTTGCAAATTTTTGTTACATTGTGTTGGTAGTTATAAAAACTACCACCCGACTTCGTTTTCGGTAGCAGTCTTGATATACCCTGTATATGTTGCGCAAAATAACACAAAATACTTATTATAATAATAATAAAAGATTTTATCTTAATATGGGGTCAGGACTATGTAAGTGACTGTGGTATTTATTTATTCAAAGAAAATAGAACCCAGAAAGTGACGATTCACATCCTGCATTTGCTGTCACGAGACAAATGAACAACGAATAAAATTTTCAAATATCGTTTTACGTATATTTATGTTTGACAATGTCCTATTATAAAGTATTCACGGAGCGAGGTATCGTTTCAGAGTCAATTTAGCAGCAATCTCGCTCGGAATTCGCTTCCATCACTTTGCTATTGTCAGTTTTTTAAAAGCTTTCGCGAACAGTGTGCCTGTAATGTGACGTTTATAACGTTGTTCCGTCCTTTTCATTCATGCCTTTATGACTTTAAATCAATTAAGTAGTTCGTTTATAAAGTTACAAATTGTATAGATTTTGAAAATTAGGATTTATTTTACTTGTTCTGTGGGACACGCGTTTAACTTATCAAGTTATATGTGTACTGTACTGTATCCGCCGATATACATCCCTCAGCAGGGCACAAACCTCCAATATAATCAAGAGTACGATTGAGAGTGGTTAGGCCATAAATTTCACCTCATTTGCCTAGTGTGGATTGGCAGACATTACTATATAAATTCTTACAAATCGCTAAGGTAGCAAGTTTCCTCACAATTATTTCTTACCCTTTATAGTGCGTGTTGATTTATTCTCAATACAAGTCGTTTTGTAATAGAATTTATTACGTTAGTGTTCAAAGGTAGGTTTGTGAAGACCACCAATATTTAATTGGCCAGCGTAGTGGGTTAAGCCCTAAATATTTTTGAATAATACAAGCTAAAAGACAACGGTAGGTCGTATCATATACAAAGTTTTAGTGACTACAGATATGATGAAAATAAAACTTCGTAAAAAAAAGAGACGATTTTTTTAAAATTTATTTTAGTCTCATCGTGTCTGGGTGGTATGCATCGTTTTTGTTAAAATTATCTTTAAAACACTCGCTTACCATTGCGTCTTTAAAAAGTAAAGGGTATATATTATAATTTTAAGAAAAGCATATATGTATGTACTATCCATAAATCACGAGTAAAAAATAATCGAAAATGTCTCCGTCGCTTCGTTTGTGAATTTTTTGTCGCATTGTATCAAAACCACCTGGTTTCGTTTTCGGTCGTAGTATGAATATCTCAGATATAATTGTATTTACTTTTTCATTACTTTAATAATTTATTAATCCTAATAGAGATGTTATGTTTCAAACATAAAAAAAAACTACCAATCCATTAAAAAAACAACTACGCATTCTATTTTTAAATCCAGAACACTGAATAGAAAAAATAATATTTGCCACAATAAAACCTCGTTCGTGCAAACAATTTCCTAGCCGCTAATGGGGACATCTCATTACATTGCCGGGGAAAAAGTATTTTAAGAAATATCTTAATAAAAAAATCATTGTGTGCGTCCGCAGTCTCACAGCTATGGGTTGCTGGAACTGTTCATATATTTCAGAGGTCTTACTCTATACTCCAATGGGAATATCGAATGTTCGAATGTAATTTACTGGTGGTAGGTCTCTCATATGTGAGAGGCCGCTGGGGTAGGTAGCACCGTAATGTCTATTTCTTCAGCCAAACAGCAGTTTAAATACACTGTAGTGTTTCGATTTGAAGGACAATGTAACTAGAGGAAATACTGGACATATTGAGACTTAACCTCTTATGTCTCAGGGTGGCGATTGCTGTGGAATGTCAAGCATTGCTTTGAAATTTTGTTAAGTATTTAGATATATTCGTATAGTTTTACGTACGACGTTCGAACATTCGTCGTTGTGTAGGAGTACAGAGTAAACCCTAAGCGCTTTAATGTTTCTATACAGTGGTACAAAGCTTTCGGTTATAAAGCGGTGGCCTCAAAATGATGTCGCTGCACTTTCATATTTGTATGGGTTTTTTTTTAGATGTAGTTTGAATTATATAATAGTTCGCGTGGAAAACATTTTTCTCTAAAGCAAATGTCATTGTGGATTCATTTATGAGCTTTCAAATTATTTCTGAACAAAGAATAGGCTGAGGTGCCACTCATCATCATCATCATCATTATCATCATCAGCCTTTCCGCCTACACTGTTGTACGTACGCATCTCCTATGGCATGCCATTCAGCTCGATCTTCAGCTCATGCCTAGACTACTGGTGTCACCCATATTTTGTCAAACTAACATTTTTTTTTCACATCATAAAGATAATGCATTATTTGACTTAGTATAAAAAGACTTTGGACTTAGTTATATACGCTTCCCCCATATACATAATATGAGAATAATTATTTAATTATCCACTAAGACAGGAAAAGGACCATAAAAAAATCATGAAGAACATTTCTACGTTTTACGAAGATCATTTCTAATTTGAAGTCAGAAATAAATTTCTATTCAAATTTCCTACATTCTACCAATGGGAAATCCCAGTAAACTTGCCAGTTACTACTTGTAATACCGGATTTGTGTTATTTGGGGCGTACCTTACAATTATCGGTTAGTTGATAGAAATAGCCGCGTTTGGAACGCATCCAGATGGTTGTAACGGGCATGCGTTTGGTATTTCTGTTGCTGTCGGCGCATTGGATCTGTTATGTTTATATGGTGGTGAGGCGACTACAGGCAGCAGTGTAAATTTGTTAATTAAGTGGCATAAGGTTCCATTTCTAAGTTGAGCAATCCACATACGTATACGTCAGTTTTTCGACTCAAAAAATAAAATGTGCTTGTTTTTCAAGCTATAGACAGTTTACCGAAAGATTAAAACAGGTTGAGAGTTAGTCGTATTGTAAACATTTATCTATATGTCTAACAATCATGTTGGACATTGTGGACCGCCAGATAGCGGGTTCGAACACCCACACCGAAGAACATACTTGTGGGATCTACAGATATTTGATTCGGGTCTGTAGTAGTATAGTTTAAGATTTTGATATCTACGTAATAAATATCCACATTGGTTTATTATGAGGATTGAGTATAAAATTATCAACCTTATAAGTTCAACATACAAAATGAATCAAGCATATTTACATCACTTACCTACACCCGAAATAATCATAACACAAATCCGGCTCAAAGGACCACGACACAAGGTCAAATGCGTCATTACCAATAGGAATAAACTTCCCGCTTGGCAGCTACCATGAGTCCGCAGTTACAAGGTATTAGTAAATTGCCATGTGCCATAACATGCATTTATTACGATACCCGATGCTTTAAGGAATAAATTAGTTTGAATAACACGCAACATCGTTTAGGATATTTCGATAAGCAAATGCCCACAGTAATCCCTCTCTCTTTCTCTCTCTTCAGCCAAAAGAAGTCCACTGCTGAAAATGTACCTCTCCAATGGATTTCCACATAGTCCTGATATCGATTGATTTCAGTTCATTTTTTTGCAAATATTCAATTCACACTATCGTTACCGTATCATCACTATCGTACAGAAGTCATTTCCCAAATTCAGCTTTAAGGACCACGACACAAGGTCAAACGCGTCATTACCAACAGAATCGAACTTCCTGCGTGGCAGATACCATGAGCCCGCAGTTACAAGGCATTAGTAAATTGCCTTCCTCGAGATGCCGCCATGTGCTGTAACATGCAATTATTATATCCGTTGCTTTGGGAGATAAATTAGCTTTTGTATCGTATCTTGGATTGATTGAGGCATTAAATAAATACAATTGATTCTCGATATATTGAACATGAAGGGCGAGATTCCATTAGCTAATTTAGTTATATGCAAGTTGCTAATTGCATGTATGTATTATAACTTGAACAAACCTGCATACAAGCTACAACTTTTGTGATATTATCGATATTTTTTTTTATAGTTTTACTAAAAGTTTGCCGCACTGTAGCTGTTGCGAACTAAAGTATGTATCGTTTGGACAGAGTATTGGTAGGGCGAAAGGCGGTTATATTATTATTGCACATCCAACTACGAATCAGGCAGTGAGTAGTAAAAGTAAAAAATAATAAAAAAAAAATTGTCGCGTTTCTTTGCGAAATTTTTAGTTACATTGTGTTTGTAATCACTAAAACTACCACCCAGCTTCGTTTTCGGTAGCAGTCTTGATATACCCGGTATTACAGCGCAATGTACGAGCATGACCGAAATATTTTTTTGATTCAGGAAACCGAATTTTTGTTAGGAAATATTTAAGCGTTTCTATGTGGTGTAAATATACTCAAATTAATACTGTCCATTGCTGGCCTAGTTTGCTGCAAAATACTCAAACGATTGCTGGTTTCGGTTTTGAGCTCCACATCTTTATCAACCAGCCGTATTAAATTAAGTTTGATAGAGTAACGTTTTGTATTTACATTAAAATTAATGTGGGTTTTATTAACAATCTTAATTTCAGCATTACAGGGTGAAATTACAACATTATTGCTGTACAACATCGTAAAAAATAATAATTATGCTATTAAAGAAGGTATTTTGAGTAAGATTGTTTTTCTAACAATTAACTAAAATAAAACAACAATTACATAATATTTAGCAAGATACAAAAAAGTTAAGAAGCAACTATACTGCTTGTTATCTATTATCCTAAATAGTCATAAAACAGGCCACATTCCATATAAAAAGTACAAAGAACAAGAGCGTATATTACAAAGCGAGTCTCGTAAACGCTCCAATAACTCGCGTTTAACGCAAGCGAACTTCGTAAACGTCGCGAGGACACTTCCGTCCGTCCCGAGCGGCACTCGAGGAACTTTGTTATCTAGTCAAAGGCATGCGTTCATTATCTGTAGCAAACTCTGTGAGTTTGTAGCATAGTGCCATCAATAACTTTACTGTGAGAGGCCGCCTGGGGAGGTACCACCGCAATGTCTATTTGTTCCGGTAAACAGCAGTGTAAATGCACTGTCGTGTTCCAGTTTGTGCGTGCGTGGTGGCCTGTTGGTAATCGGACCAGACGCGGCTGCCAACATGTTCACGGTGGTCGCGGGTTCAAATCCCAGGGCACACCTCTGACTTTTCGGAGTCATGTGTGTATTGATAGTCAATCACCACGCACTAAAACGGTGAAGGAAAACACCGTGAGGAAACCTGCATACCATAGCGATTAATAAGAATTTATATGGTATATAAGTCCGCCAACCCGCATTAGGCCAGCGTGGTGGACTATATGGCCTAACCACTCTCAATCGTATTCTCGATTGTAGAGGAGGCCCGTGCCCTGCAGTGGGACGTATATGGGCTGACACAGTTCCAGTTTGAAATAAATTGTAGCCAAAGTACTGGACATATTGAGACTTAACATCGTATAGCTCAGGATAGCGAGCGCATGAAATCCTCTATAATTTGTATCGTTTGGTTTTGCTACCGTCCGGTTGTATCACTTACCATCAGGCGAATGGTATGTTTATCCCATAATAGAAAAAACTTATCACTACATAGTATAAAACAAAGTCGCTTTCTCTGTCCCTATGTCCCTTTGTATGCTTAAATCTTTAAAACTACGCAACAGATTTTGATGCAGTTTTTTTAATAGATAGAGTGATTCAAGAGGAAGGTTTATATGTATAATACGTACATATTAATGTACAGAAATCTATTTGTACCCGAGCGAAGCTGGGCCGGGCCGCTAGTATAATTATACAGCATTAGATTACATATATGCTTTTTTTCTGCAGTAATTTAATTTATACATAAATTTCGATATATATTTTACAAAATTATTTAAAAAATTCTACTAGATGAAATATATACAAAGATACAACATTGTTCGCGGGCACAGATTTCGCGGGAGTCGATACGATCCAAAGTATCGACGAATACGCACGTCGCACAAGCAATACCATTAGCAGCTCATTACTCGGGCCTCTTGAACGTCAAACGAGGTTCATTTTCGCCTCGGTATCTTGATCGTTCATCATCGTTAGCGAATCGGCGAGTCATCGTGATATGCTTCGCTAAGATTAACCACACAGCCATACTGTTAATTTGCTGGGTCAAGTACTGCGCTTTGTTGGTTCAAATGTTTGTAGATGTTTGTTTATAGATCAAATGCTTTTGAAGTTATTGCTAAATGGAATTGCTGTGAAGTGTGCACATACGCGATTGTTCTTTTACTTCTTCTGTGCTGTATTTTTCCACTGTGACTTAGGAAGCCACATATTTGTACCTATGTTGAACATATTATTTTACGACTAACTCTCTGAAGGTAAGACTTTTGGGAATATCCGTAATTTTGACCTGAAACTCTTTTCTAATGTGGATTGGCAAATTAATTTATTTTGGAAAGTTTTCAGATACGACTATGCAGATTTCTTTCTGAAATTTTCGTTCATTAAACATGTGATATTTAACTTTGAACACACTAAATACTACCTTATAGGGGTAATCTTACATCCAATAGGTAATCTTTATGTAGCCTATAAAATCAACAAGGTACAATATGTTGTCCAACATATATAAACTAATGCCTTTTTCCTAGAAGGGGTAGGCAGCGGTGAAACCAGGATACCCACATTTCGCCTTGTATGTTCAGTCCTACAATGTGATAGATGGCAAGCCTATTGCCATATCGAGCACAAATACCCGACTCCGGGCTGATAATTAATAGAAAAATCCAATATCACTTTGCCCGACCCGGGATTCGAACCCGAGACCTCAGTTTTGTAACCGTGCCGTAGTACAACTACGCCACCATAGTCAAATAAATACAATTATGAAATTGTAACGTGTAGAGTTCCATTAGCATTTCAAATATTTCTACTAATGATCTTAATTCGCTTATTGCTTACTAATGGCCGTTTAGATTCAATGTATACCCATTTCCATTTATTACTAACTATTTCTATACGGAAATGGGTGCGTTTTAATATCGCGTCGAGAGCAACGGCTGGCTACAGTTTTGCGGAACTAATTGGCAATCAATTGCTTTACCGACGCGTATGTGGGTTTGGTCTAAATGCGAATAAAATTGACGATGGCCGGCCCTGTGGTTCTAATATTTCTGGATGTCGATATGTGTTTTTTGGTCGAATTTTAGTGAAATTGTATATTTCATTTCATTTAATTTGGGAAGCTTTGCACTAATGTTACGTTTTGACAATATCTAAAGCATCTAGATGCCAATTAAATACTACCACATACATTATTATTGAGGGTCAAAAAATTATACTTGTTGTGTGATTTTGTGTATGCGACAACGTATTGAAGCGTGTATCGAAACTATCATAAAGAGGAAATGATTGAATAGGCTCAGAAATTTCTGGACCGAATAAATTGAAAATGAATTCTGGTTTGAATAATTCTTTCACCATTAGAATCCTGCATTAACCCTAATGAACATATGTAGGTTATAGAATCTCAAAAAAGTGTATCTGCACTCGAGCGTAGCCGGTCTTGGCCTCTAGTTTCAGCATAAATTAATAGTTTATGTCAACAAATTCGTCTGCATATAGTTATTGTCTATTTATATCCTTTATTGTTCACTAAATAAACTTAATAATCTGTATCTATATCAGCCCATATACGTCCCACTGCAGGGAACGGGCCTCCTCTACAATCGACTACCGATTGAGAGTGGTTAGGCCATATAGTCCACCACGCTGGCCTAGTGCGGGTTGGTGGACTTACATATGTGTATTGATAGTCAATCACCACGCACTAAAACGGTGAAGGAAAACATCGTGAGGAAACCTGCATACCATAGCGATTTATAAAAATTCTATGGTAACTTAATAATAGAACATTATATTACATAGCAGTATTTACCCACAATAGATTTTTATTTATTGTTTTATTTTCAGTTAAGTTTATGTAAAAATGGACAATACAATTTGTATAAGTTTAACTTTTGTATTTCCAAGATTTGACAAAATATTTTTCTGCTGAAGCCGTCGGTTTTTATATTATAAATACCCTCTCGTCATACAAACTGTCGAGGCACAAATTGCGCTTCATAAAACAAACACATAAATCCATTTAAAATATAACGCTCGTTTAACAAAAAAAAAAAAAGCGGTGCCAAACAATTTGGAACAGTTGTTTTTCATGCGGCTATCCCCTTTTTTTGGGTATGAAAGATGCAGTTAAAACCGGTTATCAGCCGGGCACAGACGCCCGGGGCAAACCGTTTTACAGCCGGTAAAATGTGTTTTTTTTTTTTTTTTTTATTGCAGTGAATGGCGAGACGAGCAAGCCGTTCGCCTGATGGTAAGCGATACGACCGCTCATAAACAGTAGAAACATTCCACTGCGCTCGCCATCCTGAGACATAAGATGTTAAGTCTCAATATGTCCAGTAGTTGCTCTGGCTACAATGTCCTTCAATCCGAAACACTACAGTGCATTTAAGCAGTGTTGTTTCACGGGAGAAATAGACATTGCGGTGGTACCTACCCAGATGGCCTCGCACATATGAGAGACCTACCACCAGTAAATTTGTTCAGATTTGTTCCCGCCATCCCTCATTTTTTGACCTTTGCAAGCGAAACCCGGATTTCGCCGGCGTGAACCGGTTTTACGCCTAGATTTCAGTAAGTGGTGTTAAAAATTTCACTTCCAGTCGAGTAGATGTTGATTACTCCTCTCTTTTATTTTTATGAGTATGAAAGCGTTATTTTTTGTTTTCGTCGCTTTAATTTATTTGTTGGTATTTTTTGTTCTGGCTTGACTAACATAATACTGATAATTTTATAAGTGTGGTGTGATTAAATAGAGTGTCTGATCTGATAGATGGGACAAATGGCCTCTGATGTTTATTGAATTTATTGATTATTGTAAACTCTGGCTACCCATCCAAAAATACGAGCGTCAACATAATATACTAGTATTAAATTACAAAATAGTCTGTCATTAGTTTAATAAACTTTGCGCTTTAAACTCCATTTTAAAAGCTTTCCCAGGCCAGCATCGTTCGGCTGTTAATGATACAAATCACTAATTATACTGGTTCAAATTAATAATTGAAAACTCGGAACCGAGTGGCGTGACATGCGCCATTTTGTCTGCGATCTGGCGATTAATTAAAACTTTTGCAACTTAATGGCTCACCAGTGCATGATTTATTGCTGCTATTAATTTTAATATTATGGAGTTAAATTGGTGGGGTTTTGGTTAGAGATATCGAGTTTTGTGATTTTACGCTTATTTATGGAGCCACGCTGCACTTAGTATGTAGCGTTTATACGCCGCACTCAGAAATCAAAATCAAAATATTCTTTATTGAACTAGTCTTTCACAAGATTTTTGAATCGTTAATGACTGCTACCACTGGTTCGGAACGTGTTGTAGCTGTTTTATTTTTATTACTCAGTATAAAATTCTGATATGAATCTTTTGATATAATTTACGATGGGAAAAATTTACCGTCATGAGCAAAAGTGAAGTTTATTTATTTATTTCCACTTTATTGAACATTAAAAATAATAACAAAATGAGAAATCTCACAAGTACAAAATATAATAATTAACGGTCTAATCTCTCAAAGGTAATGTTTACAGACAACCATGGGTTGGATCAAAGTTTGTGAAGCCGAAAACAGAATCTCTATTACACAGAAATGAATGCCCAATCAGGGACTATATTCCAGAACCTTAATGGATCCATAACACACTGCCACCAAACCAAAGAAGCGATTAATAATAGCCTGTAAAATATGTGTTGAACAAAATAGAACGTTACGTAAAAGCGCGACAGTGTGTAATTCCGTCGCACGCGGAAATCTCCGTGATTTAACTAGAAACTACTAATAAATAGGGTGAATTAACATCCAAAGGATTTTAACATAGCGGCGAGTGTAAAACTCATTAATGTTCCGAACAAAATTTTCAAAATTTTACTGCAGACATTATTCTCTCGTGCATTCATTCTGAGTGTATGCTTGTGTTGGTACGTGTGTGTAAAATTTTGTTTCCATCACTCTATAATATTTATTGTTGCTGTTTTTTTTTAAGTTAATTCTTTATAAACGATAGAACTAAATACTAAACAGCCTGACTTTCAGTTTTGTGTTTGGATATCTTGTAATATGATCAGCTAATACTACCATCCCTGAACATCCTTATCTATTTATGAAAAGCGTTTCTTAAACGCATCATCACGTTTTTAGTAATTTCCATCAGTTATTCCAAATTTGAAAATGCCGAGCGGTTATAGGATTTACCGTCTGAATCCACATAATAATGAATACTAGTGGTCGCCCAGTGGTCGAAATTCGACCAAATCAAGAAGAGAAAAAGTTTTTACCTGTATGATGATGTTGTTATTCTGATAATTAGTGCACAATTAATTGTACGTATCTCTCAAAATCACTTATTTATCCTTAAGTATATGCAATTACTGAAATTGTAAACTACAATAACTGCTTTGAATCAGCAATAGCAAATTATATTTTTGTACCTGAATGTTGTTATTGCAGATTGCTGCTACAGAACTTTCTTTATGCATATAATGATAGTCCGTGTACATTTAAATGTATCTTACTGCTACACAATTTGTATAAGCGCTCAGTATTTCACGTAGTATTCGTCAAATAAAACTTTTCTGTTTGACATTCAATAAAACCACAGTAAACCAATTTTTCTGTTTGACATTAAACTATGTCTATAATAAACAAAAGAAACAATTTGACCAAAGAGTATGTATACGTGTACAAATACTTGTGTATGCGTGTGTCAAATGCATGCTGGTTTGTGTAATGTTTTATTTATTGATTTAATGTACTTTTTATGCATTATTATTAAAATCTTTTTTATATTAAATGAGGCAAATAAAACCTTTTTTTTTATATGTCTATGTCAGAAGAACAAAATGAAATAGAAAAGAATCAATTTGACACCAGAGTGATGTAATGTATGCGTGTACAAATACTTGTGTATGTATGTTTGTGTGAAATGCATGGTAGTGTGTGTAATGTTTCATTTTTTGATTTAATGTACTTTATAAGCATTATTATTGAAAAATATTAGCGTTCTGCACTTTTCCTACACATAAACTATAAGTGTGCCAAATTTTATGCTCCTGCGTCCGCGCAATTTTCGTAAAAAGGGGTCCAAAGTTTTTGCATCATGTATTAATATATAGATTAACATAGCACATTTACAGAAATGCAATCATTATTACGCTTCTAGTTTGCCAATGGATTGAATTTTCTAAATTTGAAATTGCTCAATGGTATTCGTAATATAGGATGTAATGTCTAAATCCAGTAGTAAAGAGTGTTGGATCACGTAGGGTCTGTCACGAAGCGCTGAAATTCAATTATTAAGACAATGAACCGGAAGCCATTGCTGCGGATGAGCTTCAGGCAGGTCCTGAAAAATGATTGTAAGGATCTGTTTTGGGAATAATATTTCGTTTAATACAGTGAGAGTAGATGATGAGTTTTGTAATGAGATCCTATTTGAGGATGTAAAAAATTAACTAAGGATGCAACGTATTTTTGTCATTAGATTTGAATTCAACAAGGTTATGGGAATAAGGAAAGAATTTTTTTTTTGTTGCGTTTGTTTTGTCGGTGTGTCTAAAAATAATAACTAAATAACTTAATTTGCGAAAAAGAAGCAGCAGATTTTTATCGAGAATACCTATAGGCTCAATTACGGAGTTTGCGAATAAAAACGCACCCTGAAATTGTCGGGGGTAACGCTAGAATAGAAAAAAGCAATGACAAATTTTGACCATAAAGTTATAAGGTTGAAATAACTAATTACATTATTACTTTACTCGCATTAATCATACAGAAAGTACTACTTAAATGTGATTGCATATTTCATGAATTTCAAAATTTCTAGACGTGTCGTGTAATTGTGGCCAAATGCTGATTGCAACATCAAAACCAAACATCTAGTATTAGTTCCCAGGACATCACAAAATAGTTTTCGTGTAAACCACTGAGAGTAATGGACTCAAAGTTAATATTTACACAGAGATTTCCTAACAAAGTTTGCCGCTGCGGGATTTGTCAGCGGATGTCGACTATTTGAGTTATTACTAGTTGGAATTTTAATACCAAATTTATTTAAGTTTTGATGGTATTATAATAGCGGATTTATTTGTTTTGTTGTTGAGAACTGGTATATTTCATCATCGTCATCATTATTTTCAGTCCTTCCTGCATTTGTTTGTTCCTAACTAGTACTTGAACTCTCTTGATAAAAGGCGTGGGCTTAAATAGACTATGTTTTTAGAGCCTATCATCAACATTATCATCAACCCGGTGCAGTCCACTGCTGGACATATTCCTTTTCCCAGAAAAGCCCCAAAGCCGGGTCTGCTTTATGCTTCAGTCGCTACCAGCTCTCATTTGCAAGTCGTCCTGCCATCTTTTTTCAATCAAGAAAAATTGGTGCAGTACGGTGGACTTCTCAAATATTATTTGACGTGTATTTTGAGAACGTTTTCTTTCATCGCTAAGGTATTTTACAGTATAGTACACAAGTGCGTGGTGGCCTGTTGGTAAACGGACTAGACGCGGCTGCCACACATGTTCACGGTGGTCGCGGGTTCAAATCCCAGGGCACACCTCTGACTTTTCGGAGTCATGTGTGTATTGACAGTCAATCACCACGCACTAAACGGTGAAGGAAAACATCGTGAGGAAACCTGCATACCATAGCGATTTATAAGAATTTCTATGGTATGTAAGTCTGCCAACCCGCACTAGGCCAGCGTGGTGGACTATATGGCCTAACCACTCTCAATCGTACTTTCGATTGTAGAGTAGGCCCGTGCCCTGCAGTGGGACGTATATGGGCTGAAACAACAACAACAGTACACTACAATCATAAGTTTGACTACATGGGCTTCAGATTTTTCTTATAAAATATGCATCGATGTTGATAATTTTATGAGAAATATGAAGGTAGGTTATTAGATTTTACTTAGTCGCTGTCATTAATTAAATTTTAAACTCGCGGGGCTCCGAAGTGTCGAGTACTGAAGGAGTGATTTTAATTTGAAACTCGCGGGACTCCGAAGTGTCGAGTACTGAAGGAGTGATTTTAATTTTAAACTCGCGGGGCTCCGAAGTGTCGAGTACTGAAGGAATGATTTTAATTTTAAACTCGCGGGGCTCCGAAGTGTCGAGTACTGAAGGAGTGATTTTAATTTTAAACTCGCGGGGCTCCGAAGTGTCGAGTACTGAAGGAGTGATTTTAATTTGTTGAATGTTTATTGTAACGGGTTATATTTCCTGGTTGAGTTTAACTATCAATTCATTGAGAACCTCCGGTGACTGTAATGTGATGCAAGTTCGATTACCGATTCAATACATTTGTTTCTAGAAAGGAAGAAAATATATTTTTTTGAACCACACAGAAGAATAGAACAATATTCTGTGAAATAGTCATAATGCTACTTCTGGTATGCTTATATGTATTTAGTTACGCTAGTAACATAAACAACACTGTTTTAAGACATATATGCGAGTATATATATATATATATATATATTATATTATATATAAATATATAGATACGGCTAGTAGTAAAACCCACTGTTCAGCTTTGTGTTGCAATACAGTTAGACTGTACTACAATGTTTCTGTGTTTCAAAAGTATTTGTTTTGGATCTAGATGTAGGGCGACTAAAAAACTCCTTTTACTTGCTGATTACATTGCGGCATGTAGGAGTATGCGTTGTAAGTAAGAGGTTATGAATAAAGGGTAACCTGATAATTGATAATGATGGGAGGAATGACCTGGTGAAGATTACAGGAAGTTGCTGGATGTAAGCAGCTTCTAACAGGTCGATGTGGACATCCTAGGGGAAGGTCTATGTTCAGCAGTGGACTTCCTAAATAAAGAGTTAGGGTTGTTTCAAAATACCATAACCGTAAGTAGAAATAAAAATTCCTCATGTCTTTTTTCCTTCATATATCCAACAGCTTTATTATTAATAAATCCAAGAATAATGCCTACATTTAAACAGTAGGAATCAGATCACGAGGCCATTTGTCTTGGCCGTCCATCCATTACGTGCAAATTGCCATGGGAATCCACGGCCACTCGTACTAAAGGAGTAATGGACTAACCACCTTTCAAGCATCGTCAAGTTTTATCACGTCGCCAGTTTCATAAAATTCCACGGTGTAGCCAGGCGTTTTGTATGTCAGTGATTATGATAATTGGCATTTTGTTATTGACTATTGGTGACATATTTTGAGTTTGTTTTTTATTAAGTATTTATTTTTTGCATTATGGCGAGACAAGCAAACGTAAAACGTAGCGAATTCAAACAACACCATGAATTACAAAGCACAGCTTGGCATTCCACTGTGCTCGCCGTCCTGAAACATAAGAAGTTAAATCAATTACTGTAGCTAGATTATCCTTCAAATCTTGAAGAAATTGTAATGCGGTGGCACCTGCCCAGGCAGCCTTTCACATATGAGATATCTACCACCAGGTAAAGTTTAGTTTGTTTTTCATTTTCGAGAAAATAGTAATTATACCAGAAAATTATGATTGTATTTTATGACGTGTAACGAAACAGTAAATTAATCGATTAAGTGATGTGTTAAACAATGTAAAATTAAGAATATTACGTAAAGGGCAATATTATGTCTGAAATTATCTTTTTACATCGGCACATACACTAGAAATAACAAAAGCAATTGTCATTTTAAAGCCTGTTTATTTTATTACAAAACAATTAATATAAATTATTATAAATATTAATTTCCTACGAGATCGAAACAGAAATGAGGAGATCCGTAGGAGAACCGAGGTAACCGACATTGCCCATAGGATTGGCAAGTTGAAGTGGCAGTGGGCCGGGCACATAGCTCGTAGAACCGATGGCCGTTGGGGCCGAAAGGTTCTTGAGTGGAGGCCACGTACAGGCAAGCGAAATGTCGGACGCCCGCCTACAAGGTGGACGGACGATCCGGCTAAGGTTGCAGGAAGTCGCTGGATGCAGGCCGCTTCCAACAGGTAATTGTGGAGATCCTTGGGGGAGGCCTATGTTCAGCAGTGGACTTCCTGTGGCTGATATGATGATGATGATGATAAATAAGATACTGCCTCTTTAGCGTAGTTTTACTCGGGTACGATTACAAAGCTGAGGTCTCAGGTTCGGGTTCGGGTTTCGGTGATATTGGATTTTTATATTGATTATCAGCCCAGAGTCAGGAATTTGTGCCCGATATGGCGATAGGCTCGCCACCTATCACATCCTCGGACGGAACCTACAAGTCGAAATGGGGGTGTTCTTGCCAAAACACTCCTCCTCTAGGCAGAGGAAGAAGGGGTAGGCACCCTTCTTGGAAAAAGGCTTGAGTTTATGTATGTATGTATGTAAATAAGATAAAATAACAATAATGATTCTCCAACTCTAGATAGTTAATTTTAAATTCCCACTCAAATAAACTGTTATTTTATTCTAAGCAACAATTTTCCGTATCAGACTGCCTTCCTTCCTCTCAACTTGACATTACCTCTTGAGGACAAGAGTGCGCGCTCACGCAAAGTGATGCAATTCACAAGCGGAATTTTATTTTAAAACTCCACCTTTGTTTTAAGTTGAAGTGTGAAGATTTTATCTTAAAGTAAAACTGTATTTTTAACCGACTTCAAAAAAAGGAGGAGGTTCTCAATTCGACTGTATGTTGCTTTTTTTTTTATGTTTGTTACCTCGTTTCTCTGTACTGTGTGAACCGATTTCGATCATTCTTTCTTTAATTGAAAGCTGATGCTTTTCGTTTGGTCTCATAAAAATTTGGTGAAGATCTGATGAATATCTTCGGACCTGGAGAGGGGAACTCCTTAAAATTAAGGAGAATTGCAATGGTTCTTTTTGCATTACGTTCACTAGAAAAGTTAAGATACAGTGAGAGAGGGAAAAAGGGGTGGGGGTGAGGGGGGGTGGGTGATAAAATTAAAATACACGTAAATTCTAATATCTTCGGCAGCTTTTAAGCGATTATAGTGATTTCTTTTCATTGGAAAAAACGTATTGACAGGTTGATCCCAGGAATACGACATGAAGATATGATGATTATGTTCGGACCTGGAGAATAGAACTCTTCAAAATTTAGTAGGATTCCAATGGTTCTTTTGCATTAAGTTCATTATAAAAGTTAAGCTACATTAAGGGAGGGAAAAAGGGGTATGGGTGAGGGGGGGGGGTGATAAAATTAAAATACACGTAAATACTAATATCTTCAGCAGCTTTTAACCGATTTTAGTGATTTCTTTTTCATTTGAAAGAACGTATTAACAGTTTGATCCCAGGAACACAACATTAAGATCTTATTATCATGTTCGGACCTGGAGAGTAGAACTCCTCAAAATTTAATAAGATTTCAACGGTTCTTTTTGCATTGAGTTGAGTATAAAAGCTAGGCTACAGTAGTTGAGGGACAAATAATAAACATGTGAATATTCCAATATCCTTGGCAGCTTTAGCCGATTTTAGCGATTTTATTGTCATCGGAAAGAACATATTCCTTGTGGAGACCAAATCTTTTTCATTTAAATGCCTATCAACACTAAAAAGATAAAAATAACTAAAATTTTTAATAAAAAAAATAAAAACCGACTTCAAAACAAAAATCCACTAAAAACCAAAAATAAATAAAATAATAACTACCACTCCAAAGCAAAAAAATAATATTTATTTCATGGAGCTCGTGCATGTTGATTAATTTGCTTAATGACTTGACTAGCCAACAAATCAAAATATATGCGTAACATATTGAAGGCGGGTCGCCCAGTACCAAACATATAGATATTTAAATTAATATAAGGCATAGGTCCTATATGTTTGGTACTGGGCGGCCCGCCTTCAATATGTTACGCATATATTTTGATTTGTTGGCTAGTCAAGTCATTAAGCAAATTAATCAACATGCACGAGCTCCATGAAATAAATATTATTTTTTTGCTTTGGAGTGGTAGTTATTATTTTATTTATTTTGGTTTTTAGTGGATTTTTGTTTTGAAGCCGGTTTTTTTTTATTATGACATAATTGGTGTGTTTTTCCTATCTGTATCAGTTAAGTTCCACTGCAGGGCGCGAACCTCGTCTTTAATCGATAGTACGGTTGGAGTTAGGCCATACAGATCATCTGGTCCTTGTAGGTTTATGGATCTATGAAGTAATACATGAAACAAAATTGTATTACCCTTTTTTAGTTGTTCGCAACATCCTGCATACCAGCATTTTCAGTGCCACAATAACTCATTTCAGAATCACTTTGTCCGACCCGGCATTCGAACCCGAGACCACAGCTTTGCGATCATACCGTAATAAAACTGCGCTACTACACCGTGGCAGTCTTCTCAAAATAAGATGAGCTTATAACACAATTAATTAAGATAGAATCCATCGATGATTACTTTTCATTTCCTATTTCACTCGTAACCAAATCCAAAATAAATTCTTTGGTTATAGTCACGAGTATTAAAAAAATCACCTTTTAATAAAGCTTACTTATCCAAGATATTAGAAAGCTTTCGAAAATATAAAGCTGAACTAATTTATAAAGCTGTACATCTTTGTTGCAACTCAACACGAGTTTCGTAAAAACAACAACGATAACACGAAACAGCTTGCCGAAAACTTTTTTCATATAGTGTAATAAAGAAATTTCATTGCCTTGCTATCAAAAAACTGGATATAAGAAAGAACATAAAGCAAAAAGGTTACCGATTACTTCGCTTTGAAATCATCTAAGAACTCTGGTTTTCATATAACTTTAACAGTCTGAAGTAATAAGAAATGTTGTAATATGTTAGCATGTTGATAAAAAAATAAATAAAAACCTTATTTCGATCAATGTAGAAACGAGCATATTATATTTTCCAATAATCGTTCCTAATCTATCAATCTCTTATCTATTATCGATGGTATGACTCTCATATGTAACAGGCCGCAATTTCTATTTCTTCCTCCAAAACAGCAGTGTAAGTGCACTGTTGTATGAGAGCTAACATCTTATGTACCAGGATGGGAACCGCAGTGGAATGCGAAGCTTTGCTTTGTAATTCATGGTGTTGTAGGGTTTTGCTACTGTCAATGAGCGGTCGTATCGCTTACCATCACGCCAAAGGCATGCTCGTCTCGCCTCGATTTTGATTATTAATCTTTCAGATCGTGACTACTCAACCGATTATAGCGGCAAATATGTTGTCACGAGGCAATAAAATATACAGAGTACTCGTAAATTTCATCCTAAAATAAATACTGTTTATGCGAGAAAGTAAACATTTTCAGTTTTACATTAAATTCTACTCTATTGACCAATAACTGCCATTACTAATCTACAAGTAACCGGAAATAAATGTAAAAGCAATTCAATTATTTTTACATACATAAACTCACGTATTTTTTCCCAGAGGTGGCGCCAGGACACCCATGTTTTGCTTTGTATGTTCGCTACGGTGTTGTATGGAGCGAGCCTATCGGGATATCGGGCACAAAATCCTAACCCCGGGCTGATTATGTATAGAAAAATGCAATATCACTTGGTCCAACCCGGGATTCGAGCCTGAGACCTGAGGTTTGTTATCGTACCATTGTACAAGTACGCCACCAAGGCAGTTGATTATATTTTTATTTATTACAGTTAAAACCTCTCATGACTACTAAAAATCCCACCAAGTCACTAAAACATGCATACATTAGTCTCCATACATTTACGATGCCAAACTCGTCTACTCGAGCACACCAGCTAATTTCATTCGGCGCTGAACAGCCAGTGTTCCAAGAATTTACTGACTAACAAACTTGACGATTAGAAACTTCGCTCAATTTACCATTACAGAGATCTGTAAGTAAATTGCAACCGCGGGATTAAGTTTAACTTCCTCTATAACATGTCAGGTCGTAGCGTTAAGCAATCGGTTAGAGAATTGATTTGATTTATCATTTTTGTTTGCTGATTACGTTAGACTAAAGTAAGATTTAGCTTCTTGATTAGGACAAAATCAAGAATCATGTTTTGTTTCTTCACAGTACGCCTCAAAAGTAAGAGGCATTTATTATGCTGATTTGTGCGTTCTAATTACACATTAAAGCTATAGAAGGTATTATTTTAAAAAACATTTTATAGAGCCAGTTTAAAATTAACCTTTTTATAAACCGTTTTGGTAGAAGATGTAACTGGAAAGTAAAAGATAAATAATTAATTATGTATTGAATAGTTGCGACGTTAGCACTGGTAAAAGTGTTCGTGTGACAATGAAAACAATGACTAGTCTCTATGTGCCCCTGCTTTTCCGTTTAATATGATGTTTTTTTTTCCAAAACGTAACCTGTCGAATTGATTAGCCCCTTTATTTCCAATTCGGCCAAAAACCATTTGTAGGAAATAACACTGTTATAAAAGCCTGCTTAAACTAGATTATGTAGGTTTAGCCCGAAACTTGCGTGGGTCACCAAGACGGCTGAGGCGAAGATTTGGCATAGTTAAAGTTTGTAGTTCCTTACCCACGACACAAGACTCGATCTTAGTGGGGAGTCAGGTACTATGTATGGGACTGTATTTTTATTAACTAAATTACAAAGTACCTAAAGCATATTACAATGGAAGTAATAAATTAGCCCATAATAGTCCACCACTTAGATTGGGACTACTTTACAATTCTATTTGCATTGAGAGCGCTCACGTTTAAACCAAATCAATAAAATGAATTAAAACGTAAAGAAAAAAACACATTCAAACTAAACGAGATCATATAATCTCAATAACAAGCATCGTATTAGCGGTACGGTGCAGCCGTTTTGTTGAGCGAGGCCATTTTCCTAATTGGCACGAGCGGTACGCTGACCGTATTCTCTCCCATTCAATACGACCATAGTGGCGTAGCGGCGCGGCTTACCGGCTACGAACACAGCGAGCGGCGCGGCGTACCGGCGCGGCATATGAGCTAGGGCCACATCGTATCGGCTAGGAATACGGTATGCGTATAGTATTAGTGCAGCCTACCAGCGCAGCGTATCGGCTAGGAACATAGCTTGCGTATTTTATTAGTGCAGAACAAATTCCATTTAGTTGCTCGTTGAACCGTGTTAAGAATTAAGATTTTGTAGGGTTGTTGGGTTTTAGTTATTATTCTTGTTATTATGAAAAGAAAGATGGATATTTACTTTATTTTACCTAGAATAAATAGTGCTCTAAAAACCCGCACTAGGCCAGCGTGGTGGACTATATGGCCTAACCACTCTCAATCGTACTGTCGATTGTGGAGGAGGCCCGTGCCCTGCAGTGGGACGTATATGGGCTGATACAGAAATAGTGCTCGGGTACAGGCACCATCTAGGTTTGCTTTAGTATACTCAATTGCAAAATTGGTTCATAAAAATAGCTTTGACATCAACATCCAGCTTGCGCATTTATCACTAATCTCGATTTAATGGATTACAACCATCTTGTGTGGTCGTCGCTATCTGTGCCAATGCAATTATCTTTAGTTACACAATTATTTCTTACTGAACAAAATACTGCAGGTACTTTACTAGTTTTGCTGTGAGACAGTGGTGCCTGCCCAACCATGGTAACTTATTGGTGTTGTAGTTTGGACTACCACCTGCAGTGAGGCTCTCATTTTTCGTAATGGGTAGTAGCATACAGACTAGGAAGTCACTACATACTTGTATTTTTCATACTGAAGTCTAACGAGGAAAATATTTATATAACCCACCGTCAGGTTTATGTAATGGTGGATCCTAAGAACAGGTGGAGCGTTATTTTCCATGTGTATATTTTTTAATATTCTTTTTGGTAACTATGTACCTATATAAGAACAACTCTGCAGCTTTCGTCAGAAAGAAAGCTATCTACAAAAAGGGATTAATTGATAATTAACTTCCTGACTGAAGCAGAATTATGTAAATTATTTGGTCAGCTTAAAAAAAATATTGATTCAAACAAACACTCTTTTTGAGGCAAAATGAATGACACATCAGCTTTATTACTGAACACATGTACAACACAATATTTCCAGACTCGAAAATTTCTAATGTAATATTTCATTTCGAATAAGTTGGCCATTTTCGTAATTGGCAGTCCGTTCTTATTTACTAGCTATTGAATTCGTGCGGTGGCGCGGGAATGCTTTCTGTGGCCTTTAATATTCTACCTTTGTTAAAATATTCATCTACATAAAAGTATCGGTGTGAGGCCCATATCCTCTACAATCGAGAGTACGACTGGGAGGGGTTAGGTTATATAGTCCATCAAGTCCGTTACTGGTGGTAGGTCTCTCATATGTGAGCGGCCGCCTGGGTAGGTACCACAGCTTTGTCTATTTCTCCCGTCAAACAGCAGTGTAAATGCACTGTTGTGTTTCGGATTGAAGGACATTGTAGCCAGAGTAACTACTGGACATTTCTTACGTCCCAGGATGGCGAGCGCAGCGGAATGCCAAGCATTGCTTTGTAATTCAAGGTGTTGTTTGGTTTTGCTACTGTTCATGAGCGGTCGTATCGCTTACCATCAGGCGAACGGCATGCTCGTCTCGCCATTCACTGCAATAAAAATACACACGCTGGCACAATTAGAGGAACACGCACAAAAAATAGTTTTATTTTAAATTTTGTTTGCTGTTTGTTTAAATGGTTGTTTTTATATTTCAGCACCTTTAAAAAATTAAATGATGCAAATAGATTTTGGATATTTAGAGTTTTATCGTTAATTATACGCTCTCAAGTGCTTTTAAGATTTTTTTCACTTTCAAGTGGTTTCACAAAATTTTGTTTAATTTCCTTTTATGTGGCTTAAGATATTTTTATTGTTATTGTTTTTAGAGTACCTGTCTTGTAGGATATAAAATGAGTGGCTTACCTTCCACTGAAGTTGCCAGAGCGGTAACAATGATTGAAAATGGTCAAGGGTAGGATTCAGTAAGTCGCGCATTGGGTGTGTCGATCTGTCGTCTTTCTCAACGTTAAACGTTAGAGGCACATAGGCTCTTATGTGCGGATGCCAGGATAAGGCAGAAAACGGTGGACCAGTACCCAGAATGATCATTTTATACGGCTGAAAACTTTGAGAAATCGTATTCAAACGGCTATTCAGACCCGAAACATGTCACAAGAAGTCCGTGATATTAATATCAGTGAGCGTACAGTGAGAACACGTTTAAATGAAGTTGGACTGAAGTCTTACGTTCCGTCAAAAGCTCCAAAACTCGAGGTGGTACATAAAGTAGCCAGATAAGCTTTTGCTCATCAACACCGCGACTGGACAAATGAGTGGAGCCGAGTTTTGTTTAGTGATGAAAGCAGTTTTGTTGTGAATTGCATAGAAGGAAGGGAGAGGATCTGGAGGTATCGAGGAGAACGCTAATCGAGGAAACTTTACTGAAAGAGGTGTGTTATGGCGGAGGGTCAATTTTGGTATGGGGTGGTATATGTTTGAAGGACGCGCGGAGTTAATACTTATAGAAAATGGGTCTTTAGCTGCACAAAGATACGTCGCAGAGATCTTAGAGTCCCATGTATTGTCTTTTGCACCATCCGTAGGCGAATATTTTTTATTTATGCATGATAATGCGCGGCCCCACACAGCGCAAATGGTTCGCGACTACTTAAATCAGGCCCAAATTGCGCAAATGGATTGCCCAGCAAGATCACCAGACATGAATCCCATAGAGAACGAATGGGACGTTATCGGAAGAAAGATAAATGGAAGAAACCAAGCCCCTAAGATCGTCCAAGGATTAAAATTCATGTTAGTGCAAGAGTGGGAGAATTTGTCGCAAAAAATGATTGGTGACGTCATTAAAAGCATGATGGATCATTCATCATATCCAGACTCTTATCTGAGCCCGTGGTAGCAATACGCATTATTAATTTTCTTAAATTATTTCTGTAAGTTTTTAAAATAAACGATTACATTTGACAATACAGAAATTTCATTTTACTGTATTTCCGTTTAATTACATTTGCGTCATTAATTAAAGTATTTTTTACTCAATTTTAGTAATTTGTTATAAATTTTGCCTCATTTTTAATATTGAAAAATAAAAACAAGCAGATATTATAATATTTTCTAAGAAATTCAATATTTAACGCGTGTTCCTCTAATTCTGCCGGCGTGTGTATATATATCGTTACTCTAATTCAGATCACAATAAAGAATTTTTTTCTGAAATGTCCATCACAAATTCTAGTGGTACCTCAATGTTTGTCGAAAGGTACATTGAGGGTACGCTCACCTCAATCAACGCGCCAGGACATTGCGAAGTATACTTGTCTCTCGTGTACTCTTGTGACCTTATTGTAATTGTGTAGCAGAGTGGTAAATTCAATCTTATTATTGTGGAGTTAGGTTCAGAATCGATCGTATTGTCTTGATGTATTTTTTGGTAAAATCGCTTTATTGTGATGTTCTAAAATTGTGATTTGTATCGTTTTTCTAATTGTTTATTTTTGTTGTTATCAATGATTTTCTTATATTCCTGAGAAAGGTATATAAATATAAAAATTGTGGCTTGCAAATTCTGTCCGCATAGAAGAATATCTCAACCCATATATATGTTTTAAAAAGAGGTTGGACTACTTATTAAAATGCAAGGACAACCACTAAACCGTAATAACCTCGACAGGGCTAAAAGCTAGTTGCATAACCCGTGTATCGGATAAAACGGAAAATTTCACATTTCATCCAATTCGCAAGTGTCAGTAACACGCGAAATCCAATATACGATATGAGATTGGATCGGGCTTTTTCCCACTGCACTGACCATTGTAGTTGCGGACAAAAAAATCGGCCATTGTCCATCTTGCTGTTCAGCGAATCATTGCTCCTTTGTTGAATTTTCTGTACCATTTGTTACGGTTCCTGATGAATTTGATGTGGTTTTGTGCTTTGGTTGTAAATTATGAGTTTGTTATACGATCTATAAATGAATTGTTGATACGTCATTATATTTAAGTTCAGCCATCATAACATAATAATGGCCTAAATTAAAATAAATACAACTGACCGTTCCTTACATAGTCCTGACCCTAAATATAGGAATCTTAAATAGGAATCTTGTGTCGAAAGTAATAGAAATAGATAAAGAAAGAGCCGGACTTTTCGGTCTAACAAATAATTAAAGTCAATATATTATTTTATACTACTTAAAAGTTCGAGTATACGACGTATTTAAAACGACGTTAGAAAAAAGAATAATGGCCTTAAAAATTCATCCACCCCACAAATTTGCAACAGCGTTAATATTCAAGTAATCGGCGAGCCATTTATCTTGGAATAAAACGGACCACATAAATTTTCAGTGCCGTATCTAAGCCCGTAGGCAAACGAGAATACCTTATCTGCTAAGATGCAGCTAATAAATGAATTCCTCCTGGCAAATTTCCAAGCTTGATAACTGGGCAACAAACGGTGGGGTTTTGTTACCAAAAACGGTAGACATTCAGGCGACCGGTTATATTGCAAGGCACTGCATCACCTAGAGTTTGGTAATTGAATTAAAATATTGAAGGTTATAATGTCTTCGGTTTTTATAGTACTTAATTTATGATAGATATATAAATGTGTGAAAAGACCCGCGAAGATGAAAATGAAAATAATTTATTAGCCTTAAACATTATTTAGATTGGGTCATTTTTGATCCTCCACCCGAGTTGAAAAGCGGTTTTCAGTTAAGAAAAACTGGCAACTAACTCTAGTTTTGCTCTTTTCAACACCAGTTTACAATATAGTGATTATTACAAAAGTTACAATTTGCTCGGCTTCGGCTCGGTACGGGCTCCCTATAACCCAAGGTCCACAGGTTTTGCGTTGGACGATTACGCAGATGTAAATTGGGGCGCTCTTCGCCCTAAATGTCCGATTCTGCCCAAAATGCTTGTGACTATCACGTTTAGGCGTCTCTCGTGGCACCGTAAGAAGTGCTTGATAGCTTTCTCTCTTGCACTAAAAGAAATTAAGTTGCGTGTAGGGTAAATATGTATATTCGTATCGAGCACTTAAATCACAATCAAGGCATAAATGTTACCATACTTTATTTATCACATAACTCACAATACATTGTAGTATCTATGTCGTGTATTGATAAATAATGGTTATATCTAACGGTGCTCTTAAAACACCGAATATTAACAAATAGCAGAATTTATTTTAATGAAAAATGTTTCCGATCTACTTTTCTGTCAATTCTGCTGAATCATTTTTTGAAGAGCTGTAGGCGTTGGATGATTGATTTATGGAAGCCGTATTGTAACGGTTTTCCTCAATTGTCAGTTAAATATTTGGATATTTGTAATTAAAAATGATGATTGGTTTTTAATTATTTTTGGTAGTGCTTTGAGACTCGTTTGAGTACTTAGTGGTTATGAACATCTAAATTATTAGGTGGTTCCTCAATTCCTGCCTTTTAGAATTGTATGACAAAGAAACTGATCGGATTCACTAATCCTGTATAGTTCCGCTCGCTATCGTGAGACAAAAGATGTTAAGTCTCAATATGTCCAGTAGTTACTCTGGCTACAATATCCTTCAAACCGAAATACCAAGCATTGCTTTATAATTCATGGTGTTGTTTGGTTTTGCCCTCCATGAAAAGTCATAAGACTTACGATTAGGCGAACGTCATGTTAGTCTCGCTATTAATTGCAATAAAAAAAAATCATTTTGTTAATCACATTCACAATAAAACAAGTTACAAACGTTTCAAGTATTGTAGTGGGAGTATGAGTCTAACGCCCAAATACTGGAACGCAACTTAAATATAAATGGCGCTTAACTACGTTAATCCCGATTAAATGTACTGGCTAAGTGGGCCGTGCGCTGTTAAGAGCAACTTATTATTTGAATGGCGTTTCAGTAT